>CM066737.1:20909885-22109885 GCA_033961575.1 Aselliscus stoliczkanus
TAAACATACCAATCTATCCCTTCATGATATATATCTTTTTTTTCTTTTTTTTCAGCTGAGACATCCTGCCACCTGTTGGCAGCTCAACAGCATCTCAGCTCGAGCCGGCATCGAACCACCGTTGCTCAGAGCTCAGCTCTCACTCTTGAGCGAGCTCCTAACCAACTGAGCCACTCGGCCGGCCCTTATATACCTTTTATATCATGCTTAAAATCCTTCCTCAAATTCACTTTTGAAAATTACCCTAGGGAAATAATGACAAGTTCAGAAGATAGATGTTGTTGACAACATAATCTCACTTGACAGAATAAAAACGTTAATAAATTAGTCATCAAAATCAAGAACTTCGGAGCTGGCCGAATTGCATGGCTGTGAAGAACTGGCTTGGGACGCCAGCGGCCCAGTTTCGGATCCCACACAAGAGGGCCAGTGTGACACTGCCCTCAAAAAAAAAAAAATCAAGAACTTCTGTGAAAGCTCATTTTAAAAAGATGCAGAGACAAGGAGAAAATATTGCAAACCACATATCCGATAAAGGCCTACTATCTTTTTAGAACACATTTTAAAAGTCTCAAAACTCGGGCCGGCCGAGTGGCGCATTGGTTAAGCGCTGGTTTTGGGATGCCAGCGGCCCCGGTTCGGATCCCACATGAGGGCCAGTGACACTGCCCTCTACAGCTAACAACAGCTCCACCTGGAGCTGGGCTGTGTGAGCCCCGGTGATGGTGTGGGCTGCCATAGGCTACAGTGAGTGGCCCGCAGCCAGCGTGAGCGGCTAGCAGCCAAGAGTGAGCTGCCAATAGCCGCGGTGAGCGACATCCAGAGGCCAGCGACCGATCTGCCTCATCCGGGAAGAGCGCAATGACGATACCAACAGTGAAGCAACATCCTCCGCAACTAAACTGAAGAACAAAAAGACAGCAACTTGTCTGTTCCCCTTCCCCGATTTCCCAACGCTGTTCCCCTCCGCCAATTCCCCAATAAAATCTTTAAAAAAAAAAAAAAAAAAAAAAAGTCTCAAAACTCAACAGTAAAAAATAAATAAACAATCAAATAGAAAATGGGTAATAGACATGAACAGACATTTCATGAAATAGGCTATGTGCATGGCAAATAAATACATGAAAAGGTGTTCAATATCATTAGCCACTAGGGAAATGCAAATTAAAACCAAGGTAAGGTATCAATACAAACCTATTAGAATGGCTAAAATAAAAAACAGTGATAACACCCCATGCTGCTGAGGATGCAGAGAAACTTTAGATCACTTCTACAATGCTGGTAGGAATGTAAAATATTACAGCCATTCTGGAAAGTCGTTAGCAGTTCCTTTTTTTTTAAGGGCAGTGTCACTGGCCCTCATATGTGGGACCTGAACCGGAGCCACTGGCTTCCCAAGCCAGTACTTAACCACCATGCCACTTGGCCGGCCCGTTAGCAGTTTCTTAAAAAACTAAACATTTAGATGCCATATAACCCAGAAATTACACTTAGAGATTTATCCCAAGAAAAAATGAAAATACAAAAACCTACACATGAATGATCATAGCAGTTTTATTTGTAGTAACCCCAAATTGAAAACAACACAAGGTTGTTCATTTTAGCTCCCCAGCCCTGTCCTTTAATTCCAGACTTACATATTCAACTGGTTACTTGCTACCTTCACTTGATTGTGGCACATATCTGTGAATATACTAAAAGCCATGAATTGTACACTTCGAATGGGTTAATTGTATTGTATGTAAATTATCTCAATAAAGCTGTTCTCTCTATGTATATATTTTAAGATTTTATTGGAGTATTGGTGAAGGGAACAGTGTTGGGAAATTGGGGAAGGGAATATTGTGTTTTTCCAGGACACATCAGCTCCAAGGCAAATTGTTGTCCTACAATCTAGTTGTGGAGGGCACAGCTCAGCTCCAAGTCCAGTCACTGCTTTCAATCTAGTTGAGGGGGCAGGGAGGCACAGCCCACCATCCCATACACAAGTCGAACTGGCAACCTTGTTGTTAAGAGCACGTGCTTTCACCAGTTGAGCCATCCAGCCAACCATTGGCAGCTCAGTGGCAGCTCAGCTGGGGTGCAGCTCACTGGCCCATGTGGGAATCAAACTGGCAACCTGTTGTACAGAGCTAACACTCTAACCAACTGCACCATGCAGCCGGCCCAAGCCATTGTATATTTTACTTTTTTTTTTTTTAGCTGAGCCATCCTGCCACCTGTTGGCAGCTCAGAGGCAGCTCAGCTTGGGCTGGACATCAAACCAGTGACCCTTGTTGCTCAGAGCTTGCACTCTTGAGTGAGCTCTTAACCAACTGAGCCACTAGGCTGGCACTGTAATCTATCTTAAAAAGAAGAAATTCATTCAACACATCTACCCCTAAAAGAATGAAAACTTTTTTTTAAAGATTTTATTGGGGAATTGGAGGAGGAGAACAGCATTTGGGAAATGGGGAAGGGGAACAGACAAGTTGCTGTCCTTTTGTTCTTCAGTCTAGTTGTGGAGGACTTGGCTTCACTGGCCCATGTTGGTATTGTGATAATTGCTCTCTTCCCAGGTGAGGCAGTCGCTCACTGGCCATTGGATGGCCACTAACAGAGGCTCACGGCAGCTCACAAAAGCACACATCAGCTGCCGGCCAACCCCACTGAAGCCTATGCCGTAGCCTGCAACTCACGAGCCCAGCTCCAGATCGAGTTGTTGTTCACCATCTTAGCTCTAGAGGGCGCAGCATCACTGGCCCTCATGTGAGATCCAAACCCGGCCCTGCTGCTCAGAGATGGCATCCCAAGCCAACTCCTAACCAATGTGCCACTTGGCCAGCCCAAGCCTATTATTTAAAATAAAACTAAAAAAAAGATTTTACCCAAAAGATAAAAACACATATTATAAGGTTACAATAATTAAATAAGTGTGGTGTTGACTCAGTATTAGGTGAACAGAGTAGTAGAAAAAAACGGAGTCCAGGACTGGCCGAGTGGCTCGTTGGTTAAGAGTTGGCTTGGGAGTGCGAGCTCTGAGCAGCAGGGCCGCCAGTTTGGATCCCACATGGGCCAGTGACGCTGCACCCTCTACAGCTAAGATGGTGAACAATAGCTCAACCTGGAGCTTGGCTGCCATGAGTCATCAGCGACAGCATAGCCTGCAGTGGCCTGCAGTGAGCCCCAGTGAGCATCCGTCCAATGGCCAGCGAGTGACTGCCTCACCCAGGAAGAGAGCAATGATCACAATACCAACATGGGCCAATGAAGCCAAGTCCTCCACAACTAGACTGAAGAACAAAAAGACAGCATCTTGTCTGTTCCCCTTCCCCTATTCCCCAACACTGTTCCTTCCCCCAATTCCCCAACACTGTTCCTTCCCCCAATACCCCAATAAAATTTTTTAAAAAAATAGAGTCCAGACACTAACCCATGCATATGTGTGAATTCGGTATATTATAAACATAGTATTATTATAAATCAATAGAGAAAGATTGACTCCTCAATAAATGATGTTACAACAATTGGCTATCCATTTGGAAAAAAGGTAGATCATCAATTCATACCACAAACAAAAATAAATTTCAGAAATTCATATATAATCCTTATAATAATATAAGGATTAATCTTAATAATATATACAGAGGGTGCCAAAAAATGTATACACATTTTAAGAAAGTAAAACTGTATTAAAATTCTAATTCAATATATACCAATAATAAAAGTTGAATACAAGTCACGTTTGACTTCTGCAATTACAAGAGTTGCTCACAGTGGTTACCATCAGTGTCCGGACACTTTTGATTATGGCGAACTACTGCTTGAGCAGCATTGACGGAAGTGTCTACTTGCATACATTTTGTTGGCACCCCTGGTTTATAACTGTATCTATGAGGTCAAACAATTAAGTAAGCAAATTCATCATAGAAAAAGTGCTGCATACCTCATTGCTGAATATCACTGTGGTCACCTTCGAAGTACTCCCCTTGGAAAGCTATGCACTGATGCCAGCATGTAGTCCACCCTTCAAAGCAATTTTGGAACTCTTTCTGGAATGGCCATCGGAGCTGTTGTCATCTTACCCTTGATGTGCTGAGTGTCATCCAAATGTCTTGTTTCCAACATTTCCTTTATCTTTGGGTAAAGAAAGAAGCCACTGCGGGCCAGATCAGGTGAGTAGTGGGGGTATGCCAATACAGTTATTTGTTTACTGGCTAAAAACTCCCTCACAGACAATGCCGTGTGAGCTGGTGCATTGTCGTGATGCAAGAGCCATGAATTGTTGGTGAAAAGTTCAGGTCATCTGATTTTTTCACACAGCTTTTCAGCACTTCCAAATAGTGAATTTGGTTAATTGTTTGTCCAGTTGGTACAAATTCATAATGAATAATCTCTCTGATTCCAAAAAAGGTTAGCAACATCGTTGTAACCAGTTCGTGAACTTAATTGTTAGTTCACAACCAAACTAAAAGCATAGAAGAAAACATAAAAGGATATGTTTTTGGCCTTGGGAAATGGAATAGCTACCTAAAAAGGACCCCTTCCCTAAAAAAAAAAAAAAAAACTAAAAAAAAAACCTTCCCTTTTGGGTATTGACCTTAGAGAGTAATTACTGAGTCATATGGTAAACTTATACTTAACATTTTTAGGAAATGCCAAATTGTTTTCCAAAGTGGTGATGCCATGTACATTCCCATGAGCAATTTATGAGGTTTCCCATTTCTCTGCATCTTTGCCAATAATTGTTGGGCCGGCCGAGTGGCACAGTGGTTAAGTGCTGGCTTGGGAAGCCAGCAGCCCCAGTTCGGTTCCCACATATGAGGACCAGTGACACTTCCCTAAAAAAAAAAAAATTGTTATTTTCCGCCTTTTTTTTTTTTTGAGGGCACTGTCACTGGCCCTCATATGTGGGATCCAAACTGGGGCCACTGGTGTCCCAAGCCAGTTCCCAACCACCACACCGCTCGGCCGGCCCTTGTCCGCCTTTTTTATTTTAGCCATTCTAATGGGTATGCAACGGTATCTCATTGAGGTTTTAATTTGCCTTTCCATAGTAACTAATGATATTGATCATATTTTCACGTTTTTTTGAAACAGCTTTATTGAGGTATAATTTGCATACCATGTCATTGACTGCTGTAGCTCTTCAATTAAACAATTTTTAGTAAATTTACAGTTGTGCAACCATCAACACAATCCACCAAACATTCCATCAACCCAAGAAGATCCATCATGTCCATTTGCAATTAATCTTCACCCCCAGACCTAGGTTACAACTAATCTACTTTCTGTCTATGTAGATTTGTCTTTTCTGGGCATTTAATATAAATCAAATCATAGGATATGTGGTCTTTTGTACCTGGTTTCTGAATGTTTTTGAAATTCTTTCATGTTATAGCATGTATCAGTAGTTTGTTCCTGTCATCCCTAAGTAGTATTGCACTGAATGAATATACTATATTTATCTGTTCACCAGTTGATGGACATTTTGGGTTGTTTCTAATTATTGGCTAGTATGAATAAAGCTGCTATGAACATCTATGTGCAAATCTTTCTGCAGACATATGTTTTCATTTCTCCTGGGTATACCTAGGAATAGAAGTGCTGGGTCATATAGTAACCATGTTTAAGTTTTTGAGGAACTGTCAAACTGTTTTTCAAAGTGGCTGCATCATTTTATATTTCCATCACCAATGTATAAAGGTTCCAATTTCTCTACATTTTGCAAACACTTATTATTACAAAATGTTCTTCTTTGTCTCTAGAAAGTTTTTTTTAAAGTCTATTTTATCTGATATTAGTATAACTACACCAGCATTATGATTACTTTTTGCATGGTACATCTTTTTGCATCATCTTACTTTCAACATATTCATGTCTCTTTGAAACTAAAGTGCATCTCTTACAGACAGCTTGTAGTTTGATCTTGGGTTTTTAATCCAGTCTGACAATATCATCTTTTGATTAAGTTGTAAAACCCATTCACATTTAATGTTATTATTAGTATGGATTTGTTGGCCATTTTGCTAATATTTTTTCTATGTTTCATCTTTTTTGTTCCTCTCTTCCATTTTTACTGCCATGCTTTTTACTAAACACATATTTTATGCTGTATCTTCTTGACTCCTTTAAGTAATTTCTCTATATTTTTTTAGTTATTTTTATTTTTTATTTATTTATTTTTTAATTGGGGGAGGGGAACAGCGTTGGGGAATTGGGGAAGGGGAACACACAAGTTGCTGTCCTTTTGTTCTTCAGTCTAGTTGTGGAGGACTTTGCTTCACTGGCCCATGTTGGTATCATCATTGTGCTCTTCCAGGGTGAGGCAGATCGGTCGCCAGCCTCTGGATGACTGATCATGGTGGCTCTTGGCAGCTCACACCAGCTGCCAGCCGCTCACACTGGCTGCCAGCCACTCACTGTAGCTTATGGCAGCCCACTGCTACAGGGGCTGCAGCCTACGCCATCATTGGGGACCCACAGCAGCCCTGCTCCAGGTGGAGCTATTGTTCACCACCTTTGCTGTACAGGGCAGTGTCACTGGCACTCATATGTGTGATTTGAACCCGGGCCCTACTGCTCAGAGCTGGCGTCCCAAGCCAGCCCTTAACTAACGCACCACTCGGCCGGCCCTTGAGTTATTTTTCTTATTCTGTTGTACTAACCTAAAGATTTTTCAAGTCTGTTGTACTAACCTACATATTTACCATTTGCGATACTCTTTATTTTGTCTTGTGGTTTTAAATTACTGTTTGCTGTCATTTACTTGTTCTAAAATGGTTCCATTATCTCTCTCCTCCAGTGTGATATTATTGTCACACATATATCTTTATATGTTAAAAAGTCTTAGAATACAATTTTATAATTATTATGCAATGGAGTTATTTTTAAATCCATTAAAATATGAAAAGGGGGCCTGCCACGTGGCGCATTGGTTAAGAGCTGGCTTGGGACGCCAGCTCTGAGCAGCAGGGCCCTGGTTTGGATTCTACATATGAGGACCAGTGACACTGCCCTCTACAGCTAACAACAGCTCCACCTGGAGTTGGGCTGTGCGAGCCCCAGGGACGGTGTGGGCTGCAGCCCCTGCTGCAGTGGGCTGCCATAGGCTACAGTGAGCGGCCGGCAGCCAGCGCGAGTGGCTGGCAGCCAGCGTGAGCTGCCAATAGCCGCAGTGAGCGACCATCCAGAGGCCAGTGACCGATCTGCCTCACTGGGAAGAGCGCAATGATGATACCAACATGAGCCAGCGAAGCGATGCCCTCCACGTCTAGACTGAGGAACAAAAGGACAGCAACTTGTCTGTTCCCCTCCCCAAATTCCCCAATAAAATATTTTTAAGAAAAGGAAATGTATAAATAAAATTTCTGTTTTTTTGGTGTTTTTTTTTTAGAGGGCAGTGTCACTGGCCCTCACATGTGGGATCCGAACTGGGGCCGCTGGCATCCCAAGCCAGCTCCTAACCACTGGGCCATTCGGCCGGCCCTGAATTTTTTTGTTGTTGTTGTTGTTGTTTTTTACTTTGCTCTTTGTTTCTCTGAGTGGATTCACTTTAATCTCTGGTATAAATTCATTTCACCCTAAGAAACTTCTTAGATATTTCTCTTATAATTTTATTTCTTTATTTTTGATATTATTTGTAATGTAATTATGGTAGCAATACATTCTCTCACTGGTTGCTTTTCTGGGAATTTGTTTTATCTTCAGTTTTTGTGTTTATTTTTATTCTGAACTATGATCATCATAAGTCTAGTTAACATTCATCACTACTCATAATTACATTTTTTTTTCTTGTGCTGAGAGATTTTAAGATCTACTCCCTTAGAACAGTCCAGGTAAGAGGGCAGAGTAGGTAGAACCAGGAGAACCATCTGAAGACTGGCTGAACAGTAGTCCTATAACTAAGGATATAAAGAGGAAGCCACGTGGAGACTGGCAAGGATATGAAATGGGCTGGCTCCACAACCACATGTGGCAGTAGAGAATCTGGAGGAATATCTCAGCAGCAGAGGCTCCCCCTGAGGAACGAGGGACCCCATTCCTACACCAGGTTCCCCAGCCCGGAGCACTGGTGCTGGGAAGAGGAGTCTCCACAACATCTGGCTGTGATAATCAGCAAGGATTCTGTCTGTCCAGGGGAGACGGAAGGCTGCTAGAAACCCAGACTGCCAGAAGGCTGCTATAAATCCTCTTAAGGTCCCACAAAAGATTCATTCACTCATGTATTATGCAGCCACTGGAGAATGACTTTTTTCACTCTGTATAATGCTTGGGAGATTTATCTAGGTTGTGGCTTGTATGGACAATTAATTCTTCTTTATTGCTACATAGTATTCCATGGTATGGATGTAGCACATTTTGTTTAACCATTCACCCATTGAAGTGCATTTGGATTATTGACAACTGGGGGCTATTATGAATAAAGCTACTTTATTTGTTTGTTTATTTTGTTTTGTTTTTAGCTGAGCCATTCTGCTACCTGTTGGCAGCTCAGTGGCAACTCAGCTAGGGCTGGGCATCGAAATTCTGTTGCTCAAAGCTTAGCTCACACTCTTAACCAACTGAGCCACTCGGCAGGCCCTTAAAGCTACTTTAAATGTAGGTTTTTCTGTGAACATAAGTTTTCATTTATCTGGGATAAGTTTCCTAGATTGCACTTGCTGCAGTATATGGTAAATGTAAGTATAGTATGGTTTTTAAAGAAACTATAAAAATGCTTCCCAGGGCCGGCCGAATGGCTCAGTTGGTTAAGAGCTCGCTCAAGAGTGCGAGCTGAGCTCTGAGCAACAGTGGTTCGAGGCCAGCCTGAGCTGAGTTGCCGTTGAGCTGCCAACAGGTGGCAGGATGGCTCAGCTAAAAAAAAAATGCTTCCCAGAGTGGCTATACCATTTTACATTAACACCAAACATTTGAGTGGTCAGTTGTGGTACACCCTCACCAGTATTTTGTGTTATCACAATTTTTTTATGTTAGCCAACCTGATAGGTGTGTAGTGTTATCTCACTGCAATTTTAATTTGCATTGCTCTAATGGCTAATCATGTTGGACATCTTGTCACTTGCTTACTTACCATCTGCTATTTTCAGTGAAATATTTGTTCATATATTTTGTCCAATTTCTAATTAGACTGGTTTTTTTTACTGTTGAATTCTGAGAGTTCTTTATATATTCTAGATACAAGTTCTTTATATATTCTAGATACAAGTCCTTTGTAAGATACATGGTTTGAAAATATTTTCTCCCAATCTTTAGCTGGTCTTTTGATCCACTTTGCAGAGTTTTTTTCAGAGCAAAAAATTGTTTTTATTTTGATGAGGTCCAATTTATCCATTTTTTCCTTTTTGGATTGTGCTTTAATGTCAATTGAGAAAACGCTTCACTTAACCTTAGGTCCCAAAGATTATGTCATATGTTTTCTCTAAAAGTTTTATAGTTTTACATTTTATATTTAAGTCTTAGTTACATTTATAATTAATTTTTGTATTTTTTCCCCCTAAGGATGTATCTAATTGTTCCAGCACCATTTGTTGAAAAGGCTATTTTTCCTCTACTGAGGAAAAATTACATTTATGCTATTGTCAGAAATCATTTGGGAGATTTGTGTGGGTCTGTTTCTGGGCTCTCTATTCTGTTCCATTGGTCTATGTGGCTATCCCTCCACCAATACCACATTATCTTGATTACACCATATATTAAGCCTTAACATTGAGTAGAGTGATTCCTCCCATTTCGCTTTTTAAAATTTGTTTTAGGTTATTTAGAGCCTCTGCTTTTCCATACAAATTTTAGAATAAGCTTGTATATGTCTTCTGTGTCAATTGATATAATTATATGACTTTATTCCCTAGTGTGTTGATATGGTGGATTATATTGATTCTTGAATAGTGAACCAGTAATGCATTACTGGAATAAACCCACTTGGTTGTGGTGTATAACTCATTTTGTACATAGATGGATTTAGATTGCTAATATTTTACTGAGTATTTTTGTGTCTAACTTTGTGAGAGATATTAGTCTATTGTTTTCTCTTTTATGCTGTCTTTGTCTGGTTTTGGTATCACAGTAATAATGGTCTCATAAAATGAGCTCAGAGGTGTTTTCTCCTGTTCTATTTTCTTGGAGCAATTGCATAATATTGATAGATTCTCTAAATGTTTGGGAGAATTTTTCAGAGAAACAAGATGAGCATGAAAATTTCTTTTTCAGGAGCTTTTCAAGTTGTGAATTCAAGTTCTTTCATGGTAAAAGGACTATTTGGATGATCTATATTTTCTTGGTTTAGTTTTAGGACTATATTAGGGTCCTCTGGAGAAACAGAGCCAATTGGCTATATATAGAGATATACAGAAAGAAATTTATTACAAGGAACTGGCTCACGTAGTTTTGAAGACTGAGAAATCCTAGGATCTCCATCTGTAAGCTGGCGGCCCAGGAAAGCTGGTGGCATAGTTCTAGTCCAAACCTGAATGCCTGAGAACCAGTGGAGCCAATGATGTAAGTCCCAGTTCAAATCCAAAGGCCTGAGAACCAGGAGCACTGTTGTTCAAGGACAAGAGAAGATGGACGTCCTAGCTCAAGCAGAGAGCAAATTCATCCTTCCCCTTCCTCTTTGTTCTATTCAGGCCCTGAATCTATGATATCCATCCACATTCCTGAGGGAAATCTTCTTTACTTAATCTACCCATTCAAATGGTAATCGTTTTCAGAAATACCCTCACAATCACACCTAGAAATAATGGTTTACCAATTATCTGGGAATCCCTTAGCAAGTTGACACATAAAATAAACCATCACAGGTACCCTGTGGTTTTGGAAGAATTGGTACATTCTAAGTTTTCAAATTTATGAGTGTCGAGTTGTTCCTAATATTCCCTTTTTTATCCTTTCAGAGTCTGTAGGATCTTTGGTTATAGCCCTTGTTTGATTCCAGATATTGGTGTTTATATTTCCTGTTTATCTTTGTCAACGTTGCTAGAGGCTTATCAATCAATTTATTGATTTTTTAGAAGAACCACTTTTAGTTCCATTGATTTCACTATTGTTTTGTTTTCAATTTCAGTGATCTCTGTTATTTTTATTATTTCCTTCCTTCTGCTTTCTTTGGTTTCATTTTGCTTTTTGTTTTCTAGTTGCTTGAAGAAGGAACTTAGATTACTGATTTGAGACCTTTCCTCTTTTCTAATGTAAACAGCATTTAGTGTTATAAATTTCTTGTTAATGGGATTGTAAAATGGTGTAGCCATTTTGAAAAATAATTTTGTATTAACTCAAAATGGTAAACAATAAGTTACCATAAGACCCAGCAGTTTCTCCCTGAGGGTATACACCCAGCAGAATTGAAAACGTGTTCACACAAAAAGTTGCACGGGAATGTTCATAACCAAAAATGTATAAACTACCCAAATGACCATCCATTGTTGAATGGATAAACAAAATTTGTTATATCCACACAATGGAATATTATTTGACAACAGAAGGAATGAAGTACAGATATATGCTACATTGATGAACCTTGCAACTATTGTTAAGTGAAAGAAACCAATCACAAAAGACTACATATTGTATGATTTCATCTAAGTGCAAGTAAACAATAGGCAAATCTATATAAACAGAAAGTAGATAAGTTTTCTAGGGCACGGTGGCCAGGAAGGAATGAGAAGTAACTGCAAGCAGGTATGGGGTATCTTTTGTGGGTGATAAAAAGTTCTTAGATGGGCCGGCGGAGTGGCGTGGTGGTTAAGTGCTGGCTTGGGAAGCCAGCAGCCCCGGTTCGGATCCCACATATGAGGGCCAGTGACACTGCCCTCAAAAAAAAAAAAAAGTTCTTAGAGGTGCTGGTTACACAACTGTGTGAATAAACTAAAAACCACTGAACTGTATACTTTAAAAGGGTAAATAATTTCTCAATGAAGCTACTATATAAAAAACATTTGCCTTTTGGCATTGTTTTAGATGAGTCCCACATATTTTGATATGTTCTATTTTCATTTTCATTGAATTCTATGTATTGCTAAAAATTTCCTTTGAGACTTTCTCTTTGATCCCTAGATTATTTACCAGTGCTCAAGATTTATTTCCAAGTGTTCATTGATTTTCCTGTTGCTTTTGTTAAGTTTATTGGGGCGACAATTGTTAGCACAGTCACATAGATTTCAGGTGTACAATCTTGTAATACATCATCTGAATATCACATTGTGTGCTCACCACCCAGAGTCAGTTCTCCTGCCATCACAATATATTTGATCCCATTTACCCTCTTCTACCACCCCCTCCCCCCTTACCCTCTGGTAACTACTAAACTATTGTCTGTGACTATGAGTTTTGTTTCTTCATTTGTCTTTCTTGTTCTTTTGTTATGTTCAGTTTTATATACCTTACCTTTTTGTTATTGATTTCTAGTTTGGTTCCATTAAAGTTAGAGAACATATTCTGTGTGGTAGGCAGAGAACAAAGCCCCCCACAAAGATGTCCAAGTCTTAATCCCCACAACCTGTGTATGTTATGTTTCATGGAGAAGAAGTGTTAAGCTTGCACTGATGTAATTTAAATTGCTAATCAGTTTACATAAAATAGGAAGATTATTCTGGCTTGTCTATGTGGGCCCATCTAATCACATGAGTCCTTAAAAGTAGAAGAGGGAAGCAAATCAGAGAGATGCAGCATAACAAGAATTCAACCTGCCACTGTTGACTTTGAAGATGGAGGAAGTGGGATACAAGCCAAGGAATCTTGTAGCTCCTAGAATCTGTGAACCTCCCTCAGTTTACAGCCTGCAAATAAACATTGACCTCAGTCTTATAACCACAAGGACATCAAATCTGCCAACAACCCAAATGAGCAAGGAAATTGACTCTCTCCTACAGCATCCAGAGGTGAATGCAGCCATGTTCTAACACCTTGATTTTAAACCCCATGAGATTAGGATTCTACCTCTGTGTTGCAGTCAGAATTGTCCCCAGGCAGAGAACTGAAGTGAATATGGGGCTCCTCTTTGCGTTTCCCTTTTCTCAAGGATTATACCCCTGTAATATTTATTATGCAATGCCTGAAAATAATTGTCTCATTATAGTTTGTCCAGTTTTACCGTTGTTTATATGGTGGGCAAGCAGGTTCAGTACCAGTTACTCCATTACCATCATAAGTGGAAGTTGCTTTGTTTACTTTTCTGTTACACTTCAACTTCAAATTTTTTTAAGAGATTTTATGGGGAAATTGGGAAGGGGAACATTGTGTTTTCCCAGGACCCATCAGCTCCAAGTCAAGTTGTTGTCCTTCAATCTTAGTTGTGGAGGACACAAGTTCAACTCCAAATCCAGTTGCCTCTTTCAATCTAGTTTCAGGGGAGGGGCGGTGCAGCCCACCATATTATGCGGGAACCAAACCAGAGACCCTGTTGCTCATAGCTCGTGCTCTAACCAACTGTGCCACTGGGCCAGCCCAATTTCTTCTTTTTTTTTTAAGTTAAAGAAGATTACTATAATACAATGGTAGGATCACCAAGGGCTTAGACTCCTCAGGTTTAGGCCATACCAGCAAGTAAAATACCACCATTAACTGAGCTAAACGGAATATAAAATGGATCTTTTAGGGCTGGCCGAGTGGCGCGGTGGTTAAGCGCTGGCTTGGGAAGCCAGTGGCCCCGGTTCGGTCCCACATATGAGGGCTAGTGACACTGCCCTCAAAAAAATAAATAAATAAAATGGATCTTTTAGGATGAACAGTATAAATACTAATCATGGCCTTGTGACCAATTACTGATGTACCATACTCGTTTCTTCTTAATACTTCATATAGAATGTTTGCGGATAAATTTAACATTTTCAGTCCACATATTAGAGAATATGAGGATAAGATCCCAGAGATTCTGCACTTGGAGTTCAATGCAATTACTCACAAAACTTTGGGTTGTCTTTCTTTGGGATGGACACAGAACAGTACATTTGGGGATATATGCAAAATAGCGTGTCAGGTAGAGACATTTTTGGAAGAGTTAGTATGGGGAGAAAAGTGTATGCATTCATTCAACACATATTTATTGAACTGCTACTGTGCCAGGTACTTTCCTAGGCTTGTGGATACATCAGTAAACAGGTAAAATTTCCTGATCTCATGAAGATTATATTCTAACATAGGCAGACAAATAAATAATGGATATAATAAATAGGTAAATTATATAGTATGTAAGCAAGTAGTAAGAGCTATGGGGGAGAGGGATTAGAGGGGGAGTTTAGGTAGGCTGGGCATGGGGTGAGATGGGATAGACAGACTGCAGGGTTTTTGGTTTTTTTTGAGGGCAGTGTCACTGGCCCTCACATGTGGGACCTGAACTGGGGCCACTGGCTTCCCAAGCCAGCGCTTAACCACCACGCCACTTGGCCGGCCCTGAAAGACATTTTTTTATTTTACTTTTTTTTTTTTTAGTTGAGTCATCCTGCCACCTGTTGGCAGCTTAACGGCAGCTCAGCTCAGGCTGGGCATCGAACTGCTGTTGCTCAGAGCTCAGCTCGCACTCTTTTTTTTTTGAGGGCAGTGTCACTGACCCTCATATGTGGGACCGAACCGGGGCCGCTGGCTTCCAAGGCCAGCGCTTAACCACCGCGCCACTCGCCCGGCCCGCAGCTCGCACTCTTGAGTGAGCTCTTAGCCAACTGAGCTATTCGGCCGGACCCTGCAGTTTTTAAATAGCACAATCATGGGCCGGCCAAGTGGCGTGGTGTTTAAGTGCTGGCTTGGGAAGCCAGCGGCCCCAGTTCGGGTCCCACATGTGAGGGCCAGTGACACTGCCCTCAAAAGAAATAAAAATAATTAAATAAAACCACTATATTAAAACAAATAGCACAGTCAGGGTAGGCCTCACAGAAGAGTGACATATGAACAAAACAAAGACTTGAGGGAGGTGAGGGAGTGCTTAGGGTCACATAAGGCTAAAGTCAAGGTGTTGGTTGGGCTGGGCTGTTCCGTGGAGGTTCTGGAGAGAAATCTGCTTCCAAGCTCATTTGACCTGCTGGTAGAATTTAGTTTCTTGCCCTTGCTGTCAGACCCTTATTCCTGGACATGTAGCCTCCTCCATCTTCATGCAAGCAATGGCACATGAAATCCTTCTGATGCTCGAATCTCTCGGCCTTCCTCTTTTGCTACCAGCCAGAGAAAAATCTCTGCTTTTAAAAAGCTCATGTGATTGTATTGGACCTTCCCAGATAATCTCCCTTTTGATTAACTCAAAGTTAACTGATGAGTAAACTTAGTTATATCTACAAAATCCTTTACCATGTAACGTAACATAATGACAGTGACATGACATATTCATAGTCTTGGGGATTAGGGAGGGAAATTTGGAGGGCCATTTTGGAATCCTGCCTGCCAAAAACACAAAAAATAGGAAAAATGAATAGACCTACATCTACTCAATAAATTAAATTTGCAATAAACAAAATGTTCCCACAAAGAAAATTCAAGGTCCAAATGATTTCATTAGTGCTTTCCATCAGACATTTAAGGAAAAGACAATACCCATCCTAAGCATACTGTTTTGGGAAAGAGGAAACACTTCCTGATTCACTTTATGAAGCCAATATTACCCTTCATACGTTACCAATTTATTGCCTCAGGTCCAAATTCATTCTTTTTGCTTGCTCTATAAAAATGAATCTGAGCCCTTTAAAGGTTTTTCCTTTGCCAGCTGGCATATTAGGCAAAAGGAAAATTTGTTTCCCCTATACAACTATTCTCAACACTTCTGGCCACTAAATGTGTGTGCATTTTTTCCCATTGACCCATTTTTTTCTGACAGCTGGGTAGCCCGCAACTTTACCCACCTGGAGTTAGCATCAGATTCCACAAGTTAAGGGCTCAGTCCCACCAGGCTGCCCCACTTAAAATGCCAATCATAAGTCTGGGCCTCTGATACATCTAAGCTGATATAAATCAGGGCTTCCCACACCTTCTCAGGTTCAGTAATTTGCTAGAACATCTCAAAGACCTCAGGAAAAGTGCTTTACTCACAATTACCCATTTTATTATCAAGAATACAACTCGGGAACAGCCAGAGATGCATAGGTCAAGGTATGGGGAAGGGGCACAGAGCTTTCACACCCTCTCTGGGCATACCACCCTGCCAGCAACTCCATGTTCACTAACTGGTAAGTTCGCAAAACACTTTTGGTCAGGGTTTTTATGAAGGCTTCATTACATGGGTATGATTGATTAGCACATTGACCATTGGTGATTATTAACTCCATCTTCACTCCTCTCCCCTCCCTGAGGTCAGGGGGTAAAGCGAAAAGTTCCAATCCTCCCAGTACATGGTTGATTCCTCTGGCAAACAGCCCCTTAGGAACTTTATGAATAACAAGACATTCTTTTCAACTTTATTGGTCTGGAGATATTTCAAGAACTGGGGACAAAAACCAATTATTACAAAAGACGCTCCATTCACCTTTACCATCACCAGAGCTGTTGCGGGAGCCAGGGATGAAGACCAAAATATGTTATTTCTTATTATTTTACAACATCACTAAGTTTTGGCAGTAAAGGGCATCAGAGACATTACAAGAAAAAGTTTTGGTTCCTGGTTCTGGTATGCTTGCTGGCTCTTGCACCATCTGTTTCTCCAGCTCTGGCTTGTGCAGTGAGGGTTGTCTCCAGCCTCAGGCCCCTACAGTGCTCACAGCCTCTCTCCAGTGTCTGGTTCCTGCAGTGTGAAATAGCAGCTTCTTCAGGACACCCTCTCTCCCCCCCGCCCACACACACACACTGGGGCAGTTTTACAGCACAGTACCTCTAGTGAGGCACCTTGTGAACAGCCTTCTCCAATATCCTGGAGGACAGATTTCTATAGGAAGTTCTGTGGGTGTGGTACCAGTGACCTCTACCATTTAACAGGCTACATCCATGCCTCTCCAACAATGTCTAGATTTAAGGATTGGGGTGGGGCTCTTCCTTGGGTCCCCTATCACAGCCCTGGATTGGGGGTGTCTTCCTTGAGTACTCCACCTTGGCTCCTTACATTCTTAAGAGTTCTTTTTTTTTTTGAGGGCAGTGTCACTGGCCCTCATATGTGGGACCAAACCGGGGCCACTGGCTTCCCAAGCCAGCGCTTAACCACGGCGCCACTCGGCCAGTCCTAGACTTCTCTTACTTCTAATCCCTCATTATTCCTATCCATATTAAACTCCTTGTATCAAATCTTCTCGGTTCAAAGTACTGTATGGGTTCTCTCTCCCAATTGGACCAAAAATACTGAACTGACCTGGAAATAGACCTTGGGAGTGCAGCAACTCGAGATAGACCCAGAAAATCAGCATTTGAGTTGGAGCTCAGTGCTCCTTGCAAATGGGAAATGGGATGATAGTAGTCCATGGCATGCAGGGGCATCACAATGTATCAAGACATGCCAACTGAAACACATGTTTAGGGATTCCAACTGGCTGCTGCACTTAACCATTGTACCAGCAATGATCAAGACTGGTGTTGGGGTGGATCCTTGAGTTCACTTGAGTACCCATAAAGAAAAAAATTAAAAGCTCAAGCCCATCAACTCTCAGCTCGTTGAGGTCGGAGAATGAGCTTCCCTGACAACCCTTAAAAAAACTCTTGTAAGTTGCAGACATGATATTCCTGAATTACAGTGACAGTTGAATTCAGCCTCAAGTTTCTCACATGAAAGGGTGTTTGACAATGAATGGGACCCTAAAACTTGGAATGGAGACATGTTTGGACCCAGATGAAACTGACAATCTTGAACCCTTAAGTCCTTCTGAATCCCCCGTTACCAGTTGAAGCAGCTTGCGCTGCAGTACCTGTAGAAATAAGCCTTCCTCTGCTTAAAAGTCCTGTGATAACTTCACCTGGGGCAGATTCCTTGCAAGAGAATGCTATTCTTCTTACTATCCAACACAACCACCTCCAACTCTCATTAGACCCATAACTAGGGTCAAATCTCAGCACGCTCCAGGTGGCCAGGTGATGCACTACAACTAAGGAAGATCTTACATACCCACCAAACTGGGAAAGCAGATGGGCAAATGATGGGGGATTCAACTTCGAACACTGTGCTATAGCAATGAACTACATGTATATTTCACAACATGTGCAAATCTTCAAAACATGGTGATGAGAAGTTGGAATTACATATACAATACACCATTATCATTTAAGTAATTAAAATACATGCATAAAACATCAAAATACATTCAATAACACATACAAACAAAAGGATAATAGCACTGGGGCGGGGCAAGGGGATGGGAAAAAGTAAAATTAGAAAGGCCCTGTGTGTACTAATCACAATAATGTACCAAAAAATTGAGGGATAACAGGAGAAAAAGTAAAAGCCTTTGCTTGTAGTAGAGAGAGACCTTAAGTCCTTGACAAGATGTTGATCTAACATAAGGTGCTGGCTCCCTCCAATTCCAGCCCTGAAGCTGACACAGAAGGAAAATTGACAGATGAAACCTATTTATGAAGCATTTACCATATGCCAGGCACTATGAACTCATTTAATCTTCCTAGTCAATGCTATTAGGTATTATCATTATTCCCATTTTAAAGATGAGAAAACAACTATAGAGAGGCTAAGTAACTTGCCTCAAGTCACACAGCTGGTAATGCTGCAGCTAAAATTTGAACTGTCTCTAACACCTAGCAAGACTAGAGAGCGAGTCTGGGGCAAGGGAGAAATTTCTAATTGCATCTTCCATTTCCCCCCGCAACATTGCCCTGGGAAGTTAATCCTCTACCTTATTGCCATGGCAAGACAGAGACCAGCACTGCCCAGCCAGCTGCAGGTGGGATACATTTAAGGCAGTACTAGAGTGGGGAGCACAGTACTCATGCAGGCACACAGGCCCCATCATCTCCCACTACACACATACATTGAAACTCAACCCTACACATCTTGAGCTAGTCCAAGGTGTGTGATCAAACAATACGGTGAATGTTTAAATAAAAAAATTATAATAAGACACGTTGCCATTAATCTCCCTCATGCTACTTCCCCTCACTTTGAACACTTATCCCATCGTTCTTTTCACTTTCTGAAGCACTTCTGGAAGTCCTCTTTCGTATCTTTAGTTGCGCTATTGTGGCTGCCTCAATGTCCTGAGTCATTTTGACTTTGGGGAAGAGCCACAAGTCGCAAGGTGCCAGATGCGGTGAATAAGGTGGATGAGGACACACTAATGTATTTGACAGAAACTGACATATACCAGAAGCGATGTGTGATATGGAGCATTGTCATGATGGAGGATCATTTATAGCACACTTTAAAACATACCTTCTCTCAACCTTAGCTCACACCTGGCTGACTGCACCAAACAAGTTGAAACTTGTCCCACGCTGTTACTAAGGTTCGATGTGACACTTCCCATATTGAAGGTCCCTGACTTTTTGTTGAATGGCACTTGGCAGCAGCATTCAACGTACTTCTTGATCAAATCTCGTAAACACAACCTAGACCCTCAACAGAGGAATTTGGCCAAAATTTTACTTGAGCCATCTCACTAGCCCAAGAGGAAAAACCTAATGATCTTGGCATCGGGAGTTCCCCAACAACCTCCACACTGAAGCTCAAAATCAAAAGCCCTGAGAGCATACATGTTAATTCCCTAGTATAATCATAAACACAAAACCAAAAATTTCCACTCATTTGAGGAAAGCCTCTAACATGGAAGATGGAGTTTGAAGTAAATCAAGAAAACAGCCAATAACTTCAGGGGGCAGAAAAACAGTACAGGAAAAAACTGTTTAAAGATTATCTTCAGGGAGCTTACTATAAAACTACAGTAATCAAGACAGACATATTAATAAAACAGTACAGTAATGGACCTAGGTATACATGGTTCCTATAGATATGGAGGTAATTCAATGGAAGTCTTTTCAACAAAAGATGCTAGAATGGATACTCATTTGAAAGGAAAGTTTCGGGCTGGCCAAGTGGATCAGTGGTTAAGAGCTGGCTTATGATGCCAGCGGCCCTGGTTCGAATCCCACGTGAGGGCCAGTGACATGGCCCTCTAAAAAAAAAAATTTACAAGAAAAGTTTCGACTCCTACCTCACCATAAAAAATAAACATAAGTCTGACTTAAAACTATCAGACTTGTAGAGGAAAAAAATCTTCATAACCTCAAAGTAGGCAAAGTTTCAATAGGACACTGGAAGCAATATCCATAAAATTTTTAATGAATTACGTTGCTAAAGAAAAATAAGAAAAAATAGGCAAGACAGTAGGAGACAATATTCAACACAGAAAATATAGCACACACACACACATCTGAGAAAGGAAGGACTTGCCTCCAGAATAAAGGATTTTTGTAATACTAAAAAGGTGATCCCATTTTGAAATGGAAAAAAAAGACTTGGGCAGTTTGAGATAATGTAGATGGCTATAAAAACATGAAATGCAATGATATACTAGACTGGATCATGGAACAGAAAGAGGGCAGTAATGGAAAATTTGTGGAATTTTAATGAAGCCTGGAGTTTAGTTAATAGTAATGTGCCATAGTTATATAAGATATTAAAATTAGGGCAAACTGGGTGAAGGGATATATAGGAACTCGATGCTATCTTTGCTACTTTTCTGTAATTTAAAATAATCCCATCAGTCTCATAAAATCATCCCAAATTTTCTTAAAGGGTGCTCAGCATTAGTCAGCAGAGAAATGCAAATTAAAATCACAATGGAAAGACAAATACCCTAGTTTCACTTACATGTGTAATCTAAAAAAAGACTCAGTGATCAAACTGATGGTTGTCAGAGGGGAAGAGGTGGGGATGGGGGGAAAGATGAAGGGGAATAGTTATTAATACTATGACAAGTATTACTGATGACAGATGGTCATTCGACTGTGTGATCCCATTGTTAGGTATAACAATTGAACCACTGTACACCTACAACTAATATATTGTATGTCAAATACTTGATATCATCCACCCTATTAGTCCCATCAACTCTACTCCAAGATATTTATCCAAAAGAAATTAAAGTATGTGCAAGACTAGTACAAGAATATTCAGCACCATTCATGATAGCCCCAAACTGGAAACAGCCCAGATGTCCATTGGTAGAACAGATAAGCTATACACTATAAACTCTACACTGGAATTCTACTCTCCAAAACAAAAATGAACACACACCAACTACATGGCTACATCTCAAAAACATGCTAAAGCAGCTAGACACGAAAAGCATCTTCATATAGGATTTAATTTATATGAAGTATTAATATGCAAAAATATCCTACATGACAGAAACCAGGTCAACATTGCATCTCTGGGGGTAGGAGATGAGCTATTGATTGACTAGGATGAAGTTTCTGGAACAAGTGTTTACGATGTTTAGATTATTTACAGAAGGGTAATACTTGGGGTTTTTCTGCCATCCTGATACTCAGCTAACATTCTTTTCCCATGTGGTAGTTGCTTTACTGACTACGTAACCCAAATGCAGTAGTTTTAGGCACTGATACACACACACACCAAAAAAAGGGAGGCTGCCATACTGGCCTGGCTCATGTCACAAATCTAAGCCCAAGTTAGCCTGCATTTATAGGAAACACCTGTTAAGGAAACCCAACACACCAATCACTTGTCTAACTCAGCTCCCACCAGCTCACCTTACCCTAGATAACTGGACCTGCAGCCAATCATATGCTTGTGTTGCACCTAACTCTCTATACATCTTGGAAACTGTCCCACTGCTTGGGAGGCACTGTACTCCCCCAATCCATGGATTGCCCTTGAAACAAGGACAAATGTTACTAAATTCTTTTGGCATGACAGTGCAAACAAACATCAGGAATCAGATGTATGTAGAATAGTAAATAGAACCAAGAAACAAAAGTTGCCAGCACAGAAGCCTGTTAGTCATGGGCTGCTCTAACAGCAATGCTGAAGGACTTGGTCCAAAGTGATTCACTGCAAAACTGAGGTAACTGACCAGTTTCCCCCTAAGTTATGCAAAAAAATAGAAGCATTACAGCACATCTTTGGCATTTCAACTTCTACTCTTTTAATGTTATTGCCTCCATTTAATTTCAGGGCAAGGATTAAATAAAACCATCCAAATTACGTGGATGCCTACCTGAATGAAGCTCAGTCCCCTAATGAAGGAGGCCTAATCACAGCAACAGACCACCTTGACTATGTTAGTGACTATGTTCCCTGGTAACTGGCTCCAGTGCCAACAGTGCATCAGAACTACAGTTGTGGGGAAGGGCATAAGTAAATGTCATTCATACTGAAGTCAATTCCTTATTGCAAAAATAAAAAAGGACCCAGGGCCACAAGAAAATGCATGTTAACTTTTATTAAGTTTCAAATACAAAACATTCCAAAAAGAGAAAACTGAACTGTAATACCTATACTATCTATAATCAACTGAACAAGAAAATCCCTCTGTCATTATTTCTTTTACAACCAGTATAAAATGAGAAGTTTCAAGACCAATCATTTTTCAATGAGAGTATGATTAAGTCTACTGGGTAATCTATTTGCCAAACAGCTGTCTGGTCATTTAAGTGTACTACTTAATTTCAATTTAGAATTCGTGTTTACTATGATTAATCTCAATGTTTCATACCATCTTCAAGATATCTAAAAATCTCAAGAGCCAAAAGAAGCATAAACCCAAGTAATGTAGGTCACATGATTGAGGAAGACATCTGTTAAGTGCAACAGCCACTTAAATTTGGTCAATACCCTCATTGTCTGTGATTAAAGAGCCTGTTAAATGAGGGTTACATTTTTTGGGGATTATTTTCCACAATGGCAAATGCTGGACATGATAGCACTGATATTTATTATGCAAAAATTCTCAAAAATTGAGTTGGTTCGCCTAAATCCAACTCAAATCTTATTTCTTTTGAGAACATTAGCTTTTATACTATCGAATCTAGTCTCTAATGGATCAAGTTGCATCTCTATTTGTTTCCAAGACAGGAGGTGGGGGTAAAGCAGGCTTACAAAACAATTGTTAAAAAAAAAAGGCCAAGTGGCCCCATTTTCCTTTTTAAAGTGTGCTTTTGATCATTTTAGCCATGTTTCCAGTTAGTTTCCAGTTATTACTCCTCCCTTTAGTTTTTAGGACTAAATCCCTCTTCTGGAAAAACAGTAACAAGTGTTTTACGTGCTGAAAATCAGACACTTGACCATAGAACAAGTTACCACATATGCCTTTCATTTTTCTAATTCAACTTTCTAAGAGTCATAATTAGAAAGTTCTAAATTAGAGTTGTCCCTATAACTTTAGCTCAAGATCAAAGCCAAAGCTATAAAATCTACATAAAGAACCAGGAGACCTTCCTGACTACCTCCACTTACCAATTTCCTTAATTGCTCCCCTTTCTCCATCTGGTCAATTAAGTAACTACCACTCCTTTGTTAAGAGTGCTAACCAACACTGATTGCCTTCCGCAGACCCACAGGAACCCTTGAAGGCAAAACTCTATTGCCTGCGCCAAACCAACTCTGATGAGTACTGTTTATGCAACTGTTGTGCCTTATCCACAATCAGCATTCTTCTGCTTCAACTCTGTAAAATGAAAAGCATGTGATCAGGTCACAAGATCTTGTTTTAAACTGAAAATTACTCGTTACCTCTTCTTTAAATACATACTTTGTTCTTTAACTAGTAAAGTATTTGCTCTAAATTGCAAGGTCTAAAAAGTAACCATAAATACCCATTACAATTCCTGTAAGCCTTGCTTTGGTAAACTCAAGATTATATTATACCAATAAAATTGATACTCAAACTACGAACTTAGCTACATCTATTCCCCCCTTTAGTGGATTTGTACTGTGGCTCCACAAAGGATCAGGCACTGATAAGAAAAACGGTATTAGAAAATGCACAGGAGCAAGTTTTAACCTCATACAAAGGAATTTTGCTTAAGTGTCAAAACATGAATTGTATATAACTCCAGTCAACTGCTTAGGAAGAGGTAGTACTACAAGGCTTTACACATTCCAATATAGCTAAGAGCACTGCATGACTGAGCCAACAGAAATACACCTGTTTAAAATAACCACTCTACATTCAAATAGTTAATATAGGGCCGGCCGAGTGGCACGGTGGTTAAGCGCTGGTTTAGGAAGCCAGCGGCCCTGGCCCCGGTTCGGGTCCCACATGACGGCCAGTGACACTGCCCTCAAAAAAAAAAGTAGTTAATATAGCAGGTGTCACACATTATAGCCCTTCACTTTTCCCTAATACACAAGTTAGATTATCCCCCATTTTACAGGTAACCTGCCAATATCCGTTACGCAAAGTGGCTAAACTACAGTATTTAAAACTATTGGGCCGGCCGAGTGGTGTGGTGGTTAAGCGCTGGCTTGGGAAGCCAGCGGCCCCGGTTCGGTCCCACGTGAGGGCCAGTGACACTGCCCTCAAAAAAACAAAAAAAACCCTATCAAGGCCACTGCTTTGGAAACTTACCTTAGCATTTGGTTTCTCTTGCTGCCAGCTTTATCTAGTGTGAATAAATCAGCACTCCATGACTTTTAATGACCAAAATCCTCAACCTGTAAAAATTAAATAGGTAGCTAGTTATCTCTCTTAAGGAAATTCTTCAAAACTTGCCTATAACTTACTGCCCTCTTTTCCAGAAAGAAAAGGCAAGTTCAGACTTGCAGCTTAACGTATTTCATGTTCTACTACGTCTCTTAAGTGGTGGAAGATTCACACTGGCTTGGGATGGACTGGAATGGCTTAAATGGTTAAGTTCCATGGCTTATGGATTCTCATTCTGTTCCAATGGTGCACTGCCATGTTAAATCCATAAGTTGAACGGACAAAACTTATTTGAAGGAATAAGTGCAGTATAAGGATTTTTAGTTGGAGGTCTTCAAGTTTACTATATTCAAGAGCATGTTTTTCAACTTCGTGGCTGGACCTGGGTCATGCTGCCTCAGGTTTTGCTTTTTTATTTTAAAGACCACTTGCAATAGATTTTCTCCAGTGTAGTTTCATAGAACTAAAAACAAGTCAGGCATCCAACTAAATGTCAAGTTTGCAATGGCTTACAGGGGTAGAGATGGGGACCCCAGACTTAAGCCATTTCCTACATTGACTAAAAGACTAATTTGAAAAATGTTAAAATATATGAAGCATGTTTAAAGGTCTTCATCAAAAAGACTTTAAAAAAAGTTACCCCCTCCCAAGCCCCGGATGGCTATTGGTAAACAGCTGTATTAAGGCCTTTAAGTGTCATACATGCTTAAAAAAAATCCAAGTGTTGAATTTGGAGGACTTCTAATATGCTATAGAACACTTTGCTTTTCCAAAAGTTTTTTTCTTAATCTAGAAAGCATTTCCACTGCCATGAGGTACAGTGTTTCACTGTACTATGAGGAAGGTAAGTGTTCAATTTCGACTTAGACGGAAAAACTAGTTTGCTTTGCTTACCATCTTTGCGGTTTCACAGGCATTTGATGCTTTAAATCTGATGTGGAATGCTGATAGATTCACTTTTTAGAAGTCATAAGCCTTTGAGAAGTTGGAGATAACTTCATTGCTTATCTATTTTCTCCTTTGCAATCAAGCTGTTCCTTAAAAGTGAGACACTACAGAGTTGCAAAAATTTGAAACAGTAAGAGCAAGCATCGTTTGCAGCTTCATGGTTGGTTTTGGCCAAACTTTTTATTTAGTATTCTGTAGTTGCTTAACACACACTTAAATGGTCTTATTGGGGAAGGGGGAAAGGGGAGGTTCTTGTAGATTCCCAAGGAAATGTCAGAAAGGCAAAATATGGCCAGCACTATCCATTTGTTTTGGGTTTACTGGGTGAATAGCACTTTCCTTACATAAGCACCTGATCTCAGGTTTTTTTCATACTGAGAACATTTGAGATTTCAGTTTGAAGACTGATATCCTAAGAGTAGTATACCCCCGACCACCCTCTAATAGCTAGCTTGTTTGTATAGGCAGAGGGATTCATCCCCATTTTAGATGGCTAGATGTTTTTGGAAGATCTTAGAATGGCTTGCCTCATTTACTGGGAAAAATCAGAAAGTGGCCTTTAGGGACACTTTACTTGGAAAATTACAACACTAGTACACAAGTCAAGTCTTAACACATGTAACATTTGCTTGTTGAAAGCAATGTCATAAAATCAAATAGATTAAACATGTTTAACGCTTTTCCTCACAAGAACATAAAAATTATGTAAAGGGAACTTAACAGGAAATTTAAAAAAGGTAACAATTTTTCTTTTAGTAGTCCTTGGGTAGTTATGACAGAATAGGTTCCTTTTTGTTTCTTTCTTTGAACAGGGATTTTGGTCCAAAGTTTTTTTTTTAATATCTGCTTCTGCCTCCCCCTCTATCAGATCGGCTTCCTCCACGGCCACCACCCCTTGGTGCTCCGCGGCTTGAACTGCTGTAGGAATCACGTGGAGGAGGGTACCCCCCCCTCTCCATAGAAGGGGGAAGCCCTCTTTCTTGTCTGCCAACCCGATCACGACCACTTGAGTAGAGATCACTTCGGCTGCTTGAGTAACTGTCTCGACTTCCACCATATCCGTCACGTGAGCTGCTGTAATCATCATAGCGACTGCTTCCACCATAAGATGGCGGGGGCCCTCGTGTAGGTGGAGCACTACGTGAGTTACCTGCAGGGTCAATGGTCAGGTAATATGGCAACACTATAAATTGTATATATACAACATTTAAATCTGAATTTACAGAATTCTTGTATTAAACGTTTACTTTCTCAACTGGGAGGTTTTAAACTCTGCCATTGCTGGCCATTAACAGGGATTTGCTCATCTGCTGAGATATGGAAATGGATGGGTTTTAATGTTTGTTTGAAAAGACTGAAGACGGTGTGTATTTCAAGAGGATATTCCAGACAGCTTGTTATTTTATAGTAGACACTCAGCCACTTTCCAGTGATAAGTTGCAATTTTGAACTGTAGACTTTCCTTCATATTGGAATGGTAAACATTTGATGTTGTTAATAAAATTTTTTAAATTGTATTTTCACTGTTGGGGGAAAACACATAAGGCTGCCAATTTAAGCAAGCAAAATCCCCTCCAAAGCAAGCAAACAGCCTCAAAAAAAACAAAAACAAAAACAAAAAAAACAAAAAAACTTAGAAAAAACAAAAGCCCCTCACAAAACTAGGAAAAGCCCAGCTTAGTTACCCCCTCAAAAGCAAGCAAACATCCCTTTAAAAAGCAAGCACCACACAGCCTAATAAACTGGCTCATGAACCTAAAAACTCAAGCTTGTGATATTCAAAGACCCTCAGCCAATATCTTACCATAACTGTCATATGAATCCCTGTAGGAACCTCCACTTGGATGATCTGAATAGTCACGATCACGACCATAGCCATCTCTATCACTGAATTAAAGAGAAAAACTTACTATAAGCCCCAGGGCATCAACCTTTACAGGATTTTACAGCAAGCTGTGGTAGCAAAGTCATTTACCTATAGCCTCTTGATGGATAGTCATCGCGTGAACTGGAATGACCATAATCACGGTAAGTATAATCTCTTGGGGGTGGTGCATAATCTCTTGTATCACGAGAACTTGGGTAATCTCTGCTTGAATAGCTACAAAAACAAAAGTAACTTGGTTTACACTTTTGATAACCTCTCCTCTTCAATCCTAATTATTAATGAGACAAAAGCTACTACATTTCTCTCTTACCTATCTTTAGTAGAATATCCATCATCTCTTGGGGACAAATAAACATCTCTACGAGAAGGCAAGGGTTCCCTTCGAGGTGGGCCTCCATAACTATCTCTTCCACGTGATACAGGAGCTTAAGGAAAACAATCATTTTTAAAATATACCCAAAGCGAGAAGTTAAAATGTGAAGTTAGAGTCAGGCAATGAGTAGTTCTTCAATGAAATACAGATCTATGGAACTAAACCAAGATATTTTGTTCTTTAAAACTTCCTATTCACATCTAAATTCTTTTTAGTGCTCATTAAGTGCATGTACCTAGGTCACCTGCAGTCTTTAAGTAAGTGTGTTAAGCAATTTTTAGGATTCACTTCTCAGTATTTTGTGTTATGGTGGTAGGATAGATTGTTATCAGTGGAACATTTACCTCTTCCTCCCATTCCACTGCTGCTGCGAACTGGTCCTGAAGGAGCAGATCTTTTAGGGGGCGGACCCCCACTTCGTGGTGGTGGTCCTCTTTTTACTGGAAGTGGTCCCCTGGAAGAACTCATGTTAAAATTCATGGAGTAACCACCATCATCTACATTAGAACAGAAAAGGAAAACATGTTAATGCAAGAAATCAAGAAAAGGCTATAAAACTTGTCTGATCAAGAATATGATCATTTCTGTTTAGTTGGAGAATCTTGCTTTAGTTTTCACTTATACAAGACCAAGTCTATATAGACTAATGAAATAAAACTGAAGGGTAGTCTTAAAGTTACTTCAAAGAAAAATACAAATTGTTTCATTTTCATATACTCAAACACTTATGCCTATTAAAAATTTTCTGCAAGGGCCTGCTGAGTGGCGTGGTGGTTAAGAGCTGGCTTGGGATGCCAGCAGCCCCGGTTTGGATCCCACATGAGGGCCAGTGACACTGCCCTCTAAAAAACAAAAAAAAAAATAAAAACCCTTAAAAAAACTTCTCTGCAAGTGTTTTTTCCTAGAGTGAACTACATGGTAAGGAATAGTATATTGTCCGTCATTTAAAAACACTGTATGTGGGCCAGCCGAGTGGCACGGTGGTTAAGAGGTGGGTTGGAACGCCTGCGGCCCCGGTTCAGATCCCACATATTAGGGCCAGTGACACCACCCTCTTAAAAAAAAAAAAACCCAAAGCACTGTATGTAATTTAACTTAGAAGGCATTCTAAGTCATTATCACTTTGGTAGATGAGCCAATGTTCTCCATTTTAAAAGGCGGGGCCTCTCAACAATGACAACCAAAATACAGAATGATGTGGGTTTGTAGTTCCTAATTTATATACGAAGCCTAAGGTAAACCCAGTCATTACCCATATGCCCTCCACGTGAGGGAGGTCCCCTGGTTCCTCCACTTCCTCCTCTTCCGCCTCTAAGGCCTCTTGGAGGGCCTCTGCTTCTTGGAGGTGGAGGCGGTCCACGTCTACCACTTTCAAATGATGGTTTAGTGGCTTGTTCTACCTTGATGGCTTTTCCATCTAAGGACTAAATAATATTTTAAAAGATTAATTACATCAACATTTAAAAAGAACTTGCAGATCCACTGACTGATGTTCTTCGAAATAGTTATAAATTTGCTCACCAATGTAAAAAAACCTTGAAAAATACTATCACTCTTCCATTTATGTAAACCGCTTACTTTTTAAGAATGCTTTGACCCAAACATATAGTAGATCCTCTGCACTGTTGGCTGGTAATATTTAAAACAAGGCCAGACAGTTATCAACTCATCAAAATTAATTAACTAAAACTACATGTTATTAAATCAGTTTATGGATCCCAGACTAAATATAACATCCCATAATATTCTGAATTGACTCTTAAAAGTGTATAATCTGTAATTGTGCTACAAAATTTGGTTATAAAATTATAAAGGGCTGGGGACAGCCGGTTGGGGCACGGGCTCACAGCACCTAGGTTGCTGGTTCAATTCCTACATGGGCCAGTGAGTTGTGCCCTCTACAACTAGTTTCAAAACAACCTGACTTGGAGCTTATGTATCCTGGAGGAACACACTGTTCCCGCAATTTAAAAAAAAATTACAAAGGGCCATGATCACAAAGTTCTGGAAAGGTATACGCTCAAAACAATAAAATTGCAGAGCTTCCCTAGACCAGACATTGTGCTATTTTATGCGCTAGTAAAGACCATATCATTGTGCAATCTCACCTTTCCATTCATGTCTCTGGCTGCATCTTTAGCATCTGCTGGGCTTTCAAAGGTGACAAAAGCAAATCCTCTTGATTTGTTTGTTTCACGATCTTTCATTAAGAGTACTAAAAAGCAGTTTTCAGGGGGAAAAGTGTTACTTTAATTCGAATGATATAAGTGAAGTAAATCTTTAAAAAGAAAGCTCAGAACTTCTTAGAGGACAAAATACATTATCATTTCAGATGATCAATGCAATCAAATTCATCATAGCTTACATTTTAATTACAAAATAGCCCTGCATATACTTTCAGATACACTCACCTTCAACTATTCGCCCATATTTGCCAAATACCGCTTCAAGGGCTTTCTCATTTGTTTCTGTATTGAGGCCACCAATGAAGAGCTTTCCTGGGCGATCTGCTTCAACCATTTTTCCCCTGGTGAAAGTCTGTTAAAATGTACAGTATTAACTCCCTGGAAAAAGTTCAACTTTATTCATCACACATATTTATTGGGGTGCATTTTTCTTGTTTTACTGAAACCATTATTCCTTAATAACTAAGGACACCAATAGCGATCTTTTCTAAACCTAAGCAGGAAACCCAAATTAAGTAGTTAAGCCATAGCGCAGTTTACATTAAACTAGTTAGATTGTACAACTTAATTTAGAGCCTTTACCCCAACCCATATCTTGGCAGTTTTAATCGAGTAAAGGCTACTTAACATTTGAAAACGTTTTAATTTTAATCCTAAATTTGTAGACTTTTAAAGATACAAATACATCCTAATTACCCTAAAGGTTTTTTTAGAGGCTATGGACTCATTCAAGGTCACAGGCCAGACACGGGTCCTTACCACCAAGCCCTCTGCCAGGAATTCTGCCTTTCCTCATTAAAATCTAAGAAGAAATTTAAAGTTTGAGCCAACTTATGCCTCCCCTTCACCAGCCCCTACCCCGTCCGAAAGGTCAGTTTTTTTCAAGTGTCAATATCATTTCATATTAAATAACGGGACGTGAAAAATGTGCACTGTAACGCTCAACGCTCTATGACTGCAGCAGAACTCAATTAAAACGTCATTAAAAACCGCGTGGAAAACACAAAATGGCGACACTTGGACTCAGCCCAGAACCACCGACACCGCCAGGGGAGTAACTTTTACCATCAGGAGTGGCTTAGAAAAGAAATCCAAAGGGCTTCCTCTCCAAAGCCGCCAATTAACAAGGACCCCGCGTGGAAATGCACGTGCCCATCAGTAGCGCCAGCCTAATGCAGGTACCGCGGTCTCTCTTCATCCAGCTCCAGCCACGGCCACCCCCGCGATCGACAGCCAAACTTTTGAGAGACATACACAACAAAACAGACCCCTACACTTGTTTCCCTCCGATAGTCTCAGCTTTATCTAAATAGGTCGGCACCTTTGGGTTCTTAAAATGGCGCCCGCCACCCCCATCTCCAGGAAAATAATCCCCAATTCTAACGTGGCAAGAATATCCGAAAAACAGGCTAAGGAAAGGATACACGTACCTGAGAGGTGAAGATGTTTTCAAGCTCCAACGAGCTCGTGAGCAGGGGCTTCTCAGCAGCTCAGCACGAGGGAGGGCCGAAGGCTCGAAGAACGGAAGAGACAGGAGGCTAGCACTACTGCGCAACGAGGGCGAACAAAGGAGACAGCAAACTTTATACTGCCCGGGAACGAGGCTGAAAGACCCGGATGGAAACTGAGCTTAGAATTTGAAACGCAAAGGGAGGGGCGACGAGTTCCCAGCCTCTCCATTGGCTGCCTTCTCTGTCATTCACTTTTCACTCCTCCTCCTCCTTTCGGAACCATCAGCGTTCTGGACGGCGCCGGTTTCTAACCGATTTCCCAGCCCCCATCTGTGCTCTACAAACCCGCGTTTTCGCTTTCTGCTAAAATGGTTCACAGTCTGCCTTTAATAAAGATCCGAAATTTATTGTGTGTTCAAGTGAGCCGATCACGGTGCCAAACTTTACACTGTTTAACTCATTTAATTCTCAAAACAGCGTGATAAGGGTAGATATTCTTATTATGCCAATTTTGTAGAAAATGGAAAACAAAGAAGTTTTGATAATAAAATATATTTTCCCAAAATATCTTTAACGGGGATTTTTATTGAATGGGTAAAATTCTGATAAAAAGATGTCAGGTGGAGAAAAAACAGTGCTAATTGTCAGACAGTTCCTGCACATATTGAATAGCACAATTACTGAACACCTAAATGGCAGGCTCTGCCTGGGCTTGGTCGTGAGTATACAACCCAGAACAAGCAAGACAAGGGCAAGGCGCTTCATGGGTAAGCCTGCCAAATTGAACAAATAAAAAATACAGGATGCCCAGTTAAGTTTGAAGTTCAGATACTTTTTTTCAGTGTAAGTATGCCCCAATATCATACACACACAAAAAAATCTTATTCATCGTTTACCTGAAATTCAAATGTAACCAGGCAGTCTATATTTTATCTGCCAATCCTATGCGTGGAGGGATTAAAAAAAATTAAAAATTGTTCTTATTTCTTTAAAAGCAAAGAAAAAATAAATACAGTTATATAAAACGATTGCATGTTGTGATTAGTGCCAGGGAGCAAGTAAACTAGGTGCTTTGATAGACAAAATTTGGGAGACAAAATTTGATTTAGACATCTATCTGAAGAGATGCCTTTGGAAATCCGATCTGAAGGGAGAGAGGAAACCAGCCATGGGAAAGCTGGGGGTAGAGCTTTTCAGGATAAGGAGAGAGCACTAAACACAAAGTGGGGTAAAGTGCTTGCATGTATCAAGAGACAGAAAGAGATCCAGAGTGACAGGAATTCAAGGGGCATAAAATGTGGGAACCAGGGCAAGCAGAACCTTCAAACCCACTAAAAGATTGCAGGGGTTAAGTGTGGAAGAAGGGACACCAATGGGTTCTGTGCGAACAGACCAGGAGAGACGATGGTGACTTGAATCACGGCTGTGGAAGTGGGCATGGGAAGTGAGGGACAATTGCTAGGTGCACGTGGCAGGTAACATAGACAGGATTTGCTAATGAATCAGATGGCAAAGGATGGGAGTGGAATTGAGGAGCTAGGAAGTCATTATGAATGACTCTAAGTATTTGGCATTAGTAGGTGATGGCCATTTACCAAAATGGTTGCAGAGGAGTGAGTGTGGGATGTTGGGGGTAGGGAAATCTGATGCTCAGAGCAGAGATCAGAGCTAAATTGTTGATTTAGAAATGGTAGTAAAAACCTCCAGGATGAATGAGACCACCAGAAAGAGAATGCAATGCAAAAAGAAGGCCCAAGACCATACAACATGAATTAAAAATATATATACATGGAGAGAAAATAAGCAGAAGGAAATAGTGCTAAAGTGTTACCTGTTAATCTTGGGAGGGTAGAATGTAAGGAGAATGTATGGAGAATTGTTCTTTTTCGTCTTCACAGTTACAATTACTCTGCCCATGGTGAATTATGCTATATGCCAGGCAGATGGTAGTAAATGATGCTCAGGTCATGGATAAAAGCCCCAAGGGGCTTTGGAACCAGCTCTGAATTATTAACATCAATGGTGGGAATAGTACTTAGTAAGGCAAGAATATTTGTTCTTGTTTTCTTTTTTTTCCCCCCCAGCCAAATAATGACAAGTAAAGCAAAAGTCTTGCCTTCAGAATGAGTTATGTAAAGATTAGCTCTGGTGATAGTTGGAAATTGGCCAGGTTAGCAAAAACCACTTACTTAAATGCCAGACTCAGCCTGTAGAATCTGCAACCCCAGGCAGAGCCAGGAGAAACCCCTCCCCCTGGGCTGGCTGGCACTCTCTTTGTCTCAGATCCAGACCCAAGGACTATCGGACCTTTCCTGAGCTCAGAGCCTAAACCAGACCTTCCCCAGTCTAGGGCAGAACACAGCTGACTCTACAATAGATGTCCCTGCTCCCTTGGTCTGAAGGAGAAAATGTGTATCCCTGTAGACCAGATCACTCTGATCTTTGCCGTTAGTGCCCAGGAATGTGGGGGAAGGTGGATTAGACTGCTCTAGACTAGGGGACTGCGCTTCCAAGGACCAGGAGAGCAAGGGAGCAGTCATGGCTAGTTGAGGGAATTGGAGGAAAGGATCATTGTGGCTATAGCGCAGAGTCAGGACAGAGAGGACAAAGGAAGAAGCTGCATTGGCCGGCCGAGTGGTGCATTGGTTAAGAGCTGGCTTGGGATGCCAGTGGCCCGGGTTCGGATCCCACATATGAGGACCAGTGACACTGCCCTCTACAGCTAACAACAGCTCCACCTGGAGCTGGGCTGCAAGCCCCAGTGATGGTGTAGGCTGCAGCCCCTGCTGCAGTGGGCTGCCATAGGCTACAGTGAGTGCCTGGCAGCCAGCGTGAGCGGCTGGCAGCCAGCATGAGCTCCCAATAGCCGTGGTGAACAACCATCTAGAGGCCGGTGACTAATCTGCCTCATCTGGGAAGAACGCTATGACGATACCAACATGGGCCAGTGAAGCAATGTCCTCTGCAACTAGACTGAAGAACAAAAGTACAGCAACATGTCTGTTCCCCTTCCATGATTCCCCAACGCTGTTCCCCTCCCCCAATTCCCCAATAAAGTCTTTTAAAAAAAAAAGAAGCTTCAGGGGGCCTAATGATTAGATCAGAGGGCAATGGAGAGAGGAGCCTTTTTAAGAGGTGGATCAAGGTAATCAGATTTTATCTTAAAGAGATTATGGTGGCTACAGTCTGGTGACTGTTTTGGGGGAGGGAGGGCAGGAAGCAGGGTATAGCTGATGTAATCCAGGAGAGGGGACACGGGTCAGCTGAGTGTAAGGGACTGGCCAACCAGCAGTCAGATAAGCAGGTCTCACAGTGCCTAAAATGAATCTCTGAATTCCATCCCTCCTCCTTATGGATCTTCTAGATTTTTCTCTTTACTTTTTTCTTTGGGATATCATTAAATATAGTTCTATTTCCTCTTCACTATAATGTTTCCATTTGACACATTGGTTATCTGCAGATGCCATCTCAATGATTAACTGATAGACTAAGTCAAGCAATATTACTTCGCCACTAGGTATCCTTGGAGTATAATCAGTGCTTAATAAATGTTGGCTAATTAACTTGTAAGCTCTTTTGACTCTCCATGATACTTAGTATGACATAGGTTCATAGTAAATTAAATATTGAATACTGGTGGTCTTGTCTTTAATTTCAATTTCCCCCCAAAGGGCTCACATTCTTTTTAATAGAACAAAAAACAACAAAACAAAAACAATCCATCGTTTCAAAAGCTTCAACCAGTTAAATGATTAAGAAATGATCTTTAGTCATCAAGTAGGGATCACTCTGAAAAAAGTAAATTGAAACTCTTCTGTCAGCCTTGCATTTTTATGTGAAGGGCAGATGTAAGGTCACTCTGCATCCAGTTATGCCTGTTTTCCAAACTACAAAAAGATATCCTGCCACATGTTCTAAAAATGTCTGTTATCTGGTATGAAGCAAGAAGGAGGAAGGGAGGAAAGAATTTTATGTGATTAAAGACTGGGAAACTTTCCAAACCACGTCAAGTAGCCACTGTCCAGAAGATAGCCTACTTAGCTACAACAACCAAGGAATAGAAATTTTTTAACAAGCATATGGTTCTGATATCTATATAGGAAGTGGCTGAATGAAGGAAGGTATAATTCTACTGTATCTTTCTCAATAATTTAGGAAATGATGTATTTTAACCAAACTTAATACTCTATCCAAAGTAACCTAAGTATGCCTTAAGGAATATTTCAATAAATTGTGTCAAGACAATTAGAGAGCCATTTGTAGGAGACAAAATCTGGATTCATACCACACTTTTTACTCCAAAAATGAATTCCAGCTCAAAGATTTACGTGTAAAAGTTAGAACCATTGAAGCATTGAAGTACTAGAAGAAAAATGGGTAGGTGCTTTTATAATCTTTTCGTGAGGACCATTCATTCATTCATTTAACAAATATTTATTCAGTGCCTATTACAGGCCAGCATTATTAGGTGCTGGAAATAATTACCTCAGTGAACAAAAACACAAAAGTCCCTGTCTACCTAGAGTTAATATTTTAGTGAGGGGGGATAGAAAATAAACCAAATAAATTATAAAGTATGTTTAAAGATGAAAAGTCTATGAGGGCCGGCCGAGTGGCGCGGTGGTTAAGCGCTGGCTTGGGAAGCCAGCGGCCCCAGTTCGGTCCCACATAGGAGGGCCAGTAACACTGCTCTCAAAAAAAAAGTGCTATGAAAGAAATAGCATACTAAGGAGGGGTGTCAGGAGTACAGGAGTGGAAGTCTGCAAAATTAAAAGCATTCATCAGAGTTGGCCTCACTAAGGTGACATTGAAGCAAAGATAATGGAGGGAGTAAGCTGTGAGGATACCTGGGGAAGGCGCATGCCAGGAAAACTGAAGTATATCTGCTACCTGCCATGTTCTAAGAACAGTAAGTAGACCAGTAGGGCTGAAACTGAGTGAGGGAACACAAGAGTAGCAAGAGATAAGGCTGTTAAGTACCACAGGAACAAGATCATGTAGGTCTTTGTATACCAAGCTAAAGACTCTGCCTTTGTCGAGGAGGAACAATCATTTTCCCCCTATTTTTCTAGGTTCCTGACTGAGACCCCGCCCCCATAAAAACACATTAACATGAGAAAAACAGAAGTTTAATAACATTTATACATGGAAGAGACCCAGGAAAACTGAGTAATTCCTCCAAATGACTCAAGCCTTCACCTTAAATACCATCTCCAACTAAAGACAAAAGAAGATGGGGAGTAGGAAGCCATTTAGGGGAGGTTATCAGGAAAATCACAGTAAAAAGTAAACAAGGGCATGGTTATGCAGATCTAAATCCTTGCCTTATCCGGTAATGACAGTCCCCAGAGGTTTGGTAATCCTCCATTTTTTGCTACTGAGAGGAAGACACCCTTACAAATGGAGATTCCCTTATAAATGTAAATGTCTCCAACAGTAACTTTTACCCAGGTTTCAGAGGTTTCCTGTGTCTGTTTCTTAAAAATAATCAGCTCAAAATAATCCTGCCAAAGAGACGTATTTTGGAGTGGCAAATTCTGATCCCCTTTCACCTTTTATTATGATTGAAATCAGGAGCTGCTGGAGGGCGACTGTGGCAAGAACATTCTAGATAATAGCAACAGCATGTGCAAAGGCCTTGGCCAAAGAAAAGAATTTGATATATTTCAAGAATTTAAATAAAGCCACTATGGATGGAACATAGTGATTTAGGGAAAATAATGACAAGTGATCTAGTTGGAAAGTTAAGAAGCTGTCAGACCATCCAGAACCTTATAAGTCATGGCTAGGATTTGGGGGGTTTATGCTAAGAACAATGGGAAGCTACTGAAGGGCTTTAAGCCAGGAGAAACACTTGATCTAATTTATATTTTTAAAAGATCATTCCGGCAGCTGTGTGGAGAAGAATGACAAAGGAGCAAACATGAAAGCTGGAAAACTACTCAAGAGTTAAAGGCAGTATTCTGAATGAGATGTGATGTGGTTTGAACTAGGGTAGTTGTGCAGATGGAGAAAACTGGATAGCTCAAAAAGAAACTTAGGAAGCTGAAACAATGCAGAATAACTACCTAAGAACTTGACCTTGGTGCTGGAATGCCTGATTTGAAACCCATCTCTGCCACTTCCTAGATCTGTGAATTTAAGAAAATCCATAATTTTCTTTTGTGCCTCAGTGTCCTCATTAGTAAAATAAAGATAATAATAGTACTTATAAGAAGTGTCAGGATTAAATGAGTTAATATGTACAACACAACACATTTATAACATTTCCTAGAGCTTAGTAAGCATTATATTAAGTCTTTTTTTTAAAGAATCTTATTTTATTTTACTTTTTTTGAGGGCAGTGTCACTGGCCCTCACATGTCGGAACCGAACCGGGGCCACTGGCCTCCCAAGACCAGAGCTCAACCACCATGCCACTCTGCCGGCCCATTGAGTCTTAACTATTAATATTGAAGATGGTTGAGTTATGGGGAGTGAGAAAGGAATCAACGGTGATGCCAGCTTTCTGGCGTGAGCTGCTGGGTGTCTTTTAGGGAAACAAAACCTCAGCCTTGGGTGAAACTGATAACTTACTTCTTCCATGTCCACTGGGAAAAGTCACACTATTGGGCAGATTGAGTGTATTATAAAATTCATGATCACAGACCTCAAAAGAGGCTTCAATGTTGCCAATAGTTTGACTACATATCCTTTGGTCAATTCACTCTCCTACCTTCTCCAATAGTTTTAAAAAATCTGCTCTACTCTTCTCTAACTTCCAAACCCAGCACCACCTTCTTCCAGCCCCCACATTTTCAATACTTGACCCCATCGCTTATTTCATAGGGAAAATAGAGAAGACAGGAACTCCCTAATGTTCTGGCTACCAAACATACCTATCTACCCATTGCTGCACCCATTTTATCTTCCTTCCTCTTGCTTCACAGGATAGTGGTTCTCAAAACATAGTTAGTTCCCCAGAACAGCAGCATAAGCTCTGCCTGGGAACTTCGTAGACCTACAGAAGCACAAACTCCAGACCTACAGAAGCACAAACTCAGATGGAGGGAGGGGCAGCAATCTAGTTTAACAAGCGCTCCAGAGAATTCAGATACTCAATCAAGTTAAATGAGCATACTTTTCTTGTTGCCTTCTCGGCCCAGGGCAGTGCATATAAGGCGGTCTTTTGCATAATTGTTAGTGACTCAGGAAAATATAGAAACAACTTAAATGACTGTCAATAGAGGCATGTCAAATAAATTATAAAAATATACTCATAGTATGCAATATCTGTAATGTATCTGTTAAAATAATGAAGTAGATCACCCTATACATCATGTAGTATAACATGATATATAGAATGAAGACATAGAGATGGCCAACACATGCGCAAAAAGGTACTCAACATCACTAAGCATCAGAGAAATGCAAATCAAAACCACAATGAGCTATCACCTCACACCTGTTGGAATGGCTACTATCACAAGACAAGTAATAACAATGGTTGGAGAGGCTGTGGAGAAAAAGGGACCCTCATACACTGTTGGTGGGAATGCAGATTGGTGCAGCTACTGTGGAAAACAATATGGGGGTTCCTCAAAAAAATTAAAAAATAGAGCTACCATATGATCCAGCAATTCCACTTCTGGGTATTTATCCAAAGAAAAGGAAAACACTAACTTGAAAAGATATATGCACCCCTATGTTTGTTGCAGCATTATATACAATAATCAAGATATAGAAGCAACGTCAGTATTTATGGATGGATGCATGGATAAAGAAAATTCAGCCTTAAAAAAGGAAATCTTGCCTTTTGGGACAACATGAATGGACCTTGAAGACTTTATGCTAAGTAAAATAAGTCAGACAGAGAAAGGCAAACACTGTATGATCTCACATGTGGACTCTAAAAATAACTACCCCCCAAAACACAACAACAAAAAACTGAGCTCATGCATTATAGAGAACAGATTGATGGTTGCTAGAGGTGGGGGGTTGGTGAAATGGGCTAAAGGGGTTAAATAATACAAACTTCCAGCTATAAAATAAATAAGTCATGGGGTTATAATACAATATATAGCATGGTGACTGTAGTTAATAATACTGTAATGTATATTTGAAAGTTGCTAAGAGAGTAAAACTTAAGTTTTTATGACAAGAAATAAAATTCTGTAACTATGTGTGGTATGATGATGGATATTAACTAGGGTTATTGTGGTAATCATTTCACAATGATTCCTATAATGCAGGGATTTGTGTAATACAAGGTCAGACAACTAAGCTCATGAACTCATCCTAGGAAAAGTACTATATACCTCATTGCTGAATATCACTGTGGTCACCTTTGAAATACTCCCCTTGGAAAGCTATGCACCGATGCCAGCACCTGGCCTACCCTTCGAAGCAATTTTGGAACTCTTTTTCTGGAAGGGCCATCAGAGCTGTCATCATATTACCCTTGATGTCCTGAATGTCATCAAAATGTCTTCCTTTCAATATTTCCTTTACTTTGGGTAAAAAAAGAAGTCATTGGGTGCCAGATCAGGTGAGTAGGGAGGGTGTTCCAATACAGTTATTTGTTCACTGGCTAAAAACTCCCTCACAGAGAGTGCTGAGTGAGCTGGTGCATTGTCGTGATGCAAGAGCCATGAATTGTTGGTGAAAAGTTCAGGTCTTCTAACTTTTCCACGCAGCCTTTTCAGCACTTCCAAATAGTAAACTTGGTTAACTGTCCAGTTGGTACAAATTCATAATGAATAATCCCTCTGATATCAGAAAAGGTTAGCAACATTGTTGCAACAAGTTCACGAACATAGAACATAATTGTCAGACCTCGTATGGACCCTTTTGATATTGGTATAGAAATATGATTCTCAAGCTAATTAAAAAAAAACAAACAAACCATATTTTGCAGTGTATAATGCACATTTTTTTTGTCCAAATTTGTGAGGGAAAAATAAGGATGTGAATTATACATGGGTAGTACGAATTCTGTATCTATATAAATGTTTTTAATTATTTTATTTATGCTTATGAGTTAAAAGTGTAACTCTAGAAATCAATAACGATATCCATATACAAAATAATACCCTGGAATACAATAATCGGTTTTGTTGAACTTACCATGAACTTGCAATGACAAAGAGTTCTTGGCCTTCTATAATGTGTAAATATCATAAATTTGTTGCTAGTACATAAAATTTCTTGTACCATAATATGTTAAAAATTAAATGCAAACAAATAAAATTTTGAATTAAAAAATTAAAATAATAATAATAATAACAATGTCTTGTGAATTTATCTCTTATGTAGAAGTGAACCATGTGACAACAATAGCACAAAGTATAGGAAAAAGAGTATATTATACATGAAATTGTAGATTATTAAATCAAGGTAGACTATGATAAGTCATGGATGCTTATTGTAATCTCTAGAGTAGCCAGTTATCTCTACAAAAAATATTTTCTATTTTCACTTTCATTTCTTTTGATTTATGACTTATTTAAAAGTATTTTATTTAATTTCCAAATATTTGGAGAGGGTAATTATAATACCTTGTTGTTATTAATTTTAATTTAATTGTGGTCATAGAATATACTCTACGTGATTTCAAAATTTTGACATTTATTGACTTTTTTTATGGCCCAGAATTTGGTTATGATAGGTGAAAATTACCTGTGTATTTGAGAAGAATGTGTGCTTTCTTTACATCACACTCAGTTTTAGAGTTTAATGGCCTATCATTTTCAATTAGATCAAGTTGGCTGATACAGTTTTCCAAATCTTCTGTATCCTTACTGTTTTTTTCCCCCTTCTTGTTCTATCAGTTATTGAGAGAAAATATTAAAATTACTGACAAAAATTTTTTAAAAAAAGAAATATGATTCTCAGTCAGAAACTCTATAGTACCAAGGGAAAAACTAAAACTCTTCACTCTTACCATATCACAGGGTATATAAATTACAAAAATAATTACTCAAAGGGAAAACTTAACTCTCAAAGTGTTAAACCTATGAAATCAAGCTGTTTGAATGGCTGCCTTGCTAGTAGTAGGTGTGGATAGAAGATCCAGTTAACAATTGACTAATGGGAGGCAGACACGACTCTGATACAGTGTGTAAGTGACAAATCAGAAGCATACATAAGGTACAGTGGGAGCATATACAAGGGGCACTTAAACCAACTCTGTGTGTGAGGGGGTGGTGTATGTATGGAGTCGGCGGGGTGGGGTGCTGTCAGGGAAGATCTACTGGGGAAAGTAACATCCAAATTAGGAGTGAAATAATACAAGCAAGATTTCAGCCACTCAAAAGGTAGGTGATGAGGGGATATGGTCAGCACAGCATACTAGACTAAGGAAGAGCAATGATCAATTTGTTCAGAGGCTAGAGAGAATGGCCTGTTAGTGTAAATGTAAGTAGTTCACTGGAGCATGATCAGAAAGTCGAGTGATTGTGGGAGTGGAGCTCCCTTACATCCCCAATTCACCCCACTGAAGTTTGATGCTGGAGAGGTGTATGTGTAGCTCTTTTTCAACTTTTCATTTTGAGATCATTTTAGATGTACAGAAGCATTTCAAAAATAGTACAGAGAAGTGTGGTGTACCCTTCACTGAGCCTCACTGTGAACATCTGACAAAACCACGATCATACTCAGAAATCAACAATGGTACACTACTATTCACTAAACTATAGACTTTGTTTGGATTGTACCAGTTTTCCCATTAATGTCCTTTTTCTGTGCCAGGATCCCATCCAGGACCTCACATTGCATTGAACTGTCCAGCAAAGGATTTTAAAGGGTGGGATACAATTAAATTTGCACTACTTTTTTGAGAGAAACATATTTAGGGGGGATCTCAGAAGGAAAAAGTGAGTCAAGGCAGGAATAAGCTAGTCTGGCCCTGTTGGCACAGTGTGAAAGGTATGATGTGGCCTCTGGAGGTGACACACTGGCCTACCAGGGCGTATTAGTTCCCCTTTTTGATGTTCCAACATGCCAATTTAGAAACATGGTTTAAATAGAGGATGATTCTACTGCATCACAGTTATTTCTTTGTTCCACTACTTAATTTTGGTATGTACCCGTTGAAGTGACCTGGATGGAGGATGGGAACTGTGGCTTGGATATCTTTAACTCCAAATGGTTAGAAATGGAGGGGAAAGATAAACTATAAAAGGCTTAGTAGTTACGTTAGTCTGTTTTACACATTTTCTTTTTTTTATTGGGGAATTGGGAAAGGGGAACAGCCAAGTTGTTGTTCTTCAGTCTTAGTTGTGGATGTACACATTTTCTTTAGCGTGCCATTAAGCACCAACTTTTATGAAGTGCCATTCCTTGTGTTCGCTTCTTTTACAAAATTGTTTGAGTGATACTGCGTATCACAAATTTATCTCCATGCACCATTGTCAAAGATAGCTCCTAACTTGAGATTCATATAATTCACTCAATCTTTTACTAGCTTGTTTCTGAAATATTCATTGTTGATGTAGCTGGAAATTTAACAGGTACATCATAAAACGAGTTTGTTTATTTTTTATTACCAAACACTTCTTTATATCCTTTTAATATCATTATATTTGAGAACTATATTAGACATCAGAGACCTACTTCCTAGCCTTGACTTGCTCATCTATTAACTGTGTGACCTTGGACAAGCAAATTAACTTCTCCTGGCCTCTGTTACCTCACATAAAATAATTACTCTGCCTACCTCACATGTTCACTAGGAGGATCATGTGAAATAATGGATGAGCAAGGACTTTGCAAACGCTACTGCTACATATAGAAGGGCTACTATCCTTGTTATCTACACTTACTCTCATCTTTCAGTTAAACTAATTTGATTTCTAAATGAAGTGAAAAATATAAAAATGCCTATGACAGTATAAATTATGTGGTATTCATTTATGATATTTTCATTTATTCTGAATTGTACTGTGCTCTTACTAAGTGCCCAGGTCTGTGCTAGGGATATGAAGATAAGGAAGAAATGGATCCTGTGCTCAAGAAAGTTACTTTTAGCAGAGGGAGAGAGACAAATAAGAAAATAAAACAAATAAAGTGTTCCTCACTTTTTCACCAAAATACCCCTGATAGCACAAGAGGGAGAACCCATGTCGCCCTGGAGTTTGGAGCATAGCTTACATTAGGAAATTAATTTCTTTGAATTTTATATTTCAAAAGCCTTGCAAATTTTGCATTACACACCACATTATAGCCCCATTTGTTTTGTTGTTGCTTTTTTACACAGCAACCAAACAACTGGGGTTTATTCTGGAACTACAAGGCTGATTCAATATTTGAAAATAAATGTAATGCACCATATGAATAGTCTTAAGAAACACACAATACTATCAATCGATGCCCAAAAAAATGGATAAAATTCAATATCCAGTCACGATAAAAGCTCTCAGGAAACTAGGTAGAGAAGGGAACTTAACCTGATAAAGGGCAGCAATATAAAAAGCCTATTGCTATTATCATACTTGATGGTGAAAGACTGGATGCTTTCCCCCTAAGATGGAGAACAAGGCAAGGGTGTCCACTCTCACCACTTCTATTCAGCATCATATTAGAAATCCTAGCCAGTGCAACAAGGCAATAAACAAAAGGCACACGAATTGGAAAAGAAGAACTGAAACTGTCCCTATTTGTGTACAGCTTGAGAAGGTGTACAGGGCTGGCCAGAGGCGGCAGGCAGGCCTCAATCTGAAAGGTCTTCAAATTGGTGCATGGGGGAGGGGAGGCCTTTGTGTTTGGCAAAGCCAGGCCTGCCTAGTGGATGATTCACACAAGGCTGCCCTGGGGCTTCTTCATCTTGTAGGGGGAGGAGGGAAGTCAGAAGACAAACTCCTAGGGTTACCTAGCTATCTGGACCCAGCAGTGGCTGGAGCTGAGTAAAATCACACACTGTTGATACCAGGAGGGCTGTGTCTTATTGCTCAGAATGGGGATGTAGCCTTTGGTGATGCTTCACTTCTTGAGGTTAACAGACATGGCCCTGCTGGGAACTTTAATGGAAGACTTCAATTGCAATGTTGGAGTTGTAGTGGATGTATGACTGATGAAGGCTGAAAGTATCATGAACACGCTGACTGCTGCTCTTACCTACCTCTCTCTCTCTCTCTCTGGTGTCTTCAGAGGGGCAGAGGTCTGCATCCTGTAGGTGACCTGGGTGGCATACCGACCCCAGGAAGTGCCCGATATCCATGGTCCCCTCAAGTGGTGAGAACTCCCCTGCTCCACAGACCACCCAGTCTCACAGCAGTCCTGGCCTGCTTTGTCCTAGAACAGCTGTGGATGCCTGGGGCCCAGGCATGGGAAGCTGGCAGAGCATCCCCTTTTTTAAAAACATATACATTTCTACTTCCAAAGGCAGACTAGAAAAGCTCTGGTGACTTCCAACCATGACCACTCGCATGCTCCCTAGCTCCCTTTTCCTGTTCCTTTTCACAAAAGTGGTGCCCCTTATGATCATATTATCTTGTTCTCCAAATCTTTACATGGGCTTTTTAGTTCTCTTGGTAAAGTTCAGTCTTTTCAGTCTCACAACTCCCCTAATTCTGATTGTTTGTACATTTTCTTCTTTCATTTCTCCTACAACTTTTTCCACCTCTCTATTCCAAGCCTTAACTTGCTAAATTTCTGCATTCCTCTGCTAATGGTTATCTCACTGCCTTTGTCCAGTCTTGAATCATAGCCTGCTAATCAGCAGAAGACACAGACCTCTTCGAGGGAGGGGAACTGTGCAAAAAGGCACTAGGCCAGGTGCTTGAGTCTCAGCATAAACAAATGACTTCTTGTTTTTTATAGTTCTTGAAACACAAGGTGGTAAAATAAGCTCTTTTACTGTTTGTCGTATATTACTGACAATACTCCCTAGGTCCTAATACAACTGTTACCGGCCAACTGAGCAGCACCAACCCCCACCACTGAAAAACTTTAATGTTTCCTTTTCTATAGAAATGTTAAGTCTCCTCCCTAGTTCTTTAGTTTCTTAGCTCATGGGCTTTGATTGCTTTTCTAACCAGTTTGTGAATCTTGGACTGAAGATCCCCCTTGCTTTGTAAATTGCTTTGTAAATTAGTTCCTGAATCTGAAACAATATAAGTCTCCAACCCCTGCTTCCGATAACTAGTTGAAAGCCTGAGATTTTCTAATATCCCCCACGCCAGGAAGCTAAATGTCAAATCCATTCTGGGTCCAGACAACTGACGCCACCTGAGTGATGGACTGAATAGCCACAAGTTCCATAAGAACTAACAGATTTATATTTTTGTCCTCATTCAGGAGCCTTGAGGATACAGGGGATACCCCAGCAAGATTGCCAGTCACAACCAAAAAAGCCAACGCGGTCTTCCAGGTGGAGCTTGAGACCCCTTCTTCTCATCTGAGATCAGCTAGGGTGAGAGTTCCGTGAACCCCAATAGGCAGGGACAGCTCTACGCCCCTGCCCAGCAGGAAGCAGATACAGAAGAGACCTCCTGTCCCTCAACTTCCCAGGGAGATTTTATGGGAATCACGTCTCTCAAGGAAAACCTAGGCAGGCAGTTAGAGGCAGGCATTGGGTCTCTGCATTCCTACACATCCCACAGAGTGAGACCAACTGGGGAAATCCCCTCTCCACCCAAAACTCCCTGATGTATTGTAATTACCTACCCCTGCAGGAAGAGAAAGTGGAGACACAATATCCAACTAGATCAGACCAGTCACTCGCACCTGCACAGCACCTCTTGTCAATCACAGGTGCCAATCAAGTGGTCCTATGGCCGGAGAAGAACAGCCCATTCTAGAGAAAAAGGATAAAAACCCCAAGTCCTGGGAAGCCCACGCTGCTTCTGCTGCTTCTTCACTGCTCCTTTGACCGCTTCTTCCCTTTGAGCCTCGCCTTTGCGCATGGCCCACTCCACTCTTTTTGGAATGTAACTTCTAATAATGGGCCCTTGAGCCATCCTCTAGTACTCAGGTCTACTTTTACTTCTAAATGTACTATCTCTTCTAATAAACTACTTATTCTACTGCTTTACTCTGGTATCTCGTTCAATTCTTTGTTTGAGTTGCCAAGGACCTGGACTTCTCGCTGAGAAAGGCCCACTCTCCGACAACAGTTGGGTATTTTGAGCGCGTTTGTTTTCCCCACAGGGGTAGGTAATTACAATACAAAGGGCAGTTTTGGGTGGAGAGGCGATGTCCCCCAGGCGGTCACACTCTGTGAGATGTGCAGGAATGCAGAGACCCAATGCCTGCCTCTAACTGCCTGCCTAGTTTTTCCTTGAGAGACGTGATCCCCATAAAAATCTCTATGGGAAGTTGAGGGACAGGAGGTCTCTTCTGTATCTGCTTCCTGCTGGGCAGGGGCGGAGAGCTGTCCCTGACTATTGGGGTTCACAGAACTCACCCTAGCTGGTCTCAGATGAGAGGAAGGGGTCTCAAGCTCCGCCTGGAAGACCGTATTGGCTTCTTTGGTTGTGACTGGCAATCTTGCTGGGGTATCCCCTGTATCCCCAAGGCCCCTGAATGAGGAAAATAGATTTTAATTAATAAAACTGTTAGCTCTTTTGAAACCTGTGGTCATTCCACCCGTCACTCAGGTGGCGTCCGTTGTCTGGACCCAGAATCGGTTTCGCATTTAGCTTACTGGCCTCGGGGATATTAGGAAGTCTCAGGCTTTTAAATAGTTCAGATCTGAAGCAGGGGTGGGAGACTTCTATTGTTTAGGATTCAGAAACTGATTTACAAAGCAATTAAGAAGCAAGGGGGATCTTTAGTCTAAGATTCACAAACTGATTAAAAGAGTAACCAAAGCCAAGAGCCAAGAAACTAAAAAACTAGGGAGGAGACTTAACATTTCTATACTTAACATTACTATAGGAAATAAAACTTAAAAGTTTCTCAGTGTGTGGGGGGTGCTGCTCAGTTGGACGGTAACAGTGTGTGGGGGGTGCTGCTCAGTTGGCCGGTAACAGTCACACTTGAAAAATAAAAAGCAAAGGGTGAAATTAATTTTAATAACTTTTAACTTAATAGACCCAACATATTATTTCAACATGTAATCAATATAAAAATAGAGAGATTCTGCAGCCTTTTAACCGTGCAGTCTTCCAAACCCGGTGTGCAGTTGACACTTAACAGTACAACTTCCAACTAGCTTCATTTCAAGTGCCTAAGAGCCACCACACCGGGCAGCGAGGCCTTGGAATTCCCCCTCTTCTCCACCCACCTCCGCGAGCCCGGTAGCAAGCAATGAAGATGGCGGGGGGGGGGCGGTAACCCTGCTACTCTGGTACAGAGAAAGGCAAATTCGGGAGGACGGGAGACCCTGTGATGTTGAGACCTGTCAGACAGCCTCTTCTGCACCCCACTCCCCCAGGCCCGCGAGGCAGCACTAAAAGCAGTGAGTGAGGCACTGGCTGAACCCCGGGAAAGTGCTAGGCGGGGGTGGGGGGTGGGGTGGAACGGGGGCGGGGGGCGAAGGTGGGGTTGAAAGGCGCGGCGGGATCCGCACGCATGCGTACTGAGCGCACTTGCAAACTGAGCCAGGCACCTAGCAACGGGGTTCCAAGCCAGTGTGTCGCCAGAATAAGTACCCTTCCTGGGAGTTCTAGTTCCAGCAGTTGATTTCGGCTCTTCCCTGTCTACCTTATCACTTGCGCTTCTCCACTTCACTGGTTGCTGTCTTGCTTATGATGTATGTCCCCGAGTGCTGAGCTGGCTCCTAAAATGAGTATTCGTGGTTTCCGTGTGGGAACCAACCTCTGGCCTCCCCTCCCTGGACTGAGTTGGCTGCTGGGGCTGCTCCTGGGGCTTCAGGTCGCCCGCTGCCCAGCTTTCTACCTCCCGGGGTTGGCTCCGGTCAACTTCTGTGAAGCAAACCGAGAGACTGCAAACTGCAAGGTGAGGACCAGAGGGAGGGAGTGAGATGTGAGGAGAAGGCTTCGGACAGGGGCACGGGGCACATCAGGGCAGACCAGTGTCAGAGGCTCTTTGACTCGGACCTGGATGCTAGAGCCCTCTCTGTGGGTGTCTCAAGGTCTCAAACTGTAAGCCTCCCACCTGGATCTGGATCTGTCTTTATACCTGATCCTCTTTCCCACACTCTAGGCTCCTCCCTCTTCCTCTTGGCACCTTCAACTCCTCTCAGCTCCCCCTTTTCCCCTGTCTCCTTCCCTTCTGTCTCTGCTGCTCCCCTTCCTCTCCCTCTCGGCTCCGCCCCTCCCTCCCCTCTTTCCCTGTAAGCTCCTCCCCTCCCCTAAGGCTCCACCCTCTTCCCTTATCTTGGTCCCTCCTTTTCCCCTCCATGGCTGCTGCTTCGCTGCCCTCTCAGCTCCTTCTCAGCCCTCTCCTCAGCTTCTCTTCCTCCCTCTCTGTTCCTCCCTCTCCCTCTCCCTATTGGCTGCTCCTCCACCTCTTTCTTAGCTTCTCCTCCTGCTTCACAGCTCCTCCCCTTCCTCCCTCTGGGCTCCTTCCTCTCCCTTTCAGCATTCTCCCCCCTCTCCTTTCTTCCCCTTTCTATCGTCCCCCTTATACAGTCTCCCTTTCAAGACTCATACACTCTCACTGTGCTCTTTCTTAGATGTGTTTCCACCATGTTTCTGTCACCTTTCACTCTTGTGGTCTCAATTCTTGTTCATCCTCTTTAGTTTTCCCTGGGCCCTCTCTACTCAAACACCAAGATAGTATTATTTACCTCTCAGACATGTGAGAATAAAATGAGGCAATGTATGAAAAGCACTGGCAACAGCACCTGACACAGTAAGCTTTCATTAAATGGTAACTATTATAATCATTAGTTTTCTTTAGCCAGAGATTTCTGGTCCAATTCCTGTTCCATGTGCCCCCCAATCCCCAGTAATTTCTTCACTCCCTTCTTTGAGAGCCTTGTTTTTGTAACTGTAAACTGACTCAAAGAACTTTTTCTGCAAGTAATCAAAAGTTTTCTTAAATTTTTTTTATGAATAAGAGTTATATTCTGACCCCTAGTTGCCTAATCTAGTGTATGCAGGAGTTTTATCTGGTAGAAGGCACCACAAAGGCACCACAAAGTTGGGAACAGTCCTGGGTGTGGTTTGACTATGGATTTACCAAACTTGAAAGTCCCAGGGCTTTTTTTTTTTTTTTGAGGGCAGTATCACTGACTCTCATATGTGGGACCTGAACCAGGGCTGCCAGCTTTCCAAGCCAGCACTTAACCACTGCACTACTCGGCCAGCCCAACCCAGGGGTTTTTAAATGTCAGTTGTAGGTGCAGTAAGTTTGCTCTTAACACCTGGAGCTTGCCTTTCCTGTGAGAAGTATTGATAGCAATGTTTTGAGCCAACATCTTGTCAAACACGTGTAATGTAAGAAATGTCATTTGAAAATATTTTATATCTGCCCTTTCTCTCACTGGTGATATCTGGTCCTGGCTCTTTATTCTTTTTTTTTTTTTTGAGGGCAGTGTCACTGGCCCTCACATGTGGGACCCGAACCGGGACCGCTGGCCTCCCAAGCCAGCGCTCAACCACTGCGCCACTTGGCCGGTCCTCTTTATTCTTTATTTAAACAGGCTTCATAGGAAAGAAAGATGGTCTTTAACCATAAGAAATATTTGGAATTTCTTTTCTGTAAGCTCTTTTTTTAGGCTATTACATCCTTAAATGTGTTGTACTTTTTATTCTGAGATTACATCTTTTTTCCTTTGGTGAGTCTCTCATTTTTATGTTTAACACTCCAGACTTCCCTATTTCCCTAGGATCCAGACCCCTTGATTTTCAGTTTATGTTATGGTTCATTCTTGGTGTTGTACATCCTATAAATTTGGAAAAATGTATCTATATATCCATCATTATAATATCAATACAAAGTAATTTCACAGTCTTAAAAATGCTCGGTGCTCTCTGCCGGTTCATTCTTCCCTCCCTTTAACTCCTGGCAGTCACTGATCTATTTACTGTCTCCATAGTTTTGCCTTTTCAACAATGTCATGTTGTTGGAATCATCCAGTATATAGCCTTTTCAGATTGGCTTCTTTCATTTAGTTATATGCATTGAAAGTTCTTCCATGTCCTTTCATAGCTCATTTCTTTTTAGTGATGAATAATGGTCCATTGTCTGGATGTACCACAGTTTATTTATACATTAACCTACTGAAGGGCATCTTGATTGCTTCCAAATTTTGGCAATTATGAACAAGGCTGATATAAACATCCATGTGCAGGTTTTTATGTGACATAGGTCTTCCGCTCCTTTGGGTAAAATAACAAGGCATGTGATTTTTGAATCGTATGGTAAGAGTATTTTTAGTTTGTAAGGAATTGCTAGCCTGTCTTCCAAAGTGGTGGTACCATTTTGCTTTCCCACTAGCAATGAATGAGAATCATCATGCATTTTATTTATTTATTTATTTATCTATCTATCTATCTATCTATCTATCTATCTATCTATCTATTTATTTATTTTAAGATTTTTTATTGGGGAATTGGCGGAGGGGAACAGCGTTGGGGAATCGGGGAAGGGGAACAGACAAGTTGCTGTCATTTTGTTCTTCAGTTTAGTTGCGGAGGATGTTGCTTCACTGTTGGTATCGTCATTGCGCTCTTCCCGGATGAGGCAGATCAGTCGCTGGCCTCTGGATGTCGCTCACCGCGGCTATTGGCAGCTCACTCTTGGCTGCCAGCCGCTCACGCTGGCTGCGGGCCACTCACTGTAGCCTATGGCAGCCCACTGCAGCAGGAGCTGCAGCCCACACCATCACTGGGGCTCGCACAGCCCAGCTCCAGGTGGAGCTGTTGTTAGCTGTAGAGGGCAGTGTCACTGGCCCTCATGTGGGATCCAAACCAGGGCCGCTGGCATCCCAAAACCAGCGCTTAACCAATGCGCCACTCGGCCGGCCTATTTATTTATTTTCTGAGGGCAGTGTCACTGGCCCTCATATGTGGGACCGAACCGGAGCCGCTGGCTTCCCAAGCCAGCGCTTAACCACCACGCCACTCAGCCAGTTTCATCATGCATTTTTAAATCTTTTTTTTTTAAGAGGGTAGTGTCACCGGTCCTCATGTGGGATTGGAACCGGGGCTGCTGGCGTCCCAAACCAGCTCTTAACCACTGTGCCACTCGGCTGGCGCACATCATGCATTTTTAAACCAAAATAAAATCATAGTATTCATGTTATTTTGTAACCTGTGCTTTTCTGTTAACAACTCCCACCTTTCCACATCAGTATATTTTTATCTCGCCTATTACCAGTTAATAGTCACATTTCCCCAGCTATCCCTGACATATCTGAACCAAATCCAATCTAGGACGGCAAATTGTATCTGTAATATTTTTATGACTCTTTTAAACAAGCACAACCTTCCCCTTTTCTTTTCATAACACTGATTTATAAAGAGGACCAGTCTGTTTTCCCTATAGAATATCCCTTCTCTTGGATTTGTTTGTTTGCTTCCTTATTATGGCATTTAGCTTGGTTCAATGGTTAAACTTGAACCCTTTGGAAAGTAATTTGAAATAGGTATCAAAGTCTACAAATATGTTACCCCCCTCCCCTTGATTGTAATGATCCCACTTCTTAGAATAACATGCAAGGGCACAGGCAGATAAGAGGTTTTGTCTGTGAATGTCTTATCTACTGGTTTCCTTTAGTCACATAGTACTCGGAGGGCACTAGTATCACTAGTTTCTTTTCCATCCTTCTAGGAATTTTATGAATATACAAACAAATATGTATTTATATTCTTTTTTCTTCCCTTTATTCTTTTTTTATTTTTATTTTTTTTAAACAATGTTGAGTTGTTGTTGTTTTTTTTTTTTTTAGCTGAGCCATCCTGCTCCCTGTTGGCAGCTCTGCAGTGGCTGCTCAGCTCAGACCAGGAATCCAACCGGCAACCCTGTTGCTCAGATGCGAGCTCTTAACCAACTGAGCCACTTGGCCTGCCCCTTTTCTTCCCTTTTTTACACAAATGATAGCATACTGTTGTCATCTTCATATACCTTTATTCATTTAACAATATAGCTTGGAGATTGTTTTCTACCATTGCATAAAGCACATTCTTGTTTTTCTTAATGGTTGCATAGCATTCCCAAGGATGTGCTCTAATTGATCTATAGTCCCTTATTTATATTAGTTTGTTTGCATTCTTTTGATCTTACCAAATATTGCTCCATGTGGAAATACATCTATAGATTAAATTCTTAGGAATGGAATTGCTGGGTCAAAGAATATGTGCACTTAACAATTGTTTTTAAAGATTTTATCAGGGAATTAGGGAAGGGGAACAGTGTTGGGGAATTGGGGAAGAGGAATAGCCAAGTTGTTGTCCTTCAATTTTAGTTGTGGAGGGCACAGCTAGCTCAGCTCCAAGTCTAGTCGCCATCCAGCCACCCGTCGGCAGCTCGTGGCCACTCAACTGAAGGTGCCATGTTCAATCTTAGTTGCAGGTGGGCATAGCCCACAATCCCATGCAGAGTACAACGGCAACCTTGTTGTTAGGAGCACATGCTTTCAACAGCTGAACCATCCTGCCACCTGTTGGCAGCTTAGTGGCAGGTCAGTTCGGGCTGGGCATCAAACTGCTGTTGCTCAGAGATCAGCTTGCACTCTTGAGCGAGCTCTTAACCAACTGAGCCACTTGGCCGGCCCTGTGAGAACTCTTAAATCAGGAAATTAGTCCCTTGTCTGTGACATCCTTTTTCCAAGTTTGTCACTTGTCTTTTAGTTTTGCTTATTGAGTTTTTTTTTTCCATTTAGAAAAATTGGCTTTTATTCTAATTTGTCAAAATATTTTAATGCTTCTGAGTTTTGTGCCCTATTTTGAAATGTTTTTCTTATGCCAGCCAAGGTTATAAAATAATTCTCCCACGATTTCTTCTATTACTTTTAAGGTTTAAATTTTTTTAAAAGATTTTTTTATTGGGGAATTGGGGGAGGGAACAGCGTTAGGGAACCTGTGAAGGGGAACAGACAAGTTGCTTTCCTTTTGTTCTTTGGTCTAGTTGTGAAGGATGTTGCTTCACTGGCCCATGTTGGTATCATCATTGCATTCGTGAGGCAGATCGGTTGCCGGCCTCTGGACGGCCAATCACAGCGGCGCTTGGCAGCTCACACTGGCTGCCAGCCGCTCATACTGGCTGCCGGCCACTCACTGTAGCCTATGGCAGCCCACTGCAGCAGGGGCTGCAGCTATGCCATCCTGGGGACTCACAGCAGCCTAGCTCCAGGTGGAGCTGTTGTTCACCATCTTAGCTGTAGAGGGCAGTGTCACTGGCCCTCATATGTGGGATCTGAACCAGGGCTGCTGGTGTCCCCAGCCAGCTCTTAATGAACACACCACTCGGCCAGCCCTTACGGTTTAAATTTTAGCATTTAAATACAATGAATATTTCCTGGTGTAATAATATATGAGATAGGGAGCCAACTAAAGTTTTTTTCCCCAGATTACTGACCAGTTGTCTTAACACCATTTATTGAATACACTATCTTTTCTACACTTGATTTGAGAAACTGTCAGGGCTCTTTTAAATATAATAAGCTGCGAATGTGCATTTAAAAATACAGTTCAAATATTATGTACTTTGCCAGTGTTGTGACTCCAGATGAGAACTATTATCCTTAATTATCTGCTGTCCTTTTAGAAACTTTGCCTAGTTACCTTTATAAAACTATAACTGATATATGCTGTTATTGCACGTTTTCTGATTAGGTTAAATTAAATGCAGATACAATTCTCTTGTTTTACAAAGTTATAGTAAGACTATATTTGTTCCCAACCTTGATAATTTTCTGCAGCCTCTTCTTTAAAAAAAAAAATCTATCCATGGCCCCACACCCATGTGTGGCAGTTGAGAATTGGGACGTATATCTCAGCTGCAGAGATCTCCTTAGAGGTCCCATCCCATTCCGGGCTCCCCAGGCCAGAGCACCATTGCTGGGAAGAGAAAGCCTCACAACATCTGGTTGTGGAAGTCAGTGGGGATTCCATTTGCCCAGGTGAGACGGAGGGCTGCTGGAAAGCGAGGTGTCTCCTTAAAGGGCACAGACTCTTTCATTTTCAATAGTTTACCCTGGACTCTGGTGGAAGGATGGCGGCTTAGGAGGCACCAGGGCGAGGGCTAAAGGGACAGCTGCCATTGTCCTTCTGTTGAGCCCTTCTCCCATGCAGACTGTAGATGCCATATTTCTTGTGTTAAACCCTCTCCCACATAGCCAAATCTGAATCTGCATTAACATGGTGAACTCTGCTTGTTCTACCCTGGTGACTCCATTGAGACCCAGCCCCACTCAATTTGAATACTACCTGAGGCTCCTTCAGTGGCTGAGACTTATGGGCAGCTGGCATGAAGTGGCAGTCTTTGAGGTGCCTTGGGCCATTTGTTGAGCTGCCCTAGGCCTAGTACTAGTGGCAGCTGGCCTCGGTTTGTAGCATGGCATCTTTCACGAGCCTCCAGGTTCAGCATAGTCTGGGACCAACCACAGATTACTTTGTCACTCCTACCAGATAGACCTGGGATGGTAACAGGCAGTAACAGACCTTGGACTGTATGGGAGTCCCCTCCTGATAGGAACCAGAAACAACACACCAAGAATCCAGCTTCAGATGATATCAGAACACTGCCTGGTTAGCCCCTCAGGTGGCACTCCCAAAGGGTGGTCTCCGCAGGCATTAAGCCCACTGGGGTGAATTCAGCTCCATGGGATTAGTCCCAACACAGCAGCTCATACACTGTGGTCATGGCCAATCCTCACAGCCTGTCAGCCTGAGGGTCAGTCCCACCAACTGATGTGCCAATAGCAATCAAAGCCCAACTACAAGAGGTGGGCACACACAACCCACACAAGAGATACTCCTGGAGCACCCAGCTCAGGTGATCAGGGAGACTGTGCCACTGGGGCCCACAGGACACCTGCTAAATAAGGACACCTCGTTAAGACTGGGAGATGTAGAAGATCTCCCTAATACAGAGAAACAAACAGAGGGATGCAGCTGAAATGAGGAGACAAAGAAACATGACCCAAATGAAAGAACAGGAGAAGACTCTAGAAAAAGAACTAAACAAAATGGAGGCAAGCAACCTACCTGATACAGACTTCAAAACAATGTTTATAAAGATGCTCAAGGAATTTGGTGAGAACTTCAACAAAGAGATAATAAGCATAAAAAAGACTATAGAAACCATAAAAAAGAACCCATCAGAAATGAAGAATACAATACCTGAAGTAAAAAGTATACTAGAAGTAATCAACAGACAAGATGCAGAGTTCAAAACACTGGTTAAAAGTATGCTCAGTGATCTCAGGGAGAACTTCAACAAAGAGATAGGAAACATAAAAATGGAGATAGAAAACATGAAAAAAAGAACCAGTTAGAAATGAAGAATACACCTGAAATGAAGAATACATTTGTGGGAATCAACATTACATTAGATGAAGCAGAGGATTCCATCAGTGATTTTGAAGACAAAGTAGAAATTAACCACTTAGAACAGCAAAAAGAAAAAGGAATCCAAAAAAATGAGGATAGTTTAAGGAGCCTCTGGGACAACATTAAAAGTACCAACATTCACATCATAGAGGTACCAGAAAGAGAAGAGAGAGAGCAGAGATTGAAAACCTATTTGAAGAAATAATGACAGAAAAATTCCCTAAGCTGGCAAAGGAAATAGACATACCAGTACGGGAAGTGCAGAGAGTCCCAAACAAGATGAACCCAAACAGGCCCACACCAAGACACATCATAATTAAAATGGCAAATTTTAAAGACAAAGAGAGAATCTTTTCTTTTAATTTAAATAAATTATTAAGAATCTTATGATATTGACTTAATTTCTGGGAAAGAGAGAAGCAAATGAGTGATAAAGTTTTTTTCATTATTAAAGGAACAGTTACAGGCTGGCTGAGTGGCGTGGTGGTTAAGCACTGGCTTGGGACGCCAGCAGCCCCGTTTCAGGTCCCACATATGTATGAGGGCCGGTGACACTGCCTTCAATAAATAAATAAATAAATAAATAAAGGAACAGTTACGTAACCATCCCACATGGATCAACGGGGCTGAAGTGAAAATGGTAAAAGACTAAAATAGCCCTGCTTCTCTCTACAAGTTAAAATTACAGTGGGGGATTTCATGTGGAACATACTTGTCATAAAGCCTCTGTCCTCTCATAAAGACCTTCCCTTCATTGTCCAGTAGGAAGGTGTCATCATCCTAAAGTGGTAGAACAATTTGACATTCTTGAACTCCTTATAGTCATCACACATGTGATGAATAATGCCCTAGTCTGCTAATTTCTGCATGTTTATTTGCTGTCTCTCTGTCACAAGCCTCTTTGTGATCAATCAGCCAGTCAATCGGTTATTTTGTGACACAACAGTTTGGGTGGGTTTTTAGATACTGCTGCCTATGTTTAATAGCCTTTTCTTCATACAACCTGAGTCATAGTTTCTCCCTGGTGGCAGGACCTCAGCCATGCACACCAGCTCCCTTTGCTGCTCCACACCACTCCTGCTGGGGCTGCTGTCACTCACACTGCTACAGTGCTACTGTCAAAAAGAGAATTTTAAAACTTCAAGAGAAAAGCACTTAGTTATTTTAAGGTAACACCCAGAAGACTGTCAGCTGATTTCTCAAAAGAAACATTGCAGGCCAGAAGGGGTTGGCATGAAATATTTAAAGTGATGAAAAGCAAGGACCTACAACCAAGATTACTCTACCTAGCAAAGCTATCATTTAGAATTGAAGGACAGATGAAGAGTTCCCCAGACAATAAAAAGCTAAAGGAGTTCATCACTACCAAACCAGTATTACATGGAGTCTTAGAACTTCTTTAAGACAAAAATATGAATAATAAAATGGCAATAACTACATATATAGCAACAATTATTTTCAATGTAAATGGATTAAATGATTCCATCAAAAGATGGGGTGGAGGAGGGCCAGCCAAGTGGCGCCGTGGTTAAGAGCTGGCTTGGAACGCCAGCGGCCCTGGTAAGGATCACATATGAGGGCCAGTGACACTGCCCTCAAAAAAAAAAAAAGATGGGGTGGCCGAATGGATAAGAAAACAACACCTTTACATATGATTATGCTGCATATAAGAGACTCGATTCAGATCGAAAGACACACACAGACTGAAAGTAAAGTGATAGAAAAAGATATTTCATGAAAATGGAAACAACCAAACATATAAAGCAGGAGTAGCACTACTTATGCCAGACAAAATAGACTTTAAAACAAAGACTAAAACAAGACACGAAAAAGAACCCAGTATTCCCACTTCTGGGTATTTATCTGAAGAAACTCAAAACACCACTTTGAGGAGACATGTGCATCCATATATTCATTGCAGCATTATTTACAATGGCCAAGATGTGGAGGCAGCCTGGGTGTTTGTCAATGGATGAATGGATAAAGAGGAGGTGGTGCATATATGCAATGAAATATTACTCAGCCATAAAAAAGAATGAAATAGGCCAGCCGAGTGGCGCAGTGGTTGAGCGCTGGCTTGGGAAGCCAGCAGCCCCGGTTCGGGTCCCACATATGAGGGTCAGTGACACTGCCCTCAAAAAAAAAATGAAATCTTGCCATTTGCAACAATATGGATGGACCCAGAGGGTATTATGCTGACTGAAATAATTCAGACAGATAAAGATAGACACCATATGATTTCACTTATATGCAGAATCTAAAAACCAAAATAAATGAACAAACAAAATGGAAACACATTCATAGATACAGGGAACATTTTGAGGGTTGCCAGGTGGAAGGGGGATGGGGGGCAGGGTGAAAAAGGGGAAGAGATTAAGAAGTATAAATTGGTATGTACCAAATAGTCATGGGGATGTAAAGTATAGCATAGGGAATATAGTCAGTAATACTTTAATAGCTAGTATGGTGTCAGATGGGTACTAAATTTTTCAGGGTGATCATTTTGAAAGTTATATAAATGACCTATCACTATGTTGGACAACTGAAACTAATACAGTATTGTATATCAAATGTAACAAACATAAAAAAATATTTTAAAAATCTGACCATATGGTTAAGATGATAGCAGATGTTCAATTTTTTTAAAAGGCAATGTATGGGGGCCGGCCAAGTGGTGCGGTGGTTAAGCGCTGGCTTGGGACGCCAGCGGCCCCGGTTCGAGTCCCACATATGAGGGCCAGTGACACTGCCCTCAAAAAAAAAAAAAGGCAACGTATGGAACTTTGAAAAAGAATAAAGTGGTTGCCCAAGTTGCGCTGTTTCAGTGATTTCAGAAAGTCTATTTGGTAAATTGTTAAAAGCACAGTTGAGACACAGGGAAGTAAGCAAAAATATGCTGTGAAGAGCCAGAATAGATATCATAATGTTCTCTCATGCTCTCTCAGGCTCTCAGACAATCTTTTTGACATAGTTTTGACAAATCTAGTTATTTATTCCACAAATTGAGGGCTTGCTCTTTAGCAGATTAAGGGGAAAAAAGGAAGGGAGAGGAGGCACAATGACAGCTGATAGCCAAAAGGAAAGAAACATAAAATTTTTGCAAACGAAGTTTATGTTTTTAGTAGGATTGAGGGGGTGTGGGTAGTCATCTCTCAGCATTTAGTTTTGGAGCAAATAGCTCTTCTCACAGCATTTGATACTAAGGATTTCAGAAGTCAAAGCAGGTGCAATGATTAATGTTCAAAGTGACCTTGAATCATCAGGAATGTTAAATTATGACCATCACATTCTGTTCAAGATAGAAAAGAGTGAAATGTATTTTGGAATGAGTCTTATAAAAGTGCTTGAAACAATACAATAGAAGCACTTAATGCAGGTAGCTTTAATTAGCTCAAGTTCTTAACTTAAGTTCCATGGACTCCAGTGGCTCTATGAAGCCTCTTAAAACTGAACAGAAATTTAATAATAATAAAAAAATCTGCTAGTGAAATTCAGTAACAAAAAAATTTCAAATAAATTTTCAATTAAAAAAACTGAACAGAGAATTTGGTGAAGATGTGTGCTTTTTTTGGGGAGAAGGACCTTAACTTTCATCGTATTCTCAAAGGGTTTTATAATTAAAAAAGTTTAAGAACAGCTGAGGTATCTGAAAAACTTATGTATTCAGAGAAGCCAATGATGTGAGATAAATGCAATGTTATGAATATATAGCTATACTTGTTAAAAATTTATAAATCTACTGTTAAAAATTTATAACACTGTAGTAAGTTATAAATTTATAACTATACAGTTATAAATTGATGGAAGCAATAGACCCAATTACCTTTCAGTTACTTCATTATGTATTTTGCACGAGTTTATTTTACTTTGTATTACTAACGAATGCTTTTTTTCCCCTTCTTATAGTCATCAGTAGCAGTATATGTAAATAAATTGGACTCAGTGGAATCTGTCATACCTTATGAATATGATTTGTAAGTTATAACTATTATAATTATATCTGATATAATTGTGATTGTGTTAAAATGTGCTTTAAGTTTTTAAAGATAGTGAATAAAAGCCCTGTATATATTAAGAAATGTAGTAGTAATTTGGTAATAAAGGTAACAAGAAAAAAAAGATTAGACTAGAGAACTTGTGATGTGAACAAGAGAAATGCTTAAAAAATTAGGAAGTTGCCATAGTTGATTTCCTTTCTAAGAGGGGCAAATTATAAATTTACTACTCTGTGAACTTAAAAAAATATTGTTGCTGACTTATAGGTTTTTTCTAAAACATGGAATAGGTATGTTTGTACTAAAGTTTTTAATGGATGAAGGTGCCTTGTTTAACAGTGAGCAGTTATTACATAATCAAAGTTAGGTATGCTCAGTCATTTGAGAATAACAACAAATGATGTGCCTTTTAGCAAAAATGATTTTAGTCCTCTTTGGTATGACTTAATTTCCACTAATTAAGCAGAAATAAAGTCAGGTCTAATTTTCATTAAATACCAGGTGTAAATGTAGGGTGTTAGTATGAGTATTTAAAATATTACACAAGACTACCATTTGTTTTACCTTCTACTTAAGCCATTTTATATTCATATTTACTTAAACATAGTTGTAATTATATTCACCTAGTAACCATTTGATTTGGGAATATGTGAGAATGTGTTTGGGAGGGATTTTGTTTTTAAAGTTCCCCTTTGATAATTACAGCTGATAATTACAGTTTCTAAGTATCTCAGGTTAGAATTAGTACAGCTTTAAACTGTTGTTTGAGTTTTTTATAAAAGTCAAGAATAGTACCATGAGCATTTAAAATAATTACTTCAAATTATTAGAGGTTAAACAGTTTAAAAAGAAATATATAACAAGGTATATCAATCATAATTAGACACATTCTGGGTCATATTTTTAGAAGCATCTACCATTAAGAGTGGAGAGGCTAGATAAATTAAACAACTCACTTTTTTGTTGGTTTTTAAAAATCTTACTTGAACCTCTCCTCTTTTAGCTTTGACTTCTGTGAAGACTATGCAAAGAAAAGCCTTTCTGAAAATCTTGGACAAGTACTATTTGGAGAACTAATAACATCATCTCCTTATAAGGTTAGTCAGCTGATCTTATTATTAAATCTTATTTTAAAATGAATCTTCTGAAAACTGACAACAGGTGCTTCTCAACTCATGATGGGGTAACTTCTTGATAAACCCATTGTAAATTGAAAATATCATAAGTTAAAAATGCATTTAAAACAGCGGAGGGCCAGCCAAGTGGCTCAGTTGGTTAAGAGCTCACTCAAGAGTGCGAGCTGACCTCTGAGCAACAGCAGTTCGATGCCCAGCCCGAGCTGAGCTGCCGCTGAGCTGCCAACAGATGGCAGGATGGCTCAGCTAAAAAAAATAATAATAAAATAAAATAAAATAAAATAAAATAACACAGCGGGAGTTGAGGCTCAAGCTGCTGTGCATCCAAAGGTGGAGTTGGGGCCTGGCAAACCCTCTTTTCCCAGGGCTGGGCCATGCCCCACCCTATTCCTCCTGGTTGAGATGGGCTGAGCTGAGAGCATCCCAGTCACTCCCGCGTGGCCTCCCCTGCACAACAATCATCTGTACGAGTGGCAGACCTGCGTTCACTGAGTGCCGGCATCCTGCACACTCCCATCCAGGTAGAGAGCTCTCCACAGCGAAACCTATCCGCCGGGAAGCAGCTGGAGTGTCTTAATCAGGCCCAGGGCTCAGATTCCGGCTCTCCTACTCTCGGCACTGCATGGACACATGTGAAGATCAGCAGTGGAGAGCCCCCAAGCCCACGAGTGAAACAGCTGAGTGAAGTATTTGAGACTGAAGCGACCAAATTGAACCTTCCCACCCCCAGCCTGTTCTGCACCTAGAGACACTTTCATGTTCCGAATTGGACTTATGTCTGGGCACCCAGTTTTCTCTTGAGGACCAGATGCCACCTTGGAGTCAGATTGAGCTCCCCTCCAAGCAGGAGTTTTCTGAAAATGAAACAGAGCAGCCTCAGAAATCCCTAAGACCAGCTAGGGCTCAGATAAGCCCTTGAAAGATCAGTCCCAAGATGCCCGCATCTTCAGGTTTCTAAGTGCAATAATAGATGGAAACCAAACCACAAGGTAACTAGGGAGATCTCCCCTCACTATCCTGCAGGATGACAGTCCCCTTTCCCCATGTCTCTGATACCACAACAGGGTAAGTGACCTTGTCCCCTGAGTGAAAATGTTAGGGAACTAAAGGATGGGGCCATTCTGGGAACTGGATGACTTCTAAGAACGGGAGGGCGAGCATGGGAGGAAGGCCAGGACCATGACAAGGAAAACCAGCACTTTCCCTTAGTGGAGAACTAGGCCGTGCATGGCCCCAGCCCTGGGTCCACCCAGAGTCTAGTGATGTTCCATATCCTCTCACTCCTTCTTTCCCTGGGAGACTGGAAAGGCTCATTTTCTTCGATTCCCCCTAAACTACCAATTCTGGAACTGAGAGCTTTCTTGGGCTTTGTGTCTTATATGTTTCTTGTATATTAAAGGAAGTGGTTTAAAAAATGCATTTAATGCATCTAACCTACCGAGCATCACAGCTTAGCCTGGGCTGCACTAAATATGCTCAATACTTATATTAGCCTATATTTGGGCACAACCATCTAACACAAAACCTATTTTATAGTGTTGAATAACTTATGTAATTTATAAGGCATATTGCTTTGTACCATCATAAATTCTAAAAATTGTAAGCCAGGGAATGTTTGTATTTATAATTGTAACAAAGAGTCATTGTTTTAAAAGGAGATAGAGAAAAAGGAAAGGAGGTAGGATGTGGTGTTGCAAGGAGAATGCATTACTATATGCTGTTTAAACTATCTGCAGAAGTTAGTGGTTCCCATAAAGGTTTTGCTTGTCAAGTTTTATTTTTGCTTTATGAAGAATTTAAAAAATTCATTTATTTTTCATACATGTTTTAGGTAGGGTGATATAAGCAGATATAATTGGACTCTCGGCGTCTATTTATATTGCCTCCAATATCTTAATTGATATGGGGATAGAATAAGGATGCTTCCATAAGTAGTTATGATTATGAAGACATTTACTTTTTTGTTCTTTTCCCACAACTTCACTGAAATGTAATTGAAGTACAATAAATTGCATATACTGAAAGTACATGTCTGATTAATATATACAGAGGGTGCCAAAAAATGTATACACATTTTAAGAAAGGAAAAAACTGTATTAAAATTTTAATACTCAATATATACTGATAACAAAAGATGAATACAAGTCATGTGTATCCATTTTTGGGCACCCCCTTATATATATATATATATATATATATATATATATATATATATATAACCTGTGAAGATTCATGTACCCACCGCCACAGTCAATACACAACATAGTTCCATCAAAGATCCCTCATGCTGCACATTTATAGCCACCCCCACTCTTCACTCTTCCTCCACAATCTTTACCCCTGACAAATACTAATCTCTATTTCTATAATGTGATTTCAATAATGTTATACAAATGGAATCATACAGTATGTAACTTTTTGGGGATTAGCTTTTTTCACTCAGCATAATTCCCTTGAGATCCATCCAGATTGTTCTGTGTATCAATACTTATTCTTTTCTTTTTAGAGGGCAGTGTCACTGGCCCTCATATGTGGGATCCGAACTGGGGCCGCTGGCATTCCAAGCCAGCTCTTAACTACTGCGCCACTCAGCCGGCCCAATACTTATTCTTTTTTAATGGTAGCTAGTATCCCATAGTATGGATATACCAGTTTGTTTCACTAGTCACCCAACTGAATGACATTTTTTTGCTTCCAGCTTTTGACTGTTATGAATAACACTGCTATGAACATTTATGTGTGGGTTTTTTGGTGCAGATAGGTTTTCATTTTACTGAGATAAACACTCAAGAGTGTAATTGCTGGGTGATATGATAGTTGCATGTTTAGTTTTGTAAGAAACTTCCTAACTGTTTTCCACAGTGGCTGTACAATTTTAAATTCCCACCAGTCAAGTCTTTGTGATCCAGTTTCCCTGCAACCTTGCCAGCATTTGTTGGTGTTATTTCTTTATTTCAGTCATTTTATTTTATTTTTTAAGCTGAGCCATCCTGCCACCTGTTGGCAGCTTAGCGGCAGCTCAGCTCGGGCTGGGCATCCAACTGCTGTTGCTCAGAGCTCAGCTCGCACTCTTGAGTGAGCTCTTAACCAACTGAGCCACTCAGCCGGCCTGATTTCAGTCATTTTAAAAGGTGTGCCTCATGGTTTTAATTCTCATTTTCCTAATTGCTAATGATGTTGAATATCTTTTCATGTGCTTATTTGCCATTTCTATATCCTCTTCAGTGAGATGTCTCCCCTTTTCCCATTTTCTTTATATATATATATATATATAAAGAAAATTATATATATATATAAAGAAAATTATATATATATAAAGAAAATTATATATATAAAGAAAATTATATATATATAAAGAAAATTATATATATAAAGAAAATTATATATATAAAGAAAATTATATATATAAAGAAAATTATATATATATATATATATATATATATATATATATATATATATAAAGGTGCACCTGGAGGCACTTTGTCCCACCCAGTTCCCTGTTTTAGAAAATTACCAGGAAACTTATGATGAATAACCTTAGGCTTATTGATCACAATCTCAATGATACCAGGCTGATTCCATCATTCTTCCTGGGTTGCCTCTGAAGGAACACCCAGATTTTCCCTTAAAAACCCCAAGTTGGGGGCTGGGCGAGTGGCGCGGTGGTTAAGCGCTGGTTTGGGAAGCCAGCGGCCCCGGTTTGGGTCCCACATATGAGGACCAGTGACATTGCCCTTCAAAATACAAACACAAAACAAAACAAAACAAAACGAAAAACCCCAAGTTGGTCTGGAAATGTTAAGGCGGATTTTGGAGGTGTTAACCTGCTACCTTCTCAGACCACTGGTGCTCTGATAATAAATGCTTATTCTATGACCCAAGTCCTGTGTCAGTCTATTTGCTGAGAAGCCCAGGCAGCATGAGCCCTGGACTTGTTTGGCCTCCGGTTTCAAAGGGGATGGGGGGAGAACCCCCACAGCTGAAATAGCCCTCCCGATCTTTAAAGGTCACATGTGGGTGTGGGACCACCCCGTTCTACATCTCTGACATTTGTACTAGTCTGGAGGTGGCTTCTTCTGCAAGTCCTTAATTGAAATGCTTCAGTTCAGCTTGATTTTAGGTGATTCTCAATAATGTTTGTTTTGTAGATTAGTTGTAATTTTTTTTTTGAGGGCAGTGTCACTGGCCCTCATATGTGGGACCCGATCTGGGGCCGCTGGCTTCCCAAGCCATTGCTTAACCACTGTGCCACTCGGCTGGCCCGATTAGTTGTAATTTTGATATGGTTGCTAGAGAAGGTAAGCACAGTGTTTACCTACTGTGCCATCTTGGTTTCAGATCCTTTTTTTTTTTTTCTGAGCCATCCTGCCACCTGTCGGTAGCTCAGCTGCTGCTCAGCTCAGGCTGGGCATCGAAATGTTGTTGCCCAGAGCTCAGCTCGCACTCTTGAGCGAGCTCTTAACCAACTGAGCCACTTGGCCGGCCCTTCCTTTTTTTTTTAATTAAAGTTTATTGGGGTGACCATGGTTAGTAAAGTTATGTAGATTTCAGGTATATAATTCCATAATACATCATCTATATATCACATTGTGTGTTCACCACCCAGAGTCAATTCTTCTTCTATCACCATATATTTGATCCGTTTTGCCCATTTTCTATTTAGATTTTTTGTTCTTTTACCATTGACTTTTCAGAATTCTTTATATATTCTAGATGTGATTCCATTGTTGCAACAGTAGTTTGCAAATAGTTTCTCCTAGGCTGTATGCAGCTTGCGTTTTCATCCTCTTAACAGGGTCTTTCAGAAAGCAAATGTTTTTAATTTTTATGAGGTCCAATAGTAAAGTTTTCCTTTCATGGATTCTGCTTTTGGTGTCAAGTCTAGGAAGACTGCATAGCTTTAGAACCTGAAGATTTTCTTCTATGCTTTCTTCTTAAAGCTTTATGATTAAAATAAATAATTAATAAATAAAAAATAAAATTTTATGATTTATATATTTTATATATTTAAGTCTGTGATCCATTTTTAGTTGTTTTTTTCTATAAGGTATGAGGTTTGGGTTGAAATTCATTTTTGTCTTTTTTTACCTGTAGATGTCCTTTTGTTGAGAAGACTATGCTTCTTCAATTGAACTGCTTTTGCACCTTTGTAAAAAAAAAAAATCACTTTGTCATGATTGTGTAGGTCTGTTTCTGGGCTCTCCATTGATCTGTTCCTTTGGTCTGTGTGTCAGACAGTAGCTTTACCAGATTAAAGTTGCACAAAATACCCCCATGTAGTACCATTGTCCTAACTGTATACTTTTTCAGGAAATGCTGTCCCTTGGACTGAAGAAATGTGACAGTGTTGTTCAACTCAGCTACTAATAAGGATTATTTTGGTTAACATTTGTGTGATTTCAGTATATTAGATGCTAAATATGACTCTTTTCACAGTTTATTCTTGTTCATTATTTCTTGATTAATAACTTTATCTTGATAATCCCCCATAGCTAGGCCTTATAAACAAGAGGTTTCATATTAAAAGTATCAAATATTTTATTACCAGTTTTTGGTAACAGATTTATTGAGAGATAGTCACATACCAAATAATTCTTGCACTTAAAGTGTTGAATTCAGTTGTTTTAGTATATTTCCAGAGTTGTGTAATTGTCACTACAATCAATTTTATTATCACTTTTTAGTGAAGGGTTCTATATCATGATAGTTTTTAGGAAGCTACAGTAGATTTTATATCCTAGTTTATATATTACTGAAGAAGCCAAATTATGTTTAATGGTGAAAGCATTGTGCTTGTGTGTGTGTGTGTGTGTGTGTGTGTGTGTGTGTGTGTGTCTAGTGTAATAATTTTAGGTAAGAATTGAAACTTAGAGGAGATAGTATTGAGGATGATGACATACTGAAGTCTCTGAGGAAAAGTTTTACCTGTAAGATAAAGTTCTTATTTATGACATTTAATTTATAAAATTTAGTCCAATCTTTAATATTTTAATTCTTTCTTAACAGTTTTCTTTTAACAAAACAGAAACATGTATAAAAGTATGTGTAAAATCTTATGATACAGCAAATGAATACCAAAAGAAAAGGCTGGCTTTTTTAAAGAAAGGAATACAACTGAATTATCAACATCACTGGTAAGTTTTGCATCTGAAAGAACACGACTTAATGTTTCATTTCCTTTCAGAAGAAGATTTAATAGATGCTTGAAATTGTGTACTGTTTTTTGTGACTTGACTTCCATTAAAAATTTGAACCTAAATATATGTAAGATGGTGTTAGTATTGCTTGATATGAAATGTTTGTTAAATCTTTTCTTTTAAAAATATTTATATTTAGGATTATTGATAATATGCCAGTAATATGGTGTTGGGATATGGAAAATGGAAAAAAGTACTGCACACCAGGATTTCCAATAGGATGTTTTATTACCAAAAGTGGCACACCGAAAAATGCTTGCATCATGAGTGTAAGTGTTGAGAACTTACTATAGAAATATAAGAATGTTGCTTCATTTACAACATTAAACAACTGCTTAATTAATGATTCATTTAAAGTAAGGGAAGAGTGGCAGGAGAGAGGAGTTCATGAACAGGAGAAATTTTGATTTATATAGCCTGTGTTTGATACTATATATCAAAGTGGTTTCTTTGGGACCATTTAAAGACCATGTATGTAAAGATCAAGTCTGGGAAAAATAAACGGACCAATAGGGTGAAAGAGCCCTAACTGGCCAAAGTAGCAGTTATTTATCAACATTTGTGGGTTGCCACCCTAAAATTACCAAGGTTAAGTAAAACCAGCAGTTGCCTTTTCTTATTCCTTTTATATATAGATGGGAGCTTTTTCTTGTGAATTTTCTCATTTATTTTTACTTTAAGGATATTTATTTTGCATAGACGTTGATGCCCATCCCCTCCCCCCACTTTTCACACCAGCTCCCTTTCATTGCATAATTAAAGCTGTAGGCAAGTTTCAGAAAAAAATGTTCATAGTGTTTATGAGGTTATTGATCATATTTGTGGGAGTGATTATATCACTTGTTCTCTAAGTGAGGTCTAGGGCTCTCTGAGAACTTTTCAGGGGGTCTGCAAGGTCAAAACTATGAGGTCAGAAAATTAAGGTTGCGAACTTGTTGCCATGATGCTGCTAACCTTTTTTGATATCAGAGGGATTATTCATTATAAATTTGTACCAGATGGACAAACAGCTAACTAAGTTTACTATTTAGAAGTGCTGAAAAGGCTGCATGAAAAAGTTAGACACCTTAACTTTTCGCCAACATTTCATGGCTCTTCCATCACAACAATGTACCAGCTGACACAGCACTGTCTGTGAGGGAGTTTTTAGCCAGTAAACAAATACCTGTACGGCCAGCTGAGTGGCACGTTGGTTAATTGTTGGCTTGGGATGCCAGCTCTGAGAAGCAGGTCCCAGGTTCGAATCCCACATGAGGGCCACTGACGCTTCGCCCTCTACAGCTATGATGGTGAACAATAGCTCTACCTGGAGCTGGGCTGTCGTGAGTGGTCAGCAACGGAGTAGGCTTCAGTGAGGTTGACCAGCGGCGGGCATGTGCTTTCATGAGCTACTGTGAGCCACCAGGAGTGGCTGTCCAATGGCTGTTGAGTGACTGCCTCACCAGGGAAGAGCACAATTATAATACCAACATGGGCCAGTGAAGCGACGTCCTCCACAACTAGTCTGAATAACAAAAGGACAGCAACTTGTCTGTTCCCCTTCCCTGATTCCCCAATGCTGTTCCCCCTCCCCAACACCCCAATAAAATCTTTAAAAAAACACCCCAAAAAACAAATCACTGTATTGGAACACCCTCCCTACTCACTTGATCTGGCCCCCAATAACTTCTTTCTTTACCCTAAGATAAAGGAAATAGTGAAAGGTAGATATTTTGATGACATTCAGGACATCAAGTGTAATCTGACGACAGGCCTGATGGCCATTCTAGAAAAAGAGTTCCAAAATTGCTTTGAAGGGTGGACTAGGTGCTGGCATCAGTGCATAGCTTCCCAAGGGGAGTACTTCGAAAGTGACTGTAGTGATACTGAGCAATGAGATATGTAGCACTTTTTCTAGGATGAGTTTGCGAACATAATTGTCTGACCTCATATTTTCATTAATAATATTAAGATGTTATTGGCCTTCTTTACTCTCATTCTTTCATGAGTATACAGTGGAATTTTCCAGATGCTATATGAAGGCTAATGAGATGTGTGCATCTGTATTCTTGTGTTTTAAAATATTTTCATTTTAAGATTTAATGTGGTCAATATAGGTAGATATAATCCACATAAACAAAAGCTCTTTAGAGTCCTTAATAATATTTAAGAGTAGGAATCTTGAGGCTAAAATATTTGAGAACTGCTGAATTAGATATTTAGAATCAAAGTGGCAAATATGGTTGTCTGATCAATAAAAAGCTTTTCTTTTTTTGCTTTAAAATTCATTTCATGCATTCACATTGTGCAAACACTACCACCATGACTACAAGGTAATTTATGTTTGTAAAAACCTTATACAACACAGATATAAAGAGTATGAAGTGAGTCTCCCCATAATCCTCAATTTTATAGATTATTTTTATGTATATATAATTTCTTTGTCTAAATGAGATTATATATCTTTAATCTGCTTTCTTTGGTTGTCTCTGATTAGAAGTTTATAATGGACTTGTTACCATGTTCTCCTAGATCAGGGGTTGGCAAACTTTTGAGGCGGAAGAGCCACCAAGGATCAGCAAACTGCGGCTTGCAAACTGTGTCTCCGAACTAAAATTAAAAATGAAAATAAAACTATCATAGATTCATTTATAAAATTTTTACAGTATATTATTCACATAATGGTGATTATGTAAAAATGCATTTATGGCTCTCAAATAATTCTTTTTAAAGTTTTTATTGGGGAATTGGGGGAGGGGAACAGTGTTGGGCAGTTGGGAGCGGGAACCAGCCAAGCTGTTGGGCTTCAACCTTGATTGTGGAGGGCGCCAGTTGCCATTTGACTTCCCGTTGGCAACTCGTGGCCTCTAAGCTTAAGGTGCTGTGTTCAATCTCAGTTGTGGGTGGGTGTAGCCACCATCCCATGTGGGAGTCGAATCCGGCAACCTTGTTCTTAAGAGCACACGCTCTAGCCTCTGAGCCATCTGGCAGGCAGCTCAGCTCAAGGTGCCGAGTTCAGTCTTTAGTGGCGGGTGGGGGTCGCCCACCATTGAATAGGCAATCTTGTTACACCAGCTGAGCATTCCGTCCACCTGTTGGCAGCTCAGCGACAGCTGAGCTAGGGCACAGCATTCACTGGCCCATGTGGGAATCAAATTGGCAGCCCTGTTGCTCAGAGCACGCGCTCTAAGTCAACCCTTAACCAACTGAGCCACTCGGCCGACCCTCTCAAATAATTTTTAAATTGTTGTGAGTGACAGAATTGGCTCTTCCAGGGGTTGGCAAACTTTTTTTTTAAAGATTTTATTGGGGAATTGGGGCAGGGGAACAGCATTGGGGAATCAGGGAGGGGGAACAGACAAGTTGCTATATTTTTGTTCTTCAGTCTAGTTGTGGAGGAAGTTGCTTCACTGGCCCATATTGATATCGTCATTGCGCTCTTCCTGGATGAGACAGATCGGTTGCCGTCTTCTGGATAGTCACTCACCTCGGCTATTGGCAGCTCACACTGGCTGCCAGTCACTCACTGTAGCCTAAGGCAGCCCACCGCTGCAGGGGCTGCATCCTACACCATCGCCGGGGCTCACAGCCCAGCTCCAGGTGGAGCTGTTGTTAGCTGTAGAGGGCAGTGTCACTGGCCCTCATATGTGGGATCCGAATTGGGGCCGCTGGCATCCCAAGCCAGCTCTTAACCAATGTGCCACTGGGCCGGCCTGGGTTGGCAAACTTTTGAGACAGAATGTACCCAAAGAGCCACAGTTTGCTGACCCCTATACTACCTCTCCTCAGATAGATAGATAGATAGATAGATAGATAGATAGATACATAGATAGATAGATAGATAGATAGATAATATAAGAGTGAGAAAGCATTTATAGTTTTTCAATAGTTTGATAATATTCCATTGTATGGGTGGATCATAATTTTTATCCATTCCATCATGATTAGGTGTTTACAATTTGTATTATTAAGAGTGCTGCAGTGAAATTTCTTTTACCTCTCTCAGTCTCATCTGTAAAATGGGAATAAGAATAGTATATACTACATAACACTGTGAAGATAAATAGGATAATATTTGTAAAGTGGTTAGAGCAGTGTCTAATACGTAGTAGGCACTCAATAAATGATAGTATTGTACAAACATCTGTGAACTCTTGTCCAATAATTACCTTAGGATAAATTGAATGTAAAATACAGATACAGAAAACAACACAGAACAGATATAGAGTTTAATGAATTATTATAAAGGGAGCATCTTTGTAAACCCCCACCAGGTCAAGAAATAGATTTTGGCCAGCCACTCCAGAAGGTATACATATATCCCTACCCGTTTATTACACCCTTCCTTCCCCTAAAGTAGCCACTATTCTTTTATCCTAATCAATTCCTTGACTTTCTTTTACAGTTTTACTACCCAAGTCTATAACCCTAGATACTATACTTTAGATATGATCATTTTATATATCTTTTTTCAATATTTTATTATGAGCATTTTCAAACACACAGAAAAGTTGAATGAATTATCTAATGGACACTCATATACCCAGCACTTCAATTCTACAATTAGCATTTTTCTATATTTGATTAATCATGTATCTATCCATTTTTCCATCCATCTATATCATTCATCCAAACAATGCTGCATGTTCCTCTGGCCTTTATTTCCTGCAAATTGGCAGATGGATCTAGCGGCTTGATCAGATTCAGGTTTGATCTTTTTGTTTAGCTAAGGTAGGGGTGTGTCGTTTCATCATGAAGTGCAAGACGTCTCTTTTTAAATAATAGATTTATTATCTAGAGCAGGTTCAAAGAAAAATTGAGTGGCCAGTACAGAGATTTCCCATGTGCCCCTGGCCCACACATGCATAGCCCCCAATTGTCAACATCCCATACCAGAGTGGGACATTTGTCATAATTGATGAACCTACATCATTATGACCCAAAGTCCATAGTTCACATGAGGGTTCACGCTTGGTGTTGTACGTTTAATGGATTTAGACAAATAAAGGACATGTACCCACTGTTACAGTATCTTACAGAGTAATTTCACTGTCCTGAATACTCTATGTGCTCCACCTAGTCATCCCTCCTTCCCACCTAATGTCTTTTTGTCTCTCTTTGTGGTTTCATACATGGATCCTTTAATTCATTAGAGGTTGTGCACACTGGAGAAGCTGGAACATGTGGAGTGAGCTCCCATCAACCAGGAAACAAAACGCTTTTCCCTGGCAATGTCTATCCAGAGCCCTCTACTGACTAAGTTTCATTCAGTGCCAGCTTGCAAAGGGAAAATATTTCAAATATTTAAAGGGCTTAGAGAATTTTCGCTGAGGTCAAAAAGCACAAATTTGGAGATGTGAGGCAATAAATCAATAACTGGCACATCTTACACACAAGTACTGATCAATACTCTGATGAAAGAGAGTCCTCTGCATATCTCCAGAGTTCTCTGTGCATCTCTCTTCCCTCTGGTACTCTTGCCCCACAAAATCTAGGCCCCTTGGCCTCTCTGGACTTTGAACTTTGTCTTCTAAAGTCCAGGAGACTACAGGGCTCTGCTTGGCTACTCTTTCCTTTCACGACAGCCTGGAAGTTCTCTCTGGGAAGTAAGATTGAGGCATAGTAGGGCTCACCTGATTTTTTCCCCTTGGTGGTCACTTTCTAAAAGTTCTTTGTTGTCCAAAGCCTGAAACTGTCATTTCATATATTTTACCTATTTGTTAAAGTTGTTTAAGGTAGAAGGGTAAGTCTTTTTATTTCTTTTTAAAGATTTTTATTGGGGAATTGGGAGAGGGGAACAGCTTTGGGGAACCGGGGAAGGCGAACAGACAAGTTGCTGTCCTTTTGTTCTTCAGTAGCTGTGGAGGACATCGCTTCACTGGCCCATGTAGGTATTGTGATCATTGCACTCTTCCCGGGTGAAGCCTCTGGGCAGCCACTCACAGCAGCTCTTGGCAGCTGACTCCGGCTGCCAGCCACTCACTGTAGCCTATGACAACCCCTGAGAGTCCCTGGGGACTCAGCAGCCCAGCTCCAGGTGGAACTGTTGTTAGCTGTAGAGGGCAGTGTCACTGGCCCTCATGTGTGGGATCCCAACTGGGGCCACTGGCATTCCAAGCCAGCCCTTAACCAATGCACAACTCAGCCGGCCCAAAAGGGTAAATCTTGTCTTGTGTTATTGCTTCATGACTGGAGGAGCAAGTCCAACTCCCTTGCTTTCTTGGTGCATGCATTTGCTTGCTGTGACTTTGCCGAGCCTTTCACTTTTTTTTTTTTTAACTGAGCCATCCTGCTACCTGTTGGCAGCTCAGAGGCTGCTCAGTTTGCTGGGCATTGAACTGTTGTTGCTCCAAGCTCAGCTCGCACTCTTTCAGATTTATTTGTTTGTTTGTTTATTTATTTATTTATTTATTTATTTATTTATTTATTTTGAGGGCAGTGTCGCTGGCCCTCATATGTGGGATCCGAACCAGAGCTGCTGGCTTCCCAAGCCAGCGCTTAACCACTGCGCCATTCGGCCGGCCCGAGCCTTTCATTTTTAACTTTTCAGAATCTCTTTGTTTTATATGTGTCTGTTATATGCAACATATTGTTGAGATTTGCTTTGTGGTATCTTCTGAAAAATATTTTCCTCCTAATAGGTGAGTTAAGCTCATTTATATTTATTGATATGACATTTGTTTTCAGTTATATTATTTTGTTTTGTTTACTATATTTTTTTTTGAGGGCAGCGTCACTGGCCCCCACAAGTGGCACCCGAACCAGGCCGCTGGTGTCCCAAGCCAGCTCCCAACCACTGCACCACTTGGCTGGCCCTGTTTACTATTTTTATATTCCACATTTTATTGATTCTAAGACTCATGTTTTCCCGTATATTAACATTTATGTAATCAAGATGTGTCTTCCAGTTAATAGCATGTTTAAATTTATTGGGCAATTTTTTTTTCTTAGCAGGACATAAAATAATGATGTCTTACAATTGGTGGCATTTTAGATTCAGTGAAATATGATATTTATTTGAAAAAACCTTATGTGGTGTACATTTTTTTGAGATGCTAAATTTGATTTTTTTTAAAAATATATGAAAATATGGTTGGTGGTCTGCATTTTTATTGTAATTGTTCTAATATTTCAGAAGGTTTGTATTTTTATTACAATCATTTCATTTATACCTACTTATTAATCTCTTTTTTAAAAAATTTTTAAAAGATTTTTTTTATTGGGGAATTGAGGGAGGGGAACAGCGTTGGGGAATCAGGGAAGGGGAACAGACAAGTTGCTGTCTTTTTGTTCTTCAGTCTAGTTCTGGAGGACGTTGCTTCACTGGCCCATGTTGGTATCGTCGTTGCCCATGTTGGTGTCGTCGTTGTGCTCTTCCCGGATGAGGCAGATCGGTCGCCGGCCTCTGGATGTTCACTCACCGTGGCTATTGGCAGCTCACACTCGCTGCCAGCTGCTCACGCTGGCTGCCGGCCACTCACTGTAGCCTATGGCAGCCTACTGCAGCAGGGGCTGCAGCCTACACCGTCCCGGGGCTCGCACAGCCCAGCTCCAGGTGGAGCTGTTGTTAGCTGTAGAGGGCAGTGTCACTGGCCCTCATATGTGGGATCTGAACTGGGGCCACTGGCATCCCAAGGCAGCTCTTACCCAATGCGCCACTCAGCTGGCTCTTTTTTTTCAGCTGAGCCACCCTGCCACCTGTTGGCAGCTCAGCGGCAGCTCAGCTCCAGCCGGGAGTCAAACTGGCAACCCTGTTGCTCAGAGTTCGCACTCTTGAGCCAGCTCTTAACCAACTGAGCCACTCAGCTGGCCCGTAATCACCTCTTTCTTGAGAGGTTGTCATGCATTTTCATGATTGTGTCCAGTTATGTATTTTGGTTTTGCTTTGTTTTAAACCTTGTTTGTAGCTTCTTGAGTTTCTTGGATTTTTCAGTTCTGGAATTCTCAGCCATTGTCAGATATTTTCTTCTTTACTTTTCGTACATCAATGAAAGCTATACTAAATAATCTCATTTTCTCCTCTATATCTCTTAACCTCCCTTCTGTATTTTCCACTTTTTTTCCCCTGTGGTCTGTTCTGGCCTGTCTTCTAGTCCATAAATTCTCCACTTCTTTTTTCTTTTTTTTTCTTTTTTTTTCTTTTTTTTTTTTTTTTTTTTTTAGGGCAGTGTCACTGGCCCTCATATGTGGGACCGAACCGGGGCCGCTGGCTCTTTTTTCTTTTAAACACAGGCATTGAATTCCTATTAGTTTATTTTGTTTTTTGTTTTTTTTAATCATTTTTACCATCACTAACATATATTGCAAAAATAATGCAGAATAACATAATTACTTTAGCAGAACTTGGCAATGATGTAAGACTAGTGGAATTGAATTTTTAATTTCAGGAATCATCTTTCTAATTTCCGTAAGTTTTATTTTGTTCATTTCAAATCTGCTAGGTCATTGTTTTATAATTTCTATTTCATGAATATGCTTTTATGCTTATATTTTATTTCTTTTAAATATATTACATTTTGTTAATTTTTTATGTTTCATTTGTATTATTTCATTTATTATTATAGTTTATTGGAGTGACAATGGTTAGTAAAGTTACAGAGGTTTCAGGTACAATTCTGTAATGCCTCATCTATATATCACAATGTGTGCTCACCACTCAGAGTCAGTTCTCCTTCCATCACCATATATTTGATCCCTTTTACTCTCATCTACCATCCTCCTACCCCCTTACCCTCTGGTAACCACTAAACTATTGTCCATGTCTATGAGTTTTTGTTTCTTTACCTGTTTGTCTTGTTCTTTTGTTGTTTTCAGTTTTATATCCCACATATCAGTGAAATCATATGGTTCTTGACTTTTCCTGACTTATTTCACTTAGCATAATAATTTCAAAATCCATCCATGTTATTGCAAATGGCAGTATTTCATCTTTTCTTATGGCAGAGTAGTATTCCATTGTGTATATATACCAGATTTTCTTTATCCAATCATCTATCAAAGGACACTTTGGTTGTTTTCATGTCTTGGCCACTGGAAATAAAGCTGCAATGAACATTGGAGCACATATATCTTTACAGATAAATGTTTTCAGATTTTTGGGATGGATACCCAGGAGACGGATTGCTGGGTCATGTGGTAATTCTATTCTTAAATTTGTGATGAACCTCCACACTGACTTCCATAGTGACTGCACCAATCTGCATTCCCACCAGCAGGGTATGAAGGTTCCTTTTCTCCACAGCCTCTCTAATGCTTGTTATTATTTGTATTGTTGATGATAGCCATTCTAACTGATGTGAGGTGATACCTCATTGTGGTTTCTATTTGCATTTCTCTTATGATTAGTGATGTTGAGCATCTTTTTTTAAATTTTTTATTTTTTAAAGATTTTTATTGGGGAATTGGGGAATGGGAACAGTGTTGGGGAATTGGGGAAGGGGAACAGCCAATTTGTTGTCCTTCAATCTTAGTTGTGGAGGGCCCAGCTAGCTCATCTCTAAGTCCCATCGCCATCTGGCTGTCCATAAGCAGCTTGTGGATGCTCCGCTCAAGGTGCCGTGTTCAATCTTAGTAGCAGGTGGGCGTAGCCCACAATCCCATGTGGAAGTCGAACCAGAAACCTTGTTGCTAAGACTGCATGCTCCAACCACTGAGCCATTGGGCCACTTGTTGGCAGCTCAGGGCAACTCACCTCAATGTGCTGAGTTCAATTTTAGTTGTGGTTGGGCATAGCCCACCATCCCATGCGGGAGTCCAACAGGCAACCTTGTTGTTAGGTGCATTGCTCTTGCCAGGTGAGCCACCTTGCCAACTTTTGGCAGCTCAGCGGCAGCTCATCTTTAGCGCAGCTCACAGGCCCATGTGGTTACCAAACCCGTGACCCTGTTGCTCAAAGCTCGCACTTTTAACCAACTGAGCCACTTGCCTGGCCCCAATTTTGAGCATTTTTTCATTTGTCTATTGGCCATCTGCATGTCCTGTTTGGAGAAATGTCTATTCAGGTCCTCTCTGCCCATTTTTCAATTGGATTGTTGTCGTTGTTGAATTGTATGAGTTCCTTATTTATTTTGGATATTAGCCCCTCATTGGAGGCATTGTTTGCAAAAATCTTCTCTCATTCTGTTGATTCCCTTTTTATTTTGCCGATAGTTTCTTTTGCTGTGCAAAAACTTTTTAGTTTGGTGCAGTCCCATTCATTTATTTTAGCTGTTATTTCTTTTAAATATATTACATTTAGTTAATTTAAAATCTGCCTCTGATTATTTCTGTATCTCAAATCTTTGCAGGTTTGTTTCTGATAGTTCTTGCTCATGAGACCCTTTTTCCTTGTGTGCTTTGTTATTTTGGCTACATACTCATTGTTCTTGAAAATTGTTTGTGGAGTTTCTTTGAGTCCTGGGGTTAAAGTACTTTCCTCCTGAGGGGATTTTCATTTACTTCCGCAAATTGTCATTGGGGAATACCTGTAGGGACCACATTGAAGCAATTTCACAACTTGAACTTCCTGGGGCCACCTAGGTGATGCAAATCTATGTTAGGGCTCGACTGTGACCACAACTTTTCAATGACAGTGTTCTCCTCCTGTCACACTTTGTTCTGTTTAGCATATTCCTTATAGTCCATTAGGGGTGTGGTGCAGGTTTACTTTTAGCTTGCCTATACCTTGAAGGTGTTACTATTGGGAGGGTGGCTTGTCTCACCTTAATGTGGAAAGGGTGTCATATATTTTTTTAAAGATTTTATTGGGGGATTGGGGGAGAAAACTTTTGGGGAATTGGGGAAGGGGAACAGAGAAGTAGCTGTCCTTTTTTTGTTCTTCAGTCTAGTTGTGGAACACCTAGCTTCAATGGCCCATGTTGGTATTGTCATTACGCTCTTCCTGGGTGAGGCAGATCGGTCACCAGGCATTGGACAGCTGCTCACAGCAGCTCACGGTGGCTCATGGCAGCTCATGCTGGCCGCTAGCCATTCAAAGTAGCTCATGGATGCCCACTGCAGACCCACTGCAGTCCACACCGTCGCCAGTGACTCTTGGCAGCCCAGCTCCAGGTTGAGCAATTTTTGACCATCCCAGCTGTAGAGGGCGCACTGCTGCTGACCCATGTGGAATCTGAACCGGCAGCCCTGCTGCTCAGAACTTGTGCTCCGAAACCAACTCTTAACCAACGAGTTACTCGGCTGGCCCAAGGGTGTCATATTAACCTTCTCACCTGGGAAGCAATAGTAGGGCTCAAAGAGGTTAAATGACTTTTTAAAATAATCATATACCTAGTAAATGGCTGTCTGATTGCAAAGCTCATATTATTAATGCTTGTATTAGTTTGCTAGGGCTGCCGTAACAAAGTACTGCAAAATGGGTAGCTTACAACAACAGAAATGTATTGTAACACAGTTCTGGAGGCTAGAAATCTGAGATCAAAATGCAGGCAGTGTTGGTTCCTTCTGAGGACTGCAAGTGCGACACTGTTATACACTTCTCTCCTAGCTTCCGGTGATGGCCCACAATCCTTGGCATTCTGTGGGTTGCAGCTGTATCACTCCAATCTCTGCTCTGTCATCACATGACATGATCCCTGTGTTTCTCTATTTTCACATGGCTTTTTCCTCTTCTTGTAAAGACACCAGTCATATTGGATTACAGCCCACCCTAATGGCCTCATCTTAACTTGATTTTGTCTGCAAAGACCATATTTCCAAATACGGTCACATTCACAGGTACTAAGGGTTAGGACTTCAACGTCCCTTTTAGGAGGACAGAATCCAACTCATAAAAAGTTTTATACAAAAATCACCCCCAAGTTCCCATGGAAAAATAGTCATTCAGCCTCCGTTAAACCACTTCTACCAGAAAAGAGCAGTCAAATGTTTTGTTTCTTCTGGATTAGAGCAGTGGTTCTCAAAGTGTGCTCCAGGACCATGAACATTGGAGTTCATTGGGAATTTGTTAGACATACCGAATTTCAGGCCTTACCCTAGACCTAGTAAATCAGAGTCTGCATTTTAACAAGATCCCTGGGGGATTTGTATAAACTTTCAAGTTTAAGAGGCATTGATCTAGGAAGTTTGGATAATTATTTTCAGATATAGATATGGCTACTAAGGAGTGAACTAATGAATACTTGCCTGATAGGCAGAGTTTAATTCTGTTTTTGTCTGTTTGATGCTTCTGATTATAAATGCAAATATACCTTCATTATATAAAATTTGGGAAGTACAGAAAAGTATAAAGGAGCAGCAGAAAAATTGGTGCCTATAATCTCACTATCCAGAGGCATCATTGTTAGCATTCTGAAACATATCCTGCTATTTTTTTCTTGCTTCATTACTTTTATCATAAATAAAGCCCAAATGTTTGGTATACTTAAACTTTATATACTGATAAGATTTTATTAGTTTATTTGTATTACTTCATAATTTTATGTGGTTAAAAATTCAAAGAGATACATGCATTTATGAATTTTACAGTTTTGCAGAATTATTCATTTGTAGCAATTGTTTAAGACTATAGATTTAACTAATATCTTAATTTCAAGCCAGCTGCTTATGGCTACAGTTTTAATCTTAAAAATATACACTTACTGTTTACTATGCTTAATTTATAACTCACATTTTAAAGAAATCTCATTTCTATTCCATATCCAAATTTTATTATTTTAGTTTCTACGAAAAGTTCAAACTTTTAAAAAATTTCTTTATTTTTTTGCAGCCTGAATTCAACAAAAATAATACTTTCTACCTCTTCAACCATGTTGCTATTACTATTACGTATCACAGGGACAGTGAAACAAATCAGGGTATTGCAAACTTGGTTGCTGCTAGAGTTGATCCCAAAAGGTAATTACAGAATATCTTTTAAATTATATCCATTAAATTAAAGTTAATTCAAAATGTAAAATTTCTCAACTAGAATTTTCATTTTCAGTATACACATGTGATATGACCTTGGTTATATGGTTTGAAAAATCAAATAAGCAATTTTATTCCCTTTAGCCTATAGTAAGCATCTGAAGGAGATTTCTTTTTTTTTTTTTGAGGGCAGTGTCACTGGCCCTCATAAGTGGGACCTGAATCGGGGCCGCTGGCTTCCCAAGCCAGCACTTAACCACCGTGCCACTGGGCCGGTCCTATAGTAAGCATCTGAATACCATGTAAAGTGAGGAAGAATTGACACAGCTGGAAGAGAATAGATTTACTGAGGGTATCCTCTCTCTTCTTTAATTGCTATCACCTCTTATTTATCTATTTATTGATGGATGCTTCCATATCTACATATCTTAGGTATTATATGTAATATTGCAATGAACATGGGCAGGTATATCATTTCGAGTTAAGGTTTTTGTTTTCTTCAGATAAATATCCAGAAGTGAAATTGCTGGGTAGTATGGTAGTTCTATTTTTAATTTTTTGAGGAATCTCCATAGTGTTTTCCATAGTCAATACACCAATTTACATTGTCATCCACAGAGCACAAGGTTTCCCACGTCTCCACATCATCACCAACATTTATTTTTTGTCTTTTTGATAATAAACATTCTGACATGTGTGATGTGATATCTCATTGTAGTTTTGATTTGGATTTCCCTGATGATTAGTGATGTTGAAAAACTTTTCATATATCTGTTAGCAATCTTTCTATCTTCTTTGGAGAAATGTGTATTCAGGTCCTCTGCCCAATTTTTAATAGCATTGTTTGGGTTTTTTTTTTTTTGACATTCTGGTCATCTTTTTTTCCTTAAAACTTTTGTATCATTTGGCTTTTGGGTTAGCATACTTTCCTTGTTTTCTCCAGTCTTAATGTTAGAGGGCCTCAGGACTCAGTCTTTGAACTTGTTATCTTCTTTGATTATACTCTCATCAAGGGGATCTTATCCTGTCTCATGGTGTTAGATACCACAATGACTCTTAGATCTGTAGACTTATATATATAGCTGTCTAATTGACATGTCCACTTGGCTGTTTAATAGGCATTTCAAACTTAACATGTCCAAAAATGAACTTCTAATTTTCCCTCCAAAACTGTTTCTCCTGTTGTTTTCTCCATCTTAGCAAATGGCAACTGCATCCTTCCAGTTGCTTGGGCTGCAGGACCATGGCATCACCCTTGATTCCTCTTTATCATTCTTTTATATCTTTTTTTTTGAGGGCACTGTCACTGGCCCTCATATGTGGGACCGAACCAGGGCCGCTGGCATCCCAAGCCAGTGCTTAACCACCGTGCCACTTGGCCGGCCCCTCTTTATCATTCTTCACTCATGCCCTATATCCAGTCCAATCCTTTGGCAGATCACGTTGCTCTATGTTCACAACATATTCAGAATCCATCAATTTTCATCACCTCCACCACTATCACCTGGTCTAAGACATCATTATATTTCACCTAGATTATTGCAAAAACACAGCTGATCTCCCTGCTGCCACACTTGTCTTCTAGCAGTCTGTTCTCAATACAGCATTTAGAGCATTTCTTTTTTTTTTTTGAGGGCAGTGTCACTGGCCCTCATATGTGGGACCCGAACCGGGGCCGCTGGCTTCCAAGGCCAGCGCTTAACCACCGCGCCACTCGGTTGGCCCTAGAGCATTTCTTTTAAAATGTTATTTCATGTCAATCCTCTTGTCCCATCTCCTTTAGAGTAAAAGCCAAAGTTCTGAAAATGGCCTACAAGACCTTATACAACCCATATGTAAAGTCAGTGGTTTAAAATATGTCTTCCATCTTGATTAGAGATCTTAACACAATTTTTGCTGCATAATCTCTCTCATATGAAATGCAGGTATTTCCTATACTGGGTTTAAGGCCCGTGCTTAAACAGTAAACCTTGAAATGCATTATCATGCAGTAATTTAATTTTTCTCTTTAGTGCTAAGTTTTGATCTGTAGCCTTAGCAATTATTATGTTTTTAATTCATAATGTATTTTTGTTTTAAATAGAATATGTGTATTCTACAAACACTTAACAAGTGTATATCGTGTTCCACATATTGGGGTTACAAAAATAAAAAGAAGTGCACATCAACAACCTTCACAGTTGTGAGCAAATGGTTTTATTGTGTATATACTTGTAGAGTATAGTATATTATTATTTAAACAGAAGCCAAGAGATAAATTCTATGTTGAGTACATGGAGCATCACTGTTTCTCCTTTTGATTTTTTTTCTCTCCCCTTTATTACTCTTCTACTTTTCGAGTGATAGAAGCGTCTCTTTATTACTGACTAGGCATTTGCTAGCTTCATCAGTCCTGTCTAGTTTCAAATGTTTCTAGTTTTTGCTTTCCATCTTCTGTTTTTCATAACTGTTCTTTTTTTCAAACACACAAGGCTCACATAGATTATGACCTCAGTACCTTTCATTGGTAAGCATGGCATTTAAAAAAAAGATTTTATTGGAGAATTGGGGAAGAGGAAACAGCCAAGTTGTTGTCCTTCAACCTTAGTGGTGGAGGGCGCAGCTAGCTCAGCTCCAAGACCAGTTGCTATCCAGCTGCCTGTTGGCAGCTCAGGGCAGCTCAGCTCAAGGTGCCGTGTTTACTCTTAGTTGCGGGTGGGGATAGCCCACCATCGCATGTGGGAATCGAAATGGAAACCTTTTTGCTAAGAGCACATGTTCTAACCACTGAGCAATCTGGTCACCTATTGGCAGCTCAGGGCAGCTCAGCTCAGACGCAGTTCACCGGCCCATGTGGGATCGAACCAGTGACCCTATTGCTCAGAGCTCATGCTCTTAACCCAGTGAGCCACTCGGCCGGGACTAAGCATGGCATTTTACACACAGTAGGCCCTCAAATTTCTGGGTGTTTATAAATATGATTTCTGCTTCATTTATTTGATTTTTTAAACCCTAAAGCTAAGGTTACAAGGTAACTTATTTAGTATATCGAAGAGAGATGAGATAAAAGATGAAAAATAAAGCCATTTGCTAATAGAAGGATTTTTTAAAAACACCACAAATCTCTCTACAGGCAAAGAGAAGATTCTTAAGTATTACATTTTGGGCAGTATATTGGGTCTCATTTGGCTGTTAGGGACATTTGAAAACAAAAGTATTTTAAATCGTAAGGAGTTTTAAAATGCAGAATATAATTAAAGGTCATTTTTTTCAGTCTGATATTGTTACCTGCTTGAAGTACCATGAACTGGAAATTTACAATGTCAGTTTGGTATAAAAATTGCCCTCCCTTCATTTTTTTCTCTTATTAGCTATAAGCATTCAGATGAAAATTACATAACTTGTAATGGACCCCCTATGGAAATTCCTGGAGAACATACCGATAAGTTGACTATAACCTACACGTACTCTGTGAAATTTGAAGTAAGTATTCCATGTCATCACCGAACTTTTTTCCAAATCAAGTATATAACTATCTTATACTTCATTAATATTAAAGCCTTAATTTTCATCAGTTTAAAGTTGTACAATACAGCAAAGATCTCAAAGTAAGTAATTCTTCAGCTTAAAACTATTCAAAGGACAATCATTAAAGGAATTGCTGTATTAAATCTACTACATTTCAAGTAATGTGCTAGGTACTTTACTTTTTCCTACTTCATGTTGAGGTTTGAAAGAGGTGCCATGGAGATCACAGGGGTGCCACCTAGTGTTGGCAGGCTGCCACGCTGGCTGGCTACTCAAAAGGAACCTTAAAGGAAGAATATCTTGTTGAAGAGACACAGTATGGTGGAATGAAAAGAGCACACTTATTGACCTGTAGTTAAATTGGGGTTTGGTCACTTACTACCTGCATGCGCTAAGGTAAGTCATGTGATCTCTGAGGCATGATTTCTTCTCATGTCATTACATCCTCATTTTCTGAATATATAAAGCCCTTAGAGTGACAAAGAGTAAGTCCTCAAGATACAGCAGTCATTGTTGTTTGTACAGCTGGAATTTGTTCTTTCATAAATTGCTATTTTTATAAAGATAGAGTGTATTTTTGGTAGTTATATAGACCAACAGACTGACTATTAACATTCTGATGAGGGCAGGCCAAGTGGCTCAGTTGGTTAAGAGCTCACTCAAGAGTGCGAGCAACAGCAGTTCGATGCCCAGCCTGAGCTGAGTTGCTGCTGAGCTGCCAACAGGTGGCAGGATGGCTCAGCTTAAAAAACAAAAAAAAAAAAAAAACAGAAAAAAACCCCAAAACCATTCTGATGAATCTTCTGTCAGCTCTCTAATGCTTGTACTTCCCAAAGTGTTTTCTGGAAACTAGTTGCTTTATATTTGATTTATTTGATTTTACTTATATTTGCTTGGTATTTTACTAGGTTGTCAGAAAAGCCATGATGCATTTTTGCAATGAAAAACAGAAAAAATACATCATGACTTTTCTGACAACCTGATAAAAGGTGTTATGTGATAAAAGGATTCTATGATGAGGTTCCTTTGGATAATGCTAGGTTAAACAATGTAAACACAATGGCTTCAAGAGCATTCAGTATGTTAAAAAGCATTGTGGGTTTTCAGAAGATGATTATAATATGCATTTTATAGACCATGGCAGAACTCATGGGGATATAATGTTTTGTAGAATATACAAGGGAAACACTGCACATAGTGCTAAGAAGTGTACAGCTTTGGACAAATGGGATATTACATGTGCAATTTTCACTTAATGTCTTTGTCATGGACATCTTTCCATGTCAGTGATTATAGAGCTACATCCTCCTTTATACGGATTGCATTGCACATTTAATGGATGGGTCATAATTGACTTAATGAGTGCCCTATTGATAAAAACAACCCAAAAGTCTAATTTTTAACTAGTAAAAACAATGCTTTAATGAACATTCTTACTTTTTTTTTTTAAAGATTTTATTGGGGAATTGGGGGAGGAGAACAGCGTTGGGGAGTTGGGGAAGAGGAACAGACAAGTTGCTGTCCTTTTGTTCAGTCTAGTTGTGGAGGATGTCGCTTCACTGGCCCATGTTGGTATCATCATTGCGCTCTTCCCGGGTGAGGCAGTCGCTCGCCGGCCATTGGTGGTCAGCTCATGAAAGCACCTGCCAGCCACCAGCTAGTCCCACTGCAGCCTACGTCGTCACTGGCAACTCACGGCAGCCCAGTTCAGTGTCGAGCTGTTGTTCACCATCTTAGCTGTGGAGGGCAGTGTCACTGGCCCTCATGTGGGATCCGAACCGGGGCCCTGCTCCTCAGAGCTTGCGTCCCAAGCCAGCTTCTAACCAATGTGCCACTCAGCCGGCCCCATCCTTACTTTTTTACTTGCATGATTCTCTCCTAGAATTAAATTCCTAGAAGAAAGTTTATTTAGGTAAAAGGGTATACACATTTTGATTACCCATTGCCAAATTATTTTACAGAAAAGTTGCTAAGCCTGAGGATTTGCTGTTACCTCACACGCTCAGCAAAACTAGGTTTTTGTCAATCTTTTAAAATCTTGCTTCAGATTTTTAATTCTGTGAATATACAAAAGGGAGATAGATTCATACTAGGCAAACACCTAAGGGTCAAATGTATTAATGTCTTAGAATATCAGTTTATAAATTTATATGGAGAAATAGAAATGTATAGTGGACCATACCATTAGTGTTTACTGGTTAGCTACATATGTCTGTGTTAAAAATATATGGGAGGGCCGGCCGAGTGGCGAGTTGGTTAAGAGCTGGTTTTGGGATGCCAGCGGCCCCAGTTTGGATCCCACATATGAGGGCCAGTGACACTGCCCTCTACAGTTAAGATGGTGAACAATAGCTCCACCTGGAGCTGGGCTGCTGTGAGTCCCTGGGACGCCATAGCTGCAGCCCCTGCTGCAGTGGGCTGCCATAGGCTACAGTGAGTGGCCGGCAGCCGCATGAGCTGCCAATAGCTGCGGTGAGCGACATCCAGAGGCCAGCGACCGATCTGCCTCACCCGGGAAGAGCACGATGATGATACCAACATGGGCCAGTGAAGCAACGTCCTCCCCAATTAGACTGAAGAACAAAAGGACAGCAACTTGTCTGTTCCCCTTCACTGATTCCCCAATGCTGTTCCCCTATCCCAATTCCCCAATAAAGAATCTTTAAAAAAAATTATATATATATATATATATATATATATATATATATATATATATATATATGAAAGCAAATATAAATAGAATAAATAGAAAGTTACTTGGTGGGCATAGGACCCCAGAGCAAAGGGAAGTGAGGTATTAAAAGGTGGTTTTCATGGCGCTCTAGTGCTATACTTGCCCATGGACCAAATGTTTATATTCATGGGTTAGGTATTAGCCATGGACAATATTAGAGGTGTTTCACCTACAGATTAACTTTGGGTCTTTCCTTTTAGTAGGGAAAACCTTTTATAACTATGTAGCTCTACGTATTTCCCCTTTTAATATTTTTAAGACTATCATTTTCTTTTTGATTCAGCTTTTGTTATACTTGATTTTGTCAAAGGGTTATTTTTTATAGTTTTAAATGTGCTTTCCTGAGACTAGACCTTAATCACCTTATTTGGAATTAGCTGTCAAATCTCTTCAAACCTTTACAAATTGTGCTTGGTTTGTGTCATTTCTATAGATGGGCTGAATAGCCATGATAACACGTTTCTTCCTAATCTTTTTCTGAAAGCAATTCCAGATTGGGGATGCCTTGTCCGTCTGTATCACCTATAGTGGTTATCCCCATCTTATAAATGAGGATACTGAAGCCCAGTGAGCTAAAGTAATTTTCTCAGGATCATAGCTAGCAGGAGGTGGAAATGATATTCAAACTCAGGTCTGTCTGTCCCCAAAACTCATAGTTTTTCCACTATACCATTCTGGCTTTCTGTATTAAAGGTCTATCATATCTCCTGCCTACAGAGTTACTGTAAAGAAAATGAGAAACGTTTATGTTCGAAATGTGTGTGTGCGTACTTTGAATCATCAAACTAGGGGTCAAGATTATTTAATCCAAGATCCTGTAGTTTTCCTAAAGTACAGTTGGCAAAAACAGGCAATTTACTAGTCAAATAAGTGTAGTCCAGTTTTATAATCTCTAGATGAAGTACAGAAGTGTACTGTGCGGGGAAGGAATGAAATACACCCTAAGAAATTAAAATAACCTTTCCTGATGATTGAAAATACTATTCAAAGTCTAAGCTATTACTAGAAGTTGATTAAAGGGCTAAAGCTCTTGTACATTTTTATCATTTATTAGTTTGACTATTTAAAATTTAAATGTAGGGACTCCTATGTTTACAGTAAAAGCCAAGGGAAAGCACATTTAAATTGAAGTTCAGATTCATACCTGGAGCCTACATGGTATGGTGTTAGTGGTATGTCTGCCCGTCAGGAAGCAAGTGTGGCTATCAAAAGAGCTGAAGCACAAGTTCAGATGCATCTAAACAAAATAGAAGAATTTGGGGAATCACCTTATGTAGGGTTAGGTCTCAATCCTTTGTTTCTTAGCAGTCAAGTCTAAATCCTGGAAGCTATACTAGAAGACGAAATTTCCCTTTCCCAGTGAAACTCATTTAGGGTGCTTAGAAGTCCCTTGGCTTACAGAAGTGGCACAATGGAAAGAACCAGACATACCTGAGTTTGAATCCTGGCTTTGACATTTACTGGCTGTGGGAACTTGGGCAAGTTACTTTGGGCAAGTTATTTCCTGATCTGTTAAATGGGGATAAAACAGTCACTTCATGTGATTGCTGTCAGAGATAAGTGAGTCTATATAAAATATTTAACACAGGGCCTAGCCAATAGTAGATACACAGTGTTTCCTATTCCTTCTCTCAGAAACAGGAGCACTTGATTTACAAATGTCTTATACAACAGTAGCTCATTCATGCGGAGAGAAGGATTAAGCAGTGAAGATGCACCAAGCTGAACACTAGAAAGTTGGTATTGTAGTTAGTTAGAAGGGGGTTGCAAGAAAGAGTGGTGATGTATACCTCTAATGGTGCTGTTTCTTTATTGTCTGTCTTGGATTGAAAAACTATTAAAATCAAGTAATAATGGTACATATCAATATTTCCCAAAGTGCATTCCTTAGAACTCTAGTCAAATAAGTTTGGAAAATGCTCCAAAGGAGATTTTCTGCTGTCTCCTTTCTCAGCTTCACAAAGCACATTAGTAAACTATTTAAAAATCTCTTAATAAAGAAATCTTTTTACTGAGTCTCATTCAGCATTTGACAACCATACTTGACTATGGATTTCTCTTCTGTAGTTACATTTATATCGCACTGCTGATCTCACTTTAGGTATCCCGGGTGTATACGATTGTTGTATCTTAGAGTAGCTCACAAAATCCAATGTAACCTATAACATAGCTCAAAATTTCAGTGGAAAATGAGACCAAAGCTTTATATGTTGGTAAGTGTAACTATAAAATAACTTAAACTACATTATGGGTTATGAATAATTTTGTCAACTAGCTGGGTTCCTAATCATCATTTACTGAATTGCTTCAGTGGGAACGACAGAAATTGAAAATCACTATTTTTTCACCCTTCAATTAAATAATTGATCCAGGCCAATGTTATCAATGGATGTTAAAATTGTAGATGAATGAATTTTGGGAAAACTGGTTATTCGCATAGCGGCAAAGTATCACCGCACAGATTATTTGCTAATTGCAAATGGGAAAGTATACAATAAGTAAGTAGATAAGTAAATCAACAAACATGAGCTCATACTGATATCTCTGACTGTAATCCAGCACCGCAGCAATCATGCCAGCCCTCTTTCTCTCCTTATTTGTAACTTATTTCTGACAGTCGGAAACCTGGTTCCCATCAGCTACAGTATACTAACTCATTCGTTTAACCCTAGCATGCATGCAAAGCAGTGTCAGAACTTCTAACCCATACCCTTGTGAGAAAAAAATTTAATAATTAGAATACAGTATTTATATAGTACTTTTTGGTAAAGAAATATCTTAAATTCTTTTTCTTTTACCAAGTCTTTGAAATCCAGTGTGTATTTTACACTTACAACTAATTTTGCTTAGTATCAGCTATATTTCAAGGGCTAAATAGCCACATGGGACTAGCAGCTGCTCTTGGCAAAGATCTTAAACTCCACATGTGCAGCCCCTGTCCCCTTTGGTCTGTGCTTCTTCTATGTTTTCCCCCTTTTGCTGTCTCTCATTCCTAGTAAAAGGAATCCCACCAGGTCCTGTGACATGGATTCATTCCAGGTCCTTGGCTGGGTGAATTACACTGTCTTGCCCTCCTGCAGTCTATGGAAGTCTTCCCTGTACCTCTGGCACACAAAGACATTCTCAAAGTGGAAGGGTGGGTACAATCCTGACAAAAGAATGGGGCAGGAGAACATGTACAGGAAGCTGAACTCCATGCTTACATCAAACTACTGGCAGATGTCAGTGCCAGTCAGCAGCTGGGTTGTGAGCTCCATTCTCCTGGCCTCTTAAACCATCTTCGTGCAGTAACCTGCAAAGTGCTGTTTGGACGCAGAGCCTTTGATAATTGGCTGGGTTGTGGGCCTGAGTCCTGGTCACAGAAAGGTTCAGAGACAATATAATCATTTTTAGTTTAAGAAGTCTTGTCTTTTTGCTTTTTTGTTAAGCATCTTGAGCACTTTATGTTTTCAGAAAATGATATGTTCCCAAAAGGGTATAAAGTTTGGAGGTTTTATAATAATTTTGTTCAAAAGTCATTGAGGAGAGGTCATAAAGATTAACATTTGAGTGAAGACCTTTTATTCACCCATTTATATGACAAATACTTATTGAGTGCCATTGCCTATTATATGCCTAGCATAGGAATTTTTATAAAGTGTCTAGTTTAACACTTTGTAAGCGGGCATAAAAAGCTATATGACGAGTTTACTTGTTTCCCACATACACTTTGTAATCGGGCATAAAAAGCTATATGACGAGTTTACTCATTTCCCGCCAAAAATGTGTTAACTTTATTTTTCACAAAGTCCTCTGAAGGCAGGTACTATTTCAAATTTCCATTTTATAGAAAAAGAACCTGAGACTTATAGAGGTAAAGTCACTTGCCCAAGGTCACAAATAAACCTATATTAGTTTGATTCCAAAATCCAAGCTCTTAACATAACCTCTTTAATACATAGTGTGAGTTTGGAATGGGAAGCAATTATGGTAGGTGAATTGGCCAAGAAGGCTTTATAAGGAAGGGGCACTGAGCTGGGCCTCAAATGATGCTGATGATGATTTGGAAAGAAGGGAGACAGGTGTGTGAGGCTTCCTGAGAAGGCCCATGAATTGAGTTAAGAGGCCTGGATTTAGGATTTGGGGGAGGAACTATATGTAGGGTTTTCCAGGTAAGAATGTGTGTGGGTATGTGGGGAACAGTGAATAAACTTGCCTGATTGAAGCAAATTTTTTTCATTTGTTATTCATTCATCAACAGATAATAAATGCACCCTATGTGCCAGCCGTTAGGTGCTGGGGTATATAAAGGCCCAAAAGATTCAGGCTAACACCCCAGACTTTAATTGTTTATACCATATTGGTAGAAAGGTTAGAAAAATAGATTTTTGAGGTGGCCTAGTGACTCAGTTGTTAAGAGTTGGCTTAGAGCACGTGCTCTGAGCAACAGGGCCACCAGTTCAATTCCCACATGAGCCAATGAATGCTGCGCCTTAGCTGAGCAGGTGGCAGGATGGCTCAGCTGGTGTAACAACAAGATTACCTGGGTTTTTTTTGTTTTGTTTTTTTTTGTTTTTTTTTTGTTTTTTTTTTGAGGGCAGTGTCACTGGCCCTCATATGTGGGACCGAACCGGGGCCGCTGGCTTCCCAGGCCAGCGCTTAACCACCACGCCACTCGGCCGGCCCAAGATTACCTGTTTGATGGTGGGCTACACCCACCTGCAACTAAGACTGAACTCAGTACCTTGAGCTGAGCTGCCACTGAGATGGCTCAGACGATAGGGCGTGCGCTCTTAACAACAAGGCTGCTGGTTCGATTCCCACATGGAATGGTGGCTACGCCCACCTGCAACTAAGATTGAACACAGCACCTTGAGCTTAGAAGCCATGAGCTGCCAACGGGAAGCCAGATGGCAATTGGCGCCCTCCACAAGGAAGATTGAAGAACAACAACTTGGCTGGTCTCCGCCAATTCCCCAGCACTGTTCCTCTCCCCCAATTCCCCAATAAAATCTTAAAAAAAAAAGAAAAGACTTTAACCAGATTTTAATGGCCTCAAATGCCAGGCTAACATTTCTCTATTCACAATACTTTAGAAACTTACTGTTTTTTTTTGGTTTTTTTTTGAGGGCAGTGTCACTGGCTCTCATATGTAGGACCCGAACGAGGGCCGCTGGCCTCCGAAGCCAGCGCTTAACCACCGCGCCACTCCTGAAATTTACTGTTTTTATACCACCAACCAAAGGATTTTTTGGTTTCATTCTAATCACACTAATTTTAGCTATATATATGAGTTATATAAGCTATATTTGCAGGCTAGCTTGGGACCTTAACCACATTTATAGCTCCCATAGTCCCTTTTTGTTTTAGTTTTTTGGGTTTTTTTTTGCAAATGCATTCTTGATTTTCAGGCAGCATGGATTGAGAATCCGAAAATTTTGGTACTGGTTTATCTCAAACTCATATTGTGACCTTGAGCAAGTTCATTTTCTTCTCCAGACCTCAGTTTTCTCATAAGTTGAGGGAGTTGAACTGGATTAGTAGTTCTCAACCCCATCAAATTGATGTCCTCTTTTAATAACAAATGTTTTATAATTCTTATTTTACAATTGAAAAGTATATTAATAGATACTAGGTAATTAAACCTGTCTATACACATAGTTACAACAATGATCAATATAACACACTAATTATAATATAAAGGAGAAATAAAAAGAAACTTGTTTTTACAAGAGCCTTTTTTTTCTTTTTTTTTTTAATTAAAGTATAGTTGACATGCAACATCATATTAGTTTCAGGTGTACAGCACAGTGAAAAAAGAAAATAACTTTTAATAAAATAAATATACATTTCAGACATCAGATCCATTCACCTATGTGTGTCATCATTGAAAATGTGACACTTATGAATACAGATGGATAAAATAATGTTTACCTCAGTAGCTCATATACCACATCTTTCCAAGTGATTCCATGATTTTCTGAAAATATTGGTCAATTTTGGTAAAGTTTCAAGCCAAATGTAGTACCACTTTCCCTCAGTTGACATGGTAGTTCCTTTCCTGGAAAAAAAAAATCAAGGTATATTAAAACCGTAAAAATACTTTATGTTTAGCTGTAAAGTGAAGTTAGAATCTAGGTGCAGATATTCATAAGCAGGTTTTCACTCACATATTGGATGGGGGCATTTGGAAATTCTTAATTCATTTTGTGTGTCTCCCAGTGCACTGCAGAACGACTGATATGCTAAATGCCAGTAATATCCCCACACATTTTTCATTATACCCACTAGGGGGCGCTGCTCCCCATATTAAAAACAAAGGGACTAGCAGCAGCTCAGGTTGCATGACGGCTTGATTCTTTGAGTCTCTATGTATTTTTACTGAGACCCACCATGGGATATTATTGTGTCATGAATCAAGAAATCCTATACTTAGTTCTACTTTTACTGCTTGTGACTCCATTATAAACAAAATTAAAGACCTGTTTACCTCATATGATAGTATGAAAATTGTTGTCTTATAAAAGATTTTGAAACTCTAATTCATTTTAAGTGGATTAAAAATAGGTTCTGCCACTTAGTTATATTTTTTGCATTTGTCATTTTGTTCTCAAATATGCCTTAGGATTCTAAAATAATTTATTATTTTCTTAGGGAAGAGTAATATATATTATGGCCTATTATTTCCAGCAGATGGCAATGTTGGGTGCAAAAGCTACTTGGTATAACATCTGCAGATTTTCATGGTTCTCTTTGTATTTAAAATCCAAACGTCATAGTGCATATTTGAAAGTATCCTTTTTAAAGACTTGATGAGTTAACTTGCTTAAGGCAATGGATAGACTAGTGAAGAGATGCATGTTATTCAAATTTTGACAAATTACATCACAGTTTACATAAATCTGTTCATCCAATGAATATTTATGCTTGGAATTATCAGTTATATAAATTCTGATTTCCTTGTAGGCTTTGAAAAATAATTTATTTTGAAACAATTTCAGACCATAGAAGAAGTGCCAGAACAATACAAAGAACTCCCATAGTCTCTTTATCCAGATGCCCCAACTGTTAACATTTTACCTCATTTGCTCCATTGTTCACTCTTCTCCCTGTGTGTCTGTCATCATTAGTCTTCCTCTGAATCTTTTGAGAGCTGAATGTTCTATCTATCACCCCTAAACACTCCAGAGTGTCTCTCCCCCCAAACAAGCTCACTTTTCCACATAACTAGTATTCAGCCCTCTAAATCAGGGATCAATATTGGTGTCACATTACCATACGATCCAAATTCATTCAAATTTCACCAGCTGGCCAATATTATCACTGTTTCCCTTTCTGGTTTACTATCCTTTCCAAGATTACATGTTGTGTTTAGATTTTGGTCTCCTCCAGTCTAGACCATTTCTTTAGTCTTTCTCTGTCTTTCACACCATTAATTTTTTTTTTTAGAGGGCAGTGTCACTGGCCCTCATATGTGGGATCCGAATGGGGGCCTCTTAACCACCATGGCACTCGGCTGGCCCTCACACCCTTAAAATTTTAAAAAAGTACAGACCTTACATTCTGTAGGATGACCATCAGCCTGGGCCTGTCCAAAGATTCTTCATGATCAGGCGCAGGCCATTCATTCTTGGCAGGAATACTGCACAAATGATACCTCACATCAGGGGGCTCATGATATCAACCTGCCTTGTCATTGGTAATGTTAACCATGATTACCTGGTCATTAGGTTTTGACTAAAATCTAACGTTTAATTAAAACCCATTTTAATTAAAAGCTATCATTTGGGTTTTATTTTTAAAGCAGTGTATATTGACTTTCAACATAACCCAAACTTCAGATAAAGTCACCTAAAGATACCCAATTTTAAATAAGTCATTTCAAACAACTTAGTCAATCTGTACCAGCATCTTCCTTTTGTTAAGAACATGTCATTGATTTGAGGAGTAATAACTGAATTTATGGTTTAAGTGTTTATTGAGGATTGCCAGTTAAGATCGTTATCTATTGGGGATATTTTATAAGAAAGATATTGACAGTTTGAATTTGATCACACATCAGCAGAAACAGCTTGATTGGTAATAGTATTTTCTTGTTTTTAATTCAATACTGAAACCATAATATTTAAAAACCAAACGTCTTTTATAAACTTGTTGCTATAACATCTCAAAATACTTAACATACAAAAATGTAAAATATTAGTGTATTCAATAAGACACTATGAACTGGGGCCAGCTGAGTGGCTCAGTTCATTGAGAGTTGGCTTAAGAGCGTGAGCTCTGACCAACAGGGTCACCGGTTCAATTCCCACATGGGCTAGTGATGCTGTGCCCCAAGCTGAGCTGTCACTGAGCTGGCAACAGGTGGCAGGATGGCTCAGCTGGTGTAACAACAAGATTGCCTGTTTGATGGTGGACTACGCCCACTGGCAACTAAGACTGAACTCGGCACCTTGAGCTGAGCTGCCGCCCGGATGGCTCATTGGATAGAGCATGCGCTTTTAACAGCAAGGCTGCTGGTTCGACTCCCACATGGGATGGTGGCTATGCCCACCCGCAACTAAGATTGAACACAGCACCTTGAGCTTAGAGGCCATGAGCTGCCAATGGGAAGCCAGATGACAACTGGCGCCTTTCACAAGGAAGATTGAAGAACAACAAATTGGCTGGTCCCCTTCTCTAATTCTCCAAAACTGTTCCTCTCTCCCAATTCTCCAATAAAATCTTTAACAAAAAAGAAAAGACACGATGACGTAAGTTGAACAGTGTTTTATAATAAACTATAATAAACTTATTCACAGGAGGTGCAGTTGGTGGTTTGCAGTGCAGCAAGTTGTCTTTTAGTTCAATTTAAATAATAATATTGATACTTGTATATGGTGAAGACTTCAAACCATATAGAAAATGTATAAGTAAAATTCTCCCTTCCCTTACCATCCCTAATTCCTAGTCTCTTCCTCCAAATGTATAACCATTATTTTTTTAAATTTATTCTTACTGAAGGGTGTTTGCATCCAAAACACATGTATATTATTTTGGGGGGACAATGGACCCTTCCTATAGAATCTTTGCACTTTTCTTTACAATGCTATTTCATAAGCATGTCATCACTTACATATTTGCTTACTTGTTTTAATGGTTACATGGTATTTCTTAGCATGGATTACCATAGTTTATTCTCATTCGGATGGGCATTTTTGGTTGTGTTTGGGTTTTTAAATTTACAAACAAAGCTACAGAGACTCTCATTATATATATATATATTTGTGAACCTTTGATAGTATGCTATGGGGTTGCAATTAAGATCACAATGTGGTCCGGACAAAATGAAATGAAGTATGGAGTGAATTTAGGGTTACAGAAAGAGTCGCAAGAAAGTGCTATTTCTGGAGAACAGCAGTAAGCTAAAATTATTTTCTCCGTAGTGCCTTTATGAAATGAGGTAGAATATCAGTAAATAAAGTAAGATAAAAATGTCAGGTGGATCTCATGATTTTATGAATTTAGAAGTAAAGAATGGAGAATAAATTATCTGTCTGTTTTAATATTATAACCAGCAAAGGCTCAGTTAAAGTTTGGCCATATGATTTTACATTTTTCTTTTAGGAAAACAAAAATATCAAGTGGGCTTCTAGATGGGATTACATTTTGGAGTCCATGCCTCATACCAACATTCACTGGTTTAGGTAAGCACTTTGTGAAATAAAGAATGCATAGTTTCAGGGTGAGAAATGTAAAATATATATATATATATATATATATATATATATATATTTGTAAACCTATGTATACATACCTACATGTGTATATTATATGAGTATATATGTTTATATAAAATGTATACACACATATACGTTTTAAATTATTTTGTTACCAGAGGTGATCTTCATGACATTTTTTTCTTCTCTGTGGCTAGTTTCCCCTTTCCTTCCTCTCCCTCACTTCTCCACATACACCAAGAAAAATAAACATGGAAAATGTGTTTTTAAAATTTTTAAATTAAAATATAGCTAACATACAATATTTTATTAGTTTCAGGCGTACACCATAGTTATTCAACATTTATATACCTAAAGAAGTGATCACCATGATAAGTCCAGCAACCATCTGACGCCGTACCACACTATCACAATATTATTGACTATATTCCCTATGCTTATATTACATCCCCATGAGTTATTTGTTTTATACCTGGAAATGTGAACCTCTTATTCCTCTTCACTTATTTCCTCCCTTTTTGAATTTTTTTTTCTTTTTTGTATTTTAAGGACAGTGTCACTGTCCCTCATATGTGGGATCTGAACCCTGGCTGCTGGCGTCCCAAGCCAGCTGTTAACCACCACACCACTCGGCTGGCCCTGAATTTTTTTTTCTTTTTTTATTTATTTATTTATTTTTATTTTTTATTTTTTATTTATTTATTTTTATTAGTTTTCAGTGTACAACACAATGCAATAGTTATACTCTTTACCCCCCAAAGTGAAAACCCCGCTCCCCCAGTTCGCCACCCCACTCCCCCCCCATATCATACATATCCATCACAACTCCCCTGACTCGCCTCCACAGCATACTCCACATCCCGTGACCACCCACATATTCAGTTGCAGTTGGCATACAATACTATACAACATCAGCTTCAGGTGTACAGTGCAGTGATCAAGCCTCTATTTCATCCATGAAGTGGTCTCCCTAACAAGACATGTGACTATCTGACACGCCACAAAATTTTTACAACATTATTATATTCCCCGAACTGTGTTTCATATCCCTGTGGCAATATTGTAGTTGTCTATTTATGCTGTCTAATCCCTTCCCCTTCCCCCCATCCCCCCCCAACTAGCAACCCTCAGTTTTTCCTTTACATCTATGAGTCTGTTTACTTTGATCGTTCACTCAGTTCTTCAGACTCCACACACAAGTGAGATCACATGGTACCTGTCCTTCTCCGACTGACTTATTTCTCACAACATAATAGTCTCTTCACAACAATATCAATTACATTCCCAGAACTGCCCCCATAACCCTGCGGCAACATTGTAGTCCCACATATACTGTCCAAAACCTTCCCCCTCTCCCTCTTCCCCACTCCCTCCCAACCAGCAACCATCAGTTTTTCCTTTATATCTGCTTGATATGACATCAATCTTCTTAAATTGTCTCTCTGGGTTAGCTTGTTTACCCCTTTCTTTTGTTTAAAAAAGTCCTTTTAACATTTCTTGCAATGCTGGCTTGGTGGTAATGAATTCCTTAAGCTTATTCTTTTCTGAGAAGCTCTTTATTTCTCCTTCAATTTTAAGTGATAGCCGTGCTGGATAGAGCAATCTTGGTTGTAGGCCTTTATTTTGTGTCACTTTGAGTATCTCCTGCCACTCCCTTCTGGCCTGCAGAGTTTCTGTAGACAAGTCAGCTGTTAGTCTAACAGGAGTTCCTTTGTATGTAACCTGCTGTCTTTCTCTTGCAGCCTCTAGGATTCTGTCTCTGTCTTTAACCTTTGCCATTTTCACTATGATGTGTCTTGGTGTGGACCTGTTTGGGTTCAGCTTGTTTGGAACCCTGTGCACTTCCTGGGCATGTATGTTGATTTCCTTCAACAGGGTAGGGAAGTTTTCAGTCATTATTTTTTCAAACACCTTTTCAACCCCTTGCTTCTTCTCTTCTCCTTCTGGTATCCCTATGATTCGAAGGTGGTTGCACTTCATCTTGTCCCATAGTGCTCTTAAACTATTTTCATTGTTTTTTATTCTTTGGTCTTTTTGCTGTGCCAACTGGGTGAGTTCTGCTATTTTATCTTCCAAATCGCTGATCCGCTCCTCTGCTTCATCTACTCTACTGGTGATTCCTTCGAGTGTGTTCTTCATTTCAGTTATTGTATTCTTTAGTTCTAACAGGTTGTTTTTTATGGTTTCCCTATCTTTCTTTATGTCCTCGCTAAGTTCCTTAAACATTCTTATCATCAGTGTTCTAAACTGTGTCTCTGAAAGGTTGGATCCCTCTGTTTCATTTGGTTCCATTTCTGGAGGTTTCTTCTGATCTTTTACTTGTGACATGTTTCTTTGTTTCCCCATTCTGGCTGTCACTCTGGGATTGCTTTGATGTATTAGATAGATCACCAGGAGAGCCCTGGCTGGATCACGCAGGCACACAGCTCACGGCCCAACACTCCCAGGAGAACTCCCAGTCTCAGCCTGTCCCAATCAGCCGCTCGCAGATCAGGCCGAGCAGCCCGACAACCAATCACCAGCCTGGCAACTCTGCAAGCGCAGTGTGGAAAGCAGAGACCCAAGGCGGCTTGCGTGCTCCCGCGTCTCAGTGAGCAGCCTGTTGGAGTCGGATCACTCCCACTAGGCGTTTTCCTGGCAACACAGCACAAGCCGAGCGGAGGGTGGGGATCCGTGGTGACTCGCACTCCCGGGTCTCAGTGAGCCGCAGTAGGAGCCGGAGGGCACCGCCCTATGTTTCCCTGGCAACGCAGTATAAGCCGGGCGGAGGGTGGGGATCCAAGGCTGCAGGCACGCGCACACGCACGCACGCACGCACTTCGCCAATTCCACCAGACCAATTAGGTCTCGGACCTGATCCTTCGTGGGAGGGCCCAAGCCCGACAAAATGGCGCCCTCCTTACACCACTCGCGTGCAAGCTCCGCACCACGGGAACAACAATCCAAAAACCTCCAGCCTTTGCACCAAAGGTGCTCAGCTCAGTCCGTCCCTGCAGGCTCCCGGCTTACACAGCCACTCCCTCCATCAGGAACCAGGTAAGTGCTCACTGGCGAGCAAGCCCGGGCGCCGGCCCCACTGATTCTCCAGCCACTCTTAGCCTCACCAAGCTGAGGAAAGAGAGTCCTTACTAATTTATTGCCGGCTATCTTAGAACTCCTCTTCCCGGCAAAGGAGCTCTGGGCTGGTGAGCTTGGGGTGCGGCCGGAGGGTCTCTCCCCCAACCAGACAAGCTTCCCACGACTGGGGCTTCCCTCACGGGGCTCGCCCTCTCTCGTCTCCGCCCGTCCTACCAGACCCGACGTGGCCTCCTCTTTAAGTTCTTCGTTTAGTGGTTCTGTTCTTCCAGTGTTCCGGGGACCTCCAGGGTTGAATGCTGTATAATTTGCTTGTAATTTTGGTGTGATCCTTGGAGGCAGTTAGCACAGCGTCTGTCTATTGCGCCATTTTACCGGAAGTCCTGAATTTTTCAATTACAGTTGACAGTCAATATTATTTTATATTAATTTCAGGTGTACAGCATAGGGGTTACACATTTATATAATTTATGAAGTGATCCCCCTGACTAGTCTAGTAACCATCTGGCTCTATACATAGCTATTATCATATTACTGATTATATTCCATATGCTTTACTTCCCCATGACTATTTTATAGCTGCCAATTTGTAATTCTTAATCTCTTCACCTTTTACACCCTGCCCTCCAATTCCCTCCCATCTATCACTCCAACAAATCTAGTACCATTATGACATCATATATAGTTGTTACAATATTATCAGTGCTCGCTCAAGAATGCGAGCTGAGCTCTGAGCAACAGCATTTCGATGCCCAGCCCGAGCTGAGTTGCCACTGAGCTGCCAACAGGTGGCAGGATGGCTCAGCTTAAAAAATAAAAAAAACAACAACAACAAAAACATGATTATTGGCTATATTCTTTATGCTATACCCTACATCCCCATGACTACTATGTAACAACCAATTTTTATTTCTTTTTTTTTTTGAGGGCAGTATCACTGGCCCTCATATGTGGGACCTGAACCAGGGTCACTGGCTTCCCAAGCCAGCGCTTAACCACCATGCCACTTGGCTGGCTCCAATTTGTATTTTGTAATTCCTTCCCCTTTTCACTCATTCCCAACCCTCCTTCCATCTGGCAACCATCAAAATGTTCTCTGTATCTATAAGTTTGTTTCTGTTTTGTTTGCTTGTTTATTTTCTTCTTTAGATTCCACTTACAAGTGTAATCATATGACATTTGTCTTTCAGTGCGACTTACTACACTTAGCATAATACCCTCTAGTTCCATCCATGTTGTTGCAGATGGCAAGATTCATTCTTTTTTGTGGCTGATTAATATTCCATTGTATATATGTACCACTTTTTCTTTTTTTAATTAGTTGCAGGTATACAAAACAATGTAATAGTTATACATTTACACCCCTCACAAAGTGATAAACCCCAACTTTTTCTTTATTCATTCATCCATTCAGGGACACCCAATTGCCTTCATAGCTTGGCTATCGTGAATAATGCTGCTGCAGTGAATATATGGATGGGCATGTCCCCTCAAAGTAGTGTTTTGGATTTCTTTGGATAAATATCCAGAAGTGAGGTTACTAGGTCCTTCTTTGTCTCTTGTAGTCTTTGTTTTAAAGTTTGTTTTGTCTGGTATAAGTATTACCACTCCCGCTTTTTTGTTTGTATCCATTTTCATGAAATATCCTTTTCCATCCCTTTACTTTCAGCCTGTGTGTGTCTTCCGATCTGAAGTGAGTCTCTTGTAGGCAGCATATTTAAGGGTCTTGATTTCTTATCCATTCAGCCACACTATCTTTTTTTCAAAACTTTATTGGGGAACAGTGTGTTTTTCCCAGGACCCATCAACTCCAAGTCAAGTTGTTGTCCTTCAGTCTCAGTTCTGGAGCATGCAGCTAAGCTCCAAGTCCAGTTGCCGTTTTTTTCAATCTCGCTGCGGGGGGATGCAGTTCACCATCCCATGTAGGAGTTGAACAGGCAACCTTGTTGTTAAGAGCATGCGCTCTAACCAACTGAGCCATCCAGCCACCCATCGGCAGTTCAGTGGCAGCTCATGTTAAGGTGCCCTGTTCAATCTAGTTGTGGAGGCACAGCCCACCATCCCATATGGGAGTCGAACTGGCAACCTTGTTGTTAAGAACGTGCTCTAACCAACTGAGCCATCTGGCCGCACGAGCCACACTATCTTTTTTTCTCTTTTTCTTTTTAGGGCAGTGTCACTGGCCCTCATATGTGGGACCTGAACCAGGGCTGCTGGCTTACCAAGCTAGTGCTTAACCACCGCGCCACTCGGCCGGCATGCCACACTCCCTTTTGATTGGAGCATTTAATCCATTCCGTTCAAAGTAATTGTTGATAGATATGTAGTTATTCTCATTTTATTGTTCATATTTTTTTTTGAGGGCAGTGTCACTGGCCCTCATATGTGGGACTGAACCGGGGCCGCTGGCTTCCCAAGCCAACGCTTAACCACCACGCCGCTCGGCCGGCCCCTGTTCATATTTTTTATCTTCTCTTCTGTCTTAAAGAAGTCCCTCTAAGATTCCTTGTAATTCTGGTTTGGTCGTGATGAGCTCCTTAGCTTTTTCTTTTCTGGGAAGCTCTCTATCTGTCCTTTGGTTCTAATGATAGCTTTTCTGGATAGAGTAATCTTGGTTGTAGGTCCTTGTTTTTCATCACTTTGAATATTTCCTGCCCCTCCCTTCTTGCCTGCAAAGCTTCTGCTGAGAAACCAGCTGACAGTCTATAAGAGCTCTGTTGTAGGTAACTAACTGCTTTTCTCTTGCTGCTTTTAGGATTCTCTCTTTGATCTTTGCCATTTTAGTTATGATGTGGAACTCTTTGGGTTCACCTTGTTGGGTGCTCTCTGTGCTTCCCGGGCTTGTATATCTATTTCCTTCACCAGGTTAGGGGAGTTTTCCATAATTATTTCTTCAGATAAGTTTTCAATTCCTTGCTATCTCGCTTCTCCTTCTGATAACCCTATAATGCAAATGTTGGTATGCTTGATGTTGTCCTAGAGGCCCCGTAAACTTTCCTCGTTTTTTTTGATTCTTTTTTTCTTTTTGCTCTTATGATTGGGTGTTTTCTTCTACCTTATCTTTTTTTTAATTAAAGATTTTATTGGGGGAGGGGAACAGCGTTGGGGAACTGAGGAAGGGGAACGGACAAGTTGCTGTCTTTTTGTTCTTCAGTCTAGTTGTGGAGAATGTTGCTTCACTGGCCCATGTTGGTATCGTCATTGTGCTCTTCCTGAATGAGGCAGATTGGTCGTCAGCCTCTGGATGGTCGCTCACCGTGGCTATTGGCAGCTCGTACTGGTTGCCAGCCGCTCATGCTGGCTGCTGGCCAATCACCTGGCTGCCAGCCACTCACTGTAGCCTATGGCAGCCCACTGCAACAGGGGCTGCAGCCTACATGGTCACCAGGGCTCGCACAGCCCAGCTCCAGGTGGAGCTGTTGTTAGCTGTAGAGGGCAGTGTCACTGGACCTCATATGTGGGATCCGAACTGGGGCTGCTGGCATCTCAAGCCAACTCTTAACCATCGCGCACCTCGGCTGGCCCTGTATTCTTTATTTCTGACTGGTTCTTTTTTCATGTTTTTTTTTAATCTCCATTTTTATGTTTCCTATCTTTTTGTTGAAATTATCCCTGAGATCATTGAACATCCTTATAACCAGTGTTTGGATCTCTGCATCTAATAGATTGCTTGTTTCCATTTTGTTTAGTTCTTTTTCTGGAGCTTTATTCTTTTCTTTTGGACATGTTTCTTTTTCTCCCCATTTTTGTTGCCTCCCTGCGTTTGTTTCTATGCATTAGGTAGGGCAGCTATATATTCTGGTCTTAGTAGAGTGGCCTTATTTGGTACATTTGCTGTGGCACAGTCTTCCTGGTCATCTGAGCCACCCACTCCAGGTATGTCCCTTGTTTAGGTTGTGTGTGCCCTCTTGTAGTTGAGACTTGGTTGCAGTTTGAACGTCAATAGGAGGAATTATTGACCCCTGGGATCATTGTTTCTGAGGACTGGCTGTGACTACTGTGGAGAAGCTGTGATACATGGCTGACACTACAGAGTCGGATGTGCCTCAGGAGGACATTGGTGCCTGCCCAATTTGCCGCTTGGATGTATCGTACTTGGAGATGGCTGGTTGATGCAGCAGCTCATTTTAGAGATGGCCACTGGCTTTGCCAGCCCCAGGTCCACCTGGGAGGTGACCTGCTGCAGGTCAGTTTCAGCTGCAGCTTGTGCCCCATCTGGGGCCACCTGGCATAAGCCACAAAGCCATCCGCAGATGGCCTCTGCCCATACCATCTTGGATGTGCCTCTAGAGGCCAAGCTGCAAACCACGGCTGGCTGCCACTGGTGCCAGGATTAGGGATGCTCAGCCAGAGGTACAGGTACAGGACATGCTCAAGCCAGATGCTGCTTGTCTGGGTTCTGTAATCTTTTGAGAGACCCTAGGAAGGTCTGCAGGATGAGCCAATGCACGCAGTTTGTACAAAAAACCCACTGGAAGAGGCTTGGGTGTGCCTGAAAGTTGGGTGTGGTGGGGTCTCAGAATCACAAGAGTGTGGTGAACGCATGGTGTCAGCCAGCTTGATGGAGTCTCAGATATGGCTGAAGCCTGCATCTGCAGACCTGGAATGGAAGGGATCAACAAAGAAACAATGGCTTCTGCCAGCTCCTCCAGCCAGGAGAAAGCTGCTCCTCCAGCTCTTGTCCTGAAGCCAGACAACTCAGTTTTCCCCTCCCCCTCCATATATCCCTGTCGCCTCTCCAGCTGCTGCCCCAGAGCTGGAGCTCAGAGCCAGTGATTCTTTCAGTGAGTAAGTCCACATGTGGTCCCTTTAAGAGGAGAGATTGAGAGTGCAACTACCCTCTGTCTCACTCAGGCACACTCTGCTGGTTTTCACAACCAGAAATTATGGGGACTTTTCTCCCTGGCACAAGAACCCTGGGATGGGAAGCCTGGTGTGTTGCTGGGACCCCTCGCAGCAGCGGGTTGGGCGGGAACCTCTGCTGGTGAGATATCCTCCCAATTTTGTTTTTAAAATTTTTATTGGGTAACTGTTTTTTCCAGGAACCATCAGTTCCAGGTCAAGTCGTTGTCCTTCAATCTAGTTGTGGAGGGCACAGCTCAGTTCCAAGTCCAGTTGCCATTTTTAATCTAGTGCAGGAGTTGCAGCCCACCATCCCATGTGGGAATTGAACCGGCAACCTTGTTGTTAAGAGCATGCGCTCTAGGGCCGGCCGAGTGGCGTGGTGGTTAAGTGCTGGCTTGGACGCCAGTGGCCCCGGTTTGGGTCCCACATATGAGGGTCAGTGATACCACCCTCAAAAGAAAGAAAGAAAAAAAGAAAGAAAGAAAGAAAGAAAGAAAGAAAGAAAGAAAGAAAGAAAGAAAGAAAGAAAGAGCATGCTCTCTAGCCAACTGAGCCTCCCAGCCACCCCCTCCCCCCCATTTTTAATGGTCACATGTAGGTGTGGGACCAGCTATTTCCATGTCTCTGCCCCTCCTATCAGTCTCAAGGTGGCTTCTTCTGTATGTCCTTAGTTGTAGGGCTTCAGTTCAGTAAGATTTCAGGCAATTCTCAATGATGGTTGTTTTGTAGTTGAGTTTTAATTTTGATGTGGTCATGAGAGAAGGTACGCACAGTGTTTACCTAGTCTGCCGTCTTGACAGGAACCTGGATTCTTTTTTCTTTTTGCTGTTCTGATTGGGTGTTTTCTGCTACTTTATCTTCTGAATCGCTGATTCACTCTTCTACTTCATCTAATCTGTTCATTCCCTCTAAAGTATTGTTGATTTCAGTTATTGTATTCCTTATTTCTGACTGCTTTTTTTATGTTTTCTGTCTCCATTTTTATGTTTCCTATCTGTTTGTTGATGTTCTCCCTGAGATCATTGAGCATCTTTATTTTATTTTAAAGATTTTATTGGGGAATCGAGGGAGGGGAACAGCATTGGGGAATCAGGGAAGGGGAACAGACAAGTTGCTGTCATTTTGTTCTTTAGTCTAGTTGCAGAGGACGTTGCTTCACTGGCCCACGTTGGTATCATCATTGCGCTTTTCCCGGATGAGGCTGATCGGTCGCTGGCCTCTGGATGGTCGCTCACCGTGGCTATTGGCAGCTCACGCTGGCTGCCAGCCACTCACTGTAGCCTATGGCAGCCCACTGCAGCAGGGGCTGCAGCCTACACCGTTGCTGGGGCTCGCACAGCCCAGCTCCAGGTGGAGCTGTTGTTAGCTGTAGAGGGCAGTGTCACTGGCCCTCATATGTGGGATCCAAACCAGGGCCGCTGGCATCCCCAAAGCAGCTCTTAACCAATGCGCCACTCGGCCGGCCCCATTGAGCACCTTTATAACCAGTGTTTTGAACTCTGCATGTGGTAGATTGCTTGTTTCTATTTTGTTTAGTTCTTTTTCTGGAGCTTTATTCTGTTCTTTTATTTTGGACATGTTTGTCTCCTCATTTTGGCTGCCTCCCTGTGTTTATTTCTATGTATTAGGTAGGGTTGCTTTGTCTCTTGTCTCTTGGTTTTAGTAGAGTGGCCTTATGTAATAGGTGTGTTGTGGGGATCAGTGGCTCAGTCACCCTGGTCATCTGAGCTAAGTGCTCCTGGTGTGGGTTATGTGTGCCCTCCTGTTGTAGTTGTGCCTTGATTGTTGTTGGTCTATCAATAGGAGGGAATGACTGTCAGGCTGATTGGTTGTGAGGACTCTCTGTGAGTACAGTGAGAAACTGTTGTGCAGGGGCTGACTCAATGGAGCAGGATTTGCTTAGCAGGGCTCTTGTGCCTGCCCAGTCTGCCCTTTGGGTGTGTCTTTTGTGAAGGTGGTTGGATGGTGTTTTGGTGTGGTCTGAAGCTGACTATCAGGTGTGTTCGTCCTGGGGCTTCTTGGTCAGGCTCTGGTGCAGACCAAGTTCAGCTGCTGCCTGTGTTCTGCCCAGGACCACTTGGTATGAGCTACAAAGCCATCTGCAGATGGTTGTCACTTGTGCTGGGCTTGGAGGTACTTGGGCAAGGCTAAGTTGTGTATCAAGTCTGGCTGCCAGTAGTGCCAGGCTTGGGGCTGCATAGCAAGAGGTATGGGGTACACTGAGGTCAGATGCTGCTTGTTTCAGGAATCACCAGGGCCGGGCAACAGTGTTAGCTAGGTTGGTGGAGTTCCATATATGGTGCCTGCCTGTGTCTGCATGCTGGGGTGTGGGAGGGCTCAACAAAGGAACAATGGCTTCTGCCAGCACTTCTGTATGGGAGAAAGCTGCTCTTTCAGCTGTCTCCTGGAAGCCAGTAAATTCAATTCCTCCCCTTATGTCTCTGGTGCCTTTTGAGTTGCTGCTTCAGTGCTGGAACTCATAGCGAGTGAGTCCATTCATGAGTAGGTTCATTTGCAGGCCCTTTGACAGGATCACCTGGGATTGTAGTTATCCTCTGTCTCACGCAGCCACAATCTCTGCTGGTTTTCACAGCCAGAAGTTGTGGGAGATTCTCTTCCCAGCACAGGAATCCTGGGCTTGGGAACCTGCTGTGGGGCTGGAATTCCTCGCTCCTCAGGAGGGACTGCTGCAACTGAGATATTTCTCCTGATTTTTAACCATCGTATGTGGGTCTGGGAACCTGCCCGTTCTGTATTTCTGCCGCTCCTACCAGCCTCGACATGGCTTCTTCTGTATATCCTTTTTTCTGTTCAGAAAAAGTACTCTTAAGGCAGTTCTCCACAATGGTTTTTCTGTAGTTTAGTTGTACTTTTGATGTGGTCATGCGATAATGTGAGCACAGTATTTATCTACTCCACCTCCCTGCTCAGCAACTCTTTAGATAAAATTTATTTAAAAGATTTCTCCAAAAGGGCTGTGAAAGTGAAGGGCCTCCAGATAGATTGTGGTGCTAAACTCTAATAGTATTGCTTTGTCAGAAAAGTAATGACATATTTTTTCTGTTTTTTGTTGCAAAAATGCATCGTGACTTCTCTGACAACCCAATATTAATATTTATAATGTAACAATAAATGTACTTTAGTTTCTGTCAAGAGTTAATTGACTTACGATGTTTAAGAAACATTGAAGAAATCAATTATCCTATTGGCATCTTTCCAAAACAGTGCCAGCATTTTCATAGATTTTGGTGAAAAACTTTTTGATGTTTTTGGGTTTGGCGGGATGGTGGGATTGCAACAAGTGTTTATTTTGATTTGGGGATGGTTTTTTAAGTTTTAATTTTAGAAACACTAAGAACTGTTCGGTAATTTGTCCATGGGGTCTTTACCCTGAAACTCACAGAGTGATAAAGTTTAAAGACTACAGCCTTGGTCTGTCAGCTAAGAAGTCAGAGGGCCGACCGAGTGGCATGGTGGTTAAGCACTGGCTTGGGAAGCCAGCGGCCCCGGTTCGGTCCCACATGTGAGGGCCAGTGACAATGCCTTCAAAAAAAAAAAAGAAGTCAGTCAGCCATTAGTTAAACGGTGATTCCTGAATTTTCATTTCCATATTCTGGAACTAAATTTGTGTTACTGATCTTATTCACTTCTCTGTGTATCTTTTTGGGAATGTACTATTAAAACATTCTAAAATAACCTTAAGAATAGTTTTGATTCTATTGCTTTATTTGTAATACACTTTTGTGATAGAGTTTTAAGTTCTTTTAATATATTGATGTATTGAGCCTTTGATCTGAGTTTAACTTTAGAAAACATCAACATAATGACAATTTGAATGTCTCTTATTTATACACGCATTTTATTTTTATTGTTCAAATAAGGAACTTGAGATTTAACTTCTATCTTTTTTCTTTTTAAATTTTTTAGTATTATGAATTCCTTTGTTATTCTCTTCTTATCTGGAATGTTGGCCATGATTATATTAAGGACTCTCTATAGAGATATTATGATATATAATCACGTGAATGCATCTGTAAGTAAAAATGTACATATTTGATTCAGCAAATATTTGAATGACTGTTCTGCCCAGTTCTCAATGCTGTATTCCTTCTTACAGTATGACACCTTGAATACAACACATTTTTGATACATAGTTATTTTGCATATTAAATTGAATCAGAAATTATAAACAAAAACTCATAGACACAGACAACAGTTTAGTGGTTACCAGGGGTAAGGGGGAGGGGGTGGTAGAAGAGGGTAAAGAAAGCCAAATATATGTTGATGGAAGAAGAACTGACTCTGGGTGGCGAACACACAATGTGATATATAGATGATGTATTATAGAATTGTACACTTGAAACCTATGTAATTTTACTAACAATTGTCACCCCAATAAATTTAATAAAAAAAGAAATTATATAATTGTGTAGATTCTTAAAAAGTATTAGTAAGTTTATTAGAGAGTTATTTTATCAAAAAGTTGATAAACCCTTTATATTCCTTTTTATGTGTTTTTGAACTTTCTTTTTTTATTATTATTTAAGATTTTCATTAATTTGGAGCATGAGATAAATGTGCCCAAATTGAAAAATGCTATAAGTTAGGTAAATTTAGTTATTATATATTATACTCTTTTGAATCTTGCAATGATTTGTATACTGGGAAATTTTTAATTTCTATAAAATTAGTTGAATTCTTTATATATCTTGAATTATTTCAGTTTCTTCATGAAAATCAAGCCATTGTGCGCTTTATATAATTAATACATTATCTCCAATACAAAACTTAGAGTAAGGGGGTGACTCATTTTTATGACAGGATCCCATACCTTCCAGAGACCTGTTATATCTAAAATGAGCCATTGATTTCCAGATACTCTGTCTTTAGAGGAAAATTGTTTCATCTGATTTTCAGAGCTCTTGTAACTTTCTGCCATAGTTACTGGTATGTTTAGTAAAGAGTTTCTCCTATGCAGGAAGATGCCCAGGAGGAGTTTGGTTGGAAGCTAATTCACAGGGATGTGTTTAGACCTCCAAGGAATGGAATGTTGCTGTCGGTTTTCCTGGGTCAAGGAACACAAATTTTGATTATGACGTTTATTACATTATGTGAGTAGGCTCAGATCAAAATGTATTATCTTAAACAACCTTAGTGAACTGCTGACATATGTTGAACTTTGATTCATGTCTACAAAAGGACTTTGAAAATTAATACCCTAAAATTTAAGGAAATTTGCCTTTTATAGTACATTTCTGTGTTCTCAAATTAAGATATGAGTCTGAATATGTTCCTATATCAAAGACATTTCATAGCTTCTTCAGTTGTGAATAATTTATTGTGATGTCCAATACACATTCTCCTTGCTTTGCAAAATAGATGCTTTCTTGATAATCAGCATGTGGATAGAATCATATTTTAAGTGGACTATAGGAGTTCATAATTCAAAGACTAGCATTTTGAAATTCTATGGCAACCCTAAGTGCTGGTCTTTAAATGTATAAATAGAATGGCAACTTTAGAAGGCTTACAATAGCTGATGAACCCTGGATGCCTTCATTTATAAACTAATAATGGAGCTTGTCAGTTTTTGATAGAGTAGTGATTTTCATAAACAAAACTGATGTAAAAAATGGTTTATTAAGTGTTTCCGATGTCAATGATAATTTTAAAACTCAGCTCTCAAGGTTTTATATGCATGAGACCAAATATCACTCTGATTTTTTTATTCCTCACCTTGAATGAAAGGAAACAGAGATAATTTTTTGTAGGAAAAATGATTTCCTATATATGGAGTGACTATTGGAGTAGGGAAGGGAGAGATATTTTGTTTAATTTTTATTTAAACAGTGAGATTAAAGACTAAATCCAACTTGAAAACTTATTTTATTTGCCTTGTACTGAAAATCAGACCTTTTCATTAAGAAAAATGTTGTCAAATAATTAGTTAAGTGAATAACATGTTTTGCAGTGTCACTTAAGTATTCACATAAGAGAATTTGCATGCTGTTTCATATAATATGTTTTAATAAGGTTGTCTTTAATTCATTATAAAGTCTTATGTGCTTTTGAGGCTATTATTGTCGCTGGTTTGATATTTCTTTTTTGTGACTTTAGTTCTGGCCTGCCTTGGTTTCCTTTCACCTGCTAATCGAGGAGCTTTAATGACCTGTACCATTGTGTTATGGGCCCTTTTGGGAACTCCTGCTGGATATGTGTCTGCTAAAATGTTTAAGAGTAAGCATTACAACTGTTTTTATTCCTGTAAATTGCTGTGTTAAATGTAGAAGTTAAAATGCTATAAAATTTTTTAAATTGCATGGGGAATTTTAGCCAACCTATCAAAATGTAATTGTGTCTTGGTTACTATAAAGTATTTGTAAAATGGATTAAATCAAGTTGCTACAGTAACTATTCTGTCTTTTACTTCTTCAGCATTTAAAGGTGTTGAATGGAAGACAAATTTTTTGCTGACGGCAGTACTCTGTCCTGGGTTAGTATCTCACGTTCTCTTTTCTCTATGCAATTGTAGTCTTTCTTATACTTCATATTTTAAAAATCATTGTACACAATAATGAAGAGTAGAAAGGAGATGAATGACCACCATGTTTTCTGTAACCACAGCAATCTCTTTCTGTTTTATCTGCATTCTTTGCATCTTTTTGCACATCTTAACCTCTAGTACAAAGAGATGGCAATAGTGCTGATATATTAGGTTTTGATCTTTGTTTTTGAAGCAGACTTCATAAATGCTCATCTCAATTATACATTGTATATCATGTTAGAGTGACAGTTTAGGCACTACATTGTGTTATTTGCCTCATCCCTGCTTCAGTGATTATTTCCACCTGTGTCACCTAGTTGCTGTCATGTCATTAGTGACTGTAGTTCCAAGGTAGGGTCATAGTCAAAATGGAGTGGCAGTGGCTCTGAGAATAGCTCATTCAGTTCCTTAATTATAGAGATGCTAAATCAGTGACCAAGTCAGGGCACAACATGTTCAAGGTCACATGTCACATCAGTAATGGAGCCCCAGCTATATATAACCAAAAAATACCCTGTGTCTCGTGCTCTTTGCTGTTCTCACAGTACCTTGCTGATAAAGCGCTGACTTGATTAGTGTTTTATCTCCAAATTCTTTGATATGTTTTGTCTTAATCAGCTTGAGCTACCATAACAAAACACCATAGCTTAAACAACAGAAATTAATTTTTTCACAGCGCTGGAGACTGGGAAGTTTAAGATCAGGGCACCAACAGGGTCAGGTCCTGGGGAGGGCTCTCTTCCTGACTTGCTGATGGCAGCCTTCTTGCTGTGTTCTCACATGGCAGGGAGAAAGAGAGAGTGAACTCTCTAGTGTCTTTCCTTAGAAGGGAACTAATCCCAACATGAAGGCCCCACCTTCATCTCATCTAAACCTAATCACCTCCCAAAGGCCCCAACTTGAAATATCATCACATTAGGGATTAGGGTTTCAAAATATGAATTTTGGGAGGACACAAACATTCAGTCTGCAGCATGTTTCATTTAAAAAAAGCCTTTCCTTGATTTGTTCTGTAGGGCAGTTTTTTTTAAAGTAAAAAGTAGTAGATTATACCCTAATTGTTATGTGGTACTTTAATTCCTATTTGATACAAAATTCTCATGTCCTTGATGCTAGAAGTCACAACAATGGAAGAGTTCCTAAAATTAATGTTATACACGGTAAATTTAGTTACATTATATACTAATTAGTGCCAAAATGAGAGAAAATGCTTCAGTAAATGCTCTGTGGCTGAGTAGAATGTCATAAATGATGCAATGCAGTGATAGATCCACTAGACACATAATTTTTTTATCTACATGTCACTTGTTTTCCTCTAAACTAAAGGGAAAAAGATAAGATTATTGAAAGGATTGGAGAGGGAGGGGCAAGATGGCGGCTGTGAGGAGGGCTCCATGAAATCTCCCCTGGAAATATCCACAATTTGAACTTCTAATACACTTCAAAGAGACATCTACTCATCACAAAGAGCAACTAAGAGTTCCACACAAGGATTGCTGGAAGGTGGGCAGGCTGGGCGAGTAGGGGAAGAAGGCGGCGAGACGCGTGAGGTGCATCCCGCACCCGCGGCTGCTGAGTCACGGTGAGTGTTCCCCGGCTCGCTCCCTGCGGCCCACGGCCCACCTGGAGTTCAGCAAGAGCGCGTTGGTTTGCGGTCTGAGGCAGAAGCTCAGGCCGGGCAAGTGCGGGAGGAGAGAGAGGAGACTGTGCAGAGGTACGAGCTGCACCCGCGGCTCGCCAGGTCCCCAGGAAGCAGGGTGCAGAGCCCCGCAGCGGCAGGGCAAGATCAGTCCCTGCACCCTCCCGGTTCAGGGATCAGTCTCTGTGCCCACCGGGTCCCGCGGAGCGCAGAAGCCTGAAACCTGGGAGCAGGGGAAAACAGAGGACTCGCCGGGCGGAGAAGCAGGTCCCGGAGAGACGGAGCGGGGATCGGAGCCGCGTGGAAAGGTGCGCGCAGTCCCCTAAACCCCGGCGGCAGTCCCTCTAGGAGCGCAGCAGGAGAACGGCGCGGGCGCGCGCCGGCTCCGAGGCAGAAGCCTTAAACCCGGGAGCAGGGGAAACACAGGACTCGCCCACGGAGACGCAGCGCGCCAGCCGGAGTCACAGGTCCCGGAGAGACAGAGCGGGGATCGGAGCCACGCGGCACGGTGCGCGCAGTCCCCTAAATCCCGGCAGACAGTTTGGGAGAGCAGCAGGAGATCCGCGCGGGCGCGCCGGCTCCGAGGCAGAAGCCTGGAACCCGGGAGCAGGGGAAAAAGAGGACTCGCTCGGACAAGCAGCGCGCCGGGTGGAGACACAGGTCCCCGAGAGACGCGGAGCGGGGATCTTGGCCACACGCTAGGGTGCGCGCAAATCCCTAAATCCCGGCAGACCCTTTGGGAGAGCAGCAGGAACTCCGCTGGAGCATAAGAGGCAAAGGCCTTAGCTTGAAACAGTGTTGGAACTGTGGCTTTGTTTATTTTTATGTTTTTAATTTTTTTTCCCTTTTTCTACTCTTGAACAGAAAGCAAAAAAAAAAAACCCAATAACTCACCCACTCCCACAAACTTTGTCCCCTGCCAAGACAGTCTTAAACTGACTCCTGAAGGGAGCAATAGGGACAGACTAGGAAGATATCCTTACCTGCAGGGGGTTGAGAATTTCCACCCAGTAAAGGCAGCAGAGTGAGACTACCCACCCCGCCCCCACCTTTAGGCAAGGCTTGGGAGGCAGGGCAGGTTCATCTGCTGAGGCACTAATTAACAGATTCTTAGCAGCAGGCTTTTGGTAGTGAGGAATTCTTTAATTCTCCACGGCTGTCAACCCAAAGGGTGCCCAGAGACACTCATTGAGCCTTTGGGGTCAGCCTGCCTTGGGACAGGCAAAAGCAAAAAGGCAGTGACTTTGTAAAAACCACCAATCACACGTCACAACCACACTCAAGTACAGCAAACCTGCAGTGCTAGGATTACGCTAGGCATCAGGTGGCCTACTGTTCCCACAAGACGCACAGGAATTTTTGTACAGCAGACAAACTGAAGAGAGCTTGGTGGACTTTAGCCTAGACCAGCACGGGTATTTTTGGTTTGTTTGGTTTTATTCTGTTTTGTTTTCCCTTTATTGGCTGCTTATCTTGGTTGTTTTTGGTTTTTATTTCTATTTCATTATAATCATATTGTAGTTTTTAATATAGGCATATATATATAGGTGTATATAGGTGAATATATGTCCATATATATGGGTGTGTAGACAAATATATATATATATTTTTTTCCTTTTTTCTTTTTCTTTTTCTTTCTTTTCTTTTCCTTTTTTCCCCCACCCTCACTTTCTCTCTTATTTTATTAATTCATCTCTCTGCTATACCTTTCCTCTTTTCCTTTTTTCTGCAAATTTTATTTTTTTAAATTTTTCTTACTTTTTTTATTACTATTTTAGTTAATTTTTATTTTTTATTTTTTAGGTATAGCTAATCGGTTTCTCATGTTTATTCTATTTTTTATTTTAGGATATTGTATTTTATTTTGTTTCCTCTTCTGTTATTATTGAGTATGCGGTTTTTGTTTTGTTTCTGTTTGTTTTCTTCATTAGTATGATTGATATTTCTGTACAAGTTGACTGTAGTTTGATGGTTGGTTGTTTTTAATTGTGCGAGCATTTGGTTTCCTTTGGTGGCTGCGGAGGTTATTCTTGTTGATCTGTTATGCTCTAAAATCACTCTGCAGCAGTGGGTCCAAACAAACAGACACAAGAATCATCATACCCGGAGGCCAACTTTAGATAAAACCAGAGCATTTCTGGGTTTGACATACAAGAGTCACACCCAAAAAGAAGTTACTACAGGTACTAAGACCCATAGGGTCCAAGTTTCATCAGAGGGGTCAATCCTCTCACAGCAGCTCATAAACTGCAGAAGCTGCTGATCCTCACAGCTAATCAATCTGGGAGTCAATCCCACCTACTGACAAACCAAAAGTAATCAAAACTAAAACTTCAACAAGTGAGGACGCACGACACAAGGAACACCTCAGATACAAGCACAGGAGAATAGGGAGACTGAGTAATTCAAATATAAAGGATACACACCATATAAGTTTACCCAGAAAAGACTGTGAAATCTGGGGGATCTATCTGTTATATTGAAGCAAACACAAAGAGTAAGCCAGAATGGGGAGACAAAGAAACATAACACAAATAAAAGAACAGAAGAAACTTCCTGAATCAGTGGAAATAGAGGAAATAGAGGTAACCAACCTATCGGAGACAGAGTTCAGAACACTGATTATTAGAATGTTCAAGGAAATTAATGAAAATATAAAGAAGGATAGAGAAATCATGAAAAGCAACCAGCTAGAACTTAAGAACACAATTTCTGAATTAAATAACAAACTTGATGGAATCACTAGCAGACTGGATGAAGCAGAAAATCGAATCAGTGACTTAGAAGACAAAATAGCAGAGATCACCCATGCGGTACAACAAAAAGAAAAAGAATGAAAAACATGGAAAATAGTTTAAGAGAGCTGGGGGACAACATCAGACGCAATAACCTAAGGGTCATTGGAGTACCAGAAGGAGAAGAGAGGGAGCAAGGGATTGAGAATATATTTGAAGTAATAATGTCTGAAAACTTCCCTAACCTGGCAAAGGACATTGAAATACAAGCCCAGGAAGTGCAGAGAGTTCCAAACAGGATGATTCCAAACAGGCCCACTCCAAGACACATTATAGTGAAAATGGCAAGGGTTAAGGACAAAGACAGAATCCTTAAAGCAGCAAGGGAAAGGCAGCAAGTTACTTACAAGGGTACCCCCATAAGATTATCAGCTGACTTTTCTACAGAAACTTTGCAGGCCAGAAGAGAGTGGCAGGAGGTTTTCAAAGTGATGAAAAATAACGGCCTACAACCAAGATTGCTGTATCCAGCAAGGTTATCATTTAAAATCGAAGGCGAGATAAGGAGCTTTGCAGAAAAACATAAGTTAAGGGAATTCATTACCACCAAGCCAGCTTTGCAGGAAATGCTAAAAGGGCTTCTTTAAGTAGAAGAGAAAAACAACCTATGAAAGACTACGAACACAAATAAGAAAATGGCAATAAATACACACCTATCAATAATCACATTAAATGTAAATGGATTAAATGCTCCAATAAAAAGACATAGGGTGGCTGAATGGATAAGAAAGCAAGACCCCAGTATATGCTGTATACAAGAGACTCACCTCAGATCCAAAGACTCATACAGGCTGAAAGTAAAGGGATGGAGTAAAATATTTCATGCAAATGGTACTGAGAAAAAAGCTGGAGTAGCGATACTTATATCAGATAAAATGGACTTTAAATTGAAGAATATAACAAAGGACAAAGAAGGACACTTCATAGTAATGAAGGGATCGATCCAACAAGAGGACATAACTCTAGTAAACATCTATGCACCTAACATAGGAGCCCCTAAATATATAAAACAGATATTGTCAGACATAAAGACAGAGATCAACAGTAACACTATCATAGTAGGGGACTTCAACACCCCACTGTCACTAATGGACAGATCCTCCAGACAGAAAATCAATGTGGAAACAGCGACCTTAAATGACACATTAGACCAGCTGGATTTAACAGACATTTTCAGAGCATTTCATCCCAAAGCTACAGAATATACGTTCTTTTCAAGTGCACATGGAACATTTTCTAAGATAGACCACATGTTAGGCCACAAAACAAGTCTCAATAAATTTAAGAAGATTGAAATCATTTCAACTGTATTCTCTGACCACAATGCTATGAAACTAGAAATCAATTATAAGAAGAAATCCGGGAAGCTGACAAATAAATGGAGGCTAAACAATATGCTATTAAATAGTGAGTGGGTCACAAATGAGATCAAGGAGGAAATCAAAAGATACCTCAAGACAAACGAAAATGAAAACACCACGACCCAAAATCTCTGGGATGCTGCGAAAGCAGTCCTAAGAGGGAAGTTTATAGCAGTGCAGGCCTACCTAAAGAAGGAAGAAAAATCTCAAATCAACAGGTTATCCTTACACCTAAGGGAACTGGAAAAAGAACAGCAAAAGAGGCCTAAGGGGAGTACAAGAAAGGAGATAATAAAGACCAGAGCAGAAATAAACAATATAGAGAACAGAAAAACAATTCAAAAGATCAATGAAACCAAGAGCTGGTTTCTTGAGAAGATAAACAAAATTGACAAACCTCTAGCCAGGCTCATCAAAAAAAAAAAAAAGAGAGAGGACTCAAATTAGCAAAATCAGGAATGAAAGAGGGGAAATGACTACAGACATCACAGAAATACAAAAAATTCTAAGAAATTACTATGAGCAACTATATGCCAACAAATTTGACAATCTGGATGAAATGGATAATTTTCTAGAAACATACAACCTTCCAAAGCTAACGCAAGAAGAAACAGAAAATCTAAATACCCTGATTACTACCAAGGAAATTGAATCAGTAATTGACAAGCTCCCAAAAAACAAAAGCCCTGGACCAGACGGCTTCACAAGTGAATTTTATCAAACATTCAAAAAAGAACTATCACCTATTCTTCTCAAACTATTCCAAAAAATCCAGAAGGAGGGAAGGCTCCCAAACTCTTTTTATGAAGCCTCTATCACCCTGATTCCAAAACCAGATAAAGACATCACAGAAAAGGAAAACTACAGGCCAATCTCCCTGATGAATATAGATGCAAAAATTCTCAATAAAATATTAGCAAACAGAATTCAGCAATATATTAAGAAGATCATACATCATGATCAAGTGGGATTCATCCCTAGTGCCCAAGGCTGGTTCAACATCCGTAAATCAATTAATGTGATACACCACATCAACAAAATGAAGGATAAAGATCACATGGTCATTTCAATAGATGCAGAAAAAGCATTTGACAAAATCCAACAGCCATTTATGTTAAAAACCCTTAGCAAAGTGGGAATACAGGGATCATATCTCAACATAATAAAAGCCATATATGATAAACCTACAGCTAACATCATACTCAATGGGGAAAAGCTAAAACCATTCCCCTTAAGATCAGGAACAAGACAAGGCTGTCCACTTTCTCCTCTTTTATTCAACATAGTGCTGGAAGTTCTAGCCACAGCAATCAGACAACGAAAAGAAATAAAAGGCATCCAAATTGGCAAGGAAGAAGTAAAATTGTCATTATATGCAGATGACATGATACTGTATATAGAGAACCCCAAAGACTCCATCAAAAAACTATTGGAACTGATAGACGAATTCAGTAAAGTAGCAGGATATAAAATCAATGTTCAGAAATCGGTGGCATTTGCATATACCAATAATAAACTAACGGAAAGAGAAATTAAGAAAACTGTCCCATTTACAATTGCGTCAAGAACTATAAAATACCTAGGAATAAATTTAACCAAAGAAGTGAAAGATCTGTACTTAGAAAATTATAAGACACTGAAGAAAGAAATCATAGAAGATACAAATAAATGGAAACACCTACCATGCTCATGGATAGGAAGAATTAATATAGTTAAAATGTCCATACTGCCTAAAGCAATATATAGATTCAATGCAATTCCTATCAAACTACCAAGGGCATTTTTCACAGAAATAGAAAATATAATCCTAAAGTTTATATGGAATCATAAAAGACCCAGAATAGCCTCGGCAATTCTAAGGAATAAAAACAAAGTCGGGGGGATCACGCTACCAGACATTAAAACCTACTACAAGGCCACAGTAATCAAGACAGTTTGGTATTGGCATAAAAACAGGCACATCGATCAGTGGAACAGAACAGAGAGCCCAGAAATAAATCCAAGCATTTACGGACAGTTAATCTATGACAAGGGAAGCAAGAATTTACACTGGAGTAAAGATAGTCTATTTAATAAATGGTGCTGGGAAAATTGGACTGACACATGCAAAAAAATGAAACTGGATCATCTCCTTACGCCTTATACAAGAACAAATTCAAAATGGATTAAAGACTTAAATGTAAGACCTGAAACCATAAAAATCCTAAATGAAAATATAGGGAGTACATTTGCAGACATTACCCGGAGCAATATTTTTACTGATACATCCCTACGGGCAAGGGAAGTAAAAGAAAAAATGAACATATGGGATTATATCAGACTTAAAAGTTTTTTCACAACAAAGGAAACCATTAATAAAACAAAAAGGAAGCCTACTGAATGGGAGAATATATTTGCCAACGATATATCTGATAAGGGGTTAATATCCAAAATTTATAAAACACTCATGAAACTCAACACCTACATAAAACACAACCCTATTAAAAAATGGGCAGAAGATATGAAGTGACATTTCTCTAAATAGGACATACAGATGGCCAACAGGCATATGAAAAAAGTTCAACCTCACTGGTCATTAGGGAAATGCAAATAAAAACCACCATGAGATACCACCTCACTCCAGTCAGAATGGCTATCATCAACAAATCAACAAACAACAAGTGCTGGCGGGGCTGTGGGGAAAAGGGGACCCTGCTGCACTGTTGGTGGGACTGCAGATTGGTGCAGCCACTATGGAAGTCAGTATGGAGGTATCTCAAAGAACTGGAAATAGAGCTACCTTTTGACCCAGCAATTCCACTCCTAGGTATTTATCCTGAAAAAACCAAGACACTTATTCAAAAAAAGTTATGCACCCCGATGTTCATAGCAGCACAATTTACAATAGCTAAGACTTGGAAACAACCAAAATGCCCATCAATAGATGACTGGATTAAGAAACTGTGGTATATTTATGCAGTGGAGTATTACTCCGCTATAAAGAAGAATGAAATCGTGCCATTTGCAATGATATGGATGGACCTAGAGACTATAATGTTGAGTGAAATAAGTCAGTCAGAGAGGGACAAATACCATATGATCTCACTTATATGTGGAATATGAAAAACTGTATGAATGAGCAAAGTAAACAGAAACTGTCTCATAGATATAGAGGAAAAATCAGGGTTGCTAATTTGGAGAGGAATGGGAATGAGGGAGAAGGGGAAGGGATTAGACAGCAAAAATAGGCAACTACAATATTGCTACTGGGATAGGAAAAACAGTTTGGGGAATATAATTAATAATGTTGTAAATATTCTGTGGAATGTCAGATGATCATAGGTCTTGTTAGGGAGACCATTTCATGGATGGAGTAGAGGTTTGATCACTGCACTGTATTACTAAAGTAGAGGTGGTATACCTACTGTAATTGAATATATATAGATAGTCACGGGATGTGGATTATACTGTGGAAGAGAGTCAGAGGAAGAGTAATAGATATATATGATATGGGGGGGTGTGGGGTGGTGTATTGGGGGTGGGGGGTTTGTCACTTTGAGGGGTAAAATGTATAACTATTACACTGTGTTGTACACCTGAAACTAATTAAAAATAAAATAAAATAGGGCCGGCCGAGTGGCGCATTGGTTAAGCGCTGGTTTTGGGATGCCAGCGGCCCCGGTTCGGATCCCACATGAGGGCCAGTGACACTGCCCTCTACAGCTAACAACAGCTCCACCTGGAGCTGGGCTGTGCGAGCCCTGGTGATGGTGTGGGCTGCAGCCCCTGCTGCAGTGGGCTGCCATAGGCTACAGTGAGTGGCCCGCAGCCAGCGTGAGCGGCTGGCAGCCAAGCATGAGCTGCCAATAGCAGCGGTGAGCGACATCCAGAGGCCAGCGACCGATCTGCCTCATCCGGGAAGAGCGCAATGACGATACCAACAGTAAAGCAACATCCTCCGCAACTAAACTGAAGAACAAAAAGACAGCAACTTGTCTGTTCCCCTTCCCTGACGATTCCCCAACGCTGTTCCCCTCCACCAATTCCCCAATAAAATCTTTAAAAAAAAAAATAAATAAAATAAAATAAAATTAAATTAAAAAAGAAAAAAAAAGAATTAAGAAAACAAAGAATAGTCAATACATTAAAAAAAAAAAAGAAAGGATTGAATATTACAAATTTGCACATCAAATATATGTACCTCAGAATTTTTGACTTATTTAAAATAAAGACAATGTGCTCCCCTCCCTCTCACCAACTTGAGTAGAGCCATCTGATTTTTCTATAACTTTTTTTCAAGAGAACTATAATGGGTGGTCTTTTCTGAGGTGAATGCTTTAATATATTCATGTAAGAAAGCAATATCTTTGACAATATTTCAGTTATTTGTTGCTTCAAGTTCAAGCACAGATGAACCCAAAACTGAATAAATTTGCAAAGAAAGTGCCATTGTAGAAAACTCATTATACTGGCTTGTAATACAAGGGATATTGCATGCAAGAACCAGTCAGTAAACCATCTACTATTCTCTGCATCATTTAGTTACTCTTTCAACATACTTATTGTGGTGTTTTGTTTTTGTTTTGTTTTTTTTACTATATTTAAGGCATTATGCAAAGCACTGTAGAGGAAATAAATATAAATTGCCCTTGAAACTCTGCCTTTGTGGTTTAAGATGAATGATAATGGCTCATTTTTCATCACACAGATGTTCCATTTTATCATAAAAAGAAGTTACATCATTGAAATAGAAAATGTAAAAGAATTAGAATGTACTATATCAATAAGCTTGATTAGCCAAATTGAACAATTAATGTCTGAAAAGCATTACCATTTGCAATGCATGATGAGCTGTTCTTATCATATTTTTTATGGGATCAATTTTGAAGATGTTTTATACAGAAAAGTAAAAAAAAATTACAAATTCATAATAACATGAATCAGGTTTACATGGACTATGAAATGATGCACTGTCAAACCACAGTTTTGTAAAAATAAAAGAAAAATGGCTTTGTTAATTGCAAAGCAACTTAACAGTACTTGTCTCCTGGGCGAGTTACTACGTGGCTGAGGGACCAGAGTGTGAAAGAGACAATTTATTTTTGGCTTACTTTAAAAAAAAAAATGTGTCAAATGTTGGTGACTTTTATTCTTTAAATGTTTTGCATTTTCCAAATTTTTTCAAATGTGACACCAATTACTTTTGCAATCAGGAAAATGTAGGAGTTGGAATTTTTTTTTGTTTTAAAGATTTTATTGGGGAATTGTGAGAGGGGAACAGCGTTGGGGAACCTTGGAAGGGGAACCGACACGTTGCTGTCCTTTTGTTCTTCAGTCAAGTTGTGGAGGATGTTGCTTCCCTGGCCCATGTTGGTATTATCATTGCGCTCTTCTTGGGTGAGGCAGATTGGTTGCCGACCGCAGCACAGCCACTCACAGTGGCTATTGGCAGTTCACACAGGCTGCCTGCCACTCACGCTGGCTGCTTGCCACTCACTGTAGCCTATGGCAGCCCACTGCAGCAGGGGCTGCAGCTATGCCATCCCAGGGACTCACAGCAGCCCAGCTCCAGGTGGAGCTGTTGTTCACCACCTTAGCTGTAGATGGCAGTGTCACTGGCCCTCATATGTGGGATCCAAACCGGGGCTGCTGGCGTCCCAAGCCAGCTCTTAACCAACGCGCCATTTGGCTGGCCCCGAGACTTTGTTTTAAAGTCCATTTTGTGTGGTATAAGTATTGCTACCTCAGCTTTTATTTTCATTTCCATTTTCATGAAATATCCTTTTCCATCAATTTACTTTCATTCTGTGTGTGTCTTTCTGTTTTGTTTTGTTTTCTGAGGGCAGTGTCACTGGCCCTCATATGTGGGACCGAACTGGGGCCACTGCCTTCCCAAGCCAGCGCTTAACCACTGCGCCACTTCGCCGGCTGTGTGTGTCTTTCAATCTGAAGTGAGTTGCTTGTAGGCTGAATATATAAGGATTTTGTTTTCTTATCCATTCAGCCCTCCTATGGCTTTTGATTAGAGCATTTAATCCATTTACATTGAAGGTAATTGTTGATAGATATGTAGCTATTGCCATATTATTATTCATAATTTTGATCTTTTATTTTTTCCATCTTAAAGAAGTCCCTGTAACATTCCTTGGGATACTGGTTTGGTGGTGATGAACTCCTTTAGCTTTTTCTTGTCTGGGAAGCTCTTTGTTTGTCGTTCAGTTCTAAATGATAGCTTTGCTGGGTAGAGTAATCTTGGCTGTAGGTTCTTGCTTTTCATCACGTTGAATATTTTGTGCCAATCCCTTCTGGCCTGCCAAGTTTCAGTTGAGCAATCAGCTGACAGTCTTATGGGAGCTCTCTTATAAGTTAATAGTTGCCTTTCTCTTGCTGCTTTTAGGATTCTCTTTGTCTTTAACCTTTGCCATTCTAATAATAATGTGTCTTGGTATGGGCCTGTTTGGTTTCATCTTTTTTTGGATTTTCTTTGCTTCCTGGACTTGTATGTCTATTTCCTTTGCCAGGTTAGGAAAGTTTTCAGTCATTATTTCTTCAAGTGGGTTCTGAATCCCTTGCTTTCTGTCTTCCCCTCCTGGTATGCCGATGATGTGAATGTTGTAATGCTTGATGTCCCAGAGGTCTCTTAAACTATGCTCATTTAAAAAATTCTCTTTGCACTTCCGATTGGGTGTTTTCTGCGACTTTGTCTTCCAAATCACTGATTTGATCCTCTGTTTCATGTAGTCAAACTGGTGATTCCTTCAAGTGTATTCTTCATTTCAATTATGGTATTTTTCACTGCTGACTGGTTCTTTTTTTATGGTTTCTCTCTGACTTTATGCTTACTATCTCTTTGTTGAAGTTCTCACTAAGTTCCTCGAGCATCCTCATAGCCATTGTTTTGAACTCTGTCTCTGGTATGCTGTTTGCATCCATTTTGTTTAGTTCTTTGTCTGCAGTTTACTCCTGTTCTTTCATTTGGGACGTATTTATTTGTTTCCTCATTTTGGCTGCCTCCCTGTTTGTTTCTATGTATTAGGTAGGTCTGCTACATCCCCCAGTCTTGACAAGTAGCCTTATGTAGTAGGTGATCTTTGGGGCCCAGTTGCACAGTCTCTCTAGTGACCTACATTGGGTGCTCCAGGAGTGTCCCTTGTGTGGTTTGTGTGTGCCGTTTTGTTATAGTTGATCCTTGGTTGCTATTGGCACATCAGTGGGTGGGATTGACCCTCAGGCTGATTGCCTGTGGGATTAGCTGTGTCCACAGCTTACAGGCTGAGGTGCAGGGGGCTTAACCCTGAGTGGCGTTCTTCCCAGTGGGCTCTGGTGCCTGTTGAGACCTCCCTTCTTTTTTTCTTTTAAGATTTTGGGAATTGGGGGAGGAGAATAGACAAGTTGCTGTCTTTCTGTTCTTCAGTCTAGTTGCGGAGGATGTTGCTTCACTGACCCATGTTGGTATCGTCATTGCACTCTTCCCGGATGAGGCAGATCGGTCGCCGGCCTCTGGATGGTCATTCATCATGGCTATTGGCAGCTCACGCTGCCTGCCAGCTGCTCACGCTGGCTGCTGGCCACTCACTGTGGCTTCTGGCAGCCCATTGCAACAGGGGCTGCAGCCAACACCGTCACCAGAGCTCACAGCCCAGCTCCAGGTGGAGCTGTTGTTAGTTGTAGAAGACAGTGTTACTGGCCCTTAAATGTGGGATCTGAACTGGGGTTGCTGGCGTCCCAAGCCAGCTCTTAACCAATGCGCCACTCAGCTGGCCTGAGACCTCCCTTTGTGTGTGTTGCTTGTTGGGCTAATTGGGTGGTGCTCTGCTGTGGTCTTAAGACAACCTCCAATTATATTGGTTCTGGAGCCTCTTTCAGGGGGCTCTGGTGAAGGTCCAGGTCACCAACTGCCTGGGACCTAACACGGACTACCTAGTAAGAGATACAAAGAGATCCACTGTTGTTTGCTGCCTCTGCTAACCCTGGAGGCATATGGGAGAGGCCATGCTGTGAACTGAGGACATCTGCTACTAGTACCAGGCCTGGGGTAGGTAGCTCTGCAATAATCCAGGACACCCCAAGGCCTGCTGCCATCTTCTGGCTCCCTTAAGTTCCTGCCACTGATAAAGCCTCATGTAGTACACAAGTTGGGTTAGAAGAGTCTCAGGGAGTCACTAGAGTGGCAAGAGTTGTGGTAACCAGGTTAATGTAAATACTGGTTTGGTGCCAGTGCTAAGCCTGGAGCTATTCAACAGAGTATACTGAGGCCATTCGCTGCCCTCCTGAGTCTGTCAGACTCTGATAGTTTTCCAAGAAAGAGTGCAAATCAGATGGGGCTGGCTGCTTTTGGAGAAAGTGCCTCTGGCATTGAGGGAGTTGGGTGGGGCAGGGTCCTAGTGAGTCAGCAGGGAGGAGCTACAGAGCTCACCAGACCAATCCAATTCACATGTGGCCATGTGAGGGCGGGCTCAACACAGTAAAGATGGAGCCCACCTGCCAGCTGCATGGGAAGAAGACCTCCTTATAGGGAAATGGCGACTGGCTTCCAGCCCTCAATTTGAAGCAACACAACTTAGTCTGCTCCCTGTATGTCTCCAACACCCCCTGAGTTACTGTCCCTTCACTGGAGCCCAAGGTGAGTGTTTGGGAGTGAGAGAGTCTGTGCATAGGTCCTGTAAGAGGATGCTTGGGTTTCCCATCACCTTGCATCCCACCTGGCTGGTTGGAATCCCCACTTCTTTTTACAGCCAGATGATGTGGGGGCTCCTCTTCCCAGCACCCGTATTCTGGGCTGGGGAGGCCAGTGTGGGAATGGGGGTTATTGCTCCCTTGGGGAGAACCTCCACAGCTGAGATATCCCTCTTGATTCTCAACTGTCACACGGGGGTTTCGGGTTAGCCGGCTCTGCGTTTCTGCCCCTCCTACCAGTCTCAATGTGGCTTCTTTATATCCTTAGTTATAAAACTTCTGTTCAGCCAGTCTTCAGATAGTTCTCCAGGTTGATTTTGTATAATTTAGTTGTAATTTGAATTTGTTCACAGAAGGAAGCAGGCAGAATGTTTATATACTCTGCCATCTTGGATCTCCTCTCCTCAAATAATATTTATTAATCATGGGACCTTAGGCAAATTATTTTACCTCTTTAATCTTATATTTCCTCATCTCCAGTATGGAAATAATGGTAATAAGTACCTCACATGGTTGCTATGAGTATTAAATGTGATAATGCAAAACATTTGGAACAGTGCCTAGCACATAATAAGTGCTCAATAAATGGTAACTGGTTATTAGTTAACTATTTTTTCCCTAGTATCATGCCTTTGTTCATGCTGTTCCACTTATTGTAATCTCTTCTTTCCAATTTACCAATGCCAAATTTCTACTCATTCTTTAAGTCCCAGCTCAGTTCAAATTCTACCACTTTCATTCCTATATTGTACAGTCTATTACTGTTATTATAACACTTATCAGTCTTCCTTAGATTGTAGGTATTTGTGATATGTTCTGTCTCTCATTATACATTCTAAAACTCAGAGGGGTGAGTATTATGTCTTATTTTTCTGTATCTTTCACAGTGTATAACCCAGTGCCTTATATGGAACATAAGTGCCTTAAATGGAATCAGTGCTATTCAGTAAATGTCTACTGTATGATTGAATCATGTGGCTAATTAAAAGATACAAAACAGATTCAGTTTCCTAGATCTATTAGTAGAATTGAATGCAATTTTCAAGCAATAAACCAGGCATGATACAAACGACATATTTTCCTCAAATGGCTTAAGGGCTCTCAGGTAGATGGGGAGAGAATCATAAGGTACTGGGAGTCTTATTTCTTAGAATGTGGTAGGTTGAAAGAGAATTTCAGTTCTTCACAGTATATAAATGGGCAGTGTAAAAATGGATTTAAATTTAGATGGAGAAGCAACAGGACTAATGAATATATGTGCTCCCTAAATGAAATTGAGGAAAGTGAAATTATTAAATGATGTACTTTTCCTTTATGTAACTCCAAAAGTTGTAGGTAGGAAAGGGAAGAGTCAGCATACTTTGATGGGTATGTTTAATATTAGAAGAAAGTTTGAATTTCAGCACTCAGTGTTAGTTAAATGACTTTGAGTAAGTCCTATAGCCTTCCTGATTGTCCATTTCCTTTCCTGTAATGCCTGTGTCACAGAGTGGTTTAGAGAAGTAAATGAACTAATGGATTGTGAAATTGTTCTGTGAGGTATAAAGCATTTTTGGCCACTCTCTTTTTCTGTGTTCCTACTTCTCTGTGTTTATCATCTGCTATAGCATTTCCCATGTTGTATTGTAATTTATTTGTTTGTCTCTGTCCTCCACTAGACTGAGCTTTTTTTAGAGCAAATATTTTTGTCTTATATATCTTTGAATGCCAGGGTGTAATGCATAGGTACTCAATAAATATTTGATGAATGTGTGAATAAATGTTCCAGGTTGGAGATGGACCCAGGTGACTGCTTAAGTTTCCTTTTAGTTCTGCTGTTTAAGATTCCATAAGAAGGTATAGAGGGGGCCAGCCGAGTGGCTCAGTTGGTTAAGAGTAGGCTAAGAGTACGTGCTCTGAGCAACAGGGCTGCCGGTCCGATTCCCACATGGGCCAGTGAATGCTGTGCCCTAGCTGAGCTGTCACTGAGCTGCTAACAGGTGGCAGGATGGCTCAGCTGGTGTAACAACAGGATTGCCTGTTCAATGGTGGGTTACTCCCACCCACAACTAAGACTGAACTCAGCACCTTGGGCTGAACTGCTGCCCAGATGGCTCAGAGGATAGAGCGTGTGCTCTTAACAACAAGGCTGCTGGGGCCGGCAGAGTGGCGCGGTGGTTAAGCGCTGGCCTGGGAAGCCAGCAGCCCAGGTTCAGGTCCCACATCTGAGGGCCAGTGACACTGCCCTCCAAAAAAAAACCAAAAAACCCCCACAAGGCTGCTGGTCCAACCCGCGCATGGGATGGTGGCTATGCCCACCCGCAACTAAGATTGAACACAGCACCTTGAGCTTAGAGGCTGTGAGCTGCTGACGGAAAGCCAGATGGTGACTGGCGCCCTCCACAACGAAGATTGAAGAACAAAAACTTGTCTGTTCCCCTTCCTCAATTCCCCAACATTGTTCCCCTCCACCAATTCCCCAATAAAATGTTTAAAAAAAAAGAAGGTATAGAAATAATTAGATATCTACAAATGAAGAAATAGTTAGAACATAAAAACATGAAATTGAAGGGCAGTTACAGAATTGTTAAACACATATTAACATTCTAGAATGTACATTCAAAAAGGAAATTGTTGATATGGTTTAATTGAGTTTATGTATAAGAAGGGGGGCTATGATTTGTCAAATGAGAAGTAATTTTTCTGGCCATGGAATGATAACAGCTGAAATGAATCTTTCAAAAGCTAGGAAATTTGGCAGAGGAATATTGTGGCTAAACAAATTCATTAGAGCAGAAAGGTATTAAAAACATTTTAAGAAGTATGGTTATATCATGGGAACCAGACTCCCTCATTAAGATGCCAGAAACAGATGACACATAAGGTGGAAGTTTTGTTGTATTCGTTGTTGTTTGAAAGGATTCAAAACTACATCTCCAGTAGGAGGAAAGTATAAAGCCTTTTAAAAGCAGAATAGATAAACCTAGAGACATAGGTTTTAGTAGACAAGAGAGATCATAAACACAGGTGTAAAGATAAAGTGGAAATAGTAAAATGAAAGAACAAATGACTGAAGTTGGTTTAGGACCAAATCACTTTTTTTTTTATTAGTTTCAGGTGTACAAAGCAATGTAATAGTTAGACATTTACACCCCTCACAATGTGATACCCCCCCCCGCAATCTACTACACCTCTGACATTGTTTATAGCTGTTACAATGCCATTGACTATCCTCACTATGCTGTACTCATCCCGTGGCGCTATATATATATATATATATATATATATATATATATATATATAGTTGACATTCAATATCAATATTATTCTACTTCAGCTTCAGATGTATAGCATATTGGTCAGGCATCTACACAGTCTATGAAGTGATCTCACTGATAAGTCCGGTGCCCATCTGGCACCCTAATGATCATTACAATATTATTGATTATATTCCCCATACTGTATTTCATATCCCCGTGACTATATTATGTCTACTAGTTTGTAATTTTTTGAAAGATTTTTATTGGGGAATTGGGGGAGGGGAACAGTGTTGGGGAATTGGGGAAGGGGAACAGACAAGTTGTTGTTCTTCAGTGTTCGTTGTGTTGGGCGCCAGTCGCCATCTGGCTTCCCGTCAGCAGCTCATGGCCTCTAAGCTCAAGGTGCTGTGTTCAATCTTAGTTGTGGGTGGGCGTAGCCACCATCCCATGCAGGAGTCGAACCAGCAAACTTGTTGTTTAGAGCACACGCTCTATCCACTGAGCCATCCGGGTGGCAGCTCAGCTCAGCTGAGTTCAGTCTTAGTTGTGGGCGGGCATAGAACAGGCAACCTTGTTGTTACACCAGCTGAACCATCCTGCCACCTGTTGGCAGCTCAGTGACAACTCAGCTAGGGCACAGCATTCACTGGCTCATGTGGGAATCGAACTGGCTGCCCTGTTGCTCAGAGCTCACGTTCTAAGCCAACTCTTAACCAACTGAGCCAATCAGCCAGCCCTGTAATTTTTTTGAATTAAAGTTTATTTGGGTGACAATGGTTAGTAAAGTTACAGAGATTTCATGTATACAATTCTGTAATACATATTCTGTTTATCACATTGTGTGCTCAGCACCCAGAGTCAGTTCTCCTTCTATCTCCATATATTTGATCCTGTTTACGCTCATCTACCATCACCTTACCCTTTGGTAACCACTAAACTATTGTCTGTGTCTATGAGTTTTTGTTTTTGTCTTCCTTTGTTGTTTTCAGTTTTATATCCTACATATCAGTGAAATCATATGGTTCTCGACTTTTTCTGTCTGATTCATTTTGCTTAACATAATAATCTCAAGATTCATCCATGTCACAAATGGCACTGTTTCATCTTTTCTTATGGCAGAGTAGTATTCCATCGTGTATATGTACCACATCTTCTTTATCTGATCACCTATTCAAAGGACCCTTTGGTTGATTCCATGTCTTGGCCACCGTAAATAAAGCTGCAATGAACATCAGAGCACATATATCTTTATGGATAAGTGTTTTCAGATTTTTTTGGGTATATACCCAGGAGAGGGATTGCTGAGTCATATGGTAATTCTATTTTTAATTTTTTTTTTGAGGGCAGTGTCACTGGCCCTCATATGTAGGACCCAAACTGGGGCTGCTGGCTTCATAAGCCAGTGCTTAACCACCGTGTTTTTAGATTTATTGATGACAGCCATTCTAACCGGAGTGAGGTGATATCTCATTGTGGTTTTTATTTGTATTTCTCTATTGATTAGCGACACTGAGCATCTTTTCATATGCCTTTTGGCCATCTGTGTGTTCTCTTTAGAGAAATGTCTATTCAGGTCTTTTGCCCATTTTTTAATTGGGTTATTTGTCTTTTTTGGTATTGAGTTGTGTGAGTTTTATGATATATTTCAGATATTAACCAAATCACTTATTATTATTATTATTTTTTAGAGGACAGTGTCACTCGCCCTCATATGTGGGATCTGAACCGGGGCCTCTGGCGTCCCAAGCCAGCTCTTAACCCCCACGCCACTCTGCCAGCCCTAACCAAATCACTTCTAATGAGAGCTGGGGAAGGGTAAAAAACAATGCTCCTAAATAAGAAATTGAAAAGACATGGCAAACATGAAGGCAGCATTAGAATCCTAGAATTGGAATGGACCTTGAGAAAACTTACAGCTAAAGAACTAACCAGAGATTCCCTAAACTGTAGACTTCAAAGCTGAACCTGGTGCATTATGAAGTGGATATTACCACATTCCCTCTATGTGGTCTTAGATAAAATATCTGGGGGAATAGAAGATAGATGTGATTCGTGGGCTGGTTTCTCACCATAGAGTCTTTATTATGACATAGTGGAATGGAAAAAGCTTGCTCTTAAAAATAAAAATCAAACACATGGGCCGGCCAAGTGGCTCAGTTGGTTAAGAGCTCGCTCAAGGGTGTGAGCTGAGCTCTGAGCAATAGCAGTTTGATGCCCGGCCCAAGCTGAGCTGCTGCTAAGCTGCCAACAGGTGGCAGGATGGCTCAGCTAAAAAAAAAAAACATGAGACACATTTGAGTTAGAATTCCAGCTCTGCCTCTTATCAGTTGTCGGAACTTGAGCAATTACTTAATATCTCTAAAAGACATTAAGAAAAAACTCTGTCTATTCAGATAACTCCTATTTTTCATATGCCTGGGTTGGTCATATAATTTTCGTTTTTTTTTTTGAGGGGGGGTATTCTCCATTTCTTTCTTTTTTTTTAAATGCTGCTTTCTAAGACATTTCTTCAGCTTTATCTTCCAACCCTTTTGTTAAGGTTTTAATTCCTCTCATCATATATTTAATTCTAAACAGCTCTTTTATTTTCTCATAAGTCTTAAAATGTCCCCTTCTTCTATCATGGTTGCAATCTCTCCTCTAATCTATCTGAGAATGCCAATCATAGATCTTCTTTTCAAAATATTTCTTTTGAGCTTCAGGGATCTTCTCTAAGAGATTCGACCTCTAGTCTTCTTTTTTTGTTTTTTTTTAGCTGAGCCATCCTGCCACCTGTTGGCAGCTCAACGGCAACTCAGCTCGGGCTGGCCCTGAACCGCTGTTGCTCAGAGCTCAGCTCGCACTCTTGAGCGAGCTCTTAACCAACTGAACCATTCGGCCGGCCCTCGACCTCTAGTCTTCTGCTGGGGGGGAAGAAAAGTTATTTGGCTCTGCAGATTGGGGGAGAAAACTCTGCAGGTGTATCAGTATCTTAGGCTGACTTTCAACCAGTCCTCCTGATTTTAGGAAGTCCTTACTCCCTACCTACAGAGGTAGCTGGCACTACAAATTCTTGAGCCTTTTTTGGAGTTCTGTGGTATAGATTGAGCTGCTGCTCAGCTTTCCCCTGTGGTGACTTGGGATATAGGTTTCGCAGTTCTACTAACTCAGTTACTATTTGTCCATCTGCTATCTGGTTTCCGAAATTTGTTACTAGTGTCTTGTCCCCTGTATCCTCCATCCTGTGTATTTATGCCCTTTTACAATTCCTTTATTATAATTGTATCAGAGTTGTAAGCTAAATGTGTGGGTTCAATCTGCCATCTTTAATAACTGAATCTCTTACTTCTTCATGTCTTTTTTTGTCCCTCCCTTACATTTTTAACCATTGCAACATTATACAGATTCTTACCACTTTTTATATGTAGTCTCCACATCTCTAGCATGTCTCTAGTCCTCTGCAATGCTGTAGATTTATCTTCCTGAAAAACTGCACCGTGCACCTCACAGCTTTGAGTGTAAAAACCCTTCAGTTGCTTCCTGATACTGACAGGATGAAGTCTACCTTCCTTAACCTGTCCTTCAAAGCCTTCCACAATCCAGTCTCTGCCCACCATTTCAATTTCATCTTTTAGGCTTTCAGAAATACCCACATCCATATCCATACTCATACTCACTTTTAGCTTTGATCAAACTTGTCTGGAACAAATAGGGGCATAATAGCTCAGCTTAACTTGTGATTTATCCAGTAGACTAAACAGTTGATGTATTGATTTTGAGTGACTAATTTAAAACTCTCATTTTTAAGTGAATACTTGTCTGATCCGGGGCGTCTTATAACCCATTTCTTTCTTTCCTTTTTTTTTTTTTGTTTAAGATTTTATTGGGGTATTGGGGGAGGGGAACAATGTTGGGGAATCAGGGAAGGGGAACAGACAAATTGCTGTTCTTTTGTTCTTTAGTCTAGTTGTGGATGATGTCGCTTCACTGGCCCATGTTAGTATTATCATTGCGCTCTTTCCAGGTGAGGCAGTCACTCGCTGGCCATTGGACAGCCGCTCATGGCAGCTCATGAAAGCACATGCCTGCTGCCAGCCAGCCCCACTGCTATCTACGCCATTGCCAGCGACTCAGGGCAGCCCATTCCAGGTGGAGCTGTTGTTCACCATCGTAGCTGTAGAGGGTGCAGCATCAGTGGCCCTCATGTGGGATTCGAACCCGGGACCTGCTGCTAGAGCTGTCGCCCCAAGCCAACTGTTAACCAATGTGTCACTCAGCTGGCCACCTTATAGCCCATTGCAATCTAGGGTTCTAAAATCTGTTTTTAATACATGTATTTTCTTAATTATGTTCAGTATACTGCATATTATTTTTCCATGATATATTGCTCTAAACCTTATTTATTTTCTGCTAGACTCTGGAGGTGCAACGGTGAGTAGGAGGTGGAAATTATGTAATAATAAGCTGCTATCTTATATGTTATTGGGGTTAACCCCCAGCTAAATGACTGTGTTTACACAGTGTGATTTAATATTCTCCTAGGGTTCAACTTTGTAATTTATTATATCCTTCTCACTAAAAGAATTTTCTGACATTCACATCAAGTACATTTATAACATTTTCCTGAAAGCATATTTACTTTTTTCCCCCCTAGTATCATCTTCACTGCCTTCTTTATTATGGATCTAATCTTTCAGGCGAAAGGGTCATCGGCTGCCATGTCCTTCAGTACTCTAATAGGTGTCCTTGCAATTTGGTATGGAATTTCAATACCACTGACATTTGTTGGTGCATTCCTTGGAAGCAGGAAGCAGGTAAACTTTTAAAATACTGCTTTTGACCATGAATGATGTCTGAGACACCCTTTTTTTTTTTTTTTTGACGGCAGTGTCACAGGCTCTCATATGTGGGACCCGAACCGGGGCCGCTGGCTTCCCAAGCCAGCTCCCAACCACCGCGCCACTCTGTCAGCCCGACCATGAATGATGTATGAAATAATACCTCATTGTGTATATACTATACATGGACTGCAAAGTGCACCATTGGAGAAAACTACAGAGAATAATCATTTTGGAAAACAATATTTTTGAAAATTTAAATGAAAGACAGTAACACTTTAAAAGACACTATTTAATGTCTTATCCACTTTATAGGTTGTTTATATTTAACTCTGTCTCTGATGGACAAAATTAAAAGGATGTATTATAGGAAGGCTGACTTTAACAGAGTCAGAAAAGTAATAAGATTATACCATGGGGAAAGAAATAGAAGCTATAGTCTAAGAAATGGGGCTGTTCAGTATACAGATTTGAAGTTAGCCTATCCATGTATAGGGAAAAGGAGCAGGACACCAAAAAAGGCTAAATGAGTCCACACCGCAAAAGGTCTTTGTAAAGATATAGCATGAATTTGTAGGGGAGAAATGAGACAAGGCAAAACAGGAAGAGGAGTTCCACAGAGAGCAGACAAAAAGAAAATTAGTAAAAACACTATTGATAAATATAAAAAGACCGATTTTAAGGAAGAACTGTTTATGTTATTTTATATTGGAATAGTCACCAGTAAATCTTGTTCAATTTCTTCCTTGAAATTTATAAGAAAGGATAAACATCCTTATTATTTAGCTATGTGCTGTGTAGTATGGTGGCCACTAGCCACATGTAGCTTTTGAGTGCTTGAAATGCAGCTAGTCCAAATTGAGATGTGCTGTATGTGTAAAATGCACACTGGTTTTCAAACATTGAGAGCAACAAGAATATAAAATATATGATTAATATTTTTATATTGATCACACATTTAAATGATACTGTTTGGACATATTAGATAAAATAAAATGAAATAAATTAATTTCACCTGTTTTCTTTTTACTTCTCGAAATGTGGGTACTAAAAGATTTACAACTGCATATGTGGCTTGCATTATATTTCTATTGTGCTGCTAGCCTCTGTCCACGTCACTGCTCTTAGAAATGTTTCATGTTATGTTCAGATTCAAGATTCTGTATTGTGACTATATCTATATAAATTTACTTGGATTTCATGTCATTCTGATTTTCACTTGATTTATTTTCGAGCAGTTTAGGTGTCCAGTTCACACAAATCAGATTCCCCGTGTGATTCCTCAACAAACTTTCTTCAAAAAACCATTTGTTGGCATCATAATTGGTGGCATTTTACCTTTTGGCTGTATTTTTGTTCAACTATTTTTAATTCTGAACAGTATTTGGTAAGTATTTTATTTTCAGAATCTCAAAAATAGTAATTGTTAAGAAATTAATATTCCTATATTTCAAGGTGGTTAAATTCTGGTATGGCAAAACTTCATTTGCCCCTGCTTTATCCAGGAAATAGCAATGTGACCTGGGAGAATTTCCTAGGGAACTAAGACTTAATTCAGAAAAAAATTAATGCCAATTTTTGATAGAAATTTCTATAAATGTTTACTTTTAAAAAATTAATAACCTTTTCAAAGCCTTTCCAAATGACTTAGAAAAGTTGGTCTCAAACTGTACTTGTCTGAGCAGGGGGTACAGTGGGGGTGTCCCTTGGAGAGAGGTGCCTAAAGATGGGAAGGGGCAGTTCTGATTTGTATCTGTTTTCCATTCTGGCATTCCATGCGAGATTTCAGTTAGAGTTCCTCTGCTAAAAATAATCTGAAGGGCCAGCCGAGTGGCGCAGTGGTTAAGCGCTGTTTGGGAGGCCAGCGGCCCCGGTTCGGGTCCCACATATGAGGGCCAGTGACACTGCCCTCAAAAAAAAAAAAAAAATCTGGAGACCACTGATTTTGGGTCTTCATCTGTATTGGGCTGTAAGTGATGTTTTTTGTCTTCCTTTCTGTCAACTGTTAGCTCTGGTGTCAGGATCCCTGATCCTTATAGCTTTCCTTTTTTCATTTGCTACTTTTATTTTTTTTATTTTAATTTTTTCAGGTTTCCAAACATGAGGTATATTACTAAGTGGACGCGTTCTGGGCAACAGCTGTTCGAGGCCAGCCCAAGCTGAGTTGCCGTTGAGCTGTCAACAGGTGGCAGGATGGCTCAGCTAAAAAAACAAACAAAAAAAACACAAAACTAAGTGGACGCGTTAAGATGAAAACATTTGAACTCTTGGTCTATTCATAGCCTCTTTTTTTAAAAAATTAGCTTCAGGTGTACAACACAGTGCAATAGTTACACGTTTTACCCCTCAAAGTGACAACCCCCCTCCCCCAATTCTCTACCCCACTCCTTCCCCCCATCATACTATCTATTACAATTCCTTTGACTCCCTTCCACCGTATAAACCACATCCCGTGACTTGGCATACAATATTATACAACATCAATTTCAGGTATACAGTGCATTGATCAAGCCTCTACTCCATCCATGTATTTTTATTTTTTTTGAGGGTAGTGTCACTGGCCCTCACATGTGGGATCCGAACCAGGGCTGCTATAGTCCCAAGCGAGCTCCCAACCAACGCACCACTTGGCTGGCCCATTCATTTGCTACTTTTAATCTGTTGTGGTTTAAGAATTCTAATAACCAAGATAGTTAGAAAGCATGTAAAGTAAGAACCAGTGCTCTCTGATTCAAGTTTAACAGCTTGAGTGCCTGAGCTTTTTGACAGCTATTTCAGTTGCTCCAAGTCCCTTTTAACTTTTTTTTTTTTGCCTCTAAGTACATTATTTTTTAAAACTTTCTTTTCTTTTCTTACTTCCTGATTCTTGACTGCATTCTGGTTTTAGGAGCTGGCCAAGTGGGGTGTTACTGTGGAGGGATTTTTGGCGATGGGGCAAAACACCATAAAATAAAATTCAGCAGCCAACTGTGTGTGTTTATAACAACAGTTTTGTTTCAAAGGAATCTTTCAGACAAAACTTTTAAGTCCTCAGAAATTAGGCTTAATATCATGCACAGTAATTGCTCACCTTTTAAAAGCATTATGCCAAATTCGTTTGAAAGATAAGCAGTAAAATCTGTTAGGTTGTCAGCAGGTAAATATTAACATGCTGCAAAATAGATTTTAATAACCTTATTTTCCAGATGTTTTTAATGGAAAAGTATTTTCAAGTGAAAATTAAAAAGGTTTGTTGACAAATTAATTTTTGTTTTAATGAGAAACAGTGTGCTTGTTGTGTACAACTTTGTATATATTTATTTATTTATTTTGAGGGCAGTGTCACTGGCCCTCATATGTGGGATCCAAACCGGGGCCGCTGGCTTCCCAAACCAGCGCTTAACCACCGCGCCACTCAGCCGGCCCTGTATATATTTATTATCTATAGAAATGATTGTCTCCAACTGCCCTCCTTTTTCCTCAGATCCAGTTATATATTTTATGTGAGATTTTCAAATGGGGTATTGATTGCTTCATGAATTTCTTCTTATCTTCAGAAAGTTTTTTTTTTTGAGGGCAGTGTTACTGGCCCTCATATGTGGGACCGAACCGGGGCTGCTGGCTTTGCAAGCCAGCGCTTAACCACCGTGCCACTCGGCCGGCCCTCAGAAAGCTTTTAAAAAGTTATATTGCTCATCCCAATTTCGTCAGCTCAGCTCTATAATAATGAAAGACACTACTCCATTCCCTCAGAGAAGGATCTAAATGTAATCCACACACAGCTTTTAAAAGATACATGTTTGAATGTGTATTTAATAGAATTATGTCTGCTGTGCTGAAAGACCTATTTGGGGAGACTGCCTGTCAATAGATCTTCAAAGTCAAAGTGACGTTTGAGTCTCTGGTTTTCTGTTGTATAATGTAGTCACTGGTATTTACAGCCTTTACAGCCTTCCATTTCTAAAGAGAAAGCATGTTTTAAAATATGTATCAAAATTATAGAGATATTGGTGGGTCTTAAGTGAAAACTAAATTATATGAGCAAAGAAATTTGGGTAAGTAGCAACACTGATTCTGACTAAAGAAGATATTGCCAAACTCTGAAGCTGCATAGGTAAGGAAATATTTACTTTGATACTAGACGGATGGATGAAGGCTTGGAATGAAGAATTTAGGGTTAGTAGAAAAGTGTGTGTTTTTTGTATAGATTTGGACTGATCTTTCGGTATTATTAAGTTCGAGTTTATTTTAAAGCTATCATTTTTATTTTCAGGTCTCATCAGATATACTTCATGTTTGGCTTCCTTTTCTTAGTCTTTGTAATTTTCCTGATTACCTGTTCAGAAGCTACAGTTTTGCTGTGTTATTTTCATTTATGTGCTGAGGTAAAGACACAAGAAACAAATGCATGTTAAGTTTTCTAAACTTGCATTATTGGAATTAGAAGTCTGTGTTGAAAAATGATATAAATGTTAACTGCATGGTTTCTACAAATTTGGATTGGTTTTATATTGTGTTTTGTTAATGACGCTTTGATTTTGATGCAGCTATCAAATTAATGCTACTGTGATGGAAAATTTAAACAGAAAGTGATTTCTTTCTGGCTAGTTACTTTAATTACTGCATAATTTTCCGTTAACATAGAAAATATAGGGAAATGATTTAATATTTAGACATAAAAGTCCTGGTTCAATGGTGTTTTCTTTTTAACAATTAAATTTTTCTTGTAGCTTAGGCCAGGATTATGTTTTATGGGTTTGAGATGGCTGCTAAAGGCATTTTCTTTTACTTTAATTTCATTGCCTTTTGGTTACCATGGACATAAATAGTTATTTTTACCACACTCCACCTCCATTTTATTCCTGACGTTGCTCTGGATAACTAAGGTGGGATTGAACATTATTGTTTTTTAAATCTTCTTAATCCCTCTTATTTTGTTAGTTAAAAATGACTCTCTAAAGCTGACAATAGAGGGGTTAGGGAATGATTATTATATACATGATGCCTTAGAGCATTTTTTTCTTGATCTATAGGTATAAAGGTAAAAAATTATAATTAAGTGTATATTATACTTAGTTACTCATTAATTCTATGGTACATTTTCTCAGACAACATCCATAACAATTTTTAATGAGACATACAGTAATAGGCATATAATGCATATAGTTTTTATTTTTTAGATAATGTTTTGGGGGGCTCCAAGACTACCCACATGTTTGGTGATTCACTAGAAGGACTCATGGGACTCAACATATAGATGTATTCATGGCTTGGGTTTATTACAGCAAAAGGAGACACAACAGGATTGGCAAGGGAAAAACACACAGGTGGCACCTGGAGAAATCCATGTACAGCCTTTCTATGCTTTCTCTCTTCCTTGAAGGGACACACTAAGTGTGATCCTTTCTCTAACATTAAAAATACAGTAATATAGAAGCTCATTAGAGACTCAGCATCCACGTTTTTTACTGGGGGCTAGTCACATAGGCACCCTCTGCCTAGCAACTACAAAATTCCAGACTCCAACAGGAAAACAAGTGTTCATCATAAATCACATTGGTCAAGGTATAGAAAACCAGTCTTATCAGTCAAGGAATGATTAAATTTCAAATATTCATATGTAAGCCAAGGGTCAGCCTTGCAAGCATGCACTTTTAAGGATAGCAGCTTCAGACCTGCTATGTTAACTCTTTTCTGCACTGCCTATCCCCTTGGCCTCTGACCACAGCTCCTTTACAGTAAAACTACTCTCCACAGGAGCCCATGGGGAAGGGTGAGACTAACCCGCATGTTATCCTCAGTCATGCCTCCCTGGGTCCTGAATTTAGCTGGTTAAAACAAAGCCCATTAACCATAAAGGTCTATCTTAAGTTTCTATACTAGCCTTTATTACCTGGCTTGAGGCATCAATTCAAGCCCATCACAACCCTGGCTGGTAAATTGAAACTGACATGGAAGCTTCCAGGGCTTAGACAGAGTCATGATAGAGGGCATGCATACATTAGAAGTATAGTCCCCAAGGGCACACGTGGTCCCCCTAGAAGAAAGAGCTTATAATTGTTAGGGCACCCTAAGTAGAACATAGATTAGTCAGGCTTTATATATTATATTACATTTCTTATAAAACTTCCTCCTTTATTTCTTTTAATCCATAATCTTAAAGAGCCTTATGTTGTTTGTTGTTACAATAATTGCTAACCCATTTATAGTTAGAATTTCATCTAAAAAGTTTTATTTTCTACTTTTTTTTCAGGATTATCATTGGTGGTGGAGAGCCTTTTTGACTAGCGGTTTTACAGCTGTTTATCTTTTTATGTATGCAGTTTATTACTTCTTCACCCAACTTCAAATCACGGGCACTACAAGCACCATTTTGTACTTTGGGTACACGTTGATCATGGTCTTGATTTTCTTCCTTTTTGCAGGTAGACACAGAATTACTTTGTGTATTTCAGATTCTCTAAAGAGACTTGGAGATAGCCATGATGTAATAAGCATCAATTAACAATTAATGGAAAGAATAGGGAACAAAGTCATCATGTTCATTTTTATGCTTTGGGGAGAAAAGATTGCAAAGCCTAGGGAAATGGTGAGGGGACCTTATGTACTTAGCTGCAAGACTGTCCCTTGTGAATGTTTTTAAACAGTAGCGTTGTGTTCCAAAGCACAGAAAGGGTTATGTGTAATCACTTTTGAATAGCTTCCAAGCATAAAAATTAACTGACTTGAATAACTTTTGAATTAGTAAAATTAGATAAAGTAAATGTGTGGTCGTATAATCAATTATATGTGAGGAACAAGATGTACAATTCTCAGGATTACTCATGTGGGGCTGTTATTTGGGTTCAGCTGTGATGGAAACTTTAGATTGATGCTTGAAGTAGGTGAAAAAAATGGCGTGGATTATAAAATGATCAAGTTGGAGGAATAATGAAGTTGGAAAACCTTAAGCCCTTTTCAACACAAGTGAAGCAGCATTCCATCTTTACTTGCCTCACTTTTTTTTTTTTAGCTGAGCCATCCTGCCACCTGTTGGCAGCTCAACGGCAACTCAGCTTGGGCTGGCATCGAACCGCTGTTGCTGAGAGCTCAGCTCGCACTCTTGAGCGAGCTCTTAACCAACTGAGCCACTCGGCCGGCCCTTGCCTCACTTTTAAGTTCTGGTTTTACCTCAAGACATCACTGATGTAGGTCAGTTTGGAAAATTTCAAGTATTATCTCTGATTTGAACTCTCAGATTCACAAATATGAAATAGTAACAATGGGAATTTGTCAGAAATCAAAATCTTAAGACGAATGTAAATGTTATCTGAGAAACTGGGCATCTTGGTGGTGGCTTCTTGTTTGATATAGTATTATCTGTGTACTGTTGGTGTCAACTCCTAAGAGAGCGTCTCACCATCCTAGTGTAACCAGGCTCCTCCTGTTTGTTTTTTAGTTGTTAAAAAACTTTTTATTGAAATATGCATACACAACAGTGCACACATCATAAGTGTACAGCTCGATGCATTATCACAAAGTGAACACACTTTTTTTTTTTTAAGCTGAGCCATCCTGCCACCTGTTGGCAGCTTAGCGGCAGCTCAGTGGCAGCTCAGCTCTGGCTGGGCATCTAACTGCTATTGCTCAGAGCTCAGCTTGCACTCTTGAGTGAGTTCTTAACCAACTGACCCACTCGGCCGGCCCTGTGACCACACTTTTTAAACTAGCACCCACATCAATAAACAGTACATAATGAGCACCCCTGAAGCCACTGTTGGGCCTCTATCTACTCACCTTCCCTAAAGGCAATCACTTGACTTTTTTTAAAATTAAAGTTTATTAGGGTGACAATTGTTAGTAAAGTTACATAGGTTTCAGGTGTACAGTTCTGTAATTCATCACCTATATATCACATTATGTGTTCACCACCGAGTCAATCCTGAGTTCTAACAGCATCGATTAATTTGGCTTGTTTTTGAATTGTATGTAAACGGAATCATACAAAATGTACTCTTTTATGTCTGGCTTCTTTTGTGCTTCGTTTCTTTTCCTCGATATAGTTTGTGAGATTCGCCTATATCACTGTGTGTAGATATCATCTGTACCCCTCATGTCTTTTGGTTTGGATTTCTCCCCCAATGAGTTACTGGCTTTTATATTTGTGTAATGTGCAGTTGGATGGTATTGAGCACAGTAATTTCAGGCTTGTTTTCTTCATTACCTAACACTTTGACTCAGGTTGCCTTTTTTTCTGGTAGTCTCATATTACAACAACTTCTTCCAAAAGTTAGATGTAATCCTCAGTGATCACATTGCTGACAAAAATCTTTTCCCAGTGGTTGGCTCCACCATTTGCATTGCTTCTGTCACCACACTACAATGAATACTGACTTTCAAAGTTCACAGCGACCTTGCCAAATCTAATGGCCTCTCCCTACTCTTCACCCTCCGTGGCTCTGTTATTTAACACTACTCAACAGCTATTCTCTGAAATTCTCTCAACATGATTTGCTTTATTCCCCTTGTACCATTCTGTGCCTTCTTATGTTCTCCTTCCTCTTCCTGTCTAGCATTTATCCAAGGTTCAGTCTTCTGCATTTCATTACTTTCTTGCTACAATCTCTCCTTTAAAGTTCATTTAATCTTATGGCTTCACTTATCTCCTCATAGCTGACAGCTCCAAAATCAGTATCTCTAGCCATAACCTCTATCCACTTATATTCTGGCCATTTGCGTGTCTCATTGATGTTGCCCCCAAAAGTGAATTTAGTACTTAATTTTCCTAAAATGGACTCATCCTAATTTCTTTTAAAAAAATTTTTTTTGAGGGCAGATGTCACTGGCCCTCATATGTGGGACTGAACTGGGGCCGCTGGCTTCCTAAGCCAGCACTTAACCACCGCGCCACTCAGCCGGCCCCTAATTTCTTTCTCGCTTTGTCCATCATCATCTCTAATCTTTGATTTCCTTGGTTATTTTGTAGGAATTCTTAACATAGCTTTTCCATGCTTTATAGCTAACTAATCACAACTTTCCTATTTATTCTTCCTCAGAAACTTCTTATTTATGTCCATTTATTTCTTTCAGTCTTAGTTCAGGCCTTCATTCTCTTATGCCTGGATTGCTCCAACTGCCTCATATTCAGTTTGCTGGACTCTGGTCTCTTCTTTTCTAACCCACTCTACACACTATCTTCTGCCAGGTGAACTACTTTCATTTTCCCTCATTATAATAATGCAATTCAGTTCAAGATTAATTTTAACATGTCAACACATATTTATAGAATGTTTGCATTGTACCAGACACTATGCTAGGTGCTGGGAGCACAGTGGTGAAGAAGACAGATCAGGCCCTCTGTTTTTGTGGAATATGTAATTTTAATTTTATTGGGGAACAGTGTGTTTTCCAGGACCCATCAGCTCCAAGTCAAGTAGTTGTTTCAATCTAGTTGTGGAGGGCGCAGCTCAGTGGCCCATGTGGGGATCGAACTGGCAACCTTGGTGTTATGAGCCTGCGCTCTGACCACCTGGGCTAACTGGTTGCCTCTGTTCCCAACTTTTTGAGCACGTCTTCTCAACTAGATTAAAATCTCCTTGAGAACAGGGACTATTTTGTATCCTTCATAGTGCTAAGCACATGGTTCTTCTTGAATTGCATGGAGTATGAAAGAGAGGAGATAAAAATATGGTATAGTGTTTCCATATGTATTTTATAATTAAATTGTTGGTATGAGACACCTCCAAAGTAAATTCTGGTTATTGTCATGTCAGGAAAAAAATTAGTAAAGTCATGAAGTGTGTTTCTGACATCTATTTTCTAGAATTGTTCTTTAAGCAGCCCTGTCTGCTTACAGACTCTTAAATAGCATCTGTTTAAATTTTATTATATTTTGAGGTTCATAGCAGAGAGCAAGCCTTATTGCTTATGTTTGTGTTGTTTCACTTTTGAGGAAGACATCCTTAATTAAATGAGTAGTCTTGGGAATATAGAGGTATACATCTAATTAATTTCTAATTAGTAGTTATTAATAGCTGATTACTCTTTCTTGCTGTAGACAAATGTTTCTGAGAGTAATTTTTAAAAAATTATACCTTTAAAATTAGCAATGTCTACTCATGTAAAAAATGCTGAGGCATTTCACACTTATTTAGAATGATTGTGCATTCATCTAAAGCTCTGCCTTGTTACTACATTCCTCTTTGGTACATGAATTCATCCATAGCATCACAGCAAAAGTATAGGACTTCACAGCTGTGAATATTGAACATTGATATTTAATATTTAATTTTAATTCACAGCTGTGAATTGAGTATTTACATTTAATGTTGCATATTGTGATTTTAGGAAGACACTTTATTAATATACTAAGTGTATTTACATGTTGCTACATATCCTTTATATTTTTTATTTTTATGGCTGCTTAATCTTGAGCAGATTATTTTACTTAACTGTTTTTTTGGTTTTTTTAATAATTATTTATTTATTTATTTATTTATTTATTTATTTATTTATTTATTTTGAGGGCAGTGTCACTGGCCCTCATATGTGGGACCCGAACCGGGGCCGCTGGCTTCCCAAGCCAGCGCTTAACCACCGTGCCACTCGTCCAGCCCTACTTAATTGTTTTTTCACTGTTGAAATTGCTTTTTTCCCTATTTTGGATTATTTCCTTAAGATAATCTGTGAACTGGGATAAGAGGGCCAAAGAACATGGATATTTTTATGGCTCTTTATGCTTTTCTGCCATCAGCAGAGTGTATCAGTTTCCCTACAGCCTTGGCTAGCATTGAGCATTCTGAAAAAAAACTCAAAGTGGTTTTCCTTTTTGTTAGCACAGTATGTCTAAAATGGCACCCCATTGTTTGTTCCTCTCATTTTTTGAGCCAAAGGAAGTGATTTGCATTGTGGAGTGATTTGCTCTGTGCAATTTTCTGTTGGTAACACCCTTACAGATGTGCAAATGACATGTTGAAATAGGACTCAGGGAGAGGAAGGATAAGCCACCATATACCAACAATGTCATTAAAGGGTACCAGGAGGTAATTTTTATGTTTATTTCCTTCTCTTTACCTATCTATACTTCTTATTTTATTTAAACTTTATTGGGGTGACAATTGTTAGCAAAGTTACATGGAGAAGGTAATAAACATAAACAAAAATTACCCTAATCCCCACCACTCAGAAATAAATCATATTTTAAATTCAGTATATAGCCTTCCAGATGTGCGAGCATGTTGTACTGTGTATAAATATAAACAAAATATAGAAATAGTTTTAAATGGAGTCATAAGGCACATACTGTTTGTAAAGTTTATTTTTCCATGTAAAAATAAATCTTTAACATGTTCCATGTCAATATATATAGTTATAGCTACTATAGCTTTTAATAACTACACTAAAAAAAAAGGGCACCAGGAGGGGAACCTTGTATTGTATGGACAAAGATAAATACATTTCAGTTAAGGTTGAGTGACTTGCCCAAAACCCTAAGTATTTTTTTTTTGAGAGCAGTGTCATACTAGCCCTCATATATGGGACCTGAACTGGGGCCGCTGGCTTCCGAAGCCAGCGCTTAACCACCACGCCGCTTGGCCTGCCCCAAGTATTTTATTTATTTATTTATTTATTTATTTATTTATTTATTTATTTATTTTTTAGAGGGCAGTGTCACTGGCCCTCATATGTGGGATCCAAACCGGGGCTGCTGGCATCCCAAGTCAGCTCTTAACTACCGCGCCACTCAGCCGGCCCCCCAAGTATTTTTAATATAACTAGTTTCACAGCTGATTAAACTAGTCAAAAAAAACCTAAGTCTGGGCATGACCAAATAGACTATGATCTCTTCTAACTTGATGGCTTCACTTAAATCTCTAATGGATGCTCATGGATGGCACACTTATGAATACTTGATCTTGATTGGAAGATAATGATTTTTAAATTCACATCAAGTTTTGTTTTAGATATCAACAAATGAGTTAAAGCTTAAAGAAAATTAATTGAAATAGTATTTTAATATATTTCTATTTTGATACAATGGACATAAGGTCACAATAACCAATTAAGATCTAATAGTTAGGATTCCTCCTCTTAAAGTCTAAAATGCTGTGTTATATTATAAAAATGGCCTAATATAAACCTTGGGTGGCATTGCCATTGGATAGTAAGTTAAATAGTTTACATGATGATATAATTTAGACAAACAATGAAAAATGTTTGCCTTTAGCCACAGTCTGTTATTCTAGAGCAATGGTTATCAACCAGGGGCACATTTGCCCTCACTCCCCGGAACATTTAACAATATCTGGAGACTTGTCACATCTGGGGCGGGGGGTGCTAATGACATCTAGTAGGTAGAGGCCAGGGATGCTGCCTAACATCCTGCAATGCTCAGCACAGTCCTCTACCACAAAGAATTATCTGGCCCTAAATGTCAATAGTACCTCTGTTAAGAAACCCTGGTCTAGAGTGAACTATGTTTGAACCTCACTTTTACTTAGGAATTATTACTATTTAAAAAGTACAGTAGTCCACCTTTTCTGTGGGAGATATGTTCCAAGACCCCCAGTGGATGCCTGAAACCGTGGAGAGTACGGGATCCTATATATAATGTTTTTTCTATACATACATACCTATAATAAAAATTAATTTATAAATTAGGGATAATAAGAGATTAACAGCAATAACTAATAATAAAATAGAACAACTTTGACAATACAGTGTAATAAAAGTTATGTGAATGTAGACGCTCTCTCAAAATATCTTGCTGTACTGTACTTACTGTTTTTCTTCTTGTGATGATGTGAGATGATAACAACGCCTATGTGAGGGGCCGGCTGAGTGGCGTGGTGGCTAAGCGGTGCGGTGGCTAAGCACTGGCTTGGGAAGCCAGCGGCCCCAGTTCGGGTCCCACATATAAGGGCCAGTGACACTGCCCTCAAAAAACAAAAAAAACAACAACAATGCCTCTGTGATGAGATGAAGTGAGGTGAATGATGTAGGCATTGTGATGTAGCCTTAGGCTACTATAAGGGTGACTTGAACACAAGCACGGTGATATTGTGACAGTCTGCTAACTGAGATGGCTACTAAGTGACTAATGTCTTCCACCCACAAATTTAATGCCTTTTCTATCTTAACTAGGCACTTGCCACACATTGTGGCCATAACTTCTGCACTTTGAGGTGCAACAGCGCAGCTAGCACAAATTTCTTTTTCCTTCTTCACAATTTCATGGATAGAAGATTCATTCTTACCATAGGTCATAGCAACCTCAGCATATTATTTTTTTTTTCATTCCTTAGTAAGTCACGAATTTCCACCTTTTCAATTAAAGAATGCACTTTAAGGCTTCTCTTTGGGATATCCAAATTGCTGGTATCACTAGTCTTGTGCTTTGGGGTCATTATTAAATAAAACGAGAGTTACTTGATCACAAACACTGAGATACTGTAACAGTCAATCTGGAACTGAGTTGGCTACTAAGTGACTAAAGGGTAGGAGAAACGGAGAGCATGGATAGGCTGGACAAGGGATGATTCTCATCCGGGGTGGGGTGAAGTGGGATAGCACGAGATTTCTTCATGCTACTCAGGATGACACATAATTTAAAACACAAGAATTGCTTATTTCTGGAACTTTCCATTTGATATTTTCAGACCACGGTTGACTGCAGCTAATGGAAACAGTGGGAAGTGAAACCCCGGATAAGGGGGGCGGGGAATGCCATAGAGTTTTCATCATCTCAAGAGATGATGTTTAGAATCTGAGCCTCTGAAAAACCAATCAATCTGCCAATTTGATACAAAGAGCTTTTAAGACCCAGAAGAAGTGTCAGCCAAGTGCAGAGTGCTTTTCTGTTGGCTTTCTCACTAATTGTGCTTTGAATATATTTTCATTTATTAAAAGTAGATAATGAAGTTCAGTATATTTTGAGAGTCTACTGTGTAACATTTTATTACTAAATTAAAGTGAAAAATCCATGTTCTCAAACAGTGCAAAATGAAAGATAGTATACTGAAGGAAAAGTCCAATTATCTTAACACATAAATGTTAGCTATTGTGGGATTTTTGTGTTTTATTATATCAAGTTGTCTCTGCCTTATTAAAAATTTCAATTCTAAAGGCCAAAAGATCAAAAAGGGATAAAAATGTATTCTTAACCAATCAACAAATATTTATTAAGCACCTTTTATGGACTTGGCAATGTGCTAATAGGCAATATGGAAACATAAGGTATAATACTATTTGTTTTTCATTGATTTTTACCATGTGCCAACTATGTGCATATATCTCTCTTATTTAATTTTTACCTACTTGTTTAATTACCATGAGGTATAGGTCATATTCCTCCCATTGCATAGATGAAGAAACTGAGGCTCAGAGAGATGAAGTGATTTGTTTAAGGTCACTCAGGAAGTTTTAGAGCTAGGATTCAAACCCAGATTGGTCTGATTCCAAAGATCATTCTCTTAAATACAATTCTCTACATTTTCCTCAAGAAAGAGGTCTTTTCTTTTAGCTTGGGCCAAGCCAACAACCAAAGGATGTCTATGGAATCTGCTCTGTGGTCCTTTATTTGATCAGGTAGACTGCTCTGAATTGGGATAACTAAGACTGGTGCATGTGAAGCAACAAAATATTGCTCTGAAGGATATATGATGAAAACAGAATATCTCGTCTTTTCCATGCCCTTTCAACCTTTTAAAGGGGGTTGTCACTTTGTAAAGGGTGAAAAGAATAACCATTGCATTGTTTTGTACACCTGAAACTAATAAAAAAAATAATAGCGGCATCTCCTTCCAGTTTTTTCCACATTATTCTAGGTTAGAGGCAGTCAAGGCTAGTGTGACCTCCGGGATAATTCCATTACCTCTTCAATTCCAACCCAAAGTGCTATGTGCTGTAGAAATAAACAGAATAGAGTCCTCTCTATTTTCATAGATATGGAAAACCTCTGGGTCCTGTTGTTTTTCCCAGTGCAAGCAGTTACAGACCTATTCTAACTCTAGGCCCTGTGGTAAGCAGTAGTCTTCTAGTTTTGAGTATCATACTAAAACATTTCAAAGGAAGCAAAACTTTTCTTTCCCCCAGAGGTAAACAGAAGTTGCACTCACTTGCATTCTTTTTCTTTTGTTTCTTTCTGCTTTATTTTATTCTTTAGATTCCACATATAAGCAAATCATATTGTACTTGTCTTTCTCTGTCTGATATACTCCACTCAGAACAATACCCTCCAGGTCTATTAATGCCGTTGAAGGTGGCAAGAATCCATTGCCATCCATGGCTGAGCAATATTCCATTGTATAGGGCCGGCCAAGTGGCGCGGTGGTTAAGTGCTGGCTTGGGAAGCCAGTGGCCCCGGTTCGAGTCCCACATATGAGGGTGAGTGACACTGCCCCAAAAAATAAAAAATTAAAAAATTAAAAAAAAAATTCCATTGTATATATCGACCACCTCCTCTTTATCCATTCATCCATTGATACCAGGCTGCCTCCACATCTTGGCCATTGTAAACAATGGTGCAATGAACATATGGATGCATACGTGCCCTCGAAGTAGCATTTTGAGTTTCTTCAAGTAAATATCCAGAAGTAGGATTACTGGTTTCTTTTTTGTCTCTTGTTATAGCCTTTGTTTTAAAGTGTATTTTATCTAGTATAAGTAGTGATACCCCAGCTTGTTTTGTTTGTTTCCATTTTCATGAAATATCATTTCCCATCCCTTTACTTTCTGTCTGTGCATGTCTTTCAAGCTGAAGTGAGTCTCTTGTAGGCAGCATATGTAAGGGTCTTTTTTTCTTATTAATTCAGCCCTCTTATATCTTTTTTTTTTTAGGGCAGTGTCACTGGCCCTCATATGTGAGACCCGAACTGTGGCTGCTGGCATCACAAGCCAGCACTTAACCACTGCACCACTCAGCCGGCTCCCTCCTATGTCTTTTGATTGGAGCATTTAATTCATTTACATTGAAGTTAATTGTTGATGGATATGTAGCTATTGCCATTTTATTATTCATATATTTTTTAAAGATTTTATTGGGAAATTGGGGGAAGGGAACAGTGTTGGGGAACCGGGGAAGGGGAACAGACAAGCTGCTGTCTTTTTGTTCTTCAGTCTAGTTGTGGAGGACATTGCTTCACTGGCCCACTCTTCTTGGGTGAGGCAGATCGGTCGCCGGCCTCTGGATGGCCGCTTACAGTGACTCTTGGCAGCTCACACCAGCTGCCAGCCGCTCACACTGGCTGCCAGCCACTCACTGTAGCCTGTGGCAGCCCACTGCAGCAGAGGCTGCAGCTATGCCGTCCCCGAAGACTCACACAGCCCAGCTCCAGGTGGAGCTGTTGTTCACCATCTTAGTTATAGAGGGCAGTGTCACTGGCCCTCATATGTGGGATCCAAACTGGGGCCACTGGTGTTCCAAGCCAGTTCTTAGCCAATGCGCCACTCGGCTGGCCCTTATTTGTAATTTTGATCTTTTATTTTTTCTGTCTTAAAGAAGCCCCTCTAACATTCCTTGTAATACTGGTTTAGTGGTGATGAACTCCTTTAGCTCTTTCTTATCTGGTAAGCTCTTGATCTGTCCTTCAATTCCAAATGATATTGTTGTAGGGCCATGTTTTTGTTTTTTTATCACATTGAATAATTTCTGGCCTGCAAAGTTTCTGTTGAGAAATCAGCTTATAATCTTATGGGGGCTCCCTTATAAGTTAGGTTGCCTGAAAAGTCATGACGCATTTTTGCAATGAAAAACATAGAAAAAATATGTCATGACTTTCCCGACAATCCAATAGTTGCCTTTCTCTTGTTGCTTTTAGGATTCTCTGTTTTTAAGCTTTGCCATTTTAATTATAATATGTCTTGGTGTAGACGTATTTGGGTTCATATTTTTTGGACTCTCTGTGCTTTTTGGACTTGTATGTTTATTTCTTACACCAGGTTAGTAAAGTTTTCAGTCATTATTTCTTTAAATAGGTTCTCAATCTCTTGCTTTCTCTGTTTTCCTTCTGGTACCCCTATGATGTAAATGTTGTGACGCTTGATGTTGTCCCAGAGGTCTCTTAAACTATATTCATTTTTTTTTGGATTCTGTTTTCCTTTTGCTGTTCCAGTTGGGTATTTTCTGCTACCTTGTCTTCCAAATCGCTGATTTGATCCTCTGTTTCATTTCATCTGCTGGTTATTTCCTTTTAGTGCATTCTTCATTTCAGTTTTTGCATACTTCTCTGCTGACTGGTTCTTTTCTATGGGTTCTTTGTCCCTTTTTTATGCTTGCTATCTCTTTGTTGAAGTTCTCACTAAGTTCCTTGAGCATCCTTATAACCATTGTTTTGAACTCTTATCTCTGGTAGGATGCTTGCCTCTATTTTTTTTAGTTCTTTTTCTGAAGTTTTCTCCTGTTCTTTTTTGGGACGTATTTCTTTGTTTCTTCATTTTGGCTACCTTTTTGTGTTTGTTTCTATGTATTAGGTAGATCTTCTGTGTCTCCCAGTGTTGGCCAGGTGGGCTTGTGAAGTAGGTGCGCTGTTGTGCCTTGGCATAATCTCCCTGGTCACCTGCCCTGGGTGCTCCAGGAGTGTCTCTTGTGTGGATTGAATGTGCCCTCCGATTATAGTTGAGCCTTGATTGCTATTGGCATGTCAGTGGGTGGCTTTGGTCCTCGAGCTGAATGGTTGTGGGTTTTGGCCACCTCTACAACTTCTGGCTTGCTGTGCGGGGCAGCTTACCCCACTGAGTGAGAATCACCCCAGCAGTCTCTGGTGCCTATTGAGACTATCTTTCATGTGTGCCGCTTGTGGAGCTAATTGGGTCGTGCTCTGCTGTGGTCTAAAGCCAACCTCCATGTATATTTGTTCTGGAGCCTCCTGGGAGGGATTGCAGTCCAGGCCCAGGTCACCCACAGCCTGTGACTGGATGGGGATTATGTAGTATGGACTACAAAGTGATCCATGGTTGCTTGCTGCCTATGCTAAAGTTGGAGGCACATGGGAGATACCACACTGCAAACCGAGGATGGCTGCCACTGGTACTGGGCTTGGGGTAGCTCCACAAAAAGCCAGGATATCCTGAGGCCTGCTGCCACCTGCGGATTCCCTTAAGGTTCAGCCACTGATGAAGCCTCATGCAGTACACAAGTTGCACGAGGCAGGGTCTCAGGGAGTCACTAGAGTGGGAAGAGTTGTGGTCACCAGGTTAATGTAGACTCTGATTTGATGCCAGTGTTGAGCTGGGAGCTACTCAGCAGAAGTCTTAGAGCACACTGAGGCCAGTTACCATCTGCCTGGGGCCCATGGAATCTGATAGTTTTCCAAGAAAGAGTGCAATGCAACCAGGGCTGGCTGCTCACTGAGGAAGTGCCTCTGGCATTGGGGGAGTTGGGTGGGGCAGGGTCCCAGTGGAGCTCACCAGACCAATTCAGATTCAGATTTGGCTACTGTGGGGAATGCTCAATGCAGGAAAGTTGGTGCCCACCTGCCACCTGGATGGGAGAAACACCACACAGGAAAAATGGTGACTATCCTCCAGCCCTTGCTCTGAAGACTTACAGTTCAGTCTGCCTCCCATTTGCTTCTGTTGCCCCTTGGAGTTGATGTCCCTCCAACAGAGCACACAGTGAGTGCCTGGGAGTGAGAGAGTCTGTGGGCAGACCGTTTAAGAGGACATCTGGTTTCCCACAGCCTTCCGTCCCACCCAGGTGGTTGGAAAACCCACTGTTTTTCACAGCCAGATGTTGTGGGGGCTCCACTTCATGGCACCAGGACTCTGGACTGGGGAGCCTGGCGTGGGGCTGGGGTCCCTTGCTCTTCCATGGAGAACCTTCATGGTTGAGATATCACTCCTGATTCTCAACCACCTCATGGAAGTTTGGGGCCAGCCTGTCTCATGTTTCCACCCCTCCTACCAGTCTCAATGTGGCTTCTTCTTTATATCCTTAGTTATAAAACTTCTGTTCAGCCTGACTTAAGATGGTTGTCCAGGTTAATTGTTCTATAATTTAGTTGTAACTTCAATGTGTTCACGGAAGAAAGCAAGCACATTATTTATCTACTCTGCCATCTTGGATCTTGTTATTTTTTTTTTTTACCAACATATTGCTTTATTCCTTGGTGGTAGTAAATTAATGTGATCTTGTTACTGAGTAATATGTTTTCCTAGATGATTGAATTGTCTTGGGGGGGCCCGATCAGATTATAAGAGCTGGAAATCCTATTAGAGTTTTTTCAATTAAGTCATTAAACCCTAATATCATCTGAAAATTGTTTTTATAATATGAACATCAATGAAATCCTACGTTAAAGAAAAATTTACCCATCACATCACCTTAAAATATAAAGGTATCTTCTTTTGTTCATGCTCTGTTATGTCTAGTCCATGGGTTTAAGTTTTTGCAGTATTGGCATTGGTGTGATGCCTGGCATTTGTTTAAAGTCTGGATCTATTCACCAAACACCATACTTTAAAGATTGCCCCAGAATGCTATATAGTCTTTTTATATTTGTCTTTTTGAATTTATTTTTAATTTTTATCAATTTATTTAAAATTATAATAGACATACAGTATTATATTAGTTTCAGGTGTATAACATAGTGATTCAACATTTATATATCTTACAAAGTGATCACCACAATGAATCTAGTATGTATTTTTCATTTTTGATGACTATCTTATTTCATTAGGCACTTAGTCCTTGGTTTAGCTAGTGACCTATTTTGGGACATTTGCTTTGTAATTTTTCAATATTATAAATCATAGTATTATGAACACCTTTTCTGCATGTAATATTTTCTTCTATGGGAAGGATAAATCCCCAGAAATGGGATATTTCTCAGTTTATACAATAGAAAACTTTAACTTAGAACACTAATGTACTCTCTGAATATTAAAAGTAAATAGTCCTGCTTTTGCTACGTAAAATGTTAATGATTATTTACATTTTCTAAATTGAAGCAAGTTATACAAAGTTTATTGTATTAGAAACTAGCCTTGGGCCTGCCGAGTGGCGCATTGGTTAAGCGCTGGTTTTGGGATGCCAGCGGCCCCGGTTCGGATCCCACATGAGGGCCAGTGACACTGCCCTCTACAGCTAACAACAGCTCCACCTGGAGCTGGGCTGTGCGAGCCCCGGTGATGGTGTGGGCTGCAGCCCCTGCTGCAGTGGGCTGCCATAGGCTACAGTGAGTGGCCCGCAGCCAGCGTGAGTGGCTGGCAGCCAAGAGTGAGCTGCCAATAGCCGTGGTGAGCGACATCCAGAGGCCAGCGACCGATCTGCCTCATCCGGGAAGAGCGCAATGACGATACCAACAGTGAAGCAACATCCTCCGCAACTAAACTGAAGAACAAAAAGACAGCAACTTGTCTGTTCCCCTTCCCCGATTTCCCAGCGCTGTTCCCCTCCACCAATTCCCCAATAAAATCTTTAAAAAAAAAAAAAAAGAAAGAAACTAGCCTTGGTCCTTTTTATAACTTTTTGGAATAGAGAACTTAAGCTACACATTTTTATTTTGTTGCTTTGGTTAGAGACCTGCAGCATGCAATCAAATGGATTCTCACATCCTTTTGCAGGTGACTGCCTCCAGCCCTTCTGCTCATGCTCTTTGCTTAGCAAGAGAGCCTGAAGATTTTCATTTGATAATGTACAAGTCTTGGGATTTAGAGACTCAGTAGCCCACCTCAAAACAGACATGCCTTATGTTTTTGAGATAGCTGCTTTCATTTTCTATAATGTCTGGTTAACAAAGATGTTTTTCATTTTGTTTCAGGAATAGTTGGGTTTTTTTCCTGCTTCTGGTTTGTTACTAAAATCTACAGTGTGTTGATAGTGGATTAAAGAATGTTTCCAAAGGCTTTCAGCCACAGCACCGTTGATTTTGAATATCTACATGAACATCTATACAGATACACATGTATGCTTACAATCTTATATTTTAAATATATATCAACTTAAAATCTCATTGTCTGGCCTCAATTTGTATGACACAAAATACTGATTGTATGGCACAAAAACATGTTGGGAAACAGGTTTAGTCTAAGTCTTATTTTCCTGAAAAGATACCATAAAAGGGTTTAATTTAAGGAAATTTGAGCAAGGGGAGCACATTTCTTTTAAAAATTAAAGTTGAGTACACTGATTTTTCAGATAAAAACATTTTCCCCCTTTTTCTTCCTCATTTTCTTTAGAACATGAGAGCTATTATCAAATAAATCTTAGGTAAAATGTGAATTTTTCTAATTTCAGTTGATTGTACAAACTATATTACACTTTTGTATCTGGGTGATCATTTTGGAAAATGTACCTTGGTTTAGCATATGAAGTTTATGAAATACCAGATATTGTTTGCTGACTTATTCCTCAATTAAATCTTCATATTTCTGGTGTTGGTTGTCTTTTTCTGTTTGCTATCCTTTGGAGGCTGGGAATGTTCAAGTTTGACTTAGTTGTGTATAGGTAACAAATATTTGGAGTCAATTTTCATGGATTTATTTGCTTCAACTAAATAATATTCAGGTGTCACAAATCCCAAAATGTTGGGAATTTGTATCACAAATATTCTGCAAGCTTGCAGTTTGGGCGGAGCAGTCATGAAAATCATATATTTTCTGTGATAAATTTTATTGAGAAATACTGCTCTTGTCTTATTGAGAAAAACATTTGAAAACTATCTATAACCTTCAATTTGTGCACATTCTCAAAGCTGTCCTGAAGCTGAGCAGTAGTTTGTGTGTTCAGGGATCAAAGAGGTGGTGTTGCCCTTGAAGGGGAGATTGGAATGAGGGGGAACAGGATCAGAGAGTTACATTTTGTAAAAGAGTGGGAGAGAAAGTAGGAGTTGACTAGTTACCCCATGGAAGAAGAAAACAATCCACTAGCCAGTAGTATGCTTTTGTCTACAAGGTGTGATCAAACAATACAGTAAATGTTTAAATAAAAAAAAAATTATTAACAAACACATTGCCATTAATCCCCCTCAAAATACTCCTCCTTGCTTCAAACACACTTATGCCATCATTCTTGACACTTTCTGAAGCAGTTCTGGAAGTCCTTTTTTGTGAGTGTCTTTAGTTGCTCTGTCATGGCTGTCTTGAATCATTTTCACTCTGGGAAAGAGCCAGAAGTCGCATGGTGCCAGATCCAGTGAATAAGGTGGATGAGGACACACCGTAATATTTTTATTTGGCAGAAATTGCCATATACCAGAAGGGATGTGTGACATGGAGCATCGTGATGATGGAGGATGATTTACGGCACACTTTAAAACACACCATTTCTCAACCATAGCTCACACCTCACTGCACCAAACAAATTGAAACTTGTCAGACACTGTTACTAAGGTTCGACATATTGAAGATCCCTGTCTTTCTGTTGGATGGCACTTGGCAGCAGCATTCACCATATTTTGTAATCACAATGGAAAAGCTCCGTGTCACACATTGCTTCTAGTATGGCCATTTCTGTCAAATAAAAACATTACGGTGTGTCCTTACCCACCTTATTCACCGCATCTGTCACTGTGTGACTTCTGGCTCTTCCCCAATGTCAAAATGGCCGTGAAAGGTAAACGTTTTGAATCGATTCAGGACATGGAGGCAGACACAAAGGACAGCACAACTAAAGCCACTCAAGAAAAAGGATTTCCAGGACTGCTTCAGAAAGTGACAAGAACAATGGGATAGGTGTGTTTGAATGAGGGGTAGTATTTTGAGGGGTGTTAATGACCATGTGTCTTTTACTGTAATAAATTATTTAAATATTCACTGTAATTTTTGATCACACTTTGTATATTGGAAGGATCAGAGCTATAACTGGTGGCAAGTAGGCCTGGGGCCTAGAGCAGACTGGTGGGAGAGGGAGTGGCTATAGAAAGTCAAAGGTGTGTGTCTCTTGAAAGTTAAATTTTCAGATCCTCTCAACCATCTCCTATGCATTCTCATAATCCAAGGCTGAACCCTAGGCCCTGCCTCAAAGGAGTAGTTGCTATTATGAGATTCATTGGAATCAATTCCATTCTCTAAATACTCACTCTGAACTAAGTAGTGTTACAGTGAGCTCCAGGGGACTCTTTTCCCACTGGGTTTGCTGCCTGAATGTTTTATCTGAGCTCACAAGACCTCTTATTTACATTGATGGTAGTAGTTTGCTAGAAAGACAAATTTATTTCTGCAGCAGGAAAAAGTCATCACCTGGATGGTCTTCATAGATTAAGGTGAAGGCAGCTGCATGCAATTTTCCTGGCAGCCATCTTTGAACATCTTGAAATGCAGTGTGTAAGAGTATTTTGCTTGATTTTGGAGTGACAAAAGGAGAAGAGCACTTTACTTTGAAACTGAGATGAATAGCTCCCTGAGGCTCTGAGATTGAGCCCATGAATGCCACTTTGGAAGCATGAGGCGTGCAGTGCCTCACACCACTGCTGATGAGATTACCAGAAGAAAAGCTACTAGTAAGTCAAGCACGACCACTCAAGAGGGACTAGTGGGCTCTTAGGTTTTAGACATATTTGCTTATCTCATATGTGTCCTATGATTTCCTATGTCATGGCTGGTATTAGAGGTATAAACATTTTCTGAAACTGGGGTTTGAGAGAGTATGCAACTGCCTCCCTACTTTATGAAACCTGGTGAGTTGGGGCTGAGCTGAGGTGGGTGTGGGTGTGGCTGAATTGTGCTGAGGGAGATGTTCTGGCCCTGACAGGGGCAGGAGCCCAGTGGTGACCCAGGTGCTGGACAGTAGTGTTTCCCAAAAACAAAGACTACTCACTCCCCTCTCCCTGCTGAATCCTCTGTGCCTTGAGAATAAAGACTGGCACTTGAGAGCGCCACAAAACATCTGGCCCCATTTTTCTACTCTGTCCAGCCCACCCTCATTTTGAAATTCTTTTCATTCATAAAAGTCTAGGCAATTTCCCCTCTTTCAGGAAGCCCATCAGGATGACTCCCCCATCTCACTTCATATTCTTTATATTGGAATAGCTCAGTGTAAAATACTGGATCCCATATATTTCATTCTACTGTGTAATACAGTTAGTTTATCTCATTTCCTCTGTTCAAGCAAGAGAAGGGATGGAGATTTAGTTATGTATTTCTACACAGAGCTCTGCATAATAATCAGATACACACATTAAAATTAGACTTTATTTAGCATATTTAAGAATATATCAAGGACAGATTAACAGCACCTATTTAAGAAACACAAATATTACTTAATAATATTTAGTTAAACCACAAACATCAAACATGAATCTCTGTATTCCACAAGCAGGAGTCCGTTATTCCTGTCCAACAACAGAAAAAGTAACCATTTTAGAAAGGATCCAATTAAAGCCAACCAATATATGAAATGTCCTTAGACAGTCTCTGAGACTACTGACCCATGTAACAGTATTGATTTACGAATTTGATTGGGGCGTGAAGGAGTTTCTCATCTTGCTGGGGGGAGGAGGATAAACCCACCCTTTTGTGCACCTGAAGGTAAGTTGTGCCAGTGGGAACGTGGCCCCAGAATTGTAGTTTGGCAATCCTTTAAAAAGGCACTTTTAAATTACAAATGATTTTTTTTTAAGGAAAAGGAAAGTTTTAAATTCAAAAATTTAAATATTACAACTGTTTACTGACTGAATGCATTTTTTTTATTGTTTTCAGTCTCAAAGCAGCACAAAATTTGGTATTAAAGGCAGTTTTAGAAGTTATTTAAAGAGGATATATATATATTTTTTTTTTCTAGTTTTAATATTTTTGTTTTAAAATATAATAAATTCATCTTATAGCTCTCTTTTATTGTCTGATGCAAATGCCATTGATAACGATTGTCATTCCCAAACACCTTGGCTGCGCCGACCCCCAGAGGAGTCCTCCTACTACTTTATCTATTTACCCGTCCATACTATATCTTATCTCTCAGGTAACCAATGAAACACAAAACCAGAGCAGTCTTTTTCTAGTTTTTGGTACTGCTTTAGGTAGGTAACGATGGTCACATTATAGATCTACTAAATGCAAATCCTGTCAGTTCATAGTCAGGTACTGGTTGGGTCTTGAGAGTACAGTATTCTTTCCATCCTGCCAACAGGACTCCAATAGCCTATCCTGGGGTCTTCGCTCTTTAAGGTGGAAAGAATTGTCTTTTTTGATTTTGCATTCTATACACTCAATCAATGGAATACAGGCATACTGGTGCCAAGCGTGTTGTGGACAACTGCCGGTGAGGAGTTCAGCCAAGACAATTAGTTTACACTAATGACCAATTGTACCAGAATAAGTTTTTACCTGTCATTATTGTAACAGGGATTTAAGGAACAAAAGGCACTACTTCCCACCACCCCACCTTGGAGCCATCTTATACACCCTGTAGTAACTTTAAACATAAAAATTGTAAAATAAATGCACTATGTTCTATTTCAGGAATTGACCAAAGTGTGGGTCACACATAGAATTCTGCATGCATTTTATTAACTAACTTTACATGTCTGTAGTACCTATTTTTGAGGATGACACTATCTACAAATACATACAGTCTAATATCTAGCACCTTATCTCCAAGAACACTTATATTTTATATACAGTTACAGATTACATCTAGGAGAATTACTACAGAAAAGAATATACCACTGAAACAGACAAAAATACCAAACTTTTAACATTAAAGTTGTAGCACAGATGAAGAGGGAGGAAATCCACTCAACTTTGAAGCACCAAACTAAAACCAATCTTGTTTATGTCTGTATTTTAGAACCAGAGCCAGTAATGAATCCTCAGACATAGCAAACCTCGTGTAAGTGTACAAGTTACTGTGGTTTCCCCTGGTGTGTGTACTTTGAGATACGAGAGCTTTGGGAGGCAATGATGGAAACCTTTGACCCTTATTGGCAACCTTAATTTACCTTGAGGATTCTTATTCTTCTTACCAAAGATCAATGGACTTGCCAATGACCTGGCAATCAGTGGCCAAGTTGTAGATTTTAGCTTTCCTATTTCTTCCTTCAGCCAGTCTTGTTGCTTTTATCAGAAGACTGCTGTAAGTAAGCTGGACATTTCCGGTAGAGGAAGAGATTATCAGTAACTGGAGAGAATTTATGACAAGCGTTCCTCTTCTTTTTGAGGTTTAGGTTATGGTCTGCTGTTTGCAGCTCATTGCTTCTGTCTCCTCATGCCTAAGCTTGAAGGGGCTTTGAGGGGGCCACGAGTACCCGTCTGGCCCATAGAAAATGAGAGAGACAGAGATAAGGAGGGAGAGGGTTAAAAGCCAGGCTGACCAGATTTTCCCTCCTTATCTTGGTAACTGGCTCACAGCCAACTCTTCCTTTCATCTTGTCTGCTCTAGAAGGAAAAGACATTTTGCTTAGAGAATCCTCTCCTGACAGCATGGAGTTTGTCTTAAAGAGGAATACAACAAAAAACACATGAGGGAAAACACTTGTATTGATTTTTTCCCCTCAAAATATGGGGGAGGGTAGTTATGAGAATAAATACAGTCCAGTAGTTTTTGTTTGTTTGTTTTAACTGAGCCATCCTGCCACCTGTTGGCAGCTCAGCTCAGGCTGGGCATCAAACTGCTGTTGCTCAGAGCTCAGCTCACACTCTTGAGTGAGCTCTTAACCAACTGAGCCACTTGGAAGGCCCTTACAGTCCAGTAGTTTAAATTGTTCCTCTCTTTCTTTCATCCCAACCACCTCTGAATGTTTTATCTTAGAGACTTCACATTACTAGATGCACAATGTTTCTCTTCCAAATAGTGTATTTCAGACATTTTAAAGGGCATTTTGGCAAAGTCTAAGAAAACCTAGTTTAATCTTGTAAATTATTCTTCAGATAGTATGAAAAAAATCTTTTGAAGTAACTTTACCTAGCTTAATTGGCTAACTATGTATAAATTAAGGCAATGTTAGGCACCTTATAATTTTATAGGTAAACAATTTAAAAAGAATAATTGGACAGTATCTACAGGATTGAATGTGCCCCTAAAGATATGTTGTATTGGGTGCTGTTTGAGTAAGAAATGAGGTGCCTACCTCCTCCTAAATTATAAAATGGCACTTTTCCTTACCTGCTGAATTTGAAGTAGGTGTTCTGTCATATCTAAATTGGAGTTGGGAAGGAGATAGAAAAAATACCTTTAACTGCTGATCACTTCTATTGTTCACTTCTCTCCTTCCCTGTTTCCATAGGCCCTGGGACCCTGTGAATTGTCAGCTCTGGGTTTGGTGCGGATGAATGGGAGTGAGTGAGCACACAGAGCTTTGAGCAGGGGGTATTCTTGAAGGGCCAGCACAGTGGTGGGGGTGGGGGAGAGTGAGGCAGGTGAAGGCAGTGGGCATGGTGGCAAGAGGTAGGCAGGGAGCTGGAAGTGCAGAGAACTTCCTAGCAGCTGGTATTTATGGTGCCATAGAGAAGATGGACCCTCACATCACAGAAATCATAGGAGCCCAGGGTTTGCTCCTTATTACAGCCCTCCCAAGCTTGTTGAAATTGGTGTGCTAGTCAAAGCACCTGCGACTCCTTGGCAAACTAGACCCTCTATTATTATAAAATAAGGAAATCATTAAATTGAAAATCACATCATTTCAGGGTCTGGTTTATCTGACCCTGTACTTTAATAGGATTTTTACTGCACATATGAAGTGGCCTTGGCAAAAGAATACATCCTTTAAAAACATTTAGGGAAAGCAATTGCACATGAAGATCTGTGAGGCTAATGATGGCTTTTTTTGTGTGTGCTTTCAGATTTTTCAAATGACAAAACAGTATGTGCAATAAAACCTCATTGATAGTGTTTTATTCAAAAGAGCACAAAATTTGAAGCAGTTGCTATCACCAAGCTAACTGGAGGCCCTATTGTTCATTCATTAAAAAGAAAATGTCAGCAAAACAGAATTTCATTACTTCAAAGGTCCTGTTTTCCAGTTTCCTACTTTCCAAAGGTTTTCACCTTTGAGAAAATCCAATTTGCCTTAAGAATGGACAATGACTAAAATAGGGAAATGAGAAACTTTAGAAAAGGAAATCAGTGAGTCTTGGTGCCCTGGAGAATATTGTGTGTGCTGTTAAATGAACTTACCACACTTGTACAGGTCTGGTTCCATTTTGATTTGGAATTTTGGCAAACAATTTTTCTCTGATACACTTTGAAGGGGTTGAGCTTTAAAAATAAAACAAGAAGTTCACTTTCAACAAAATATTTGGAGATACTTCTGTTTGAAATCCTGTTTCCTACCTAGGTAAGCATTTCTACTCAAAAGACAGGCTACAGCTGCCTTGAACTCCTTCGAACATTCAGATCTTCAAGGCAATAGCCCTCCCCCATAAGAAGATTGGTCACATAGGCCATTTCTTTACCCAGATATCCTTTTGAGGACAGGTCAATAGTAGAGTTTGGCAATAAATTACTATAATAAATTTATGACTTAATTGGCTTTATACATATGGTAGAAAAATAAATGATTGTGCAAGGGTAAACCTCAGCCACCCATGTCTTTTCTGAATTACCACAGGTTCCAAACGATTGGAACTGGAATTAATAAGATTTCAATGGACATATCGAGTTGACTGCTCAGTTCAATATTATTTAGGTCTATCCCCTCTCCTTTCCTAAATTCTGAGCATGGCAATCCCAAATTACCACACAGACTTATTCACAGCGCAAATACACTGCTGTTTACCTCTCCTCCTTGTGGAGGTCATGGTGGAATCTGTGAGGAGGAAGAGATAAAGAAAATATAAACAAACTGGGCATTTATATGAATGAAATTTGAGTTCTAATATAGACGTGATGATCACACGAGAATGTGTTTAAACTCTGAATATGGCCATCTTCCTGTACAACCACCTGATTAACTATTTTTCAATCAAATACTCCTTCCACACTCTCCCCCCATATTAACATTGGATTTCTGCATGAACAGTTGATTGACCTTAAAGTTATTTAATTTGATCTTCATGAGGATCAAAAACATTGTCATGACCATTTTTTGGTTCTGTGTTATTTGGTCGAGTCAATATGGTATGTGCCCTCAGAAATACACAGATAGATCCTTACCCAAAGTGATTTCGAGGTTTGGGATTTGAAAACTCTTCCTCTGTATCAATGCAAGGGGTAATTTAGATATTTTAAAGGTTTTCCCAAAGTGATGTATTTTAACAGCAATAATTCAGATATGTCTGACCTAAATGCTTTGATTTTAGGATTGTGTGGAATAGGTCAGCTGCTTGCACGTATTGAGAAGCCATCCTGTCTGTTATTTCTGACCCTCTTGTATCTCTCTCCCATATCTGCAGAGAGCTTAGAGAGAGCCACAGGTGGAAAAGAAACATGGGTGTGCCTGGAGAAAGGAAAATGTTTATCTTGCCTTACTTGCTCTCATGTGGAGATCATATTTCTTGTCTATGATCTCATGGACACTCAAGAAATTTCTAATGGGCACATGACTTTTGATTGTGATTGTGAGTTTTGTAGGACGTTGGCCACTTCTAGTTGAATTTCTTTTCTTTCTCTTTCTTTTTTTTTGAAATACTGTTTGACCAAAAAGGCCTATTTGGAACCCTCTCCCCCTCCCCACACACAAATGACTGGTAGAGGATATCTGGAGAATTTTTGTGAGCATCCCAATTCAATCACAAAGAGAAAATTGTAGAATAGTGGGCATAATTTCTGTCCCACTATTATTCAAATAGGAGAAAGAAAATAGTTTAGGGTCAATTGACAATTTTCCATTTGCATGGAACGATCTTGATCCCAGCACATGCACAAACCCAGGGTTTTATAGTAAAAATGTCAACTGTTTATAGCCCATGAATGTGTGTTATTTTTCTATCTTCTCCCTTGGAGTAGCCTCCCATTTCAAACATGCCGTATTTATTATCCTCCTCCACTTTTCTGGATCCCTGTAGAGGATCTAGAAACCTTGGTGTTTTAACTACACGATGCCTTTGTCTTAGTTTCCACAACAGTGTTTGCACCAGATTGTTGGCCTCATACATTGATCAGTCAGTCAGGTTCTGTGTCTTGGGCTCCATGAATGATTGGTCCATTGCTTGTCTTTCAGTTGGACACAGGCTGTAGCCCTTGCCCCTGAGCACTTGACCTGAGGGCTGAAAAGTCCTTAAGTTCATAGGCATAATCTTCCTTTTTCCTCAGAGTAAAAGCTGACACGTTGTAGTTCTGGGGAGACAGACAGGATACCAACCAAGTACAGATCCAAAATAGATAGCCCTTGTTGCTTTAAGAAATTTAGAGCCTAATAATTTTTTTGGGGGAAATTTCAGTCAGAATCCTCAAGTCCGTGCTTTGAGGGACACACTTTTAAGAGAAGACTCCTGTTCCTATCTCTTCCATATATTTATCTACCTTGTGATGAGACGGATGTGTGCAACACCTTTGCCTGGAATGGTATGGGTTGGCATTAATGGGATCGTGGGTGGTCCATTTAAATGAAAGCTGTTCTGTTTTCTGCATCACCAACAGTTCAAGGTTTGCCTTAGAACTCACTTCAAGGTGAAGTGGCAGAATCATGAGAAGGGACGGTCTTGCCTTCAGTCCCTCCATCTGTGCCAGTTTCGGTTCCAGGCAGGTCTGGGTGGCTGTCTTCTTTAGCAGGGTTTTCCCTACAGAAAAACTTCTTCAGCATATCCTGGATTTCTTTCTTGATGGTCTTGTGCATGTACCCATAGATGTAGGGGTGGATGCAGCACTGCAGGAAGAAAAGCCAGATGATTATGGTGATGACCCACTGGGGTACCTTGGTTTGGACATCCACCCACACAGCCAGGACCGCTATAAAGCAGTAGGGCCCCAGGGACAGCACATAGGAGAAAATGATGAGGAAGATCACTTTAGTAGCTTTGTACTCATAGCACCTGGGCAAAGGTGGATCACTGCTGTTTCGCCAACTCGCTGGGAGACTCGCTGGGATATTCACTGCCTCAATGTCATCCTCACTGAAATTGATGTCATCCTCACCAAACTCCATGTCATCTTCACCCAAATCAATGTTGCACTGGTTGACCTCTGTGTGGCCCTTGTCTACTGTCAGGCTGCTCTCAATTTTGGTGCTGCCTTCCTTACCCTGCATGCTGCCATCCTTGGCTTCCGTTCTGCCCTCTTCGGCCTCCATGCCACCTTCCTTGGCCTTGACCTCACCATCATCCTGGTGGTGGAACCTGCTCTCACCTTGGAACTCATCCTTCTTCTCTCCCTCTTCGTCCTCATTCTCCACAATGTCCTTGGCTCGAATCTCCAAGTTGTGGCCCTTGACATTGTACAGAAGAGCATGCTGCCGCCGGGCGGCACTAAACACCACCGAGTAGCAGGCAATCATGACAACCAGTGGAATGATAATGAAGGACACCACGCTGAGAATGGTGTAGCTGGGACTGGCCCCCCAGATCATAGAGCAGAGGGCATTGCGCTTGTCAAAGGCAGCCTGGCCCCAGCCATAGAGTGGAGGTGTGCTCTGCAGGATGGCCATGATCCAGGTGCCATAGAGGAGCATGTAACCCCGGCGTGGGGTCATCTTGGCCGGATAGGAGAGAGGGTGGATGATGGACAGGTAGCGATCCACAGACACCACGATGATGGTGTTGACACTGGCAAAGGCGAACAGGTGAGTGAGGCTAACCAGGGCGGTACAGAAGTGACTGTTGAGGGGCCAGAAGAGAGGCACAGAGGTGGCGACCACCCAGGGGGCCACGAGTGAAACCTGCAGCAGGTCAGTGACCAGGAGGTTAAAGATGAAGCGGTTGGTCACCTGTAGCATCTGCGGCTTGCGCTGCAACACCAACGCCAGTACTATGTTGCCCACGAATGAAGCAGTGAGGAAGATGAGCAGCACGCTGGAGCGGATGATGCCGTGAGCCAGGCTGATGGGCATTTTGGAGAGCGGCATGCATGTGTGGCTGCTGTTGTTTTCACGTGTGCTGTTGGTGCAGGTGGATGTCATGGCCACGGTGGACTGGCGTGAGAAAAGATGCAGGTTCCGAGCTGGCACCAGCAGGCAGTGAAAGGGCGAAAGGACTGCACTCACTGCCTATGCTAGGGAGGAAAGAAAAACATGGACCAGGTTAGTCACCCTGTGGAGGGGGTTCCGCTTCTGCGCTGGGAAGCGGCCCTGTAGAATCCCTTCCCCGGGATCCCCGGGCACCCCCCCACCCCCCCCTGTCCACATCCTGCAGTTTCTCTGAATCCTTCTCTTACTCTTTGGGTTTCTCTCGGGTTTGCTGAGTCCCTTTCATTTGTCTCTCCCTCTGGTGCGTGCCCACACTCTCTGCATATCTGTCCTACTATCTCTGGGTGTTTGAGTTTGGATTTCTCCAGCTGTCTCTCCCACTACCTCATGTGCACACTCTGTGTCTCTGCCTGTTTGCATTTGTTGATCTCTTTTTCTTTCTCCATTGTCTCTCACTAACGCACTTTTTTTTCTGTATCTCCTGGGATGTGTGTATGTGCATCACCATTTTTCTCTGACTCTCTCACCCGTTTCTCACTCTGCCTTTTATCTCTATTTCTCAGTCTCCCGCTAGCACGTGCGTGCTGTCAGTCTCTGTCACTCTGTCTTTTTCCTCTCTCTTCCCTTTCTGCCTCTTGGTTACTGCCATCTCTCCCCACACTCTCGGTCAGTTTCTCTATCTCTCCGGCTTTCTGTGTGTTTCTTTCGCTGACGCACTTTCTCTGTAGCTGTGTGTGCGTGTCTCTTCATCTTTCTCCGCATCTGGTCCCTGTCTCTCCCTCTGTCTCTTTCTGATGCGCTCTTCAATCTGTGTCTCTGCCTGTCACTGCCCGTTGCTGACTAGAGCATGCACTTCCCCGTCTTTTCCTGATGCTGCACTCTTGTGTTTCCATTTCCCTCTCAGTCTATTTCCCTAACAATCTCTGTGGTTCCCTAGCGCACCTGTTCAGTATCACTCGCTGTATGTGTATTTCTCTCTATGCGCCTCCTTCTGTCTCTCGCTGCACTTGCTCTTTTTCAAATGCTCACATCTCTGTGTCTCTCCCTGTCTTCCATTTTGGTTTCTCTCTCTCTCTGTGCGTTAAGTTCTCTCTTTAGGGCTGTCTACATATCTCTTTCTTTTGCTCTCTGAAGATCTACTGCTTATCCCTCCAGATTGTCTCTGTCTCTCCATTGCCCAGGGCCTCTCTTTCTCTAGTACATGCACTTAGAGAGTCCATTTCTCTGTCTCTCACTCTCTCCCTGAAACTTTCGCTAAACACTTTCTGTGTAAGTTTGTGTGTGCATCTCTGTCTCTCTCCATCTTTCACCAACGATCCCTCACATCAATCTCACCTCGGTTTTTCTCTGGTTGGATCTCTCTCTGATCTCTTGCTCTCTGTCAGCTTTATTTTGCCATGGAAACCAGCTGCCACCTTGGCCACCGCGTGCTCTGGCAGATAAATCTCCTAGTTTATCAGCAGCGCAGCCATGGCTGGATGCAGGGAGGATGTCTATTGTGACCTCCCCCCCCACTCCCCAATTCAGCATCCTCCCTGCATTCTCCGACCCACCCCGTACCCGCGGCTGCGGGTGTCGGAATGGGTGAGCTGAGGAGAGCAGGAGAGGATGCAGGAGTGCCGGGCTGGCGTGGAGAGTCTGGGGGAGACAGAGAGAGATTGGGACGCAGAGAAAGATGGAGAGAGAGAAATGAGACAGAAAGAGAATGAGAAACAGAGACAAAACGAGAGCACGCGGAGAGACAGGGACAAATGACAGAGGAAGAAATAGATATAGAGACAATAAATGAGTAAAGAAGGAACAATGAGAGTGCGAGAGAAAGAGAGAGACAAAGAATGAGAGCCAGGGAGAGGGACCGAGAGACCGGGAGAGATGGAACAGCAAAACTGTAAAGAATAAGAAAAGAGGATGAGAAACAGAGAATGAGAGAAAGGAGGAGGAACAAACAAGACAATTGGTGGTGGCGGTTGGGAGTGAGAGAACGCACGAGAGAAAGTGCGAGGGAAAACTCGAGGGCGAGAGGACGACAGAGGGACAGCCACACCCCTGCTGTCGGGCCGCGGTGGACGGGGAGTCCTGGGCTCCAGAGCGCGGGGTCCAATCGGCGCCAGGGCAGTGAAGACAGGAGCCTAGCTGGCCTCTTACCTGTTGCTGCTGGAGACGTCGCGCCACGGGAGCTGCGTGCTGGTCCCTCAGGACTAGCCGCACTCGACCGGGCTGCGTCCCAAGGCGCCGGAGGCTGTGAGTTCGCACGGTCTGAACACCAAGCACCAGGAAGCGGGAGCGGCGGGACTAGCGGGAATGGGGCGCTTGTGCCCTCACGTCCGGCCAGCGCACCGAGCTCCAAGCTCTGAGCGGCGACTGGGGCGCGCGGCTTCTTAAGGCAGCACTGAGCCCTCACCTTGCGGCGCCTCCCTCCCCTCGGCCCCCGCCTGCGCCAGTGACGCACGAGTCGGCGGGCGCTAGGAGAAGCCGTGCTGGCGGGTGGGGGGCACTGCATCGGACCCCATTCACATTTTCTCATCCGATGTCCCCACCCCAGGGGGCCTGAGCTCACCCAGACATCACAGACTGTATTTTCCCCTGGGGCTGATTTTCATACAAACCTTATGCCTTCGTAGACCTTAGATTTCGGGCTGGGCCCTGGCCACAAACCTGCACAGTTCTTCCAAAGAGAAACCAGAAACCTGGGCCTGGGCCTCGGATCTTGACATTTGAAAACCCCCACCTCCCTAAAGTATGAACCACCCCAGGACCCAACAGAGGAATCCTGACTGACTTTGATATCACGGTATTTCCACAATTCCTTCTAGCTCCAGCAAGAGCTAAAAAGCAGTTCTTTTTTTGTAGGTTTTGGGAACATTTAATCTAAGACAAGCCACTTAATTAACTACTGCATTATTTGATTGAAGTATGTCTGTAAATCTCTCTCTCTCTCTCTCTCTCTCTCTCTCTCTCTCTCTCTCTCTCTCCAAGTACTGTGTTAAACTCTTTACAACAGAGAATACTGATGAATCCTTATCCCAATCTTGTGAGGTAAGTACTGCTATTTTCTTTATTTTATAGACAGAAGCAGAAGCCAACAGAGATTCCTTACTTGCCCAAGTTCAAGTAAATGTTGCACCTGTTCCATTAACCAAGACTTTCTGGTCCTTCCAAAGACATTTTGGGTTTTTGATCTATATTACCCTGGGCAGATACCAGGGCATCAAGCTCCCCCATACCCCCATCCAGAATGGAGATTCAGGCCTAGGAAAATGTTCTAGACCAGGAATCATTTGGGTCTGATTTCCAAGGGATGAGTATATGTTTTCTAGGCAAGACGAAAGGGGAAGAAGTGTGTTCTGCAAGAAGGAGATGCATGGGCAAAGAGGGCTGCATGAGAGAGCTGCGTGCCAAGAGAGGGTGCAGCAGGGTGAGTGCCAGGAGGTGAGCTGGAAAAATGGGGTAAGGGCAAATCCTGACTAACTTTGAGTGCCAGTCTGGGGATTTTGGACTTTATCCTGAGCTCACTGGAGGACAAATTAAGAATTTGTTTTATTGTATTATGAACAATTTCAAACATATACAAGTGTAATGATAATATTAAACACCCATGTTTTCACCATTCAAGCTTAACAATGATAAATAGTTTGCCATTATTGTTCATTGATGGTATTTATGCAGGGCAATGTGATGACATTTCTGTTTTTACAGGGTGCTCTAGAAGCAGGGCTGGGATGGGAGTGGGTGAGGTATTGAATGGAGAAAGAACAGAAAGGACGGTGCAGCAGGAGACAAAAAGGGTCTGAGCAGGTCACACAGTGGGGGCTGAAAAGAAACTCACAGAGAGGCCAAATTAACAGTGGAGAGGGATAAAGGCAAGGAGGTGTCTGGGAAGGTGTGGGATGAGCACAAGATTCTGAGTTGCTTGATAGGCTGGATGGAGATCCCTTCCTATGCCTCCTGGAGAGGAAACAAGGCAGGTATATAATCAGGCCCCAGGATGCTCTTTGGATTTCAAGTCATACATTTAATAAAAAAAGATCATTTGTATTTTTTTTTTTGCTAGGCCTGATTTTATCTTAAGATTGAGTGGTATAAACATAGTCGTTTTCCCTGGAGACAGTTATCATGATAATCAAGCACAGTTATAAATCCCTAGCCTCACTCTGGCCATGGTGCAGGATCCTGAGTGACATGCACTGTCAAATGGCAGTTCACTCAGACTCGATATTTTGGAATCACTTGGGAGGCAGTTAAGCTGCGAGCAGTGTCCAGACACAAAGGCCAGTCCAGCCCATCCTGCCCTTTCCTCCTTTTCATTGTAGTCTTGAGAGTTCCCTGGACTGCTGGAATCTAGTAGAAGATAGGGTGAGAACCGGTAGGTACATGTTAATTGTGGGTGCCTCAGAAAGGCAGGCTCATGGAGTCTGCAACTGTACCCTGACGCTAAAGGGGAGATGGGGAATGGAAGCAACTGCAACCAAGTCCTGTATGCCTAAAGGAGATGATATGAAAGCTGAGGAATCACTGGGAAAGAAATGCAAGCTACTTTTCTGTACAGGGAGATGTTTGAGGGTTGTTCATTCTCAGGTGTCTGTTTCTTCTTTTTCCTTTCAGGCTCAAGCAGAGTTGGTGTCCTTGAATTTCAAAGGCATGCAAGTATCAGCATCCCAACTGGAGGTATGTGGGGGGCCTTGGGGAATGTAGAATTGGCTTCAGGCCCTGCAGGCTCTGATTCGGATGGCCTTGGAAGAGCCCTTCAACTGACAAGCCTCTAGATTATTGGGAGGTTTTTTTGGGATGACACAAGGAGAGTTTGGGATGATGGTGAAAGAAGTCATCTAGAGCATTTCCCTATCTTTGTAATTCTGTAGCAGTAGAAGTAAGATGAGGCTAATGGTATTAATGAGGCAGGGCTGGAGCGTAAGAAGCTACTGTAAAGGGCTCTAAGGCCTGATAACAATCACAAGCTGCAATATTGGCCAGCAGCATGCCAGCATGGTCTTCCCAGACTTGTTCACCTGGTGAGGCTGCCTTGATGGATATACCAACTACCATGTGAGTGAAGTCAGGAGCCTATGACTTCCAATTATTGGGTCTAGTAACAATGGGGGTGCAAGAGTCCTTGAGTGCCTATCATGTGCCAAACCTCATGCTTACTTTATCCTATATAATCCTTGAAGAAACTCTGCAAGTTAGAGATTAATACAGTATTTTTAGAATCTAAGACACCACATACCATTAAGAAAAGAAAAAGCTGCAAATTTAACTATTACACTACTGGTAGTAATGTCATCTTGATTTCAAAGATGCTAAAATGAGAAAAAAACCCACCTACTTTAGGATCAATGTATGATAGTACCATTTCTCTCCTTTCTGAAAGGTCACACAGCAAGTGTTGGAGGTGAGAGGTAAAACCTGTTCTATCTGACTCCAACACCAGGATTTTTCCTATGCTACTTCTTGGAAGGATCAATAGGCAAGACAGAAAGGTTCCCGGAGAGCCAGCCTAGAAACAAATTTGAATTGTTACAATTATGGGAAGATGAATGAAGTTGCAGTGGTAAAGGCTTTTTTTTTTGTAGGATACAAGATTCCCATTGTCTGTGAAATGACTAAATTAGTTAATATAAATTCTAAATCACACTCCTACCTGCGTAGTAAGTACATAATAGGTCAATGGGGAAAATATGTGTTTTTGTATTGGAGTGCCTACCCGTCAGGGTGTTTTAAGTTTTTCCGTGTTATGAGCTTATCTGGTATTCACTTTAGGCCAACACTTGTGGTTGTGCTGGCAAAACTCAAATGAAATTAAGTACCATCTGGGTGTGAGCCAATAATGCCCACTCTGTGGGCTTGGGCAGGAGAGAAGGTCTAGATTTCGAAACAATGTATTTCCAGATAAAATGGTTTAGAAGAGAAAATCAGCAAAAAAAGAACTGTATGGATTAAAAATGAAGAGACCGGGGCCGGCCGAGTGGCGCGGTGGTTGGGTGCTGGCTTGCGACGCCAGTGGCCCCGGTTCGGATCCCGCATGTGGGGGCCAGTGATACTGCCCTCAAAAAAAAAAAACCTTTAAAAAAATTTAAAAACATGAAGAGACCAGGCCGGCCAAGTGGCGTGGTGGTTAAGTGCTGGCTTGGGAAGCCAGCAGCCCCGGTTCAGGTCCAGTGACACTGCCCTCAAAAAAAAATGAAGAGACCTGATTTCTAGTCCTAATTCTGTGGTTATCTTGCTGTGTGACATTGGGAAGATACCCTTCCCTCTCTGATCTCAGCTCTGTTAATCCAGCAAATGAGGTAGGGGTAGTGTTAGGTAATCTCTAAGAATCCTGTCAAATGATGACTTTTGATTCCATCTACTTTCTATCTGGGTGTTATTAAAAATCCCCGAACTCATCCAATCCAAATATTTAAGAATTGAAAACTAGACTTCTGCTTCTGACCGTGAAAGAGCAACAAGGACTGGATTTATGCTTCCACCTTAAACAACAAAAAAAGTGGACAAATATATATGAAATAATGGTTGTCATGCATTGGAAAACAGGGAGTACAGGACACTGACTCTCAAGAAAAGGGAAACAAATGAAATGAGCCCTACAATTGCACTAGTTTACTACCTAGAGAGGGTTCCAGACTGGGATCCCAGGCTGGGCCTGAAAGTCTGCCTAAATTGAGGAGACAGAGTTCAGAATTCAGGGAGATGAGGATGACTAGAATTTACAAGATAATATAACAGAAGAGCTTCCCAGAGAGAAAGAGTGCTCTAGAGATCTGTAAAAGGTACCCCTCAAATCTTTGACTTAATACTGATCAGCATATGCATATGGGCAAAGTAATCAAGGCTGTGGAAAGAATGACTCAAAAGGAGTAGGTGGACTGATTTGTAGGGCTTACATAGGGTTGGGAATAGCTCAGTTTCCCAACAGCCAGAGAGAAGAAACTTTATAATACACAGGGCACCAGACTGAGTACTCAGAATAAGATTCTTTCAAAAGTGGGGCCAAATTAACCTTAGTCTAAAGTTTGTTTTGACCCACATAGCAAGAAAGATTGAACTGTCTTCCAAGTATCTTTACTGTAACTCAGAGCAAAAATATTGAAAGGAGTACAAAAATATTCCACACCGAACAGCGTAAAACTTGCCAAGACTGAAATACAATAAGACATTATAAGGCATACAAAACAGGAGAATGTTACCCATAATGAGAAAAGAAATATAAATGGACACAGATGATAGAATTAGTACACAAAGACATTAAAATGGCTTTAAAAATATACTGCTTACGTTCAAGAAGGTAGAGGAAAGTATGGACATATGAAGAAGAGATGTGGAAGATAGAAAACAGACTCAAATCTTACTTTTAAAAATAAAGAATATGATGTCTGAGATAAAAATAAATAGGATGACATTATTAGCATATTAGACACTGCAGAAGAAAGTTTAGTGTACTTCGAGACATAACAGTAGAAACTGTCCAAAAGGAAACAGAGAGAAAGAAGATAGAAATAAGTGAACAGAGCAACAGTGAGCTGTGGCACAACTTCAAGTGGCCTAATATACCAGGGGTGTCAAAAAATGTATACAAGTAGACACTTTGTTCAACATTGCTCAAGCAGTAGCTCACTGTAATCAGAAGTGTCTGTATACTGATGGTAACCACTTTGAGCACCTCTTGTCATTGCAGAAGTCAACTGTGACTTGTATACATCTTTTGTTATCGGTATGTATTATTACAATTTTAATACAGTTTCCCTGTCTTAAAATGTATATACATTTTTTGGCACACTCTTTATATGTAATTGGAGTCCCAGAAAGTGTTAGGGAGACAGAAATATTATGTGAAGAAATGATGGCTGAAACTTTTCCAAATGTACTAAAAGTGATAAACCCACAGATCCAAGAAGCTCAACAAAACTGAAGCACAAGAAACATGAAGAAAATCATACGAAGGCACATCATAATGCTTATTGTTTCTCCATAAATTCACACCATATAGTTAGTGAGGCTATTTGGAGAAACTATAAGTTTCATACAATGCTTTTGGAATGTAAAATAGAACAGCCACATTGGAAAATAGTTTGGCTGGTTAAAAAATAGTTAAACAAGGCCGACCGAGTGGCTCAGTTGGTTACGAGTTAGCTTAAGAGCACGAGTTCTGAGCAACAGGGTCGCCAGTTTGATTCTCACTTGGGCCAGTGATTCTGCGCTTGAGCTGAGCTGTTGCTGAGCTGCCCATAGGTGGCAGGATGGCTCAGCTGGTGAGAGCACGTGCTCCTAACAACAAGATTGCCCGATCTATGGTGGGCTAGGCCCACCCACAACTAAGACTGAACTTGGCACCTTGAGCTGAGCTGCCACCTGGACGGCTCAGTGGATAGAGCGTGCGCTCTTAATGACAAGGATGCCGGTTCAGCTCCCACATGGGACGGTGGCTATGCCCACCTGCAACTGAGCTTGTAAGACAGCACCTTGGACTTAGAGGCCATGAGCTGCTGACGGGCAGCCAGATGTTGACTGGTCCCCTCCACAATTAAGATTGAAAAACAACAACTTTGCTGGTCTGCTTTCCCAAGTCCCCAACACTGTTCCCCTCTCCCAGTTTCCCAATTTAAAAAAATAGTGAAACATACACCTACCATATGATCACTTTCCACTTCCAAAAGAAATGAAAGCATTTGTCCATGCACAGGTGTACATGAATGTCTATAGCACCTTTATTTGTAATAGATAAAAACTAGAAACAACTCGGGCCAGCCGAGTGGCTCAGTTGGTTAAGAACTCACTCAAGAGTGAGAGCTGAGCTCTGAGCAACAGAAGTTCGATGCCCAGCCTGAGCTGAGCTGCCGCTGAGCTGCCAACTGGTGGCAGGATGTCTCAGCTAAAAAAGAAAATGAACAAAAACTAGAAACGACTCTAAAATCTATCAACAGGTAAATGGTTTATTCACACATTGGAATACTATTTAGCCCCAAAGAGAACAAATTGCTGATAAAACATGACAACATGGATGAACCTCAAAATAATTATGCTGAGCGAAAGAAACTACAGAAAAAAGAGTACATACTGCATGATTCTTTTTACATAAAATTTCAGAAATAGAAATTAATCTGAAGTGACATAAAGCAGATCAGTGGTTGCCTTGGGATAGAGGAAGAGAGGGAGGGGGAATCAAGTACAAAAGGGGTATAGAGAATCTTTTTGAGGTGATGCAAATGTTCATTATCTTTTTGGTGGTCATGATGATTCATGGTGTAGACCTATGTCAAAGCACATCAAATTGTACTTTTCAGGTATGTGCAGTTTAATATACATGTATTATACATAAATATTAATAGACATGTATTATACATAAATAAATCTGTAAATAAAAATGAGCCTCTGGGGGAAAAAACCCGAAGCCCATGGTTTTTGTGTCCATTATACCACCTCTAACATTAGGACACTGGCCTTTCCCTGAGGGAACCATCTGTCTACCCAGCACCCCTGTCTTGGCTCTCATCAGTCCACCCTTGTGTTCTAGTCATTAACATCCTTGCCCGGCCTTCCCTCAGCAGTGGTAACACAATGGGAGCTCTTCACAAAGGCTCCCAGAATTGTGTCCATCACCTCATGGCAGGCTAACAGCTCCCATTTACTGAGGATTACAGTGTACCTAGCACTTGACCTCTCCCAGCTCATTTAATGAATGCAGTGAGACAGATGCTATCAGTAGCCTCTTTTTTATAGATTGGGCACCAAAGGCTTAGAAAGAAGCCATGACTTACTCAGAGTCACTCAGCAATAGGCAGGGCTAGAATTGGACTTGAGAACTGACTCTGAGTTTACAGCCTGGATACTTAGCTGCTACACTATTTTGCTTCCCCATTCTAAGCAATGCTTAAAAATGTATTACTTTATTTTATTTTTTAAAGATTTTATTAGGGAATTGGGAGAGGGGAACAGCGTTGGGGAATCAGGGAAGGGGAACAGACAAGTTGCTGTCCTTTTGTTCTTCAGTCTAGTTGTGGAGGACATCGCTTCACTGGCCCATGTTGGCACCATCATTGCGCTCTTCCCAGGTGAAGCAGATCGGTTGCCGACCTCTGGATGCTGCTCATGGCGGCTCACGGCAGCTCATGTAGGCTGCCGGCCACTCACTGTAGCTTACGGCAGCCCACTTCAGCAGGGACTGCAGCCTATGCCTTCGCTGGTGACTCACGGCGCCCCAGCTTCAGGTGGAGCTGTTCACTATTTTAGCTGTAGAGGGGAGTGTCACTGGCCCTCATATGTGGAATCTGAACCGGGGCCCTCCTGCTCAGAGTTGGCGTCCCAAGCCAGCTCTTAACCAATGCGCCACTCAACCCACCCTAAAAATGTATTATTAATGTGTGAGGAACTTTATGCACTCTACCTCATCTAATTATCCAATGATCTTATGAGGGGGATATTGTTAATATTTCTCATTTTATAGATGAGAAAACTGAGGCTCAGAGAAGCTAAATAAGTTGTTTAAAGCTATTCTAGTAGCATAGGGATAATTTCAGAGCCCACTCTCTGTAGCTGCTTTGCTCACTATCATCTTCTGGGTAGGAAAGACTTAAACTCTCTCATCTTTAGAACCACACTTACTATTCTTGTTGTTGTTGTTTTTTTTGTTTTTTGTTTTTTGAGGGCAGTGTCACTAGCCCTCATATGGGGGACCCGAACCTGGGCCGCTGGCTTCCCAAGCCAGCGCTTAAACACTGCACCACTCGTCCGGCCCCCACACTTACTATTCTTGAGTCAACTTGGCCAGACACTCAACAGTTTCACAGTGTGACTATGGTGCAGTATCAGGTGCCAAGGGCACTGAATCAGCCTACCCCAGTCTACAACATGTATTCCTTGAGGGGAGGGTTTGGGTGGTTAGAACTGACATATTGCTAATTAGTAATAAATATTCAAATTACTAAACACTCCAAACTGTTCATGACTCTGCATTAAATTTTGGGGTCTTTGTAGTTTCCAAAGGCTAATTTGTATTTTGTTTGTTATTGAAGTAAGATGTTTGGAAGTTTGACTTTATAAAACAGTACAAACACTGAGCTTGATGACAGTTAAGAATCAGAAGAGATCCCTGAAACTAGTGGATTAACTAGAGAAAGTCAACTCATCACGTGTGCTCTGTTAGTGTTGCTTGTTGGCTATAGAGATGTTGCCAAAATGCCTCAAAATTGAGTCTACAGAAAATAAGATTATTTTTCCACATTTAGGAAAATATTTTTGCCATGCTCAGATATCATCATTAAAGGGGGAAAACTCAACCTATTCAAGCCAAACTATAATGGCCATATAAGTTTTTGAGCTTTTGTCCAGAGGAATGCAAAGAAAGGGTGGTGCTTTTCTAGAAGATTCTCATGTAAAATTATTCAAAAATAGTGTTCTGCAATGGAGAGAGGACCATCTCTTTAATAAATGGGGCTGGAATAATTGGATATTCACATGAGAAAGAATGAAACTGGACCTATATTTTATTATTTATTTATTTATTTATTTATTTATTTATTTATTTATTTTTTTGAGGGCAGTGTCACTGGCCCTCATAAATGGGACCCGAACCAGGACCGCTGGCTTCCCAAGCCAGCTCTTAACCGCCGCACCACTCGGCCGGCCCTGGACCCGTATTTTATACCAGTTATAAAAATTAACTGAAAATATATTAAACACTTAAATGTAAGACCTGAAACCATGAAACTTTCAAAATAAAACATGAGAATAAAGCTCCTTGACATAGGTCTTTGTAATGATGTTTGGGGATGTGACACCTAAAGCAACAAAATAAAAAATAAAAGAGTGGGACTACATCAAACTAAAAAGCTTCTGCCCAGCAAAAGTGAAAAGACAACCTACAAATGGGAGAACTATTTGCAAACCATGTGTTTGATAAGTGGTTAATATCCAAAATATATAAATTATTTATGTAACTCAACAACAACAAAACAAACAATTCAATTTTTAAAAAAATGAGCAGAGGATCTGAATAGGTATTTTTCCAAAGAAGACATACAGATGGCCAACAGATATATGAAAAGATGTTCAATGTCACTAATTATTAGAGAAATGTGAATCAAAACCACAATGAAAGATTACCTCAAAACTATTAGAATGGCCATCATCTGCTCAAGATGTGGACAATTGTGGCCTTCTCTCCAGCCCTTGCCCTAGTACAGCGTAGCTCAGTCTTTCCCTGTGTGTCTCTGGCAGCACCCTTCCCCTAGCCCCCAGCCACAGTCCCTCCACCAGAGTCCAGGCCACCAGGTTTGTGGTGATTTGTGCTGCAGCCCAGGTAGGGAATACAGTGATTCTCCCCAGTCCCATGAGTAGAAAAACCATGTAGAGTGGTCTCAGTGATCCATAGAGAAAGCCAGTTGCGAACAGCAGTGGAAGATCTATCAGCTGGGGCCCTTTAGTAGGGAACCACATGGAGCAAAGCTGTCAACAACTAGGAATGAACATGGAGCATGAGTAAGGTTTGAAAGCCAAAGGAACTTTGGCATTGTTTGTGACCACAGCACAACCTAGCCCATCTGGACTGATACAGTTACCTAAACAAAAAATAAAATAAAATTTGAATTAAAAAAAAGAATAATGGCCATCATCAAAAAGAGAATAGATAAATGCTTTTGTGGATGTGGAGAACAGGGAACACATGTGCACTGTTGGTGGGATACTAAATTGGTACAGCCATTATGGAAAACAATACTCATATGGAGGTTTTTAAAAAAATTAAAAACAGGGCTGGCTGAGTGGCTCAGTGGTTAATCACTGGCTTGGGAAGCCAGCGGCCCCAGTTCGGGTCCCACATATGAGGGCCAGTGACACTGCCCTCAAAAAAAAAATTAAAAACAGAAGTACCACATGATCCAGCAATTCCATTTATGAGAATATATCCAAAGGAAACAAAAACACTAATTCAAAAAGATGTCTACACCCCATGTTCACTGCAGCATTATTTACAATAGTCCAGACATGGAAACAACTGAAGTGTCCATTGATGGATGAATGGATAAAGAAATTGTATATATACACACACACAATGGAATATTATTCAGCCAAAAAACGAGGAAATCCTATCATTTGTGACAACATGGGTGGACCTTGAAGGCATTATGCTAAGTGAAATTAAGTCAGACAGAGAAAGACAAATACTATATGATGTCATTTATATGTGGAATCTAAACATATGCACACACACACACACACACACACACACACACTCACATGCACCAATCCAGTAGGAAAAGAGATCAGACTTATGGTTAACAGAGGTGGAGAGTGCACTGAGGGAGAAATGAAGGAAGGTGGTCAAAAGATACAAACTTCCAGTTTTAAGTTAAGTACTAGGGATAAAATCCACAACATGATGACTATAGCTAATACTGTGGTATGATATATAGGAAAGTTGTTAAGAGTAAATCCTAAGAGATATCATCACAAGGAGATTTTTTTTTCTTCTTTCTTTTTATTTTATATATATATATATATATATATATATATATATATATATATATATATGAAGATGGATATTGGCTAATCTTTTTGTGGTAATCATTTTATAATATATGTAAATCAAACCATCATGCTGTACGCTTCAAACTTATACAGTGAAATATGTTAATTATTTTTCAGTAAAATTGGAAAAAAAGAGTGTTTTGTACTTTAAGTGTGGTACCTGGAGACAGTCTGTACCAGTTTGTGAGAGCTGATTATTAAGTTTTCAGGAATTTCCTAAGCTATCATTAAACATTAAATTATATAAACATAGATTTCTGGTCAAGATGACAAAGTAGGTAATGCTTACTTCCCTCACGACCACATCAAAATTACAATTAAATTACAAAGCAACCATCATTGAGAATCACCTAAAAATCTTGCTGAACCTAAGGCCTACGACTAAGGACATGCAGAAGAAGCAACCTCAAGACTGGTAGGAGGTGCAGAGAAACAGAATGGGCTGGTCCAACACCCATGTGTGACCATTAAAAATCAGGAGGCTGTGGAGGTCCCTCCTGGAGGAATGAGAGGTCCCAGCCCCATCCCATCCAAGGGTTCCAGTGCCAGAGAGAGAAGTCCCCATAATTTCTGGTTGTGAAAACCAGTGGAGATTGTGACTGAGTGAGATGGAGTGGGGCTGGAGTCCCAGGCACTCCTCTTAAAGGTACCATACCAGACCTACTCACCGATGGAATCATTGGCTCTGAACTCCAGTGCTGGGGCAACAGCAAGAGATGCAGCAGGGACATATGGTGGGGAATTGAGTTGTCTGGTTTCAGGATGGGGGCTGAAGGGGCAGCTTTCTCCTGGATGGAGGAGCTGGCAGAGCACATTGGTTCTTGTTGACTCCTCCCCTTTGCTGGTGTGCAGACTCAAGCAGCAGCTATATGTGAGTCTCCATCAAGCTGGTTAACACCGTTCATTCACCACACCCGGGTAATTCAAGATCCCATCCCACCCAACTTGTGGGCAAACCCAATCTACTTTATCGTGCAAACCACCTGCCTTGGTTCATGCTACAGACTTTCATAGGGTCTCTCAAAGTTTTGTGGAACTGAGACAAGCAGCATCTGGATTGAGCAAGTTCTGTACCCTTGGCTGAGCAGCCCTAATCCTGGCATTAGTGGTAGCCAGCCTTGGTTCATGGCTTGGCCTCTAGAAGCACTTCCAAGCATGGCATGGGTGGCAGCCATCTGTGGATTTCTTTGCAGCTCCTGCCAGGTGGCTCCAGGTGGAGCATGGCTGCCCCAAACTTGACCTGCACCAGGTCCCCTCTCAGGTAGGCCTGGGGCTGGCACCCCCAGTGGCCAGCTTCAAAATGAGCTGGAATACTACCCAGCTGTTTCCAAGGACAACACACCCAAGGGGCAGATTGGGCAGGCACCAGAGCCCTGCTGAGGCAGATCCTGTTCTGTCAGGTCAGTCCCTGCACCACAACTCCTCCACTGTAGTCATGGCCAGGCCTTATAACCAACAAGCCCAAGGGTCAGGCCCTCCCATTGACATGCACATAACAACCAAGGCTCAACTACAAGAGGAGGGCTAACACAACACACACAAGTGATACACCTGGAGTGCTTGGCTGAAGGGACAAGGAGGACTGTGCCACTGAACATGCCAGCACACATACAACATAAGGCCACTCTACTTAGACTGGGAGACATAGAAGCCCCACCTAATACATAGAAACAAACACAGGGAGGCAGCCAATGTGGAGAGAAAAAAAAACATGTCTCAAATAAAAGAACAGAATAAAGCTTCAGAATAAGAATTAAACAAAATGGAGACAACTAATTTACTAGATGCAGAGTCCCAAACACTGGTTATAAGGATGCTTAATGATCTCAGGGGGAATTTCAACAAAGAGATAGGAAACATAAAATGGAGATGGAAAACATAAAAAAAGAACCAGTCAGAAAAAAATAATACAATAACAGAAATGAAGAATACATTACAGGTTATCAACAGTAGATTAGATGAAGCAGAGAACTGAACCAGTGACTTAGAATATAAGGTAACGGAGAACATCAAATTAGAAGGGCAAAAAGAAAAGAGAATCCAAATAATTGAGGAGAGTTCAAGGGGCCTCTGGAACAACATCAAGAATACCAACATTCACATTATAGGGGTACCAGAAGGAGAAGAAAGAGAGCAAGGAATTGAAAAACCTATTTGAAGAAATAATGATGGAAAACTTCCCTTCCCTAGTGAAGGAAATAGATATATAAGCTCACTAAGTGCAGAGAGTCTCAAACAAGATGAATTCCAAAAGGCCAACCCCAAGATACATCATAATTAAAATGCCAAAAGTTAAAAACAAAGAGAATCTTAAAAGCAGCAAGAGAAAAGCAGTTAGTTAATATAAGGGATCCCCCATAAGACTGTCAGCTTATTTCTCAACAGAAATTTAGCAGGCCAGAAGGGATTGGCAGGAAATATTCAAAATGATGAAAAGCAAGGACCTACAAGCAAGAGTACTCTACCCGGGAAAGCTATCATTTCAATTCAAAGGACAGATAAAGAGCTTCCCAGACAAGAAAAACCTAAACGAGTTCATCACCACCAAACCAGTATGGCAAGGAATCTTAGAGGGACTTCTTTAAGATGAAAAAAAATCAAAACATGAATAATAGGGCCGGCTGAGTGGCGCTGTGGTTAAGCACTGGTTTGGGAAGCCAGTGGCCCCCATTTGGGTCCCACATATGAGGGCCAGTGACACTGCCCTCAAAAAATACAAAGAAAACCAAACAAACAAAAAAAACATGAATAATAAAATGGACATAACTACATACCTATCAACAATTGCTTTCAATGTAAATAGATTAAATACTCCAATCAAAAGGTACAGGAGGTAAATGAATAAGAAAACAAGATCCTTATATATGCTGCTTACAAGAGACTCATTTCAGATCAAAAGACACACACAGATTGAAAGTAAAATAATGGAAAGAGGTATTTCATGAAAATGAAACAAACAAATAAACAAACAAAATGCTGGGGTGGCAATACTTATAAAATACAAAATAGACTTTCAAACAAAGACTATAACAAGAGACAAAGAAGAACCCAGTAACCCCACTTCTGGATATTTATCTGAACAAACCCAAAATGCTACTTCGAGGGGCAGTCCTCATCCATAAGTTAATTGCTGCATTATTTACATAAGCCAAGATATGAAGGCAACCTGGGTGTCCCTGAATGGATAAAGAAGAGGTGGCACATATGTACAATGGAATATTAGTCATAAAAGAAGAATGAAATCTTGCCATCTGTGACAACATGGATGGGCCTAGAGGGTATTTTGCTGAGTGGAGTAAGTCAGATAGTGAAAGACAAATGTCATATGCTTTCACTTATAAGTAGAATTTAGAGAACAAAATAAACAAACAAAACAGAAACAAACTCATAGATACAGAGAACATTTTGATGGTTGCCAGATGGGAGGGAGGTTGGAGGTAGGTGAAAAGGGGAAGAAGAGATAAAGAAGTACAAATTGGTTGTCCTGCAGTAGTCATGGGGATGTAAGTTATAGCATAAGGAATATAGTCAATAATAATGCAATAACTATGTATGGTGTCAGACGGGTACTAGATCTATTGGGGTGAGAGATGGGAGGGGGATTAGGTGCAGGGTAAAAAATATTAAGGAGTTAAGAAATATAAATTGGCAGTTTATACATAAAGTATAGGGACTATAATCAATAATATAGTAATAAATATGTATAGTGCCAGGTGGGCACTAGTTAGGGAGATCACTTCCTAAATTATATAAATGTCTAAACGCTATGCTGTATACCTGAAACTAATATAAAATAATATTGAATGTCATCTCCAATTGAAAAATTATAAAAGGAGGGAAAAGATAAAGAAGAATAAGAGGTTGAGAGTTCCACTTATAAAACAAATAAGTCTTGGGGATGTAATATACAGCATAGGAAATATAGTCAATAATATGGTGACAGTGTGGTACATTGTCCAATGTTTGCTGGACTGATCATGGTGATCACTTCTTTAGCATAGGGAATATAATAACTAACTGTAATATCTCTGGATAGTGCCAGGTGGGTACTGTTTAATAACTATGATGCACACCTGAAACTAATATAATATTGTCTGTTAGCTATATTTTAATAAAAATCTTTTAAAAATAAATTATATAAATGTACAGTTAAATGAGTTACATTCAAAGTACAGGTAATAAATACTCAAAACACATCACTTCTTAATTTTTTATCACCTTCTACTATTATCCATGATTTTGAGGCTATTTATGTCCATTGTAGCTGTATGGTGCAAATACTTTATAATGGTGTGCTGCTTTACATCTCTTCCCAACTTTGTATTCACTGATTACACTGGTCACTTGAAATCAGCCAAGGGAGTATTTTCACCATGGAAATCATCAAACAATACAGATCAGGATTTTTTTTCTCTGAGACCCAGATGTTAAATGTTTACCAACACATCACTCTCTGTAGAACACTTTGTTTTTATATAGCTTTATTGAGATATAACCCACATGCCATATACCCATTTAAAGTGTACAATTCAAGTAATTTTAGTATATTCACAGATACAGTCAATTTTAGAATATTTTCATAATTTCAAAAAGAAACCCCATGCCTTTTAGCTAACAGCCCCATTTCCTACCCACTCCACTTCAGCCTTAAGAAAACACTAATCTACATTTTGTCTCTATAGATGTGCCTATTCTAGACATTTCATATAAATGGAATCTTATAATATGTTGTCTTTTATAACTGGCTTCTTTCATTTAGCATAGTGTTTTCAAGTTTCATCCATGTTGTGATATGTATCAGTCCTTTATTCCTTTCCATGACTGAATAATATTCCACTGTGTGAATATACCACCTTTTGCTTATCTGTTCATCAGTTGATGGACATTTGAATTTTTTATTCCTTTTGGCTATTGTGAATAATGCTTCAATGAACATTAATGTACAAGTTTTTCCTTGAACACCTGTTTCCGATTCTTTTGGGTATATGTCTAGGAGTGGAATCGCTAGGTCATATGGTGATTCTGTTTAACTTATTGAGGATCTACCAAGCTGTTTTCCACAACAGCAGTGCTATTTTACATGTCCACCAGCAGTGCATTTGGGTTCCAATTTCTGCACATCCTTGCAAACATTTATTATTTTCTTTTTTTTTTTTAAATTATAGCCACCCTAATGGATGTGAAGGGGTATCTTATTGTGGTTTTGATTTGCATGTCCCTAATGACTAATGAGGTCAAGGTATACAAATTGCCATTTGTATACCTTCCTTGGAGAAACATCTACTTGGATCCTTTTGTAGAGAATTTTAAAAAATATCTCTAATCTTTATAACAATTTTGCAGAATATGTGTCATGATTCCCATTTTACAGTTGAGGTAACTGAGACTCAAAAAGATTAAACGACTTGCTTCATTTGTGCATAGCTAGAAATGGAGCTTAGATTTGAATGTGCCTGGATTGAAAGCCCATGCTCCCTCCATTACACCACTCTATTTCCAAGACCCTTGATCTGTCAGCTGATGCTTAAAAGCTAATACCTTTAGTATTAATAAAGGTCCAGTGCCTGTGCTCCTGATGGAGTACTCTGACCTGGGTTCTAGCCCTGGATCTGTCCCTTGGCCTCTATATCCTCATCTCTTTAAGGAGGAGTTTTGAGCTGAATGACCCCTGTGTCACTCCATTGGTTTAATAGATTTGGCCCCTTCATTTTGGATGCAGATGTCCTGAAGATTTGTACAAAGGAGGTTTGATAGCTCAGTGTGTTATTTTGAGTGGTTAATGGGTTTTTTTTTTCTCAGTGCATTATGTTGCACTTGCCTACACTGATGCTCACCTGCTACTTTTCAGCCCACTCACACAGCCTCTCAGCATCTTTTTTCCAGTTTAATCTAAAGAGCTTAACATGTTACTACCCAGAAGGGTTGGGTGTTGCCTGGAAACCTGAAGATTTTACTAGGCTGACTTTCTTCCACATTATAAGATTGATCTCTCCATCAATCTTTGGTGGAAGGCCATAGTGTCTACACTTCTCTCCTCAGACAAAGTCAGGTTTATCCTTATTTTCTGTTCCTATAGCCATTGCTTATTCATGATACAACCATAACCCCAATCCCATAGTGATTTGGCACTATGTCAAAAGCTTCTGTTTTCACATTCCCTTTTTATCCATGTGTGTTTTTACCACTTAAAATTTCCTAATCAATTGGTAGGGCATGACTTCATCTTGGGTAAACTATTGTCCAAATGTTTATTGAGCTCATCCTTTGTTACAAAGAGTATGCAGGCACCAGCCCGTGCCCCAGGATCTCTTTAGGACTCTACCTTTTGAATGGAACTCAAATTGGCAATGTGCCAGCCTTTGTCACAGGGGCCCATGGCAAGGGCAGGCTGCACTTTCTGCCTTAGTTTCATGTGGGTGCTTTACCCCGGACTCCTAGTGAAGTATGCACATTTAATCTATTCTGTAGGCCTTGGGCAGCCACAGCATTTGCCACTACCTCTTCTAGTGACTTAGACGCTTTCAGTGAGAGCTGAGGAATAGACATCCCAGGGATACCCTGTGACATATCTGTTCGCTTTTTGGCCTCCCAAGCATTGCTGTTATCCCAATTGTCAGTTGTCTGCACTGATCATCTTGCTGGCATTCTTCTTAGACTATACCTGAAGAGGCTCTTGGCTTTGGCTTTCAGGTACTTTGCCTGGTTCCTCTCCAGTTCCTCTGGTCCACTCTGATTTTTAGTTTGCTCCTGCTCTGCCACTTTTGGAGAGCATCTTTTGTTTGTTTGTTTGTTTGTTTGTTTTTGAGGGCAGTGTCACTGGCCCTCATATATGGGACCCGAACCAGGGCCGCTGGTGTCCCAAGCCAGCGCTTAACCACCGCACCACTCGACCGGCCCTGGAGAGCATCTTTGTTCCCTTTGCTTGAGCCACCTTTCCATTTGGAGAAGGAGCTTGTATCACACTGCTCATGTCTCTCTTACTTCGCGACTTAGTTGCTCAAACATAGCTCTTTCGAACTTTCTAGTAATTTGAATTCTTGGCACACATTACCCTGGATTTCCAATAAGGTGTTTTCTAAACTATCTATAGGCATCCTGTGGTTACTGACTTATTTAACTTTTCAAATTCTTTCCTATGTAATGTTCACATTTGGTCAGGATTCCCTTTGCTACAATGAAGTAAATAAGTATGTGGTGGATTTCTTTGGCTTTCCCTCTATGACTGGGATGCTGGCCGTGGTTTTCCTGGGATCAGCATTTTAGAGGGCTTCAATCACAATGACATGATCAGTATCTATTACTAATGATAGGCTTCCATCTTCCATAGGGACACAGGATGCAGGGTGAGGACAGATGAAATCAATGGGTGCTATGTGGCAATCTGTGGTGTCTGAGAATCTGGCTTTTAACCTGTCACAAATTCTCTGTATGATAGTAGATAGGGCATTTCCCTTCTTTGGACTCAGTTTCTTCCTTTAAATGAGGGTACTGGCCCACAGGAAGGACAGAGATATATAAATATGATCCCAGTGATTCAATTTGCACAATTACCTTTTCAATGTACACATTTGTCTATGAAGTAAAGAGATTCAGATTGACTGAACTTTGGGCAAAATTTTTGGATCCCTCCAGTATCCGAACCTTGGAGTCAGAATTTAGGTCTGGATTGGTGGCTGGGACTGGGCTGTCTGGCTCTGGAAAAAAGGGTTCTGAAGTTTTATTCCTGGTTCCACCAGGCCCAACTCTGTACTCTGGCTTGCTAGTCTTTCCCACAATAGGCTGGAGAGCACCGCTGACCAAGCTTGGTGTTTCTTTGAGAACAGTGATTCTTAACTTTTTTTCTTTTTAAAGATTTTATTGGGGAATTGGGGGAGGGGAACAGTGTTGGGTAATTGAGGGAGGGGACCAGCCAAGTTGTTCTTCAATCTTTGTTGTGGAGGGCGCCAGTCGCCACCTGGCTTCCCATTGGCAGTGCATGGCCTCTAAGCTCAAGGTGCTGTGTTCAGTCTTACTTGTGGGTGGGCATAGCCACCATCCCATGCGGGAGTCGAACCTGGCAGCCTTGTTGTTAAGAGCACACACTCTATCCACTGAGACATCTGGGCGGCAGCTCGGCTCAAGTTGCTGAGTTCAATCCTTAGTTGCATGTGGGTGTATCCCACCATTGAACAGGCAATCTTGTTGTTACACCAGCTGAGCCATCCTGCCACCTGTTGGCAGCTCAGCGACAGCTCGGCTAAGGTGTGGCGTTCACTGCCCAATGTGGGAATCAAACTGGTGGCCTTGTTGCTCAGAGCTCGCATTCTAAACCAACTCTTAACCAACTGAGCCACTCGGCTGGCCCAACTTTTTTTTCTTTTGAATCAAAGACCCCTTTGAGAAGCTGACTCAAGCTAGGGAATCTGTCCATTGAAAACTGCATGTACACACACACCAATCCATATCCAGTTATAGGGAGTTCATGACCTATGAAGGCAATCCACGGAGACTGAAGTTTAAGGACCCCTGGTTAATGTCCATTGCTCTAGAAGGTGGCTCTTGGCCTGCACTGACCTTAGTGTCCTCCCTGGCAACTTGGTTATGCTCTGACTTCATGGACTGGAATCAGTATGGGGAATCAATAAGCCACCAGAAATGATCCAGAACCTTGAATGTATTTAGAAGGAGTCATTTCCCCTTGGACAGTAGTTCTATGCTGAGAACTTGTGCTAAGCTCTACCAACAATAAAAAGGAGAGGGAGAGAGTCCCAAGTGGGCAGATTCTCCCAGCATCTCTGGTCAAGAGGCTTTCTCTGGTTGGAAGCTTGCTGGTGGATATGAAAACACTGAGAAGTGCCACTGTGGTTGGCAATTAGAGAAGAGAGTCCTTTGCTTTTTATTATACCAACCAAAATCTATGAAATACAGCCAAGTAATGTGTAAGGTAAAGGCTCAATTGAGAGGGATGTCTGTTCAGATGCAAAGTGGTGCTTTAAATGAGGGTGAAGGACTAATGGGTGAAATAAATAGAAAGCTAATAACCTGAACAAGAAGCAAGCCTAAGGAAAAGTAAATGATAGAGGAGGGGTATGTTCTTAGGGAGAGCCTCTTTTACCCTGATATTTTATTTCTTTTTGTGTTAAAAAACAGACTTTTATTAAAAATATGAGTATAGTTAGCACATGATATTATATTAGTTTCAGGTGTACACCATAGTTACTCAACATTTATATACATAAAGAAGTGATCACTGTGATAAGCCCAGCAACCATCTGACACCTCACAATGCTATCACAATATTATTGCCTGTATTCTCTATGCTGTACATTGCATCCCCATGACTTATTTGTTTATACTTGGAAAATTGGATCAGTTATTGCCCTTCACATTTCCCCCTTTTTAGTTTTTCAGTTACAGTTGACATTCAATATTATTTTATGTTGATTTCAGGTGTAGAGAATATGGTTAGACATTTATATAATTTAAGAAATGATCTTCCTGACTAGTCTAGTACCCACCTGGCACTATATATAGTTATTACCATATCATTGACTATATTCCCTATGCTTTACTTTACATCCCCATGATTATTTTGTAACTACCAATGTGTACTTCTTAACCCCTTCACTTTTTTTCACCTTGTTCCCGCCTCCCATCTATCACACCAGTAAATCTAGTCACCATCTGACACAATACATAGTTATTATTGGGTTGTTGGAAAACTCATGATGCATTTTTGCAATGAAAAACATAAGAAAAAATATGTCATGACTTTTCTGACAACCCAGTACATCATTATTGACTATAATCCTTATGCTATGCCCTATATTCCCATGACTACTTTGTAACAACCAATTTGTACTTTTTAATTCCCTTTCCCTTTTTCACCCAACAACCCAAATCCCCTTCCATCTGGCATCCATTAAAATGTTCTCTGTATCTATGAGTCTGTTTTTGTTTTGTTTATTTTGTTCTTTAGATTCCACATATAAGTGAAATCACATTGTATCTGTCTTTCTCTGTCTGACACTTCACTCAGCACAATACCCTCTAGGTCCATCCACATCACCAAAGATGGCAAGAACCCATTTCCTTCCATGGCCATGTAATATTCCACTGTATATATGTACCACCTTCTCTTTATTCGTTCTTCTATTGACAAACACCCAGGCTGCCTCCACATATTGGCCATTGTAAACAATGCTGCAATGAACATATGGATGTGCCTGTCCCCTCAAAGTATCATTTTGGGGTTTTTTTGGATAAATACAAGGAAGTGAGATTACTGGATCCTTTTTTGTCTTTTGTTATAGCTTTTGTTTTACCGTCTATTTAGTATAAATATTGCTATCTTAGATTTTTATTTTTTTGTTCCCATTTTCATGAAATATTGTTTTCCATCTCTATACTTTCAGTCTCTGTGTGTCTTTCAATCTGAAGTGAGTCTCTCGTAGACAGCATATGTAAGGGTTTTGTTTTCTTATCCATTCATCCACCCTATGTTTCTTTATTTTTTGAGGGCAGTGTCACTGGCCCTCACATGTGGGATCTGAAACCGGGGCCGCTTGCTTCCCAGGCCAGCACTTAACCACCGCACCACTCGGCTGGCCCTACCCTATGTTTCTTATTAGAGCATTTAATCCACTTATATTGAAAGTAATTATAGATAGGTAGTTATTGACATTTTATTATTCATATTATTTATCTTTTTTTTTCTAATCTTAAAGAAATCCCTCTAATATTCCTTGTAATACTGGTTTGGTGGTGATTAATGCCTTTAGATTTTTCTTCTCTGGGAAGCTCTTTATCTGTCCTTTGGTTTAAAATGATAGATTTCTTGGTAGAGTACCCTTGGTTGTATGTCTATTTTTTTCACCACTTTCAGTATTTCACACCAACCCCTTTTGGCCTGCAAAGTTTCTGTTGAGAAATCAGCTGACAGACTTATAGGAGCTCCCTTGTAGGTAACTAACTGCTTTTCTCTTGCTGCTTTTAGGATTTTCTCTTTGTCTTTAGCCTTTGTCATTTTAATTATAATGTGTCTTGGTGTGAGTCTATTTGGGTTCATATCGAGACTCTCAGTGCTTCCCGGACTTGTATGCCTATTTTTTCGCCAGGTTAGGAAAGTTTTCAGTCATTGTTTTTTCAAATAAATTCTCATTCGCTTGCTTTCTCTCTTCTCTTTCTGTTACCCCTATGATGCAAATGTTGTGATGCTTGATGTCCCAGAGATCTCTTAAACTATCCTCGTTTTTTTGGATTATTTTTTCTTTTTGCTGTTCCAATTGTGTGTTTCCTGACACCTTGTCTTCCAAATCACTGATTCAATCCTCTGTGTCATCTAGTCTTCTGGTGTCTCCTTCTAGTACATTCCTCATTTCCGTTTTTGTATTCTTCACTTCTGACTGGTTCTTTTTATGGTTTCTATGTCATTTTTTTATGCTTGCTATCTCTTTGTTGAAATTCTCACTAAGTTTCTTAAGCATCTATATTGCCATTGTTTTCAACTCTGTCTCTGGGAGGTTGCTTGCCTCCATTTTATTTACTTCTTTTTCTGGAATTTTCTCCTGTTCTTTCATTTGGCACATATTTCTTTGTTTCCTCATTTTGGCTGCCTCTCTGTGTTTGTTTCTATGTATTAGGTAGGGCTGCTATGTATCCCAATCTTGTTGGGTGGCGTTATGTAATAGGGATCCTGTGTGGTCCAGTGGCCCAGTCTCCCTGATCACCTGTGCCAGGTGCTACAGGAGTGTCCCTTGTGTGGTTTGTGTGTGCCCTCCAGTTATAGTTGAGCCCTGACTGATGTTGTCATGTCAGTGGGTGGTATTGACCCTCAGGCTGACTGGCTGTGGGGTTTGGCCAAATCCACAGAGTAGGATTTGCCCCACTGGGCTCTCATACCCATTGAGACAGTCCTTTTTGTGTGCCACTTGTGGATTAATTGCATGGTGTTCTGCTGTGGTCTGAAGCCAACCTCCAAGTAAGTTGGTTTTGAGGCTTCTTGGGAGTGGCTCCAGTGCAGGCTCAAGTCACCCATTGCCTGTGATTGGCCAGAGAGCACCTGGGGGGAGCTACAAAATGATCCATGGTAGGTTGCTGCCTGTGCTGTACCTGGAGGTGTGTGGGAGAGGCCACACTTAAACTGAGGACATCTGCCATCACTATGAGTTCTGAGGTAGCTCTGCAAAAAGCCAGGACACTCCAAGACCTGCTGCCACCTGCCAGTTTCCATAAGGTCCAGCCACTGATGAAACCTCTGGCAGTATGCAAGTTCAGTGAGGCAGAGTCTTCGTTAGTCAGCAGGGTGGAGCAGCGGGGCTCACCAGGCCAATCTGATTCAGATTTAACCTGTGGGGGTGTGCTCAATGCAGGAAAGATGGTGCCTACCTGCCAGCTGAGTGGGGGAAAGGGCCCCACACAGGGAAAATGGGGACTGTCTCTACAGTCCTCACCCCAAAGTTATACAATTCTGTCTCTCCCCCTGTGTCTCCGAGAACCCCAGAATCACCATCCCTCTGCTGGATCCCAGGGTGAGTGCCTGTGCATTCCCTTTATGAGGATGTCTGGGTTTCCCACAGCCTTCTATCTTACCCAGATGATCGGAATCCCCACTGTTTTTCACAGCCAGATTCTGTGGGGGCTCGTCTTTCCATCACTTGTACTCCAGGCTGGGGAGGCTGGTGTGGGATTAGGGTCCCTTGCTTCTCCATGCTGAACCTCTGTGGCTGAGGTTTCCCTCCTAATTTTCCTCTGTTACGTGGAGGTTTTGGGACAGCCCATGTTGTGTCTCCACCCCTCCTATCAGTGTTGACATGGCTTCTTATTTATATCATTAGTTGTAAAACTTCTGATCAGCCATAATTCAGATTGTTCTCCAGGTTGATTGTTCTATAACTTAGTTATAATTTTGATGTGCTAATGGGATGAGGCAAGCACAGCATTTATCTACTCTGCCATCTTGGATCTCCTGATCAAAATACTTCTCTGATATTTTATTTCTTGATAGAGATGTCATGATTTCCTTTGGGAGAGCTTGTTCATTTGTGCCATTGAGTTGTGGGGAAATGTGAGGGGTATGTTGGGATCCAGAGAGTGGAGATTAGAAAGAGCTGAGTAGAAGGCACTGAAGTGTTGCTTGGAGTATTAAGGATGGATCTGCATTTGGATCCATAATATGGATCCATAAATGGAGTTTGGCCCATTTTGAAGCAGTATGCCTTTTCTGAAGGCTGGAGTGGATTGAGTGCTGGATCTATTCTTCCACCATGGTGAATGATTATAGAGAGTAACTGTCTAAGATAAGGAGTTTGTGAAAGAGCTTTGGCCAGACTGGTACTATCAGAGAAAAGCTCCTTTGGAAACCAACAGGCAGAGGAAAAAGGAGTCAGGTAATTGGAATTAATTGTGTTAGCCTTGGGCATCTGCTTGGCATCATGAATTTACCCTTGGCGTTGACCCAGCCAAAGAGATGTAGGGGCAGCTGGAGTGTAACTGTGGCAGGAGGAGAGTCCTACTTTTGCTGTGGTGTATTCAAGTGGGACAAACCAATGAGGCTTGGAGGCTGAATAGCTTTCTTTGCTCAAATATAGGTCTTTCCCTGCCTAAGGCAACATGCCATTTCTGTGGGTGGTTGTAGATGCACTCATGGGGTAATAACCAGAGAAATGTTTATAACAACCACTTCAGAGGTGGTAGGGGTGAACTACTACTAATGAACCACTCACCATCATTTACTTGTCTCACCACAAGTAGGCAGAGACAAGTCTGGCCGCCCAGAATTTTTTTTTCTTCTTCTTCGACCTCTCTTATCATTTTTATGGTCAAGGACTTTTAGCAGAAACCTTTGAGAGTTGGTCACCAGAATGAAGCACTAAGGAGGGGTGCTAGACTTGCTGAATTAGTGAACCCTCTGGGTTGCTGGGAGCTCCTTGAGTTTCATTAGTCAACGTTTAGGTCCACAGGCCTTTCAGAAGAATTTGACTTGTTCTTTAACCTTTGCTATCCAATACTAGATTGGGGTACAGTCTATCACTTTTGATCATTCTTGCTTGGCAGGCCATGCTTTCTGAGTCTCATACTCAACTGCTGGAGACAATCATGAGAGGCAGTTCCAGAAATGCAAGAGCCCATGTTATGTTGTATGGGCAGTAGGATTGGGGGCTGTATGGGACATACTATTGTTTGCTGTATTCAACTTTCACTTTTAGCTCAAACAGCCTATTCTACAGCCCCCTTCTCAGGGAACTAGGCTCATATATCATCATGTGTTTTGTTTGTTTGTTTGTTTGTTTGTTTGTTTGTTTTTGTGTGTGTGTGTGGCTGTTTGGACACCAGACACGAGAGTGTTCCCTACCTAGGCTCACGGCAAGGACTTTGCCTAAGAGTGGCCTTACCAATCAGCCAGGCCGTGAAGACAGTGCCCTCTGGGATTTGTACTAGAGAATGTCAAGAGACTTGGTCAGTTGGTGGATTGAGAGGCATAGGCAAGAGAGCAGAGACACCATGAGAGATAATGTGATACATGAGAAAGAGAAACGGTGAGAGTAACAGGTCCCCCACAGAAACCTTAGTTCCTGATGACTTTCAACTTGCAAGCTCCTCCTCTCACATTTTAATTATGTTTCATTGTGGAAATTCTCAAACATATGCAAAATTAAAGACTGTAGCTTAATAAACCCCATGTACACATTATCCAGCTAAAGCAATTATCATGGCCAATATTGTTTTATCTAATTCCCACCCACTCCCTCCTCCCATGCCCTGGAGCACTAAAAACAAAATAACTTTATTAAGACATAATTTAAAAACTATCCAATTGATCCATTTTTAGTGTAAAGCTCAATGGCTTTTAGTAAATTTACAGTGTTGTACAAATGTCGTCACATCTAGTTTTAGAACATTTTTATCACTCCAGAGAGATTCCTTATACTTATTTTCTTGGACTCTCTTTCCCACTTAATCCCCCTGCAACCACTAATTTGCTTTCTGTCTCTATACATTTGCCTTTCAGAAAATTTTATTTAAATGGAATCATACAATATTCAGATTTTGCATGTGGCTTCTTACACTTATCATAATGATTTTGAGGCTGTAGTATGTACATGCATTAAAAAAAATTGTTGAGTAGTATTCCATTGTATGGATATACCACGTTTTTCTTTATCCATTTACCAGTTGATGGAAATTTGGGTTGTTTCTACTTTTGGGTTATTATGAATAATGCTGTTATAAATATTCACCCCTAGAACATTTTGAAGTAAATGTTTGGTATCACCATTTCATCTGTAAATACTTCAGTATATATCTCTAAATGAAGCACAGGAGCCTTTGAAAAAGCCAACCATAAACACAATTCCTTTACCACATGTAAAATCATTAACAATAATTCTTTAATACCATAAATTATCCAATGAGTATTAAAATTTTCAATTATCTTTTAAATGCCATAGGATATTATACAATTTGTTAGAATTAGGATCTAAATAAGGTCTACACATTGATATTGCTTGATATATACCAGGGGTGCCAAAAAAACATATACAAGTGGACACTTTGATCAACGTTGCTCAAGCAGTAGTTTGCCATAATCAGAAATGTCTGGACGTTGATGGAAACCAGTTTGAGTACTTCTTGTAATTGCAGAAGTCAAATGTGAATTGTACTCTTCTTTTGTTATCAGTATATATTGAGTATTACAATTTTAATACAGTTTTCCTTTCTTAAATGTATATAATTTTTTTGGCACCCTCTGTATATTTAAGCCTTTTTTATCTACAGGTTCCCCCATTTCCTGTCTTTTTCTCTGTCTCCAATTTATGTGTTAAAGAACTGAGATAATTTGCTCTGTACAGTTTCCCAGAGTCTGAATCTTGCCCATTGCATCCTTGTGATGTCTTTTTTTTTTTTGAGGGCAGTGTCACTGGCCCTCATCTGTGGGACCCAAACTGGGGCTGCTGGCTTCCCCAGTGAGCGCTTAACCACCGCGCCACTCGGCCGGCCCCTTGTGATGTCTTTTAACATGCTCCTCTGTCCTTTGTAAATTGGTAACTGTAAATTGGTGGTTGGGTCAATGCTTGATCAGATTCATGTTTGCCTTCTGGCACAATTCATAGATGGTGCTATGTGCTTCCATCAGGAGATGCATGATGTCTAGTTGTCTCTCTTTTGTGATGTTAGCAGCCACTGGGGATCATTTAATCATGAGTTGGACATTTTTCTGAATGGAGTCTGAATGAGACTCTGTCTTTTTCACCTCCAAACAGCTATCTAGCTTGCAAACTCTTGTTCAAGCTGAGGCAGCAGCTCAGCATGGTGTGGTGGACCTGGAAACTCTGGAGCTTTGTCAGTTGTGTGCACTTTGGTTGGAGCTACTTGGGTGGCATACCTAGTCGAGCAGGAAGTCCCAACTCTTTAGGCTTTCCATTGTGTCTTAGTCAGTTTGGGATGCTATCACAAAACAGAAATTAAACAGCAGAAACTTATTTCTCGCCACTGTGGAGGTTGGGAAGTCTAAGATAAAGGCCCCAACAAATTCAGTGTCTGGTGAGGACCAACTTCCTGATTCACAGAGAGCTTTCTTCTCAGTGTGTCCTCACATGGTGGTAGGGATGAGAGAGCTCTTTAAGGTTCCTTTTATAAGGGCACTAATCCCATTCATGTGGGTTCCAGCCTCATGAGCTAATCATCTCTCAAAGGCTCTACCTACAAATATCACATTGGGGGGTAGGATTTCAACATATCAATTTTGAGGGAAATGCAAACATTCAGTCCATAACACTGCATCTCTCCAGTTATTGGGTTCTATAATATCCACACTGCCTTGTTGCTTTCCCAATTTCCAACATTCCCCCATACCTTCTGTCTTTTTCATTATGTTTCCTCATCAGTCCTCACTTCCTCCCCCACTCCACTGCTCACCTTTCCATTTCTTACCAGTAGCAGCCATTACATTATGTACAACCAGTACATTATGAGGGAGAGGGAGAGGGAGAGAAATCCAGGTCACACATCGAATTGCTACACAACACCCTACTCTGAGCACATCCTAGCAAATCGGTGGAGAAGATGGGAATTTGCCAGATGGCAGTATTTCCTATTAGTATTAATTTGTATTTGGCTTCTATAGAATAGATGAGAGAGATGAAAAAGGGATCCAAATGAAAAGAGAGGATGCAGTGAATATTTCATTGTGTAACGATTCACATTTACACAATTACTGTTGTCTTTTTATAAACTATATCTGTCAGCAGGCCTCACTATTTCAAAAAAACAAACCTAAAAACCAGAAGAAAAAGCAAACAGGGCCACCTTGTTTAATTGGTAGAAAGTGTTAGATATAAGCAGCAGAGATCACCCAGAACTCCTTGAGAGCTGCTTTGTGCTCAGTGCTGACATGGCCTCTGTTCCCATGGTTCTTACCAGCTCACTGAGCACGAGAGAGAGAGAGAGAGAGAGAGAGAGAGAGAGAGAGAGAGAGAGAGAGAGAGAGAGAGAGAGAGAATATCAGAGAACAGGAGATGGAAACAAGCAAGTTGCTACAGGATGGTTCCTACATTAAGTACTGTGGGGAGGTCAGGCAGAAGAAGCTAATGTGGGCTGAAGGAGCTGGCACAGGCTTCTGGAAGGAGATCTGCTTCAGCTGTTCATACCAATATGCTTGGTGATACCTCTGGACCACCAGACACTTTTCCATTCCTCCATACACAGAAAGCATGTCTTGCAAATGCTGGCGAGAATCCATGCCTGAGAATCTGAAAGAAAAGGCTCTGAGTGTCTGTGGCTCCTGTTTTGTGAGATCACCTCCTAACTCAAGTGGGGAAGGCTTTCTTCAATCATTTTGAGACACAGCATTCAACCAGCACCAGAGGAAAGTTTGGGGGTTATTTCCAAAGTGAAAAGGAATTAGAGCCTGAGTTATTTTTATGAACTCACATGCATACTTTTAGCTCCAATATTTCTTGCTGGTTTGAAAAACTGTGTAAGGCATTTGGACAACCATGTTTCCCATTAGGGAGGCAGTGCAGACTGTGAAAAAAAGTTTCTGTGTGAACTTGGACAGGTTCTATAACCCTTCTGAGTCACAGTTTCCCCATCTGTAAAATGGGGACTAAGAATGACTCATGGGATTGTTTTGAGGATTAAATAAGATGACTGATGTGAAAGTACTCAGAGCAGCACTGGCAAGTAGTAGGTGCTATTTTGATGGGTATGATGCAGTTCTGTGTTCCTCCATACAGGAGGCCTCCCCTTGGTATGTGGCACCTTTGCATCTTTGAGTTGTGATATACCTCAGGACATAACCAGCTCTAGTGGATTGTGAGGTGCCTCAGGATAGGGTCTGACGGCAATTGCTCATCCTTGGCAGTTTAAAAATGACATTTGGTTGAGCTCTCGTAGGTGTTATGGATGCTTCCCCCTCATTCATTTGCGTTTTGCTGGGTTGTCATCAGATAGTAGCTGATCGATGTTCCTGAGAAGTGCCGGCCCCTCCCAGTAGGCTGCGCAGGGAGGCCCGGGGACAGTGTGGGCCAAGAGCTGCGGTTTAGGCAGGCTAGTTAAAACTCGCTCTCGTCCGCACCCTCCCAGATGCCCGCAACTCCCCGCCTGTGACCAGCCCTCAACAAAAGCAAGCTGTACGCACTGCGCCCTCTGGTGCCCCAGAGCTGTCACTGCGCGGGTTCCCGCATCCCCAGCCCTCCCCTCCCCATCAACGGTGATTGTGAAGACCCCTGGCACCGCCGCGTGTCTCCACCTCCACTTCCAGGGGTCTCAACTGGTCCCAGAGGACGCAGACCCGGGAGCGCTTCCTGTCTTTTATTTCTTTATCAAAGCTGCCTAAAACGGGGCGCTCTCCCGGCTTTTGGATTTGCCACGTCTGCCCCCGAGGGTGACTTCTGATTGCAGCGCCTGCAACACAGTCCAGGCAAGGTTACCACCGCTCCTTAAATGAAACGCGGGTGCAGGTCACCGTTTAGACAGCGTCACTGCCAACCCCATCTCGCAGCGCCAACTGATGCTCTGCCACCATTTTTGCATGGGGAAGCACTCAAAGGGGAAAGGGGATCTCATCTCTGTGGCAGTCTATTCCTTACTGAATGCAATCTGCAGCCCGGGGCACAGCCCCATCTCTTCAGAAGCCAGGAAGCTGCCCGCGCGTCGGTCGAGTTCAGGCGCTGCAGTTAAAAAAAAACCGTGTTCATTCGATCAGAGGTAGAAATCGATTTCCACCCCCGCGCAGCTTCTATTGCTTGGCAAACTATTAAAGTAAACTGGATTTAACAACGGGAAAATAAATTTGCGAGGGCCTGCTGTGCTGAAATGTGAGTTGCTATCAGCGCCCGCGCTTAATGAGGACTGAATTATCATTAACACGTGGACAACATTTATAGTGCATCATTAATACTTTTGAAAGACAACATTCCAGGCGTTGTCTACTTCTTTCTTCTGCAAATGTGGATGGGATTCAAAATGCATGTCTGGATCGTCTGCTCATTTTGAACGGCAATCTAATTATCATTCATTTCTGATTTTGGCCATGGGGCTTGTAACACCAGCCTTCATTTTCCCCTTGTTGGGTGTTCTCAATGCCCGCGAGGTTTCTCTCTGCTCTCTACTAATGAGTTGTGTCTTCAAATAGCAGAGACTGTGAGGATCTGTTTCTCTTTTCAAATGTTAAAACGTTTTTCATGGCAAAAGTAAGAAGAGAATTATTATTGTCTTATTATGGCATTATCCTCTCTTACTTTAAATTCCCCCTTCCCCTCCCCTTTTATATGAACTCGGCAGGATAGGTTTTTCACAAGGAGCGTTCCAATTCAGTACCCATCACCAAATGTGTTTTCTGTGAAAGGCAGAACTGTAAGAGATTGGAGAGAGAAAATGATGAGAAATACAATTGCATGTCACTTTAAGAAAATCCAAAGTTCACAGAAACACTCACATTGTGTGGAGCTTCTTAACTGTCTGTTTTTCTTCTTTTTCTTTTTCCTGACAGTTCCTTGTTATTTTTAATCTTATTGTTGCACTTATGCAAAGTTCAAAGTTCAAACTTGAGTTCTTCTGCTAGTGTTCAAACACTTGCTTCCCTCTGGAACTGTGCAACCTCTTTGCCAAGGGAAAAACGGGGAGGGAATATTAGGCTAAGTATGGAAGAAGGTTCCCACCGCTCAATACTTAGCAGAGGTTCATATACTTTTGGTTTTAGAGGGAAGTGGCATGGACCTCTGAGAGAAGTAAGCAGAGAGCCCAGGGGGCCAAACTCTGCTTCCTTAGTTTGTTTTGTGTACTTAGTCTTCTTGGAAGATTGTGTTGCTTGGAGGACCTTAGGCTAGAATCCCAGAAAGGGCCATTGGATATTTTCATTGTGCTGGCAGCACTTTTCAAGGTGGAAGGGATGAGGAGAGTGGCCTGGTCCTCCTGTATCTCCAGGCCCAATGGTGGGGAGCTGGACCAGCATGAGGCCACTGGGGGCACGGTGGGCATCTAGGAACTAAAGTTTGGAATCTCAGTTCTGTCAAGTGCTAGGACTACAAGTGTTCCACTCTGATTCTGAGCCACAGTTTCTTCTTATGGAGACACCAATGACAACCTGTAGGGCTGCGTGAAAATCAGAGGGGTTCATCCAGAGGGCAGCTCATAGGGAGAACTCGAGTTATTGTTGATCTTTCCGCTTGTTGAGATTATGAATCCCAAATTGTGCACGTGTGTGTGTGTGTGTGTGTGTGTGTGTGTGTGTGTGTAAGGAGAGAGGACGGAGGGAGCAAGGTGTCTTCTGTTAGAATTCCTTTCGCATAAGAATAGTGAAGCACAGTGACTCCTAGGAAAGAGAAAGAGGAGCATTTGTGTCCAAGGGGGTGCTAATGCCAGGATGAGCACTGTGATAGAATGGAAATATATTTGTGTTTATAAACTCACAGGGAAGGCTGGATTAAAGAGTTGAAGACTTACCCCAAAGCTGGACCAACATCAAATCTTCCAATAAGGTATAAGAAAACAATCTCCAAAACAATGGGAAGCACTGAAACCAGGATAAGAAGAATGGAAGTTGGAGAGAAAAATAAAACCTTGTTCTGTGGAAATATGGTATTTCTGAAGAGCCCCGCCTGGGAGCACAACTTTGTTGATGGGTGGATGGTACAGTGGATGCCTCTGGAGGTTCCTTTTCACTTCACATTCTCACATAAATACAGATTTCTTTTCTCTTTCCATTGGAAGCTGAAATTGATATCTTCTGTGTAGGATTAGACTGAATAAAAGAGATTTCCAGAATCAAAGTTCCCCCTTCTCTGAACAGTATTAGCAGCCCTGGAATGGATTTTATTCTCTGAGGGAAGCTTTTTATTCATACACTCATTTACAGACACACGCCATCAAGAAGACTTTAATTTTCACAAGGCAACAAGCAGTTTTGGTTGCTATGGCATTTGTCAATATCATTTTCACTATATTACTTCTTACAGATGCTGTATTTCCATTAAATCTACTTAGAATTTCAAGCCTACCGCTGCTACTTTTTTTTATTGTTAGTCAAATGTGTGATGGTTATAGTATTAACAAAGCTTTCTTGGGCAATGCTGACTTTCCTTTTCAAGGATTAACAATACCAGGGTGGCAGTGGCATTGAAGTTCTTTAAAACTCTATCAGAAAAAATAAAAACCTCTATCAGGATTTCTGTACAAATGCCGACTTTGAATGTTGCATTCTTTTTCGCCTGGCTAGAAAAGTAAGCTTTTGTAAACATATTTAAGGGGAAATTAATCTGTAGCTAAGTGGGAGTGGTGGAGGTGTGTAACATATTATATAAGCTTCTAAAGTGTCATCTTCTCTCATAGGTACAATTGCAAAAATCTCCTTTTGTGATTAAAAGTCAGTTTCTTCTGGAGGTGGAGTTAGCTTCGTTAGAAATGTGATGGTATGTTCTATATTCATTACTAATATATAAAATCTGTTTTGTAGTTTTCCTGAAAAGGGTAGGATCAACTCTACCTCAAATTGGTTTTGAAGTCAAGGTTGATGAAGCCGCACATACACCAAGATGGGATGAAGAAGGTATTACATTATGAGGCTTTCTGGGGACAGCAGGGCAAGTTCCCAAGCAGGTCCACTTAATTTCAACAAAGGAAGGGGCTAGTGGCTTTAGTTTTATTGTGGTCAGGGCATGGGGTAGGGGTGAGTTTTCCTATGTGTCGGCTGAGATTTTGATGGTTTGAGCTTCCCCGCTGTCATCACCTGGTTTTTCTTATGGGCTTGCTTAAATGTGGGGCGAAAAGAAAAGAGGGAGGGGGCCAACTGTAATTGAATATATAGATAGTCATGCGATGTGAATTATATGGTGGAAGGGAGTCAAAGGAATTGTAATAGATAGTATGATATGGGGGGAGTGGGGGGGAGAACTGGGGGAGGGGTTGTCACTTTGAGGGGTAAAAAGTATAACTATTGCACTTTGTTGTACACCTGAAGCTAATTAAAAATATATATAAATTTAAAAAAAAGAAAAGAGGGAGGGGCCTTGGAAGCTGTCAGCAATCAAACATGAAAAATAGTCAGACTCTTTATTACAATTCACCTCTGACTTTTCACTGTTGTCTGCATTATGTGATATTATATTTAATTGAATTTGAATTTTTTTTTTTGAGGGCAGTGTCACTGGCCCTCATATGTGGGACCTGAACTGGGACCACTGGCTTCCCAGGCCAGCGCTTAACTACCACGCCACTCGGCCAGCCCTGAATTTGAATTTTTTAAAGTAAGCCATTGCGGTGCTCTACTAGGCCTGCAGTAGGAGACCAGTAAGACCCTTGGCCAAGTGAACATTCCTTTGAATACCTTGTTTGTAAACCCTGCATTGTGTATTCTGAGAGGTGAAATGAAGGCCTTGTTCACTATCAATGATGTCTGGAGCTCTGAAGAGGATAAGGAGTGCCTTGCTGAATCCTTGCATTGTGGTGTCAAATATTTGCAAAGACACATGTGAACTTGACTGACATTCCTGGTTTCTATGAGGCAATAAATTCCCAGAGTTGTTTACCCCAAAGGGGCAACCTTGGAAAAGGAATTGTTGCCATTGGTCAGACAAGATGGCCAAACCATTGGCATGGCCCAAGTGTGTAAAAATATGCATATGGGGCCAGTTGTAGTTCAGGGTATCCTGTATTGCTAAGATGATTGCGTGAAGTTTGGCCAGTTTTGCTGACATTTGGGTCCTGTCCTTCATTAGGGACATCCAGGTTAGATGACAGACAGCAGCAGTTCTCCAACAGCACTGCTGTCTGTAAAGTGTACAAACTCCCTTTTCCAATTACCCAAGGGGCTCTCCAGATGGTCACTGAATCTGGGAGTTGGGTTTTCTTCAGGACCATTGGATCTGTCAAGGGCCTGAAGACAGGGGGGCCACCCATTCCCATAGATGGGATATGCCAGAGGTCCTCAGTTTGGCTCCATCATGTAAGTATCATTTTCATTTCAATAAAGAGGAGTGCAGGGCCGGCAGAGTGGTGCGGTGGTTATGCGGTGGCTTGGGAAGCCAGCGGCCCCAGTTCGGTCCCACATGTGAGGGCCAGTGACACTGCCCTCAAAAAAAAATAAAATAAAGAGAGTGCTACTTTCATAATCAAAAGCATACTGGGCAACTAACTGGGTGCAGAGAGTAACCTGTTGAGTGTCTCTATCTTCAGAAGAGCCCTGTATGTAGCCAGAAATTATTGCTCTAGTGGTATGTAGCATAGTGCTGAGGAGAACAGTTATTTTGCACCAGAAAACAAGTTGGTTTGTGTGTGTGTGTGTGTGTGTGTGTGTGTGTGTGTGTGTGTGTGTGTGGCATAGACAAGTATGGTCATTATAAGTGTTCCAGGGACTCTAAGTGGTATGACAAGAGGTTGCTAAAGTCTCTACAGTAAGGAATGAATCTCTGGAGGACACTAACTGGTGTGCCTGTTGTCTCGCAATTTGGATAGATTCTAGAGCCTTTTGTTGGAGGCAGGCTTATTCAAGATGTGCTGATTTGTGAGTAACAGCATAAGTGGGCTTAAGTAAACTTTATAAACAAGGAACACGTTGCCTCCAGAACCCAAAGAATGTCTAAAGGATATTTGGCTTGTTTAATGATGTGGGTGCTGAAAGGGTTAATAGTTGTTTCTTCACAGTATCAGGAATGGAGTTTCCTTTGGCTGGCCAAAGGATTCCCAGGAATTTAACAAAAAAGTGGGAACTTCTACTCTGTGTGGAACAGTGGCTCATCACATTTTGTGATCTCCTTTGTGAATATTTATATGTCCTGAATGAGTGTGTCAAATGAATCTCCTAGGAGGAAGATACCATCAGTGTGATATCATACTTGTGCTCTTAGGGAAAGCTGGATGCAATTGAAATCTTACTTGCAAACATTGTGTGCAATAGCAGGGTTGTTGAGATACTCTATGTATAGCTGGGTAAAGGTGTATTATTTTCTTTGAAGATGAGGGCAAACTTCAGTTGAGAGACTATTGAAATAGGCACTGAATAGAATATATTTATCACATCTATAATAGCAAAACATTTTCCAGTTGTCAACTGGACAGAGTCAGTAATTTTAATAATATTAGTTATAGGAGAATTTAACCTTGCCCAAAGACAGATCCAGCCTTTGCTCTTGGCTTCTTGGAGGTAATATCTAAGTATTTGACATGCCATGCCTGATTGGAATATCTTTGTTTGCCTCAGTGCCTTGGCCCACACCAACAATGTGATTTAGGGTGGAGGCTTTGGATCATAGGGTATCAGTTGTCTTCTGGAGGGGCTGGAGGTTGAGATCAGCCACCTGGACAGCCAACCATGTTTATGTGATCAAGCTGCAATACAGACTCTGGATTCAAGGCTTAGGTGAACTTCCCTGATTGGCAGTACTCCTTGTATATTATCACATATCAATGCCAGGAAAGTAATGCTATCCATGACTCTGTGGAAGGAGGACAACCAGAAGCTCACATTTAGAACTTTCCTGGACTTTGCCCCAAGCGTCCCTTCCCTTGGTTGATTTTAATCTGTGTCCTTTCACTGTAATAAACTATAAATGCGAGTAAAACAGCTATTATACCTGCTATAACAGCTATATTAACAGCTCTGTGAGTCCTTCTAGTGAATTATCAAAGCTGAGTGTGGTCTTGAGATCCCTAAACTTGCAATTGGTGTCAGAAGTGAAGGAAGTCTTGTGCACTGTGTTCCCTCTAACTCTGGAGGAGCCTGAACCAGGTATACCATGGAATTAAGGTTGAAGTAATCCACCGTTAGGCACTATATATATATATTTTTTAAGACTTCTTTTATTTATTCATTTATTTTTTTGAGGGCAGTGTCACTGGCCCTCATATGTGGGACCCGAACCAGGGCCGCTGGCTTCCCAAGCCAGTGCTTAACCACCGCACCACTCGGCCGGCCCAGGCACTATTTATATTTATCAGGCTTCAATATTGGACAAAATGAACTATTAAAGGGAGAGACAGGGCTGGCCGAGGGGCACAGTGGTTAAGCGCTGGCTTGGGAAGACAGCGGCCCTGGTTCGGGTCCACATATGAGGGCCAGTGACACTGCCCTCAAAAAAAAAAGGGAAAGACAGTAGGAACAATGATCTTTTTCTTAAATAGATCTTGTATAGTTGGTCTTATTTTTTCTAGATCTTGTTTTAGTATATATTGGACCACATTAATGATTTTTAAACAACAAGGAGGAGGTGCACTTGGTTCAATTTTTGTCAAGCCAATCGTAGTTGCTAAATATTTACTTTTATTTCAATTTATTACTCCTTGGGTCAGAGCATCCATGCCCACTGTGGGATATGTTAGGGCAATGGGCACTATAACCATGGGGAATTTAGCTAAGGTGGTAGTTCTGATGATTAAAGTGAGGCATACCTGTTTGTCCTCTACTTTATGTTTGGTAACTGCTGTAAGAATATAGAAGATGCTTTGTTTAAATTTAGTGAGGCTCCAAGGTATAACTGCAATTTAACCATATCAATTAAGGCCATGAAAGTTTTCCAATTCGTGCATTACAACAGATGTTAAAGTTAATTTAGGACCTATGTTTTAGAAATGCAAAAGCCAATCATAAGATAAAAACTCTTTTATCTTTCTGTTGCATAAATTATTTTAGTAAAATTTGGATATACAATTCGGTCAAATTGTAGGCCTTTGTTTCAGCTTCTTCCCCCCCCCATCAAGTTTTTTTTGTTGTTGTTGTCTTGTTTCATTTTGTTTTGTTTGTTTTGGTGGTTACTGCATATATCTCATGTTGGGGGAGTCCTATCTACCCTGGTCATGTTTATAAATTTCTTCTTCCAGAGAATCCCAAATCAGTATTATCATAGTTAGGAACCTTGCTTATGGCAATTATTGTTTTATTGGGTCTAAAGACTCTGGGCTTAAGTTCAGTTTGAGTTAACCTCTTGGCATGTTGATCAGCTGTGGCACGCAGTGGAACCCATAGTCTTTATTTATCCATTTTACAATTATCCAATAAAGTGATGGTGTCCTCTGGCTCTTTAAGAGGGGCGGGGATAGGGCCGGCCGAGTAGCTCAGTTTGTTAAGAGCTTGCTCAAGAGTGCAAGCTGAACAACAGCAGTTCGATGCCCAGCCCGAGCTGGGCTGCCATTAAGCTGCCAAAAGGTGGCAGGATGGCTCAGCTAAAAAAAAAAAAAAAAAAAAAAAAGGGAGAGGCGGGGTGGAAGTATTTAGGGTAGCTTTTCATAGGGTACCCACAGGAGTACCATGAGTGTCTCCCCTATAATCCTGAGGATCAGGATCCTTGTTGTACCAGATGCACTTAGGGTCCTAAAGAGCTCTGTTTTTAGGAGTGTGACCTTGGCAATCCACACCAGTGGCCATCCACAGCCACCATATTGCACATTATCAGTTTTTTTCCTGAACACTATGGAATAGGACCAATGTCTAGTTGATACATACAGCCAACAATCACAGGGAAACAGTTTTTTCCCTGAGTGTAGCATCAGTTATAATTGCAGGAATTGAAACACATGATTCAATCTGAGACAAATAAATCCAGGCTGAGATACACAACCCAGGGCCACTTTAAGGAGGGTCCTAATCCCATACTATTGTAACTAAAAGCAAAACTTCTGACTTGCGTAGTTTAATTCAGTAATTGAGGCTCACTAGAACTTGTTAAATGCAGCACCAGCTCCAATACAATACAAACTCACTGACAGGCAACAGCACAGTTCAAAGAGCACACTAGTCTGCACAAAGTAGGCAGCAGCTCAAAGTGTATACGGTACTTGCCAGCAGGCTGAGGAGTGAGTCAATAAGCTGAAAGCAGTAGAAGAAAGACCTCCAGAAGGTGGTGGTCATCTCTTAGACTATACTGCTCTCAATACCAGTTGTCTTGAGGTTCCTCCCTGGAGGGCAGTATCATGTCTCTTACCCCCACCCAAAACTGGTTTGAATCTTGAGGCTGATGATGTCACACATGCACCAAGGGGGCATGAAAAGGTTTATTATTCACATCATGAGGCTTTCTAGGGGGAGTAGGGCAGCATTCAAACTCATCAACTTGGCTTGAGTGAAGAGGTGGGGAGTGGCGCTGGATTTTATTGTGGGTAAAAGATGGGGCCAGGATAAACGTTCCTGCATGAAGGTTGGGGTGTTCTTGGTTTCAACTTCATCACCAGTACCAAGGGAGAGAGTACACAGGCTTTCTCATTGGCTTGCTAGACGTAAGGCAAAAGGGGGAACGGGGAAAGGAGCTTGAAAGCTGTCAACAGTCAAAAATCAAAAATGGAGCTAGACTTTTTGTTACTATCTTCTTGTCACTTCAGATGATATATTGCATGCACGAGTACAGTTAATGGGGGAATGTAAGATCAATAAAATGATGAAGCTGCCAAATTACTTCAAGGGAAACTATCACATATTGAGTTGAGAGGAAATCAGTTGGGAGGCAAAAATGATCACATGCTATAGAAGCAGAAACAGAGCTCTGGAATGAAATGACTTTGACCAAAGCTAAAGAAAACGGAGCATTCCTTGGCTGTGCTATGGTTTGTTCCTCAGGGCTTCCAAAATCTTGAGAGAAAGTAAACACTATCCCATTGAATACATTTTCAAGGAAGGTAAAGGGTTTTAAAAAGTTATTTGGTTCCCCATAATGCATGCTCCTTGTATCCTTGACTCTTTCCCTTCTTAAGCTAATAAACTTATTTTGGGGTAGCCAACTTGCTCCCCTCTAAAGCTGCACTGTCCAGTATGATGGCTGTTATCCATGGATAGCTGGTGAGCACTTGGAATGTGAATGTAAAATACAAAGACTTAGGTTTTGTATTCATTTCTTAGGGCTTTTATAAAAAAGTACCACAAATTGGGTGGCTTAAATAACAGACATTTATTTCCTCCCAATTTAGAGTCTAAAAATCTGAGATCATGATGTTGGCAGGGTTGGTTTTTTCTGAGGGCTATGAGGGGGAATCTGTTTCATGCCTCTACCCTAGCTTGCAGTGGTTTGCTGGCAGTCTTGGACATTTCTTGGGTTCTGCTATATCACCCCAATCTCTACCTTTCTTTTTACATGGCCTTCTCTCTTTGTGTGTGTCTGTCTCTGTGTCCATATTTCCCCTTTTCATAAGTCATATTGAATTAGAGCCTACCCTGATGACCTCATCTTAATGTGATCGTCTGCAAAGACCCTACTTTCAAATAAGGTCATATTCACAGGTGCTGGGGTTTAGGACTCCAACATCTTTTGGGAGGACACAATCCAACCCATAATAGTTTTCAAAGACTCAGTATGATAAAAAAAATGTAAACTATTTCATTAATAATTGTTTTGTTCATTACATGTTGAAATGAGAATATTTTGTATATATTTGGTTAAATAAAATATATTATTACAAATAATTAAACCTCTTTTTTTTTACTTTTTTTTTAAAGATTTTATTGTGAAATTAGGCAAGGGAGCAGTGTTGGGTAATTTGGGAAGGGGAACAGCCAAGTTGTTGTCCTTCAATCTTAGTTGTGGAGGGCACAGCTAGCTTAGCTCCAAGTCCGGTTGCCATCCCGCTGCCTGTCGGCAGCTCATGGCCGCTCAGTTCAAGGTGCCATATTCAGTCTTAGTTGCGGGTGGGCACAGCCCACCATCCCATGTGGGAGTCTAACCGGAAACCTTGTTGCTAAGAGTGCATGCTCTAACCACTGAGCAATCCAATCGCTCTTCAACAGCTCAGGGCCGCTCAGCTCAGCTCAGCTCAAGGTGTTATGTTCAATCTTAGTTGCGGGTGGGCATAGCCCATCATCCGAGTGGGATTCCAACCAGCTACCTTGTTGTTAGGAACACGTGCTCTCACCAGCTGAGCCATCCTGCCTCCTGTTGGCAGCTCAGTGGCAGGTCAGCTCTAGCGCAGCTCACTGACCAATGTGGGACTCGAACCAGCGACCTTGTTGCTCAGAGCTCTCACTGTTAACTAACTGAGCCACTTGGCAGGCCCTCTTTGGACTTTTTACAGCATAGGGAATATAGTAATTAATATTGTAATAATTATGTACAGTGTCAGATGCAGATGGGTAAAAGACTTATTGGGGTGATCACTTTGTGAAGTATATAAATGTCTAATCACTATGTTATTTTGTACACCTGAGGCTAATATACAGTGGGCGCTAAAAAATGTATATACATTTTTAAAAAAGATTTTATTGGCAAATTGGGATAGGGGAACAGCGTTGGGGAATCGGGGAAGGAGAACAGACAAGTTGCTGTCTTTTTGTTCTTCAGTCTAGTTGCGGAGGACATTGCTTCACTGGCCCATGTTGGTATTGTCATTGCACTCTTCCCGGATGAGGCAGATCGGTCGCCGGCCTCTGGATGTCGCTCTCCGTGGCTATTGGCAGCTCATGCTAGCTGCCAGCTGCTCACGCTGGCTGCCGGCCACTCACTGTAGCCTATGGCAGTGCACTGCAGCAGAGGCTGCAGCCTACACCGTCGCCGGGGCTCGCACAGCCCAGCTCCAGGTGGAGCTGCTGTTAGCTGTAGAGGGCAGTGTCACTGGCCCTCATATGTGGGATCTGAACTGGGGCCTCTGGCATCCCAAAACCAGCTCTTAACCAATGTGCCACTCGGCCGGCCCTGTATATACAAGTTAAGAAAGGAAAACTATATTAAAATTGTAATACTCAATATATATGGATAACAAAAGATGAATACAAGTCACGTTTGACTTCTCAATTACAAGAGGTGCTCAAAGTGGTTACCATTAGCATCCAGACACATCCGATTACGGCGAACTACTGCTTGAGCAACGTTGACCAAAGCGTCCACTTGTATACATTTTTTGGCACCCCCAGTACAATATTTTATGTCAACGTTAATTGAAAAATAAATTTAAAAATTAAAATGAAACATGGCTACTAGAAAATTTTAAAATTACCCATGTAGCTTGCATTTGTGACAAATTATATTAGATAGGATATCTCTAAAGCACAGGCTGGCAAATTGTGGCCTAAACACCAAATCTTGCTCACTGCCTGTTTTGTGAATATAGTTTTGCTGGAACACCGCCGTGTGCAGTCATGTATGCATTGTCTATGGTTGCTTTCATGCTACAATAGTAGATTTGACTAGCTGTAACAGAGGTCATATGGCCTGCAAAGCTTGGAAAGTTACTATCTGGTCTTTTACAGAAAAAGTTTGCTGACATTTGTTGTAAACAATGGCTCTGATCCTGTCACAGCTCTGCTCCAGAACTAACAATGTCTCCCCATTGGAGACCTTCCAGCCAGCCCACCTTGACCCCTTCATGTCTCACCCTTCTCACTGATCATGAGAGAGGACACTCTTTTAGGCCAAGAGCGGGGGCCCTTGGCTCCTATTGTAGATCCTGCACTGCTTAACCACAGTCTGGTGCTCTAGGGCCATTATGAGATGTTCATAGAATTAATTATAAATGTCTCAGGCATTTGGTTAGCAGGTAGGATGTGCAGAGATGTGACTTTGAACAGATCTGAGCTTTACTGGGCTTCTATTACCTCTCATCAGAGGTGTGAAGGAAAACCAACATCAAGGCAGTTCCAGGTTCCATCTGCAGGCACTGTAGTGTCCCCTAGGTTTGAGCTATTACTGCTGCTTTTGCTAACTGCAGCTATCATTTATTGGGAGTTTGTAATGTGCCAGGCCTTTTGCTAACAGCGTTATTTCATGTAATTTTCCCAAGCAGAGAAGGTTAGTACAGTCAGTTCTGCTATAACTCTTGTTTTGAAAAATGTGAATTTGTTCTAATGTGATTTATATATTAGGGAAAAATTTGAGCATAACACAAACTTTGAGTTTGCTTATGTGCAATTTCTTCCGCAAGAAACACTAGGTGAACAAAGGAAACTGCACTCAGTTGAACTGAGTCACGTACTAGGAGTACACACATGCAGTTGCATGCACACATCCACTTCACACATCTACTATCTCGTTCAGTTCATCACGTGTGATATGGGCCACACCCACCCACTTCTGCTGCTCTGACTTTCTGTCTGATTTCAGATCATCCTCCTTCCACCACTTCACAAGAACTCACAAGCTTCAGGTCTTCTAACATCCACAGCCACAAGCAAACTTAAGGTCTTGTGAATGTGTCACATTTATTGTAGTATTTATGTATTACTCAACCATTTAACATGTATTACACTGTGATACTGTTTTTTATTAGGTTCCTATCTTTTTATTGTGTAGCCGCCAAAGGTTTTGAGTGTTGTGCCTCTAAACTCATTTTCCCATAATCCCTGTGGCATTTAATACACAATTTTGCATAGCACAGTGATTTTTACACGTAACGCATTATAGCAAAACTGACTATACCATAATTACATGACTTAGGAGGTTTTAGAGCTGGATTTAGAATCCAGATCTCTCTGACCATAGCTTGCTTATCCTCTTTAAGCACCCAACTGTATTGATTTACAGCGTATAAAAGAAACTGTATTTTTGGTTATCCAAGTCTTTAAAACAAAAATTGAAGAGTTCTTGTGGAATGTAAGCAAAAGCCTGTAGTTTACTTCTTGTGATACTTTAGTTTTGTGTTGTTGTTTGGGGAGTTAACAAATAGACCTCAGGGTTTTGTTGCTTTCCATACTTCTCCAATTTCTGTCCTGAGGGTGGGGGGTGGGAATATTGGAACGGCAAGTGAACAGGAACCTCTTATGGCAGGCTGGAGAATAAATCAATTCTCTTCTTGCCTGGAGATACAAACATAATGGAAGGATCTGGGCGTCATAGGAGACCATAGAGTGAGTCAGCAAATCAATGCTGGTTTGTTTTTTGAAAGCTAATGTGATGCTGTGATGTGTAATAATAACAGGAATACAATCTGCAGGAATCATAAAATAACTCCTTAGCATTGATCAGGGCCTCATTAGAGTGGTGTGATCAGCTTGGGGTCTATAATTGAAGAGGGAAGTGAAGAAGTCACACACACACACAAAAGAGTGCTGTTGTTGCTTATCCCTGAATCCTGTGTGCTACAAGGACTCTGCACACAGTCCTTTTCCCCCAACTCTCGTGGTGGGTGTCGCAGTGATGTCATACTGAGCCTACAGGCTCTGAGAATGGTAGATAAGGATAGGAAATGGGGTGGGGGTTGGATTGCCAGGAGGCAGAGAGCCTAGGTGGTAAATGCAAAACAAGGGCTTAGACTAAGGTAAGCCAGAAACTAGAGACTAGGCAGGACAGCTGCAAAGGGACACAAAGTGAACTTCAATGTCACCCAGAAAGCATTGTTTACACCTACAGCTTGGAGTCGGGATGGGTTTGGCAAGGGAGGATCAGAGTCTGCTTAACTTCTTAAACTCTTGCTTAACCTCTTAACTATATTGCTAAGTTCAAATGACAGGAGGTGAATCTGCCCCCAAGTGCTGAGTGTGGGATCAGGATCACAGACTGGACTTGATGGCTAAGAGCTCCAAAGTCCATGGTTGGTTGAATAAAACCAAAATTATTGATTAAAAAAATCTGAATACACAACCAATACATAATGATTGCAGGAAATTTGGAATATAAAGAAAAACAAAAGAAGAATATATCAATTCCTTCTTATCTTACCAGCAGAGAGATAAGGTTCTGGTAACACATTGCTGTTTTTTTCTCTCAGCCTTTTTTCCATATGTGTACAAAAGCATGCATGAAGTGTTAACTATATTGTTAAAAACCTTAGGCTCTGAAGTCAGACTGCCTGGGTTTGAATCCTAATTACCGTTTAGAAACTATGTGTTCTTGAAGAAAATCACCTATCCTCTCAGATTTTCAACTGTCTCGTCTGTAAAAATTGGCATAAGTAACTGTCTCACAAGGATTGTGGCAAAGATTACATAGGGTACATACACCATGTAAAGCTTTAGCATATAGCTTGATACATTGTGAGCAATTATTTCAGTCATTCAGTGACTATATGTGCTACATTATCTATCTGCCAGGCCCTGTTCTAGGCACTGTGTATACAACAACAAACAAACAATGTGCATATTACATATGTAATTTTTTTAAAGATTTTATTGGAGAATTGGGGTAGGAGAACAGTGTTGGGGAATTGGGGAAGGGGACCGGCCAAGTTGTTGTTCTTCAATCTTCTTTGTGGAGGGCGCCAGCCGCCATCTGGCTTCCCGTTGGCAGCTCGTGGCCTCTAAGCTCAAGGTGCTGAGTTCAGCCTTAGTTGCAGGTGGGTGTAGCTACCATCCCATGCAGGAGTTGAACCTGGTAGCCTTGTTGTTAAGAGCGGGCGCTCTATCCACTGAGCCATCTGGGTGGCAGCTCAGCTCAAGGTGCCAAGTTCAATCTCTAGTTGTGGGTGGGCATAGCCCACCAGTGAACAGGCAATCTTGTTGTTACACCAGCTGAGCCATCCTGCCACCTGTTGGCAGCTCAGCAACATCTCAGCTCAGGCACAGTGTTCACTGGCCCATGTGGGAATCAAACCGGCAGCCCTTTTGCTCAGAGCTTGTGCTCTAAGCCAACTCTTAACCAACTGAGCCACTCGGCCGGCCCTACATATGTAGTTTTGTGTTTTGCTTTATCTACTTAAATTGTATCATGAGCATTTCCCCATGTCATTAAATATTTCTTGAAAATACTACTTTCATTGATTGCATAGTATTCCCTTATATTATTGTGGTTACCCATCCCTGTATTGTTGGGTATTTTGGTTGTCTGTTTTATTAACCATTATAAATTAGTCTCATTGTTCATCATTATTTTTCTGGATTCTCCCCACCCCTCATAGGATCAATTTCTAGAAGGGGCATTGCTAAGTCAAAGGCTTATGCTGCAAATAGTGAAATTGCATTTCAGAAAGGTTTTCTCAATTTCCATCATCTTGGTTAGATTTCTCCCTCTTCCTATTGTTGAACTTTTATAAAGAAATTCTTTTAAGGCCTTGAAGAACTTTATTTGATGTTCTCTGGTATGAGTAATATCTGTGGAGAAAAGGAATGGCATGGGGTATTCTGAGTATAAACCATTTTCTAGTGTAGCCAGTCAGGGGTTGCTCTGCCACTGTGGGGTGTTGGTAATGTACAGGGCAAAGGCAAGGTGAAATTGTCCTGTGAGCGTTTCTTGCCATCGTCCTTCTCTTTTGGTGTTGTTCTCCTATTGCATGGGATAATGGGTTCACATGAAGGGAGCAGATGTGGTATGTCACTAATACTTTAGTGGGAACAAAGTGGATGTGCCAGGAATGCTGGTATTTAAGAGAGACCCAGAAATAGGCCGGCCGAGTGGTGCGGTGGTTAAGTGCTGGCTTGGGAAGCTGGTGGCCCCGGTTCAGGTCCCACATATGAGGGCCAGTGACACTGCCATCAAAAAAAAAAAGAGACCCAGAGAAAGAAGTTTTACTGTTGATATTTGAGGCACCTGGGCACCATGATGGGAGAGAGGCACTCTCCCGTGCATCAGATTGCAGCATGTAAGCAATTGCTTTCTCTCTGAATGAAAGTGAATGAGATAATGTCTCTGCCTCAAGGAGCTTTCACTCTAGTAGGGAAGACTAGAAAAGTACTCATAACTGTACTCCAGGTAGACTATGATACATGTCTGAAGAGAATGCTGATATGATTTCCTAATGGACTGGACATAGGGTGTAAGAGCAAGATAAGAGTCAAGGGTGTGGCAAAGATGGGAAGAACCCTCTTATAGGTGTCAGACTGTGTTTTGTGGAACACACAGAAAGAGCTGTGTCCCCAGGGTCATTATGTATGACATACATAATGTATATACCATCATATACAAAGACACCTTGCTTAGATCAAGGGGGTGAAGGCTAAATATAGCCCATGCTCCATTCATGCCTATGCATACTGGAATAAGGTTGTGTTCATGCAGAGGGGCCAGGGGACACCTTTTAAATTTGCACAAAGGTGCCATATGAGCTAGTATTGGCCTTGTGTGCACCTGGTGGAAGGGTGCTCATGAATAAGAGTAAACTGGTTGGATGAGTTCATGACTTCTAGAGAACACAAACTCCTGGAGGACTGCACTGCTCCTCAGGTGATCCTGAGTCACCTTCTAGAGGGAGGTGTCCTCACTTGAGAGTCACTCCTGAAGCAATTGGAAGCTTTCATCAGACAATGTCATAATCTATTTTGTGGTTTATAATGGGTACTATGGGGTTATTCTTTTTTTAGTACATTTTTTTTTTGAGGGCAGTGTCACTGGCCCTCACATGTGGGACCGAACCCGGGGCTGCTGGCTTCCCAAGCCAGCGCTTAACCAACCGCACCACTCGGCCGGCCCTTTATTCTTTTTTTAAAAAGATTTTATTGGGGAATTGGGGAAGGGGAACAGTGTTGGGGAATCGGGGAAGGGGAACAGAAAAGTTGTTGTCCTTTTGTTCTTCAGTCTAGTTGTGGAGAACATTGTTTCACTGGCCCATGTTGGTATTATCATTGTGCTCTTCCTGGCTGGGGCAGTCACTCACCGGCCATTGGACAGCCGCTCACGGTGGCTCACAAAAGCACACGCCAGCTGCCGACCAGCCCCACTGAAGCCTACTCTGTTACCAGTGACTCACAGCAGCCCCGCTCCAGGTCGAGCTGTTGTTCACCATTTTAGCTGTAGAGGGTGTAGCATCACTGGCCCTCATGTGGGATTCCAACTGGGGCCCTGCTGCTCCGAGCTGGCGCTCCCAAGCCAACTCTAAACCAGCCTGCCACTCGGCAGGCCCTACTGTGGTTATTTTTAAACATCTGCAAATTCTTTGACACAGCTTCCATTGAGAGGCTGGCTCTGTAATCCTCACCTGCTGAATCTGGGTGTAGTGATTACTTTGGCTAGTACATTACAAGGAAACTGATGCTATGTAACTTCATGGTTAGGCATACAAGGCCATTCAACTTCCATTATGTTCATTTAAATGTTCATTCTTGGAAACTGAGTCAACACCTAAGAAATCTGACTTCCCTGAGGCTACCAAGCTATGAGGAAGTCCAAGTGACATGGAAAGGCCACATAAAGGCACTCTGGTTGACTGTTCCCATTGAACTCAGCTTTTAAATCATCCTGGGCCAGGGGACAGATACACAAGTGAAGAAGCCTCTGGATGATTTTAGTCCACAGATGTTCAAGTTGCTTCTCAGCTGAAGCCCCAGACATCAAGGAACACAGAAGAGCCATCTTCTCAGCTGTGCTTTTTTCTGAAATCTATGGACACAACAAAACAGTTGTTGTTTTACACCACTAAGTATTTTGATTTGAGGTGCTTTGCTATGCAGCAATAGATAGCTGGAAAAGTCAATCTAATTTCTCTGTGGAGAAAGAAATGGAGGGACCAAGAGTGGAATTGGAGAGACTAGTTAAGTGCTGCTGCTGTAGTCAGGGTGGCCTGAGCTAAGGTTGTGGAAGAGGAGATGGAGAAAAGTATATGCATTTGAAAGATAGGTAGGTGGTAAAATCAAATTCCTGGATGACTTCCAGGTTTTGGCTTGAGTGACTGATTATACGGTAGTACCTTTAAAGAGTTGGGGAAAACCAAGGGAGGGATAGGTAAGGGTGGGGTGGAGAGTTGGGAATTGTGAGATCTATTTTGGACCTCTCAGGAGCTATTGCAATGGTCTTGACAAAAGATGATGGTGGCTTGGAGTTGTTCATTTGTGACAGGGAAAGAAATGAGAAGAAGGGCCAGATTCAAGACCAATTAAAGAGGCAGAGTCAACATGACTTAAAATTTGATTATATTCATAGGATACAAAAACAAAAATCATAAAAGAAAAAAATATGATAAACCAGACTTCCTCAAAATTAGTTACTTCTCAACAAATGGCATCATCCTGAAAATGAAGAGGAAAGTCACAGACTGTGAGAACATACAACACTAAGACAATGAACTTATAGCCAGAATCTATAAAGAACTCTTATAACACAATAATGAGAAGCGAATAATCCAATTGAAAATGGGCAAATGATTTGAACAGATACTTCCCAATGGGAGATAGTATGGATAACCAGTAATTACATGAAAAAGAGCTCAACATTATTAGTCACTGGGGAAATGCAAAACAAAACCATAGGATACCACTGTCCATTCACTGGAATGATAAAATTAAAAAAAAACTGACTGCTACTTGTGATCAAAGATGTGGAGTGATTTGAATATTCATACACTCTTGATGGAAATGTAAAATGGTACAACCACTTTGGAAAAAAATCTAGCAGTTTCATGTTTAACTAAGCATATACCTCCCCCGTGATTCAGCAATCCTGTTTCTAGGCATTTTCCCAAGAGAAATGAAATGGAAGCATATTTCCACAAAAACACTTGTAAAACAATGCTCATACCAGCTTTCTTACCTCCAACTGGAAACAACCCAAATGTCCATCAGCTGGTGAAGGGATAAACAAATTATGGTATAATCATATATTGGAGTTCTACTCAGCAATAAAAAAGAATGAACACCGACCGGCCCAGTGGCGTGTTGGTTAGGAGCTGGCTTGGGACGTCAGCTCTGAGCAGCGATGCCCTGGTTCAGATCACACATATGAGGGCAAGTGACACTGCCCTCTACAGCTAAGGTGGTGAACAATAGCTCCACCTGGTTGCCTCTATAGCTAAGTAAGATGGCTGTTGACGGTGTGGGCTGCAGCCCCTGCTGCAGTGGGCTGCCATAGGCTACAGTGAGTGGCCGGCAGCCAGCGTGAGCTGCCGACAGCCACTGTGAGAAACCGTCCAGAGGCCAGCCAGCAACTGCCTCACCCAGGAAGATTGCAATGGTAATACCAACGTGGGCCAGTGAAGCAACGTCCTCCACAACTAGACTGAAGAACAAAAGGACAGCAACTTGTCTGTTTCCCTTCCCTGATTCCCCAATGCTGTTCCCCTCCCCCAATTCCCCAATAAAATCTTTAAAAAAAAGAATGAACAACTGAATAGATGAATCTTTATGAAAGTGAGAGAAGTTTGATCTAAGAGAAATTTGATATAAAAGAATACAACATTATATGTTCCCATTGACATGAAGTAGTAGAATAAGCCATGGTGAGAATAATCCGACCAGTCGTTGTCTCTGAGGGTGTATGTGTGAGTGTGTGTGTGTGTGTGTGTGTGTGTGTGTGTGTGTTGACTACAGAGGGGCATGGGGGAACTTTCTGCGGTGATTTAAATGTTGTATATCTTGATAGGGATGTGGGTTATCCTGGTGTGTGCATTTGTCAAAAATTATTGAATGATATACACCTAAGATTTGTGCATTTCTCTCTGTAAATTTTACTTATAAAAAATCACATAGAAGGGCCAGCCAAGTGGCGCATTGGTTAAGAGCTGGTTTGGGATGCCAACGGCACCGGATTGGATCCCACATATGAGGACCAGTAACACTGGAGCTTCACCTGGAGCTGGGTTGTGCAAGCCCCGGCGACGGTGTAGGCTGCAGACCCTGCTGCAGTGGGCTGCCATAGGCTACAGTGAGTGGCCGGCAGCCAGCGTGAGCTGCCAATAGCCGCAGTGACTGACCATCCAGAGGCCGCTGACCGATCTGCCTCATCTGTGAAGAGCGCAATGACGATACCAACATGGGCCAGTGAAGCGACATCCCCTGCAACTAGACTGAAGAATAAAAATAGACAGCAACTTGTCTGTTCCCCTTCCCCGATTCCCCAATGCTGTTCCCCTCCCCCAATTCCCCCAATAAAATCTTAAAAAATATCATATAGAAGCAAATAAGGGATGGACTTGGGATGTTACTTCCCATGAGCAATTGCAGTGAGTTGTGCACTATAGAGGCCGGCTAAGCCCCTCTCTTACAGCAGCAGCTTGGATTTACTGTTGCAACTGATGACCTCTGGGATCCCTTAGTGGGAATTGCCAGGGAAGCAAGTGGTCTCTTTCTGGCAAGAAAATCATCTTCATTGACCTGATCAAAGCTACCTATTTCAGTTCAGGGAGAGTCCATGGTTCAATTGGGACTCACAGGAACTATTATTCTTGCTTTCTTCTTAAAATATGGGAAAAGGCACTAGGAAATTGATTCTATTTCTGAGATGAGAAATTTCCTGAGTGAGCTTAAATCACTACAGTTCTCCTTGGATCTGCTCCTGTGCAATCCTCCCAGTTTATTGTTCTCTCCTACTTTGAACAAAGCAGTTGTTAGACTTCTAATTTGCCTGAGGACTTTCTATTATGATCAGTCCAAACACAAAGAGGGAGAAAGCTCTTACTGTTGGGTAATTAATTATTTTCAGTAATTAGTAGGGCTGGAGAGTATGAAATGACTTGCAATGTTTGTGGCTTAATAGCATGACTCTGCCTTATCTGCAACTCCTCTTCTGTGCAAAAGTTCACAATTCTGAAGGCATTCTCATTATATAAAAACAACAAAAATAGCTCTCTGAGAAATAGGTGGTATTATGAGAGATACAGCCGAGGGGAAATTGGGGAAAATGCAACTCATTTAGGGCAAACCTGTTTATCTTTGAGATTTTCTTTTAATGCCATGACTGCTAATGAATGATTGAAGATGTTCTCTTTGCAGTGCAATTTTTCTCCTGCTTGTTCCTGAAGGGAAGCCAAAAGGCTGAGGAATTGGGTGAGTTCACAATAACGTGGTAGGGATTACACATTGTGATAATGATGTCAGGCTGGTGAATTTCAGATTCGAGTCAACAGAAGCTGAGTCTGGATTAACCCAGTATTTTTTTCTTTCTATTTAAAAAATTGTATTGGGGGAACAATGTGTTTTTTCCAGAACCCATCAGCTCCAAGTCAAATTGTTGGCCTTCAATCATAGTTGTGGAGGGTGCAGCACAGCTCCAAGTCCAGCAGCCGCTTTCAATCTAGTTGCTTGGGGGAGGGCGTCGGCAGCCCACCATCCCATGCATTCGGTGAACTGGCATCCTGCTTGCTAAAAATATGTGCTCTCACCAGCTGAGCCATCCAGCCGCCCAACCCCAGTATTTTTCAATGGATGCAAAGAAACGTCCCTTCAGTTAACATGGAGTGGTTCTCTTTCAATGCAATGTGACAGTCAGTATTTGTATTGACAGGATCAAAGAGCTTGCCATGGAAGTGATGCATGTTAATGGTCCAGTGAGATGGGGGTCCTGATGTGGCCATTTTGATAGCTTCTCTGTTAGCTTCTACATTAACTACACCTCCTTTTCTTATTTAGCCATATGATACCAAATGTTTGCACATCAGTCTCCAGAGGGACTACTAGGAGTCAGGAAGCCTGAGCTTTAGTCCTGGGCCTATTACAAACCAGCTGCATTTCTTTTTTTGTGTGGGGGAGGGGAACAGCATAGGGGAACCGGGGAAGGGAAACAGACAAGTCGCGATCCTTTTTTTGTTCTTCAGTCTAGTTGTGGAGGACATTGCTTCATTGGCCCATGTTGGTATTGTCATTGCACTCTTCCTGGGTGAAGCAGTCGCTCACTGGCCTCTGGACAGTCGCTCACAGTGGCTTTTGGCAGCTCATGCTGGCTGCCAGATGCTCACGCTGGCTGCCGGCCACTCACTGTAGCCTATGGCAGCCCACTGCAACAGGGGCTGCAGCCTACACTGTCGCCGGCCATTTGAACTATAGAGGCAACCAGGTGGAGCTGTTGTTCACCATCTTAGCTGTAGAGGGCAGTGTCACTGGCCCTCAGGTGGGATCCGAATCGGGACCCCGCTGCTTAGAGCTGGTGTCCCATGCCAGCTCCTAATCAATGTGCCACTCGGCCAGCCCCCAGATGTATTTCTTGAAACAATAACCTTCTATGTCTTAGCCTCATCATCTAGAAAGTTGAAGAATTAGTACCTGTCTTGCCTCTTTCATCCAAGGTCATTGTGAGGAGAAACATGGAATAACAAGTGGCAAAATAATTCATGAAAATATGATACAGATACAAGCTGGTATCATCTCTGTGAAATGCTAGTCTCATATGCAGTGTGTGCATGAACAACCAGTGACAATGGGTTATTAGTTGGTTATTCATGCTGGAATCGGGCATAAATATTTTTGTGGAAAATAACTGTAATGAAATTGTTTAGTCATGGCTTTAATTAATTATCATCCAGTATACATCTGTGAGCCCCTGGAGGGGTAGAGGCAATTCTATTGCCAGATGGGCGCTAGGATTTTAATGGCCAACAGCCAAGTAGCTGCCAGTTGGTTGTTTACACGTAGTAAAGGAGTCATGGTACATACATATTCTACTCCATCTCTCTTATGCTTGTTGATAAAAATGTAATTTCATCTGGGGAAGCAGGAAGAAGAAACCTGCATATCAACTGGAGGTATTTGATGCCTGGGGAGAATAAGACAGGCTTTTAGATGAGGGGGTGTACCCAGCTCTGTGTCAAAGGAGTTGGTAAACTCTTCTATGCAGTCCAATTGGAAGGTGGGGTAGATGTTTAACTAACTACTTTGCTTAAAAGATAAGTAACACAGGCATGGAATGAGAACATAGCAAACTATCCTTACTGCTAAATTGTACTTCATACAATCCAAAGTGTCTTTGTTGATCAGGAAGCACTGTGGAATCTTGCAGCTTCTCCAGCAACCACATGAACTTAGGTTATCACTACATCATAGATTATATCACCTTACATTTACACACTGCTTTAGAGTCTGTGTGCATTGTGGAGCACTTTATGGTGTCCCATCCTCTCATCTTGATTTTGAGTGTAACAATAAACCTGTGTAACAGATACTGTGATTTTCTACATTCTACTGATGGGAAACAGTTTGGAGAGGTGAAGTGACTTGCCTCGGGGTCACAAAGCTAGAAAGGAGAAGAGCCAGGACTGAACACAGGTGACATGACTGAGACAAGACTCCTGGAGGCTAGTGTGCAGAACAAGCCAATTTCAGCTGTATTACAGACCATGGGAAACGTATATTGGTACCTTAAAAGAACACACATTTTCCTAAAGAACAAGGAAAACTATTACTGTTGGTTTTGACATTTGACCAATATTAGGGGTTAAATAAGCACTATTACCAATATTCCAAAGGATTTAACTAAGTTCTAGTGACTTCATTCCTTCTCCCCTTCTCTCTGTCTGCCTCCCTGCTCAGGTCCACCTTTTCTAAGAGTGAATGCAAGTGTCATAAGCAACTGACCAGCTGCTTATGCTCATCCATTCAGGCATTTGGGACTGTCCCAGAAATGGGAGAAGAAGAAACAAAGCCAAATTGAGTGTTCCTTTTGACAAGTGAGCTTCATCATCAATAAGTAGTTGAATGCCTTCTGTGCAAGTAAAGGAGGAAGTACTTACAGAGCACATTTCTGAATTAACGGTGAAAGACAGTATTGACAATGTCGTCAGGCTAACTGAGAAATCTCTTAGCAATGACAAAAGAGCAGGACTATATCCAGCTCATATTGATTTTACCAAAGATGTACACACACTTGCCCAATGGTTCTAAATATCTCACAGGCTTAGGAATAGATTTTTGGTTTATTTCATAATCATAAGACTTCATTACAGGGCTGGCCAAGTGGCGCATTGGTTTGGGAGCTGGTTTAGGACGCCAGCAGCCCCGGTTTGGATCCCACATATGAGGGCCAGTGACACTTTCCTCTACAGCTAACAACAGCTCCACCTGGAGCTGGGCTGTGCGAGCACCGGTGACAGTGTAGGCTGCAGCCTCTGTTGCAGTGGGCTGCCATAGGCTACAGTGAGTTGTCAGCAGCCAGCGTGAGCAGCTGGCAGCCAGTGTGAACTGCCAATAGTGGCGGTGAGCGACATCCAGAGGCCGGCGACCGATTTGCCTCTCCTGGGAACAGCGCAATGACGATGCCAGCATGGGCCAGTGAAGCAACATCCTCCACAACTAGACTGAAGAGCAAAAGGACAGCAACTTTTCTGTTCCCCTCCCCCAATTCCCCAATAAAATCTTTAAAAAAACACAAAAAAAACTTCATTACATTCAAGTGTGTATTCAGCAGCCCTCCCAGGTCTGTACCTATAGCTGTTACTTTCATCAATGCATGAGGCAAATGATCACCAATTGATATTTAGAAATTTTTTTATTCCCCTGTAGTATGGGCACACAGGCAATTTGCAGCAATATTGATGTAGGATATTGAACTGATGAAGCATTTGACCTAAAGGGGGATTAGGTGTCTTCTGCACTACAAAGGAAAGGAATTCTCTAACCAAGTGTGCAAGTGCCACAGCTCTCGTGACTTGGCTTTGGGACCACTGATAGGTTTGGGAATGTCATTAGAGGTGGTTTTACTTCTTGGACTTCTAAATGAACATGTGGCATTTTGAAGAGAGGTGCAGGTGTTAAAAAATAATCTTGTCTCAGGTAATACCAGACAAGCTCATGCAAAATTACTTCTTTGCAAACCTTATATTTCCACAAACTTTAGCAGCAGCAAATTCAGCCTTTGAGAGGGATTGTGTTCAGGCTGTTATTCATTAGTGGCAGGCAATATGCTGGAAAAATGGCAATTTGGGAATTTTCTCTCTGTGGCTGGCATCCCCAGAATGCTGGGGAAAATGCAAGTTCCTCATTATCATTTTGAATTTTCATGGAACCCACCAAGAATCAAATGCACCACAAATCAAGAGGCCCTATTGAAAGAAAATAATATGGCAGAGGAAAAAGGATCCACTTCTGTAGTCAGCCATTCAGCCTTCTAACCTAGGGCTTCCTGTTTCTATTTACAGGCAAGGAAAGCTGAATTCATTTAGGGTTATAATGCTACATTAGTATTGCTAAAACACTTCTTGATGCAGATGGATTCTGTCGATGGAGAAAATGTGCAGCAAGCACAGGTAATGTTTATGGATGTTGCTCACTTTCTAGCAGAGCTTATTACAACATTTCACTGCCTTCTAAAATGATTTGGACATTGTCATGTGGTCAGGTTACATGTGAAACAAATTTTTTTCCCTTGAGGAATATTAAAAGCCAGACTGAGAAGGAGAATGACTAAAGAGCTCTTAGAGGCTTGCATACTTACAAGTACAAGTAAAGAATATTTGACTGAGCCTTAACTCAGATAAGGGCAGTAAGAGGCAAAACTCTGGGGAAGAAATTCAGCATTTTCAGCCCATGTAGGAATGTGAATTTTACTCACTAATGAGAATATTATAGACACAGTTTGTGTAAAATATGCTTTTCACACCAGATCCTCAGTTGGGTATCTCAGCTGGGGTTTGCTTGAATTTGTTACCTTACAAAGTTAAACACAGGTCTAAGGCAGTCCCAAAGACTGTTAACCCAGAGAAGCACCTTACACCAGTTTCTGGAGGTCTGTGAGAGTTACTTCAGATGGTTATCAGAGGTTGGAGAGAGGTGTGAAAGCCTGGAAATGAAAGGTGAGAAGAGGAAGGTGGTGGAACATTTCAAGAGCCCAGTGAGCCTCCAATGAATTGCCCCAAGTGATTGCTCCTTGGATTATTCACAACACAATTTTCAATGGAGTCTAAGGGCAAATGCTAGACTTCACTAACACCTCTGATAAGTGGCTCAATCCATTGTTTGCTTTATTTGAAAAGATCATGAAACCCTTCCCTGACCCTCCATCATTGCTTGTTGATTATAGTACTCCCAGGCATTTCAAAGGCAATATATAATCCAAGGGATATAACATGACATTTAATTACAGCATCAATCCTACTCAGAATGGCTTTGGGTTTTCTTTCACATTTGCTCAAGAGCTAGCCACAAGTTGGCCATCTAGTGCGTAGGCTATTTTGAAGTACCGCTTTCTTTGCAACTCCCACGTCCAGGTCTCATTGCTTAGACCAGAGATGTTAGGTTGGCTTAATATCCCCAGCTCCAAAATAACAATTCCTTTATGTGTCATTTGTGGCACTCAAATGCAAAAAAACTTGACACTTCATGAGAGTGTTAAATTAAAGTGAAGTGTAATTTGCATGAAGGTAATTGATCCATGAAACATATATCTTACTCAGCAATGTGGTTTGGTACATCAAGCTTATGTTGAGGTGATTACTTCCTGGACAATGAATATGCTGGAACATATTATCAGTAGGAGCAGGAGAGACAGCTTGAAATGTGGATTTAAAGGTAGTGGCAACAAAGACCAACCGGCAGCTGATTTGCCATTGCCCATTTATTTCTCCAAGCAGCCACCTGGCAAAGGGGCTTGCTCTCCTCTCGCAGACATACATCAGAGAGTAGCAATAGAACTTTATACCAACGATTCCTGGAGTAAACAGTTCCAACCAAAAGAGAGTTGCAATGAAAAGTAGTTTCCTTTTTCACTATGAATAAATCACTGGGAGCCGGTTGGATTCTGGCCATTCCAAATTAAAGGCCAAATAGCAACTAGTTTCTACTGATATCCTTTCCAGGATCTATGAATGTCTGCTGGAGAATGGAAACTTTCTGAGACTTATCATTACATTTAGAGGGGAAAGTTCAACTTATTTTCTAATTCAGAATATAACTTCTTCATTCCTTGTTGCCTGTTTGCCATGAAATTTGGCAAACCAAATGCTAGAGGTTAGGGAAGAAGAAGCAACCCAATTGTCAAATTGCATTCAGAGCCTGTCGCACATTCCTTTGAATCTCCTCAGTGGTGACAAATCTTTGTCCTCTGAGAACAGGCTATATTTGAACAAACAGCTAAAAGTCATTAGAGCCCACACTGGTGAATAAGGTGGGTGACCATGCTCGGCAATGAATGTTTTGCATTTAGAAATGAGCTGTGTCTCTCTAGTAAGGAGACAAATTTTTCTGCGTGGCTCTAAAATGAGCTTTGGAGAGAGTTCTGATAAAAAGAGCTGCAGAAATATTGGAACATTAGAGCAATGTTTATGTCCTTGGAATCAGTAATCAGTGTATGTCCTCCCATGGGTGCAACTCAGTGTCATCATTCATTGGATACAAAAGTCCTGGTAGTTAGTTGAAAAATAGAGACCACGTTTTAATTTGTTGTCATATATTATATGAATGTAGATTATAACACATAGAGTTCTATATAATATTTGTCCAATTCTGAAAACACAATTCTTAGTGGTGGCGTGGGAGAGCAGAAAGATAATTGGCGTTGGAATTAGACAGACCCAGTTCTACTTACTAGCTGTGTTAGGTGTTGACTGTGTTAGGTATTTTTTTAAAGATTTTATTGGGGGATTGGGGGAGGAGAACAGTGTTGGGGAACCATGGAAGGGGAACAGACAAGTTGCTGTCCTTTTGTTCTTCAGTCTAGTTGTGGAGGATGTCGCTTCACTGGCCCATGTTGGTATCATCATTGCGCTCTTCTCGGGTGAGGCAGATTGGCCGCCAGCCTCTGGACGGCCGCTCATGGTGGCTCTTGGCAGCTCACACCGGCTGCCAGCTACTCAATGTAGCCTATGGAAACTTACTGCAGCTATGTGATCCCAGGGACTCACAGCATCCCAGCTCCAGGTGGAGCTGTTGTTCACCATATTAGCTGTAGAGGGTGTAGCATTGCTGGCCCTCATATGTGGGATCCAAACCAGGGCTGCTGGCGTCCCAAGCCAGCTCTTAACCAATGTGCCACTGGGCCGGCCTTGGTTTTGATTTACCTTTCTTCATCTGCAAGTGGGATAAACAGTATCTATTTCATAACACTTTTTATGAGTAGTAAAGGAAACCATGTACATAAAAGATTTAGTACCATGCCTGGCACATATTAGGGGCTCAATAAATTGTAGCAATTATTATCATTACTGTCATTGTCATTACTACTACTACTACTATTACTATTATTGCTATTACTACAATTAAGCAGATATCCAATGGTAGAGAAATGATTAGGAGACTATTTTGTAAGTATACACTGATAGGTTGGAATTGCTCTAGGCAGGAGATATGAGAGTGGAGGAAGGACAGGTAAGGTCATGGGTAGATGATGAATCTAGGGATATTTTGAAGATAGAATGACGGTGATTTCGGCTTATCCATCTCCATCTGTTTCTGAGCTTTCCATTTTTAGCAGGATATGATTGTTTTTGAGGGAAGTTGGTAATTAAAAATTTGTTTAGAGTTTATTAAGCAAATGGGTAGAGGTCAAAAAACCATATTGATACTCTCCTCAATTAGGCTGGAAATATTTAAAACATTTAGACAATTAACTGTCTTGTTTGCATGAACACTATGATAAATTAAAACATTCCAAACTGGCCAGAAATCAACACACACACACACACACACACACACACACACACACACACTCAGCAAGGTGAAATTTTAATTAGAATTGAGTTTTCTTTTATCTCACAGATACTCTATACTTATCAATTGCATGCTGTTTGGTCACTTTTGCCTTGGAATGCCCCCTTTTTCTTTTTGAGTTTCACAGTAATGAGAATTTTTGAAGGTAGGCTCTGGGGTTTTAAATATGTATTATGAATGTATTTCATATGCATATAGTGACTCAGTTGATCCACAAGCTTAGTCAAAAGCTCCCATGGAGTGACTCTGAGAGAGCTACTGGTAATAAGGGGATATGGTAGAGATGAGCAGCTGAAAATTCCCCTGTGCTATTCCTTAGAGGAAGTTGAATATAGCTAAATACCAGTTGGAAAGCAATTGGTGGGGAAAATGCTTGTTTCATGCATTGTGCTTCTTTTGTCTCCTGCCCTGAAGTAAAGCTCAGTAGCAGGATTATAAATAAGAAGCTGCAGAATTCATGCCAGAGGAAGAGAGACATGTGTCTTGATTGGCAGGCCTTCATCTGAAATGAAAGGCATTATGGGAGATGCTTGGAGCTGTTGGATTCATGCCACCCCACCAAGGCCTTCTGATGCTGTGGAATCTGAACCTTCTTGTTCTTTTTTGTTACTTTGGGATACTTTTTTTAAAATTTCAATTATATTAAATTTAAAATTATTATAAAATATACTTTTATTTTTTATTAGTTTGAGGTGTACACTATAGGGTTAGACATTTATATAATTTAACCTAGTACCCACTTAGCACTATACATAGTTATTACCATATTATTGACTATATTCCTTATGCTTTACTTTACATCCCCATGATTACTTTGTAACTATCAATTTATACTTTTTAATCCCTTCACCTTTTTTACCCAGCCCCCCAATCCCCCTCCCATCTGGTAACCATCAATTTGTTCTCTGCATCTATGAGTGTGTTTCTATTTTGTTTTTTTGTTTCTTTAGATTCCACATATAAGTGAGATCATATGGTATTTATCTTTCTCAGTCCGACTTATTTCACTTAGCATAATGCTCTCTAGGTCCAAGTAAGTTGTTGCAAATGGTAAGATTTCATATTTTTTATGGCTCAGTAATATTCCATTGTATATATGTACTATATCTTTTTTATCCAGTTGTCTTTTGATGGGAATTTAGGTTGCTTCCATATCTTGATTATTGTAAATACTGCTGCCATTAATATAGGGATGCATATATCTTTTCTAATTAGTGTTTCGGATTTCTTTAGATAAATACACAGGAGTGGAATTGCTGGGTCATAAGGTAGTTCTATTTTTAATTTTTTGAAGAACCTCCAAACCGTTTTCCACAGTGGCTGCACCAATTTGCAATCCCACGAAAAGCGCACAAGGGTTCCCTTTTTTCTGCATTCTCGCCAACACATGTTGTTTGTTTATTTATTAAAAATTGTCATTCGGACAGGTTACAAGTGATATCTCATTGTGGTTTTAACTTGCATTTCTCTGATGATTAGTGATGTTGAGCATCTTTTCATATGTCTATTGGCCATCTGTATGTCCTTTTTGGAGAAATGTCTATTCAGGTCTTTTGGCCACTTTTTTTTTTTTTAGAGGGCAGTGTCACTGGCCCTCATATGTGGGATCCAAACTGGGGCTGCTGGCGTCCCAAGCCAGCGCTTAACCACCGTGCCATTCCACTGGCCCTTCTGGCACTTTTTAAATGGGTTATTTATTTTTTTGGTGTTGAGTTGTATGGGTTATTTATAAATTTTGGATATTAACCCTTTGTCATATGTATCATTGGTGAATATCTTCTCTTATTCAGTAGGTTGTCTTTTCATTTTGTTGATACTTTTCTTTGCTGTGCAAAAAATTTTTAGTTTCATGTAGTCCCGGTTTTTTTTACTTTTTCTTTTGTTTCTCTGGTCTGAGGAGATAGATCAGAGAAAATATTGCTAAGAGCCATGCCTGAGAGTTTACTGCCTGTGTTTTCTTCTACGAGTTTTATGATTTTGGATCTTACATTTAAATCTTTAATTCATTTTGAGTTTATTCTTGTATGTAGTGTAAGAAGTTGGTCCAGTTTCATTTGTTTGCATGTATCTGTCCAGCTTTCCCAACACTATTTATTGAATAGACTGTCTTTACCCCACTGTATATTCTTGCCTCCTTTGTCATAGATTAAATGACCATATAAGCATGGGTTTATTTCTGCACTCTCTATTGTGTTTCATTGATCTACAAGTTCTGACAATTAAGTTTGTGAACTCATCCTAGAAAAAGTGCTACATACCTCATTGCTGAATATCACTACAGTCACTTTCAAAGTGCTCCCAGTGGGAACATATGCACCTATGCCAGCGCCTAGTCCACTCTTTTTCTGGAATGGCCATCAGAGCTGTTGTTGTATTATTCTTAATGTCCTCAAAATGTCTTCCTTTCAATATTTCCTTTATCTCGGGTAAAGAAGATGTCATTGGGGGTTAGATCAGGTTAGTAGGGAGGGTGTTCCAATACAGGTATTTGTTTACTGGCTAAAAACTCCCTCACAGACAGTGCTGTGTGAGCTGGTGCATTGTTGTGATGCAAGAACCATGAATTGTTGGTGGAAAGTTCAGGTAGTTTGTGTCTAACTTTTTCATGCAGCCTTTCAGCACTCCCAAATTGTAAACCTGATTAACTGTTTGTTCAGTTGGTACAAATTCATAATGCATAATCCCTGTCATGTAAAAAAGTTTAGCAACATCTTTTTGACTCTTGATTTGGATTAATGGGACATTTTTGGTGATGGAGAATTGGCTGACTTCCATTGTACACTTTAATACTTCGTTTCCAGGTCATATTGGTACACCCATGTTTCATCACCAGTGATAACATGGCCCAAAGCATCGTCTTGCCTCTCCAAAAGGTCTTGGCAAACGTCGACTTTCCTTTGCTGTTGTTCATCGGTGAGCTCCTTCGGGAACATTTTGCACACAACTGTCTCATGCCAAGATTTCAAGATTTTCCTAACTGTTTCTCTATCGATGTTTTCTTGGTCTGCTATGCTTCTCACAGTCAGCTGACAATTTTGATGCACAATTCGATGGATTTTTGCAATGATTTCAACAATTGTGCTCTTTACTGGACACTCTCACCTCTCTTCATCAGTAACATGTTCTTTCCCCTCAGAAAAATGTTTAATCCATTTCTACACTGCCATTGTCTTCATGGCATTAATCCTATAAACTTGGACTAACAAGTTCCCTGATTTACTTCCACTCTTGCCAAGTTTAATAAGAAATCAAATATTTGTTCATTGCTCTAATTCAAACTCAGACATTCTCGCGATGGTACATAAAAACATAAAACAACAATAATGAACTCCTCTCAGCAAGACACCGCCACACGTCAACACGAACACAGCTGTGAGACACTGGTATACCAAGGTTATGAAACTTTACCGAGTTGTTTGTACAGTGCTGCCAATATAAGTGCACAGTGGCAAGTTCAAAAACTTAATTGTAAGATTTTCCTTCCTTCCTTCCTTCCTTCCTTCCTTCCTTCCTTCCTTCCTTCCTTCCTTCCTTCCTTCCTTCCTTCTCCCCATGTAGGCTTGTCTCACTCATTTTCCCTCTGTATCTACCAGCATTGTCATAATTTCTGTCTGAGGACCTATGATAGATATATAGGTGTGCAAGAACTTCAGGCAGACAAGAAAATATGTGCTCTTACAATTGTGCATGTAGGAGGGCAATAAAAAGCCTAATTTTCTGAGCTACCCTCTTTTGAATGTTCACCATATCCTGGGAAGGCCATGTGTCTTGTCTCTTTTTATCCTTAGAAGAGCTCACTGTGATAGGTACCATTCTTAGCATTTGTATTTTACAGATGAGAAAATTGGGATTCCAAAAGTTATGTAATATGCTCAAGATCACACAGTTAAAATGAGGTGGAGTTTGGACTCAAACACATGTGTGCCCACTCTGTTGGACCTGCCTCATGTTAAATACTAACACCTGCTCACTGAAGACTTGTATGTTCTGCCTTGCAAGCATTCTTGTAACAGAGATTCTGGAGACCTTGGGGAGTTTATTTGAAAAGGCTGAAACAAATCTATAGCTGATTACTAGCCTCCTTCCTCCAGCTCTGGAGATTTGGCCCTTTAGTGGGAAGGAGTGTGAGCACAAATATATCCAGTTACAGATGCTTCATGGATGCGCAATGACAGTTAAAAGAAAGAAAGTAGGTTCTAGTAGAACCCTAACAGGTAGGATCTAGAAATTATCTTTGAACTGACTTCAATTTAATCCTCTCATTTTACTGATGAAGAAACTTAGGCTGAAAAAATGCCAGTAGCATTATCAGGTGAGTTATTGGCAGATCTTGGATGTGACTCTGGGTCTTCCAACTTAGAACTCCGTCCACTTGAGAATGCTGTCTGACTTTTCTGTGGGGAATTTATTCTTTTTTGAGCATCGTTGCTAGTGACAAGAATTGATGGCAGCAGACCTGGGAACTAGAAGTGGATGGCTCTGTACTTTGTTAAGATAGAGGACAAACAGTAGTGGTGACTATGTCTCTGAGCTAATTTTGAGGAGCTGGAGTCCAAAGCATTAGTGCTAATTACAGTCATTTTGCTGTGTTGATATGCTGTTATCAGTTTCACTCAGTTGAAAACCTTAAGAAGGTGTAGAATGTTGTCTGTCATTAACTGACCATTTGATCCTGGTGCCTGATATTTAAATATAGCCTGTAATACAAATAGAGGTGCATATGGCCATCTCAGGCAAGTCCCAAGTGACTCTTGTCTATGTCACAGGATCTAAGCACATTTGGGCATAATTATCAACATTTTTCTTCTAATGAGTCTGATTAATCCATACATACAGTTGAGTGTACTCCTTAGAAATCCCCATGTGAACACTTCACAGAGGTACTTTGATTCCCTCTGTCAAATATCATAAGGTTTCTAGAGAAAGTTCAATACAGCTCTGCAAACAGAATTGGAAAAGATCAACTCACTGAGGTCTTTCCTGACCATGTTTGCATTTCATTGCACATGTTTATCCTTCCCCACTCTCATAGCATCTTATGAAAAAGTCTCCCTACCTTGCAAAAATATAAAAGCAAGTCTGGGGTGATGGGGGGAGCATTTGTAAGGGCCTTTTCATCCTGAGTTTTGCATTTACACCTCACTTCGTTTCAACTGCTGGATGGTTGGGCCTGTACTAATTAGTACAGCTGGTTGACATTTAAATAAGCTGAGTAGCAGGTGGAATAGCTGATGGGGGACAAGACCTCAGGGAAAGCCAGGGATGTGGCTGCTGGTGAGGGGAAAGAATTTTGTGGAGCCTGAGTGTTGTAAAGGCTACTAATAAGGACCAGTAAAGCTCCCCTTCCTCATACGATGTTAGTCCCTGGTGCTTACAAAGTCACCCATATTCCTTCAGCAACTCTTACAATCTAGGGTCATCAAATTCCATTGGCACAGCTGATCACAAATAATGCTGACTATAGAAGCCCTTTGAAAACTCAAGTTTCTCTAGGATGATAGTACCATTGTGGTTGATGTGTAAAGACTGATAGTGAGGGTGGTCATTATTAATAAAGGATCAAAGTGTCAGATGATTCAAAAGAACTTCAAACACATTCAGAGTTAACCCTCTCTTGGTGTCACCTTCATGCATTCACACCTGGGCATACTTCCTGAAATGTCAGAGTGTAGGAGGTATAGCAAGAAATGTGGAGACAGCAATGACCCTAGGGATCCCTATGTCTTTGCATGTGTAGGAATGTCCCATATATCAATAAAGTATCACTGTTGAGGAAAAGGTGGAGAACTGCTGCTCATGGACATCAAGGATGCATTTTGTGTTTGAAGGAGGGTAGTAGTGAAAGTGGAGGTAGAAAAAAGGAGAGTAGAAAGATGTCAGAGCCCTGAGTCAGCTCTGCTACTAACTAGCTGCAGGACCTTGAGCAAGTCATTAATTTCAATTAGAAAATGAAGGAAATTGGATTAGAGTCTTGCTACTCAAACTGTGGTTCACAGACAAGCAGAATCTACATCACCTGGCTGTTTGTTAACAATGCAGCCTCGGTCCCAAACCTACTGAATAGAATTCACATTTTTACAAGGTCAGCAGGTGAATCCTACACACATTAAAGTTTAAGAAATAAAGGCCTGGAAAGAAGGTCCAAGATGGTGGAATAGGTAAATGCTATGCCTGCTGCCTTTATTGATTACATTAAAAATTACAGCTAAATTATGGAACAATCAACTTCGAGAATAATCTGAATACCAGCTGAACAGAACCCCTATAACTAAGGATATAAAGAAGAGGCCAAATTGAAACTGGTAGGAGGGGTGGAGATTTGAAATGATCTGATTTAAACCAACAGATAGTGGTTGAGCACTGAGAGGGTCACCTCTGTGATGGAGGTCCCCAAAGAGTGAGGGGTCCCATCCCCACACGGGGCTTCCCAGCACAGGAGTCCCCAAAACATCTGTTGATGAAAATCAGCAAGGATTCTTCCCATTCTTATGAGACAGAAGGTGACTAGAAACTCAGACATGCTCTTAAAGGCCCCCACACAGACTTACTCATCTACAAACACTCACCATGGGCTCTGGTGGAGGGGAGACAACTCGAGAGGTGCCAGAGACATACAGGGAAAGACTAAGTTGTGTGGCTTAGGATGAGGGTTAGAGGGACAGTCACCATTATCCCTGTGTGGAGCCAACCTCATGTGTAGCCTACAGGAGGTCAACATGTTTCCTGTGTTGAATCCTCTCCCAAAGGGAAAAATCTGAGACTGCATTGGTCCGTTAAAGTCTGCAGGTACACCACCTTTGTGACTCCCTGGGACCCACCCTGCTCAACTAGTGTGGCATTGTCAGGGGCACTCTCAGCTCTGGGCAGCCAGCCCTGCCCCACAAGCTGTAAGATGCTTCTACAGCCCCACAGAGGCGTGAGAAACTTTCATTGGCAAGTGGTCAGCCCCAGCTCATATTGTAGCCTTTCAAGGGCAGCTCTTGGGCATCTGTGGGCACAAGGTGAGTGATGGCTGGACAGAGTGTTCACAGAGTGTTTTCTGGAGTGGCCACAGGCTCAGTATTGATGTAAGAACTGAATCTGCATCAGCTTTGTGAAAACCAACATCCTTATCCTCTGAATCCCTGAGACTCCACCATGCCCAACTCAGGCAGCATCATTGGGGATACTGTCAGCACTGGGTCAACCAGCCTGGCTGTGCATCTAAGGAGGCTCTCTCAAAGGATGAGCCTTATAGGCAGCCTTCAGGTGGCAACAAGCCTATGAGGGCCCTGGGCCTTTTGATAAGCTGGCCCAGGCCTGATAGTAGTGTCATCTGGCTTTGATTCATAGTGAGGCCACCGCCCCCCCCGCCACACACACCTCCAGATTCAGCACAGGAAGCAGTGAACCACATATAACTTTGTAGCTCCTACCAAGTAGCCTTGGGCCAGTCACAGGCAAGGCTAAAATTGGACTACATGGGAGCCCCTCCCAAGAGGCATCAGAAACAACAAACCCAGAGGGCAGCCTCAGATGACACCAGACCACTACCCAATTACACCACAAGTGGCATACCCAAAAGGTGGTCACAACAGTCACAAGAGCCCACTGGAGCAAATTCTCCACTGTGGCATCAGCCCCCACACAGCAGCTCATATGCTGTGGGCATAGCCAATCCTCACATCAAGTCAGCCTGAGAGTGAGTCCCACCCACTGATGTGCAAAAAGCAATCAAGGCCCAACTACAACAGGAGAATACATGCAACACATACAAGGGACACTCCTTAAACACATGCACAAGTGATCAGGGAAAGTGCACCATTGGACCACACAGGACACCTAATACATAAGGCTACCTGGCAAAGCCTGAGAGACATAGGACATGTACCAAATACATAGAAGCAAACACAGAAAGGCAGCCAAAATGAAGAAACAAAGAAACATACCCCAAATAAAAGAACAGTAGAAAACTCCAGAAAAATAACTAAATGAAATGGAAGCAACCAACCTTTTAGATTTTTTTTTTTGAGGGCAGTGTCACTGGCCCTCATATGTGGGCCCCGAACCGGGGCCGCTGTCTTCCCAAACCAGTGCTTAGCCGCGGCGCCACTCGGCCGACCCAACCAACCTTTTAGAGACAAAGAGTTCCAAACATTGGTTATAAGAATGCTCAAGGAACTTAGTGAGAACTTCACCAGAGACATAGCGGACATAAAAAAGGGCATAGAAACCATAAAAAGAAACAGTCAGAAGTGAAGAATACAATAACTGAAATGAAGAACATGCTGAAAGGAGTCCCCAGCAGACAAGAAGAAGTAGAGGATTGAATCAACAATTTAGAAGACAAGGTAGCATAAAACACCCTATCAAAACAACAAAAAGCAAAAAAGAATGGAAAACAAATGAAGATAATTTAAAGGAGCTCTGGGACAACATCAAGCATAACAACATTTGAATTATGAGAATACCAGGAGAACAGGGAGGTCAGGGGATTGAGAATATATTTGAAGAAAGAATGACTGAAAATGTTCCTAACCTGGCAAAAGAAATAGATATACAATTCCAGGAAGCAAGGAGAGACCCAAACAAGATGAATCCAAACAGGCCCACACCAAGACACATTATAATTAAAATGGCAAAGATTAAAAACAGAGTTCTAAAAGCAGCAAGGGAAAGGCAGTTAGTTACTTACACGGTAGCTGCATAAAATTGTCAGCTGATTTCTCAATGGAAACTTTGCAGGCCAGAAGGGATTAGCACAAAATATTCAAAGTGATGAAAAGCAAGATCCTACAACCAAGACTACTCAACTCAGCAAGTCTATCATTTAAAATTGAAGGAAAGATAAAGAGCTTCCCAGACAAGAAAAAGCTAAGGGAATTCATTACCATCAAGCCAGTATTACAAGACATGTTAAAGGGACTTCTTTCAGAAAACAAAGGAGGAAAACAAAAAACGAAAGAAGATAAAATATTTGAGTAATAAAATACCAATAACTATGTAACTATCTATTGATAGTTACACTTTAAGGGCCGGCCGAGTGGCGCATTGGTTAAAAGCTGGTTTGGGATGCCAGCAGCCTCGGTTCAGATCCCATATATAAGGGCCAGTGACACTGCCCTCTACAGGTAACAACAGCTCCACTTGGAGCTGGGCTGCGAGCCTTGGCGATGGTGTAGGCTGCAGCCCCTGCTGCAGTGGGCTGACATAGGCTACAGTGAGTGGCTGGCAGCCAGCGTGAGCTGCCAATAGCCGCAGTGAGTGACCATCCAGAGGCCAGTGACCGATCTGCCTCATGAGGGAAGAGCATGGTGATGATACCAACAAGGGCCAGTGAAGCAACGTCCTCCACAACTAGACTGAAGAACAAAAAGACAGCAACTTGTCTGTTCCCCTTCCCTGATTCCCCAATAAAAATCTTAAAAAAAAATAATAATCACTTTAAGGGCCGGCCGAGTGGCTCAATTGGTTAGGAGTTAGCTTAAGAGCACGAGCTCTGAGCAACAGGCCGCTGGTTCTGTCTCCACATGGGCCAGTGATGCTGCGCCTGAGCTGAGCTGCCACTGAGCTGCAAACAGGTGGCTAGATGGCTCAGTTGGTGAGAGCTCGTGCTCCTAGCAACAAGACTGCCTGTTCGATTGGTGGCTTATGCCTGCTGGTAACTAAGACTGAACTCAGCACCTTGAGCTGAGCTGCTATCCAGATGGCTCAATGGATAGAGCATGCGCTCTTTTTTTAAAAAGACTTTATTGGGGAATTGGGGGAGGGGTACAGCATTGGGGAACCACAGAAGGGGAATAGGGAAGTGCTGTTCTTTTGTTATTCAGTCTAGTTGTAGAGGACGTTGTTTCACTGGCCCATGTTGGCATCATAATTGCACGTTTCTCGGGTAAGGCAGATCGGTTGCCGGCCTCTGGATGGCCATTCACAGAGGCTCGTGGCAGCTCACACTGGCTGCCAGCTGCTCACTCAGGCTGTTGGTCACTCACTGTAGCCTATGGCAGCCCACTGTAGCAGGGGCTGCAGCTATGCCATCCCGGCAACTCACAGCAGCCCAGCTCCAGGTGGAGCTGTTGTTCACCATCTTAGCTGTAGAGGGCAGTGTCACTGGCCCTCATAGTTGGGATCTGAACTGGGGTTGCTCGCATCCCATGCCAGCTATTAACCAACACGCCAGTCTGCCGGCCCAGAGCGTGTGCTCTTAACAAGCCTGCTGGTTCGACTCCTGCATGGGATGATGGTGGCCAAACTCACATGGAACTAAGATTGAATACAGCACCTTGAGATTAGCAGCCATGAGCTGCCATTGGGCAGCCAGATGGTGACTGGTGCCTTCCACAACTAAGATTGCAGAACAACAACTTTGCTGGTCCACTTCCCCAATTCCCCAACACTGTTCCCCTCCCTCAATTCTCCAATTAAAAAAAATCACTTTAAATGTAAATGGATTAAATGCTCCAATCACAAGGTATAGGGTATGTGAATGGCTAAGAAATCAAGACCCATACATATGTTGTTTACAAGAGATATACTTCAGATTGAAAGACACACAGAGACTGAAAGTAAAGGGTTGGAAAATATATTTTATGTGAATGGAAATGAAAATAAAAGGATGAGGTATCAATACTTATATCAGACAAAATGGATTTCAAAACAAAGACTCTAATAAAACACAAAGAGGGACATTACATTATGATAATGGGATCAATCCAACAAGAGGATATAACCCTTATAAACATTTATGTGTCCAACATAGAAGCAACTAAATATATAAAGCAAATATTGAGTGACATACAGGGAGAGATCAACAGGCACACAATCAAAGTAGGGAACTTTAACACCCAATTGACACCAATGGACAGATCTTCCAGACAGAAAATCAAAACTGACACAGCAGACTTAAATGACACTAGGTCAAATGGATTATTTGATATTTTTAAAGCATTTCACCTCAAAGTACCAAAATATACATTCTTTTCAAGTGCACATGGAGCATTTTACACAATAGACCACATGTTAGGCCACAAAACAAGTCCTAATAAATTCAAGAAGATTGAAATCATATCCAGCATCCTATCTGACCACAATGTTATGGAACTAGAAATCAATTCCAAAAAACCAAAAACACAAACAAATAAACAAACAAACCTGAAAAGCACACAAACACATGGAAACTAAATAACATGCTACTAAATAATGAACGGGTTAAAAATGAGATCAAGGAAGAAATCAGGACCAGCCGAGTGGTGCGTTGGTTAAGAGTTGGCTTGGGACGCCAGCTCTGAGCAGCAGGGTCCCAGTTCCGATCCCACATGAGGGCCAGTGACACTGCCCTCTACAGCTAAGATGGTGAACAACACCTCCACCTGGAGCTGGGCTGTCGTGAGTCGCTGGCGATGGTGCAGGTTGTAATGGGGCTGGCCAGCAGCTGGCGTTTGCATTCATGAGCCGCCAAGAGTGGTTGTCCAATGGCTGGTGAGCAACTGCCTCAGCCAGGAAGAGCTCAATGATAATACCAACATGAGCCAGTGAAGTAACGTCCTCCACAACTAGACTGAAGAACAAAAGGACAGCAACTTGTCCATTCCCCTTCCCCAATTCCCCAATAAAATCTTAAAAAAAAAAAGAAATCAATAGATACCTTGAGACAAATGAAAATGAAAACATTATGACCCAAAATCTATATAGGATATCACAAAAGCAGTCCTAAGAGGGAATTTCATAGCAATACAGGTCTACTTGAAGAAACAAGAAAAAAAATCTTAATTTAACCTTATACTGAAGAGAAGTGGAAAAAAACCCAGCAAACAAAGCCCAAAGTGAGTAGAAGAAAAAAAAAATAAAGATCAGAGTGAAATAAACAAAATAAAGGCTAAAAACCAATACAAAAGATCAATGAAACCAAGAACTGTTTCTTTGAAAAGATAAACAAAATTGATAAACCTTTAGCCAGACTCATGAAGAAAAAGAAAGGACCCAAATAAAATCAGAAATGAAAGAGAAGTGACAACAGATACCACAGCAATCCAAAGGATTGTAAGAAAATACTATGAGCAATTATATATCAACAAATTGGACAATCTGGAAGAAATAGAAAAATTCCTAGAAGCCTACAATCTTCCACAGCTGAATCAAAAAGAAACAAAAAATCTGAACCGAACAATTACTTCTAGTGGAACTGAATCAGTAATCAACAAGCTCACAATAGACAAAAATCCTGGACTGGATGGCTTCACTGGTGACTTTTACCAAACATTCAAAGAAGAATTAGCACGTATTCTTCTCAAATTGTTCCAAAACATTCAAGAGGAAGGAAAGGCCCAATCAATACAGCATAGTATTGGCATAAAAACAGACATATAGATCAGTGGAACAGAATAGAGAGTCCAGAAATAAACTTATGCCTATATGGTCATTTAATCTGTAACAAAAAAGCAAGAATATACAGTGATGTAAAGACAGTCTATTCAATAAATCGTGCTCCACAAACTGGACCACCTTCTTACTCCATACACAGGAATACACTCAAAATGTATTAAAGACTTAAATGTAAGTCCCCAAACCATAAAACTGCTAGAAGAAAACATAGGCAGTAAATTCTCACCCATTACTCTTAGTAATGTTTTTACTGATTTAGCTCCTTGGGCAAAGGAAAAAATAAAATAAACAAATGCAACTACATCAAACTAAAATTTTTTGCACAGCAAAGGAAACCATTAACAAAACAAAAAGACAGCCTACTGAATGGGAGAAGATATTTGCCAATGATACATCTGATAATGGGTTAATATACAAAATTTAGAAAGAACTCATACAACTTAAAACACACACACACACACACACACAATTAAAAAATGGGCAGAGGACCTGAATAGACATTTCTCCAAAGAGGACATACAGATGGCCAACAGACATATGAAAAAATGCTCAACATCACTAATCATCAGAGAAATGCAAATAAAAACCACAATGTGATAGCACCTTACACCGTATAGAATGGCTATCATCAACAAGACAAATAATACCAAGTGTTGGAGAGGCTGTGGAGAAAAAGGAACCCTCATATACTGTTGGTGGGAATGCAGATTGGTGCAGCCACTATGGAAGGCAGTGTGGAGGTTCCTCAAAAAAATTAAAAATAGAATCACCATATGACCCAGCAATCCCTCTCCTGGGTATCTACCCCAAAAATCTGAAAACATTTATCTGTAAAGATACATGTGCTCCTATGTCCACTGCAGCTTTATTTATGGTGGCCAAGTCATGGAAACAACTATAGTGTCCTTTGATAGATGATTGGATAAAGAAGATGTGGTATATATACACAATGGAATACTATTCTGCCATAAGAGAAGATGAAATACTGCCATTTGCGACAACATGGATGGATCTTGAGATTATTATGCTAAGTGAAATAAGTCAGACAGAAAAAGTTGAGAACCATAAAATTTCATTGATATGAGGTATATAAAACAGAAAACAACAAAGGAACAAGACAAACAGATGAAGAAACAAAACCTCATAGACACAGACAATAGTTTAGTAGTTACCAGAGGGTAAGGGGGTGGGGGTGATAGATGAGGGTAAAAGGGATCAAATATGTGGTGATGGAAGGAAAACTGACTCTGGGTGGTGAACACACAATGTGATATATAGATGATGTATTATAGAATTGTACACTTGAAACCTATGTAACTTTACTAACCATTGTCACCCCCAAGAAACTTTAATAAAAAATGGGTAAAGAGGGTCCAGAACTCAGTCCTGGGTTATGTCAACATTTATAAATTGGGAAGAGGAGGAAAGTGAGTCTTATAAAGAAGAAAGAGAGGCCCAAGAGGTAGAAGAAAATTCTGGGGAAGTTGTCCTATAAGCCAAGTGGGGAGATAATTTCAAGAAAGAGGGAGCAGTCACCGGGTCAAATGCTGCTGAGACATTGGGTGAGACGTTGAGGACTGAATATTAACCATTAATTTAACAAAACTGACAAGGGCTGGAGAGAAGAGCATGGATACAGAGAATGAAGTAAGAATGAAGTAAGAAAGCCTGGGTCCTTATGAGGAATTGGAAGGAATTAAATTTACCTCGAGTTTAGAGTACATGAAGGGGGTGCTATGTATTGGTAAATTAGGTTGAAAATGTTGATTGGGAACCAGGCAGTAGAAGGCTAGGGATGTCAGGCTAAGGAACTTTATTTTGTAGGCAGCACGGGGCAGTGTACGGACACCAACAGGTTTTAGAGCATGGAGTAGCCTGATCAGGTGTGCAGTCTTGAAAGATAATCTGGAGACAGATCATGAGAGCTTACGTTTTCCTCTGAAGAGGGAAAGGCAGTAAAAATCTCTCTTCCATTTGGACAGATAATGAAGAGTAGAAAAATGTGTTCGAATGTTTTGCCAAACAGAGGGTCTTATTCTTTTTTTTTCAATTTTTTTTATTAGTTTCAGGTGTACAACACAATGCAATAGTTATATTCTTTACCCCCCAAAGTGGCAACCTCCGTCCCCCAGTTTACCACCCCACGCCCTCCCCATATCATACATATCTATCACAACTCCCCTGACTCCCCTCCACAGTATACTCCACATCCCGTGACCATCCACATAATCAGTACAGCTGGCATACCATACTATACAACATCAGCTTCAGGTGTACAGTGCAGTGATCAAGCCTCTACTCCATCCATGAAGTGGTCTCCCTAACAAGACATGTGACCATCTGACACCCCACAAAATTTTTACAACATTATTATATTCCCTGAACTGTCTTTCATATCCCTGTGGCAATATTGTAGTTGTCTATTTATGCTGTCTAATCCCTTCCTCTTCCCCCCATCCCCACCCCCCTCCCAACTAGCAACCCTCAGTTTTCCCTCTACATCTACGAGTCTGTAGTCTGTTTACTTTGATCGTTCACTCAGCTTTTCAGACTCCACACACAAGTGAGATCACATGGTACCTGTCCTTCTCTGTCTGACTTATTTCACGCAACATAATAGTCTCTTCACAACATTATCAATTACATTCCCAGAACTGCCCCCATCTCCCTGCGGCAACATTGTAGTCCCATCTACACTGTCCAAAACCTTCCCCCTCTCCCTCTTCCCCACTCCCTCCCAGCCAGCAACCATCAGTTTTTCCTTTATATCTGCTTGATATGACTTCAATCCTCCCACATTTACTGAGACTTGTTTTGTGGCATAACATGGACTATCTTGGAAAATGTCCCACGTGTAGCCGAGAAGAATGCATACTCTGTTTTTTCAGGGTGAAATGCTCTAAAAATATCAACAAAGTACAGCTGGTACAAAGAAGAGGGTCTTATTCTTTCACTGTTCTACAGAGTGTCGGTATAGCCACAGTTTTAGGTGAGTGCTGGGCAGCATACTGGCTCTCAGTTGTTTTCAAGCAGCAGTTGAGAGGGTGAGGCAGAGTAATGTCCCCTTCTAGGCCTAGATCTGATGGAGAGTACCCAGACACTAAGATCCCGGGGAAAGTTACACATTTTGTCACTGAAGTCCTTATTTTAACTTGCCTTGGGATTTCTGCATTACAATCACATATTTTAGGTCCCTAAACCCAGGATAGTTATTATAGCCAATTACAATAGCAATTTTCCCTGAAACACTTACTTTGTTCTCCAAATGGCACATTCACAATTACATTATTTTTATGTATTATCATAAAATACCGAGTTATCTAGTATATCACTGACAAGAGGTAAGTTTTAGAGAATTTTAAATAAGTTGGTAAAAAAAGTTAAATGCCTTATTATTATTCTTTTAGAACCACAACAGCAATCACCCGTGATTGAAAATCATATCTGACTGTCTAGTATCAGCATTCGGGTTTGAAGTGAGGGAACTGGAGAAAAGAGCCTCAACTCATGTTTTGTAATATTTTTTTTGGAATAACTTTTCTGTATTATCCTTTGATGGAATATGTCTGTGCTCTTCTGTGCTGGAAAAGTTTTGCTCTTCTGTTTTCCCAGCAGAGGCACCTCTCTTCTGTTTCTGATTCATGTACTTAATAACATCGCCAAATAATATCTCTGAAGTTTAAACTAATGCCATCTGGGGACCCTGCTTAAAACCTAGATCTTTGGTTGGAGAAATGGGATGAGATATAGTAATTTCCTATTAGTGTGTAGAAATGAGAGTTTGTCTGTAATTTATAAGGAATGATTGTAAGGTCATGAGATTGATTTTGACTTTTGAGCTTGGGAAGCTGTATAGGCTGCATCTAAGGATGCTGCCACTCCTCAAAAGCCAGCTAGTAGCAAGCTTTCTTTGGGATCTGCCTTCAGAGTCAGTTTATGAACCAAATAAGAGAACCAGGCCTTATTACTTTGAAGTCACAGGTGGTGTTTTAACCAGCCACCCGTGGCTCCCTCAACTTCTCTCTGCAGGCCCCAATAGATCTGGTTCCAAATAACTTATGACTGTTTGCAAAATCTTAATCCCGCCCTCAAAGGATGAAGATGTGGAGGGTTGGGCTGAAGGTCCTGGAGACAGTTTCCCAGGAGGTGTTCACACACTTTAGATCCCCTCTGAAGAAAGGAGGACCTCCCAAGTGGGTCAGCATAGCAAAAAGCACATTCATGTTAATGGCGAAGGTTTGATGTCACCTTCCTTTAGAATTAAAAAATGTAATAACCTTATTGCTTTTTAACTTATTACAAAAGTAGTCCATGTTCATTGCAAGAATTTTAGAACAATCAGAAGAATAAAATGAAATGTATTAATAATCCCTCTCATCCAGAGATAGTCCCTGCTAACATTTTGGTGGTTATTTTCCCAGTTATTTTTCTAGACACAACACATACGCACAAATATCTATCCATTGTTAAGTCCTGTTAATTTTACTTTTTAAAATTTATCTTTATATCTTATTTCTATGTCCATTGTTACTACCATTTCTATGTCCATCGTTACTATTTCTATGTCCATTGTTACTTCTTTCACTTGGACAACAGCAATAGCTTCTTAACTGGAATCCCCACCTCTATTGTTGCACTTCTCCAAATCATTCCCCCTTCTGAGGCCTCTGTGACTTTTTTGAAACACAAATAAAATCATCCTCTATCCTTCTCCTTAAAGGCCCTCTTAAATATTCCTATTATTGTTAAGATAAAAGTAGAACTTCGATGGCCTACAAGAATCTTATAATCTATCTTCAGCCTTATCTCATGACAGTCTCCCTACCATTTCTACACCCTAGCCACTCTGTCCCTCTGTAATTTCCTCAGCCTATTATTCATCTCAGAGCCTTTGTCCTAGCTATTTCCTAGAATACTTTTTTATGCTGATTCATCAAAGAGATCTTCCTTGATCACTCCATCTAAATCAGGCCCACCTTGTTATGTCATTTTCCCTTGTGGCTGAATCTGATTAGTCCCTATGCTACCTGCCTTGGTCTGGTAGGAATTTTTCAAAGTGGGAACAAAGGGTAAACACAGTTGGAACTGAGCAACACCAAAATTTACTGTCAAAGTCCTGACTTGCTCCCACACCTCTTCTAAGTTCTGTCTCCTCTAAGCCCTCACTTGTCTTCCTGCTGTACCTTACTGGTCTCCACTTTACTCCAGCTCATTTCCTGACATGATCCCAGGGTTATGTACGTTTTTGTCCTTTGACATCTAAATTCTGTTCTCTACTTTGCCTATTGGCACTTGGCTTTTCTTTCCTGGGAATTCACAGAAATCTTGGGAAGGCAATGTGATTTCCATAACTAATGGAATGGGAGTCGAATATTCTACAATGACAAACTGCTCAGCCTTAACAATGAATGAAATACTGATACAGGAAATAGCATGGATGAATCTCAAAAATATGTTGACTGAAAGTATAAAGACACAAAAGATTATAGACTCTATGATTCTAAGAAGTTCCAGAATAAGCAGAAGTCATCTGTGATGAAAAATATCATAACAATATTGCCTCTTGTGGATGAATAGGGCTTGACTAGGAGAGGAGGCATGAGGAAACTTACTAGGGTGATAAAAATATTCTACACCTTGTTAGAGGTTTGTGTTATATAGGTTTATCCATTTGTTATAGCTCATTGAATGGTACACTTAAGATGTGTACATTGTACCTTTTATAAATTTTAACCTAAAGGAAAGAACCATAAACAAATGTTAAACTGTAGTTAAAAATTGCATGCTGTAGTGTTTATGGGTGAAGTGTACTGATGTTTGTAATTTACTTTGAAATGCATCCAAAAATAAGATAGATTGATTGACAGATAGTTATGTGATAAAGTAAATATAACGATGACTGTTGCATAATATATGTGATGCATTTACTATATTTTAACGTGTCTAATGTGCAGATCTTGCTCAAATTTGTGAGGGGAAAAAAGGATGTGCATTATACATGGGTAGTACTAATTCCATATCTATAAAAATGTTTTTAATAATTTTATTTATGCTTATGAGTTAAAAGTGTAACTCTAGAAATCAATAATGTATCCATATGCAAAATAATATCCTGAAATATGATAAACGGTTTTGTTGAGCTTATGATGAACTTGCAATGACGAAGAGTTCTTGGCCTTCTATGATGCGTAAATATTATTACCAGTAAATTTGTTACCAGTACATGCAATTTCTTGTAACTTGTATCTGTTTTTGTGTTTTGTAATTATTTGTTACATAAAATTTCTTGTACCATAATAAGTTAAAAAATAAAGGCTAAAATTCCTTTATAATACAAAAAAGTACCAAAATTAAACAAGTAAAAATTTGAATTAAAAAATTAAAACAAAAGATTTTTTTCTCTGAACGTTTGGGCAAAAAATGTGAGTGTGCATTATACACAAGAGCATGTTATACACGGCAAAATATGGTATGCGTATGTTAATTGTACAGTTCTATCAAAATTTTCTGTAGTTTTGATATTTTTATAATAAAAATATTGGGGAAAATGCTCTAGACTAAAAATCTCTGCACTATGAAATCTTTGGTTAAGTAAATAATTATTGGTTACTGGAAGTGATTTCTACATAATTTGTCTGCTTTAGAATATAGAGGGGGCGGCTGGCCGAGTGGTGCATTGGTTAAGAGTTGGCTTGGGATGCCAGCGGCCTCGGTTTGGATCCCACATACGAGGGCCAGTGACACTGCCCTCTACAGCTAACAACAGCTCCACTTGGAGCTGGGCTGTGAGCCCCGTTGAGGGTGTAGGCTGCAGCCCCTGGTGCAGTGGGTTGCCATAGGCTACAGTGAGTGGCCGGCATCCAGCGTGAGTGGCTGCCAGACAGCATGAGTTGCCAATAGCCACAGTGAGCGACCATCAAGAGGCTGGCGACCAATCTGCCTCATCCGGGAAGAGCGCAATGACGATACCAACATGGGCTAGTGAAGCAACGTGCTCTGCAACTAGACTGAAGAACAAAAAGACGGCAACTTGTCTGTTCCTCTTCCCCGATTCCCCAATGGTGTTCCCCTCCCCCAATTCCCCAATAAAATCTTAAAAAAAGAGAATATAGAGGAGGTTTTGAAAGTATGGTTCACCTCTAATGGGTATATAGGTAAGAAACAATGTCTTAACAGAATTCTTATACCAGTCTTGGGATGCTGGGAGCCAGGGAGGTATTTTGCAAATAAATAAGGAAGAGAAACTAAGATGTGTGTGTATGTGTAGAGGGGGATTAATGATTCCTGACTCAGAGTCCAAACTATCTAAAACAGAGGCTTCCCTTTTACCTAAACACCAGGCTCAAAATGAGATGAATGAAAGGCATTCACCCCACCACCTCAGAATACTATTGTTTCAGAAGCTAGAAGACCAGTTACCCTGAACTTTAGGGTAACCTGCCTGCACAGCTCTAGCTAGGAAAGATAGGAGAGAACAAAAATGCTAAGAGTCTCTGAAAAGTCTTTCCCTGATCTTTAACATCCTGGGAATTCTGCTAGACTGTAGGGCAGGGACCCATGAGGGCAGAGACTCAATCTGTCTTGTTCAACACAGTTTCCTTGGCACTCAGCACAGAACCTGGCACCATGTTTGGCACTCAACAAATACCTGCTAAGTATATGAGTGCTTGACTAAACGAATAAAATCTGTTGGTTTATATGTAGCTAACTTCTATTAATCTTTCTTGTCTCAGGTCAGTTGGTACTTCCTCTGGGAGTCAGCCCCTGAGGGTCCCCCTTTCCATCCTAGACCACATGTAGCCCTTCTTTTATATACTTCTGTTGTTATTTTAACCTTCAGTGCATTTAAAAATTACAGTTTAATGTCTGTCTATCCCACTTGTTTTAAGTCCCATGAGGGCAGGCTGGTGCTTGTCTCAGCTACCACAGTGTCCCTGGTGGCCAGCATAGGTGACCCATAGATTCAATGAATGGGCACAGTCCTTTCCTGATCTGAATAAGTTATCCTGCTATGTGTTAGCATTCTGCTTTTCCCCGAAGAAATTTAAGATCAAGATAACAACTCTTTGTTTCTTCTAACTCTTTGTTTCCTTCACTTTGCTGGACACAGAATGGGCATAAATCAAGTACATTTCATGATGGTTGGAATCATCACACACAACAATATTTCTTCTGACTGGGAATAGCTGACTCTGAGGTTTTGCGTACCATACACAATGGCCAAACTTAATCCTTTAATAAGGATTAAACCAGCAGGTGTATAATAAATATCTGTGGCCTCATCTGACTGACAGAATGCTTTTTTTTTTCCTTTTGTGTCTGTGTGTTTTTTTTTTTTACAGAATGCTTTTTAATGGATCACATCAAACTGTTGTGAAGCCAGGCTCAGTCAATTTAAGAGGAGGTTAAATGGAGATAGTTAAGCTCACCAAAATGGTTTCTGGCCCTTTTCCTCTGAAAATCCCAGTGATAGATAGGAGTGGTTGAAAATTTGTCTGAAAGCTTCCAGGTAGCTGGGGACAGAGGCTGTAGAATAAAGTTGCCTCCTTAAAACTGCAGTCCAGGAAAGGCCTGGGGATTGGGGACCATCTGCCCAGGTTTTGGCTATAGGCACTGCCCTGCCATGTGGCCACTGGCCAAAAAGAGTGCAGGTGGTAGAGCTCTAAACAGAATGTCTTCTGGGTCCAGGAAGACATCCTGCTTATGCCGTGACAGGAACAGATGCCGACACAGACTAGTTCCTAATGTAAATGAACCCAGGGGCTGTGAGACAAAGCTGCTCAAACCACTCTTAATTTCCCTAATGGTATTCTTCCATGTGCCATGTGGAGCCACACACACAGAAAAAGATAGTTTGTGCCAAAAACGATATTACTGTTGAAAAGACACTAATAAGACTTTCACTAATAAGACTTTCACTTAGGATTTTTTCTTCTCCCAACTGAAAACAAATAACTTGAGTAATAAGTATATCCTTGACTAGGACAACCATAATATAACTTATTGTCCAAACTATAACTCTTTCAAAAGTGAAAGAAGACACTGTTAATAATTATGCTGGACTACACACACAACCTGGGACTATCCCAGGCAATCAAGGATGTGTACAGTCCTTCCATCCTTGACCATAATCTTGGATAAGCTATAAAGATCTCTTGAATCCTGGCATCCAGCAATGTGAAATGTTTTAGATGGTTGATAAACTGCAGGTCTAAGAGTGTGTGGACAGCAGTCACACAGCCATGGAACCAACAGATGAATAGCGACTGCTGGGTTGGCAGGGCTGTTTGGTTGTCCCGTCAATCACGTGTTACACACACAGAGGTGCATGCACAAATAGGGTGAATAGCAGCAGCCTCATCTTCAAACGTACTAATGGTAGCTTACCATCATTGAGCATTTGCTATATGCTAGGCATTGCATGAAGCATTTCTCATACCTTACGTCATCCTGCATATTTGTTTATATTTATACCTTACATATAGAAATTTCTTTGTATTTAGTGATTGCTTGTGTATTTATTATCTTATTTGATCCTCACAACAATGCAAGGATGTAGGCTTTACTGTTTCAATTGCCAGATGAACAACCAAGGCTCAGAGAGATAAAATAGCTTATAAATAACTGCTAGAACTGGAAATTAAATCCACGTGTGTTCAACTTCAAATTTATATGCTTTTGGTATACTATACCTGATTAATGTATTAACTGAACAAATATTTGCAGATGAGCTCTATGTGCCAAACACTGTGCTAGGTGCTGGGAATACAAAAATGTTGGGCAGTGGGCTCAAGCAATAAGAAAAGACAGAAATAAACATTCTGTGCCTCAGAGAACTTACCTTTTAGTGAGAGAGATAGGCACACAAACACAGCATTTGAATATAGTAGGCTAGATACCATATTCTATTTATATAATATTTTTTTGAAATATGAAATCCACAATAGCATTATGTGATATATTAATATAATATGAACTAAATTGATATATTATTTTATATTTCTATTTTATAAATAAATGTGTGGAGTATTACAGAGTACTGTGGGAGTACAGCAGAGGGGAAGTAGGAGTTTCACAGAGAGGGTAACATTTGAGATGTACTTTGAAGGGTACTTAGGAGTTTGTCAGGTGGAGAATTGAGGGAACCAAGCCCACTCTAGGCAGAAGGAATAGACTATGCAAAGGCACAGGGAAGAATGGGACATGTCTGGGGAACACCAAGCAGATTGGAGAGTCCTTCTCTGTGAGAATAGCCCGTTTGAGTATTTACAGGTGAATTTATATGATATCTAAGATTTACTTTAAACAACTCCAGAAAAATAAAAGTACATGGGTTGGGGAGGAGAAGGAATAAATGAAACAAGAATAGTATAAAGTGGGTCATTTTGAAAAAGGATGATAGGTATAGGGAAATTAATCTTACTATTCTTTCCACTTTTGTGTACATATAAATATTTCCCTAATAAAATTTGAAAATGAAGAAAAAAGAGATTTGGTGTAGTTGTGACAAAGTGAAGGTGAAGGTGAATGTCCAGAGGTGAGGCTGATGAAACAGGTGAGGATGGGGGAGGTGGAGAAGACTGGAAAGTCCTTAAGTGCCAGGCTAAGGAGTTGGGATTGAGAATGAGGTCTGACAATTAAGTTTGCGAGCTTGTTGCAACGATGTTGCTAACCTTTTTTTGATATCAGAGAGGTTATTCGTTATGAATTTGTACCAACTGGACAAACAGTTAACCAAGTTTACTATTTGGAAGTGCTGAAAACGCTGCATGAAAAAGTTAGACGACCTGAACTTTTCACCAACAATTCATGGCTCTTGCATTAGGACAATGCACCAGCTCACACAGCACTGTCTGTGAGGGAGATTTTAGCCAGTAAACAAATCACTGTATTGGAATGCCCTCCCTAGTCACCTGATCTGGCCCCCAATGACTTCTTTCTTTACCCAAAAATAAAGGAAACGTTGAAAGGATGACATTCAGGACATCAAGGGTAATATGAGGACAGCTCTGATGGCCATTCCAGAAAAAGAGCTCCAAAATTGCTTTGAAGGGGGGACTAGGTGCTGGCATCAGTGCATACCTTCCCAAGGGGAGTACTTCAAAGGTGACCATAGTGACATTCAGCAATGAGGTGTGTAGCACTTTTTCAAGGATGAGTTCACAAACTTAATTGTCCGACCTCATATATTGTCTTTAATATTTTTTTTTGGAAAGCAGTGTCACTGGCTCTCACATGTAGGACCCGAACCGGGGCCGCTCGTCTCCCAAGCCAGCGCTTAACCACCATGCCACTTGGCCGGCCCTGTCTTTAATATTTTAAGATACATATTTTAAATATGTTTATATGTATACAATTAACTTACATTAGTTAGTAGCAGGTCTAGGTCTGGAAACCAAGTCTCTTTATTCCTGGCTTTATATTCTTTTTGATACACAGTTCCTTTCTCAACTATAGAATCAGAATTGACTATGTTCAGGGCCCTTTTCATCCTGTATCCTTGGACCCATTTTTTCTTCCTCAGCATGTGTGTATGAGGAAATGTATGAGAAATTCCATTTAATTTCTTTATGATCAAGCCATGTGTCTTTTGTTTATGAGTACACATTATTGAAAGAGCAACCTGATAAGCTTGCCATTGCAGAGACAGTTGTTCTTCTGACTAGGGAGTATTTCACATTGCACTTGAACTCCATTCTTCCTAAAGATAGCCCTTAGGACTAAGGGCTCTAGCCTTCTTATTCTGGGGTTTTGGTTAGTCCAATATTGAAACACTTGTGCTTTTCTAAACTGACGTTGCCTTCAAAGTGTCTTACCCTATCCCAAGAATGCTTTACAAGCTGACAATTGATTTTGCAGTCTCACTGTGAGATGAGAAATTTTTTACCATTTCTTACCTCCTAAGTGCAATTGTACTTTCGTGGTATCTTAGGCCCTGGTTTGTCCCCCGTGGCTACTTATTTGTAATGATTTCACTTTTCTCACCTTGACCATCTCTACTTGTTGACGGAAACAGACTCCAAGGGTAGTGTGGGCGGACATCAATTTCATCTGTACTCCAAATTATTTAAGTCCATAAAATCAGTAAGTACGGACATTCATAGTGTCTGATATTAACTACCTTTTATTGAGTGCTCATATGCTAAGTACTTTAATTATCTCATCACATCCTCATAGCACCCACTTGAGGGGTGTTATGGGTTGAAATGTATCCCCCCAAATTCATATGTTGCAGTCCTAACCCCAGTACCTCTGAATGTGATCTTATTGGTAGATAGGCTCATTTGTAGATGGACACAAGTTAAAAAGGGGTCGTTGGATAGGCCCTAATTCAGCATGACTAGTATCTTTATAAAAAGAGGAAACGTAGAGACAGAGATATGCATAAAGAGAAGTCAATGTGAAGAAATACAGGAAGAAGATGCCATCTATAAACCAAGGAGGGAAGTCTGGAACAGATCCTTCCCTCACAGGCCTCAGAAGGAACCAAGCCTGCCAATACCTTGATCTTAAGACTTATAGACTCTGGAACTGTGAGACAATAAATTTCTGTTGTTTAAGCCACTCAGCTTGTGGTACTTTATAGTAGCACTAGCAAACTAATACAAAGGGGTATGATTATTATCCCCACTCTACAGATGAGTAAGCTGAGGTACAGAAATGTAAGTGACATAGGTTTCAGGTATATAGTTCTGTAATACATCATCTATATGTCATATTGTGTGTTTTTACCACCCAGAGTCTATGCACCTGAAACCTATGTAACTTTACTAACAATCGTCACCCCAATAAACTTTAATTAAAAAGAAAAAAAAATGTAAGTGACATGTGCAAGGTCACAAAATAAGGGCAGATCTGGGGTTTGTTCTCTATTTCATTTAGCTCTGCTCTGATTTTTATTATTTCCTTCCTTCTGCTGACTTTGGGTTTCATTTGTTCTTCTGTTTCTAAATCTTTAAGGTGTAACGTGAGGTTGTTTATCTGGGATTTTTCTTCTTTCTTGAGATAGGCCTGTAGTGATATAAATTTCCCTCTTAAAACTGCTTTCGCGGGCCGGCCGAGTGGCTCAGTTGGTTAAGAGTTGGCATAGAGCACATGCTCTGAGCAACAGGGCCGCCGGTTTGATTCCCACATGGGCAAGTGAACTCTGCACCCTAGCTGAGTTGTCGCTGAACTGCCAATAGGTGGCAGGATGGCTTAGCTGGTATAACAACAAGATTGCCTGTTCAATGGTGGGCTACACCTACCCACAACTAAGACTGATCTCAGCACCTTGAGCTGAGCTGCCACCTGGATGGTTCAGAGGATAGAGTGTGCGCTCTTAACAACAAGGCTGCTGGTTCAACTCCCACATTGAATGGTGGCTATGCCCACCCACAACTAAGATTGAACACAGCACCTTGAGCTTGGAGGCCACGAGCTGCCGAAGGGAAGCCAGATGGCGACTGGCGCCCTCCACAACGAAGATTGAACAACTTGGCTGGTCCCCTCCCCCAATTCCCCAATAAAATCTTTAAAAAAAAATGCTTTCGCTGCATCCCAACAATTTTGATAGGATTTATTTTCACTCCCATTTGTTTCTATGTATCTTTTGATCTCTCCTCTTATTCTTTGACCCAGTCATTCTTTAAAAGTATGTTGTTCGGGGGCCGGCTGAGTGGCGCCGTGGTTGAGTGCTGGCTTGGGAGGCCAGCGGTCCCGGTTCGGGTCCCACATGTGAGGGCCAGTGACACTGCCCTCAAAAAAAAGAAAGTATGTTGTTCAATCTCCACATATTTGTGGGGTTTCCTGCTTTCTTTTTGCAGTTGACATCCAATTTCAAAGACTTGTGGTCATAGAATGTTTGGTATTATTACAATCATCTTAAATTTGTTGAGGCATGTTTTATGTCCCAATATATGGTCTATCCCTGAGAATGTTCCAGGTAGACTAGAAAAGAATGTATAGTCTAATATTCTAGGATAAAGTGCTCTATAAATGTCAATTTCATCTAATGTGTCATTTAGGGCTGATGTTTCTGTATTTACTTTCTGTTTGGATGATCTATCTAAAGCTGTCAATGATGTGTTAGGTCGCCTACTATAATTGTGTTTTGGTCAATGTCTCCCTTTAGTTCTGTTAGTAGATGCTTTGTATATTTTGGTGCTCCCTGATAGGGGGTATAAATATTGGTGACTATTCTGTCTTCTTGTTGTATAGTCCCCTTTATCATTCTGAAATATCCATCTTTGTGTCTTGTTAACTTTTTTATCCTGAAGTCTATTTCTTCTGCTATCAGTATGGCTACACCTGCTTTTCTCTGAATATCATTTGCTTGGGGTGTCAATTTCCACCCTTTCACTGTCAGTCTATATTAGTCCTTGTAGCTGAGATGTGTCTCTTGGAGGCACCATATGGGTGGATTCAGTTATTTGATCCAATGTGCTACTCTGTGCCTTTCTATAGGTGAGTTCAGTCCATTTACATTTAGGGTGATTATTGATATATGAGGATTTCCTATTATTCTATCTTTTATTTTCTGGTAGGATGGTGCCTCCATTGTTTCTTTTCCTTTTTGCTGTGTCTGTTATTTCAGTGTGGTGGTATTTTGTGATTTTTCCCTCTGTTTCTTCTTTTTTTATGTTATATATTTCAGTCCTGGATTTTTTTTCAGTGGTTACAATTAAGTTAATGTAAAAGAAAGTTTCATCTTTAGAGTATTCCATTTTCTTCAGCATGCTTCATTTCTCCATTCCCTTTTGCAAGTTCAGACCTTTACTCTCTTCCCTTTTATGTTTTTGTTGTCACAAATTATCCCTATTTACGCTGTGAGTTGATTTCTGCATTGCAGTAGCAAGTTGTCTTTTCCTCATTTTTTTCTAAAGATTTTATTGGGAAGTTGGGGGAGGGCAACAGTGTCGGGGAATTGGGAGTGGGGACCAGCCAAGTTGTTCTTCAGTCTTTGTTGTGGAGGGCTCCAGTCGCCATCTGGCTTCACTTCAGCAGCTCGTGGCCTCTAAGCTCAAGGTGCTGTGTTCAATCTTAGTTGTGGGTGGGCATAGCCACCATCCCATGTGGGAGTTGAACCGGCAGCCTTGTTATTAAGAGCACACGCTCTATCCTCTGAGGGATCCAGGAGGCAGCTCTGCTCAAGGTGCTGATTTCAGTCTTAGTTGTGGGTGGGCGTAGCCCACCATTGAACAGGCAATCTTGTTGTTACACCAGCTGAGCCATCCTACCACCTGTTGGCAGCTCAGAGACAGCTCAGCTAGGGCGCAGTGTTCTCTGGCCCATGTGGGAATCAAACTGGCAGCCCTGTTGCTCAGAGCACGTGCTCTAAGCCAACTCTTAACCAACTGAGCCTCTTGGCCGGCCCCCTCATTTTTAAAAATTGTTTTTTTCTTCTTTACCCTGTATGTTATGTTTAAGTATCCTATTTGTTGTAGGGGTGGCCATTTCCTGCTCCTATCTGTTCATAATACTACTCATGGTTTTGTATTCTTTTTCTTTTTTGTTTCAGGTTGAATAGCCTCCTTCAGTATTTCCTGTCGTGCAGGTCATGTATTAGAAAATTCCCTCAGCTTCCGTATGTTTGGAAAGGTATTAATCCTCCTTCATATCTAAAGGATATCTTTGCTGGATATATTATTATTGGTTCATAATTTATCTCTTTCAATAGTTTGAATATTTGATTCTACTCCCTCCTGGCTTGTAGAGTTTCTGCTAAAAAATCTGAATCTAATGGGCTTTCCTTTGTAGGTGACCATATTCTTTTCCCTAGCTGCCTTGCAGATTTGGATATGGGATTTGAACCCAGTTCAGTCTGACTTCAGAGCCTGGTGTCTACTGTCCCATAACCTGCATGCCTAGAATCTCAAGCTAGTCTACAAAAGGCTGGATAATTATTGTATTGATCCTAATTAGTTAAATCACTGCCATAATGTACCCCCTCTAATTTTAGGACAGCAGAGCAATACAGTAGTCATTGAAACCCGTATTAAAATTATTTTGCTTTTAAGAACTCTTTTTTGGAGACAGGAAAATGGGGTTTCTGGGAGATAGATTACTTGTTACTGAGAAATTGTTCATGGGGCACCCAAAGCAATATTTCTTAGCCTAACAGTGTCAAGTCAGTATTGTTCAACAAACTGGCTTCTTCAGTTATTGTCTCTCCCTTCAATGTGGAGTCTTGGGACTCAATTTCATCATTCACTAGGATACTTCCTGAGACTGGTTAGGCCAGAAAAATCTTATTTCCTTTTGTTCATATTGGAAAGTGATGGAAAGTCTGAACAAGCACTAAATAAGTTATGTTTCACATGCTTCAAGGTTGGTTTTCAGTTACATTCTGTGCAACAGTTAAGCCTAAATTTACTTTTAGATACAGAAGTTTTTCTGTGGAAACATGTTGAGCTTATTAGAGACTCTCCCAGGATAGGACAACAGTTTGGATTATGTAGCAAAACATTTGAAACCAAGTACTATGTGCTAATGGTTTGTATAAATATGATTAGATAAAAGGGGCTTTTTGGAGTTATGCTTGAAAACACTAATTAAATTCACATAAAAAAATCAACATATTTGTATCATATGGATTTAAAAACTTTGGAAATGCTTCTTTTGTTTCAATACCTTTAATTAAATTCACACATTTGCTAATATTGAAGGGTTACCTTAAAACACAAAAGTTGAAGCTTTGAACAGCACTTCTGAGTGTATTTCCACTAAGCTGAATAAATTAGAACAGTTTTTCCTTTCAAAGAGCTAATTGCCTAGAATTTTCAAAAATTCACTGCAGATAGTGAACAGTTTTCTTTCTCAACAAATTCAATCCAAATGATGCATGCTTTTACTTAACCACTACAGGCTTAACTGCAGTTTTAAATTATTCTCAATGCAGAGGTAATAAAGTATTTCAGTAAATATGTCTCAGAGGGGAAGTTAGGAGAGAAAAGCGCAAGTATTTTCAGTAGCCACTGTTTCAGGTCACTGTTTGAAACCACAAGGCACATGTCAAAGAGTTATGACCTGCTGTGTGCAGTATTTTTCAGTTAGGAGTTTATAAATATCTCAAGGGCCTGAAGAAATGGCTCCAAACAGAAATGAGTAAACCCTACAGGGATACTTCATTTAAAAACTAAATTATCTATGGCCTTGTCAACAAAATTGGATTTCTCTCTATTATTATGTTGTTTCCACTTATGACTGCTTCAGAATGGAAATCTAGGGAGAAAAAGCACATGTATAGAGTCTTCAAGATGGCTGTGCCTTAGCAACAGAAGGTGCTTGCTGAAATGAAGGAATTCGCCCTTCATTCAGTCCTTCTCTTTGGCCTTGGCTCCCAAAATCATAAGTTGCAAATGGCCATATGGATTTGCTCGTTTCGCTCAGCTTCAAAAGGTAATCCTAGCTTTAGAACACTAAGATAGGGAATTAAATTCACCTCAGTAGATATTGATCTAGTGATAATTGTGTGTAAAGCCCTCCACTTGGTGCTGGCGAGGTGGTGGGGAAGGAGGCAGAGTGTCGGAGGTGACAAGGATAAAGAGATAAATGACAGGTGGTTCCTGCTATCTCAAATAATTGCTAACATATCTTGATTGCATCCAACTCACCAGCACTGTTCTGAGCACTTAAAAACCCATTACTTAATTCAGTGACTCTATACATAGGTACTATTTGTATCTCCATTATACAGATGAGGGAACTGAGACCCAGAGAAACTGAATAGCTGCTGCTCTTTCTCATTCTCTTTTGCTGACACATCTTCCTGATCTCCAAGTTTAGAGTGCCCCAGGGCTTAGTCTTTGAACCTCTTTTTGGTCTAGACTCACTCCATTGATGATCTCATTTAGTTTCATGGCTTTAGATATCACCTATTTGTTTAATAGGCATCTCAGATTTATGTCCTAAATGGACTTCTTGATCATCCCCCTCCCCTAAAAGTACTCCTTTCCTGATATTCACTATCCGAGTTCATGGGAACTCCATTCTTCCTGTTCTTAGGCTACAAACGTTTTTCTCACATCTTCAAAATATATCTAGAATCTGACTACTGCTTTCCATCTCCATGGCTACTATTTGGCTTGAGCCACTGTCCTCTTCCCTGAATTACTACTATAACTTCTTAATTATTCTCCAACCTCCTTCTTTTGCCCCCTATTGCTGCATAATAAATTATCACAAACCTAACATCTTAAAGTAACACTCTTGTATTATCTCACAGTTCTGTACATCAGAAGTACAGAGGAAATTGCTGAGTTTGCTGATTAAGGTCTCACAGGCCGAAGTCAAGGTTTCAGCCAGACTGGATTCTTATCTGGAACCTCTGAGGAAGACTCTACTTCTAATCTCATTCAGGTTGTTGGCAGAATCCAGATACTTGTGGCTGTAGGTCCAAGGTCCCCATTTTCTTGCTGGCTACTGGCTGAGGGGGTCATTCCTTTGGGCCACCCACTTTTCTTCTCATGTGGTTCCCTGCATCTTCCAAGCCAGCAACAGCACACCAAATTCCCCTTGCACTTTAAACCTCTCTGAATTCTTCTGGTAACCAGCCAGAGAAAACCCTCTGTTTTTCTCACTTAATTGGGAAGGCCCACCCAGATAATGCCCATATTTTAAAGTCAATTGATTTGGGACTTAAACTACATCAGAAAATTCTTTTTCCAACTATACCCAGTGTTTGATTGAATCACCAGGAGATAGAAATCTTGGGTGTGGTGGTATATCTTTATTTGTTTGTTTGTTTTTTTCTTTGAGGGCAGTGTCACTGGCCCTCATATGTGGGACCCGAACCGGGGCTGCTGGCTTCCCAAGCCAGCTCTTAACCACTGCCCCACTCGGCCGGCCCTAGTATATCTTTAGATTTCTGTCTATTACACCCCTTCACAGTGTCTCCTCTTCACAGCGGCCAGTGTGATCCTGTTCAAATGCAAGCCAGATCCTGTCATTCCTCTATAAGGTGTGATCAAACAATATGGTAAATGTTTACATAAAATAAATATTACAGTAAAAGACACATTGCCATTAATCCCCTCAAAATACTCTCCCTTGCTTTAAACTCACTTACCCCATCATTCTTGCCACTTTCTGAAGCAGTTCTGGAAGCCCTTTTCCGTGATTCATTATTTGTGCTGTTGTGGCTATAGTACAAAGTATTCTAAGGAAAATACCATAGATGAAGTATCAACCAAGGATTCTGGAGTTTCTAAGGATAGAGAACATGAGGCTAGAAATTCAGGCTGGGGCCAGCATGTGAAGTCATATCTGGCTGGGAGATCACTAGCATCACTATGATGCAGAGAAGACATACAGAGACATAGAGGAGATGGTAATATGAAGATGGAGACAGAGATTACAGTAATGAAGCCACAAGCCAAGGAAAGGCAAGGAATGTCAGGCAGCCACCAGAAGCTGGCAGAGATGTTCCTTTAGAACTTCCAGGTAGAGTGTGGCCATACCAGCATCTTGATTTCAGACTTCAAGCTTCCAGAACTGTGAGAGAATGAAGTTCTGTTGTTTTAAACGACCAAGTCTATAGTAATTTGTTATGGCAACTGCAGGAAACTACTGAATAAGATTTGAAGGATGAGTAGGATTGCTGTGGATTATGTGCTGCACTCCCTCAATCCATTCTTAGGTCTGAAGGACTTGTTCACCCAGCTTCTGGGGTTCTGCCGGATGCCAGTCTTCAATTGCCAGCCCTTTATAGGAAGTACCTCTGTTGGAGAGAGAAAATATCAAGCCCCTTTTCTTTTTCTTTTTTTAAGATTTTATTGGGGAATTGGGGGAGGGGAACAGCGTTGGGGAATCAGGGAAGGGGAACAGACAAGTTGCTGTCTTTTTGTTCTTCAGTCTAGTTGCGGAGGACATTGCTTCACTGGCCCATGTTGGTATCGTCAATGCGTTCTTCCTGGATCAGGCAGATCAGTCGCCGGCCTCTGGACGGCCACTCACTGTGGCTCTTGGCAGCTCACACCACCTGCCAGCTGATCATGCTGGCTGCCGGCCACTTCCTGTAGCCTATGGCAGCCCACTGCAGCAGGGGCTGCAGCTATGCCGTCCTGGGGACTCACGCAGCCCAGCTCCAGGTGGAGCTGTTGTTTACAATCTCAGCTGTAGAGGGCACAGTGTCACTGGCCCTCATATGTGGGATCCGAACCTGCTGCTCAGAGCCCCCATCCCAAGCCAGCTCCTAACCAATGCGCCACTCCACTGGCCTCAAGCCCCTTTTCTGAGGACAGCTTACATTCAATGACTAGTCAACATGGGAGTTGTATTAGGTATCAATTGATGTGTAACAAATTACTACACACTTATTGGCTTCAAACAACACATATTTATTACCTCACAGTCTCTGTCCATCAGGAGTCTGGGCATGGTTTAACTGAGTTCTGTGCTTAGGGTCTTACAAGGCCACCTTCAAGTTGTCAGTCAAGGCTGCATTTTCATCTGGGGGCTCGACTGGGGAAAAATCTACTTCTAAATGCTTAACAATGTCAAGGCACTAAGTTAGTTACTGGGAATCACTCTCCTCCAGTTTCAGAGCTTGAGATGTTCTGGACCACTCAGATGATTCTAAATAGGGTTGTAGTCCACACAAGGTATGGTTTATTTCCAGTTCATGCTTATGCCACCTAGTGTTTACTCTTTTGAGTTTCTAACCCTAGATGAAGAGCAGTTTACAGAGCCACCATCCTCTGCAGATCCTGGACTCCAACATGTGTTTCTTTAGCACTGTCAATAATGCTGTTCTCCTTGCAGCCACTTCTATTTTGGCAAAAACCCCATGGGCAAAAGTGCATCAAATATCTCTGGGTTTCCTGATACAAGCTTGGATCTAGGTTTGATAATTCTATACTCTTTTATTAGTTCCTTGATAATTTTAGAAATGTATTCTTTTTTTTATCATTTTCTTTTTCTTAAAATAATTGTTTTGTTTTTCAATTACAGTTGACATACAATATTATTAGTTCCAGGTGTATAATGTAGTGATTAGACATTTATAAAACTTATGAAGTGATCACTCTGATATCTAGTACCCATCTGACACCATACATAGTTATTACACTATTACTGTCCATATTCTTTATGCTGTACTCTACATCCCCATGACTACTGTGTAACTACCAAGTTGTACTTCTTTATTTAATATATTTTTTATTAGTTTCTGGTGTACAAAACAGCATAATAGTTAGATATTTACACCCCTCACAAAATAACCCAGCCTTCAATCTACTACTTCTCTGACATCATATATAGCTGTTACAATACCATTCACTATATTCCCTATGCTGTACTTTACATCCTGTGAATCTCTCTCTCTCTCTCTCTCTCTCTCTCTCTATATATATATATATATATATATATATATATATATATATATATATATATAAAATTATAATTATAGTTGACATTCAATATTATTCTACTTCAGCTTCAGGTATATAGTGCAGTGGTCAGGCATCTACACAGTCCATGAAGTGATCCCCCTGAGAAGTCCAGTACCCATCTGGCATCCTACATAATCTTTACAACATTATTGATTATATTCCCCATACTGTATTTCATATCCCCTTGACTATATTGTGACTACCAATTTGTACTTTTTAATCCCTTCACCATGTTCCCCATTCCCATCCCTCTCCCATCTAGCAACCATCAGTTTTTTTTCTCTACATCTCTGAGTCTCTTTCTGTTTTGTTTGCTCATTCATTCTGTTTTCTAGATTCCATATATAAGTGAGATCATATGGTATTTGTCTTTCTCAGTCTGACTTTTATTTCACTTAGCATAATATCCTGTAGGTCCATCCATGGTGTTGCAAATGGCAAAATTTTATTCCTTTTTATGGCCAAGTAATACTCCATTGTATAAATGTACCACAGTTTCTTTATCCAATTGTCTATCGATGGGCATTTTGGTTGATTCCATATCTTGGCTGTTTGTGAATAGCACTGCAGTACACATAGAGGTGTATGTATTTTTTTGAATTGGTGTTATGAATTTCTTTGGATAAATAGCCAAGAGTGGAATTGCTAGGTCATCAAGTAGTTCTGGTTTTTATTTTTTCAGGAATCTCTATATTGTTTTCCACAGTGGCTGGACCAATTTGCAATCCCACCAATAGTGCATGAGGGTATTTTTTTCCTCCACATCCTTGCCAACACTTGTTTGTTGATTTATTGATGACAGCCATTCTGACAAGATTGAGGTGGTATCTCATTGTGTTTTTCATTTGCATTTCTCTAATGATTAGTGACATTGAGCATCTTTTCTTATGTCTGTTGGCCATCTGTATGTCCTCTTTAGAGAAATGTCTCTTCATGTCCTCTGACCATTTTTTAATTGGGTTGTTTGTTTTTTTGGTGTTGAGTTGTATGAGTTTTTAAAATAAATTTTGGATATTAACCCCTTATCAGGTGTATCACTGGCAAGTATGTTTTCCCATTCAGTCAGATGGGTTTTTGTTTTATTGATGGTTTTCTTTGCTGTGAAAAATCTTTTTAGTTTGGTGTAGTCCCACCTGTTTATTCTTTTTTTTTTTTTTTTTTGCTTCCCTTGCCTGAGGGGATACATCAGTAAAAATATTACTAAGGGTAATGTTTGTGAATTTACTTCCTATATTTTCTTCTAGGAGTTTTATGGTTTTGGCCCTTATACTTAAGTCATTAATCTATTTTGAATTTATTCTTGTATATAGTGTAAGAAGGTGGTCCAGTTTAATTTTTTTTGCATGTATCTGTCCAGTTTTTCCTGCACCATTTATTAAAGACTGTCTTTACCCCAATGTAAATTCTTGCTTCTATTGTCAAAGATTAAATTACCCTATATGGCATGCATTTATTTCTGGGTTCTCTATTTTGCTCCATTAATCTATGTGTCTACTATTCATGCCAGTACCATGCTGTTTTGATTACTATAGCCTTGTAGTATTATTTGATGTCAGGTAGCATGATACCTCTCACTTTGTTCTAAATTCTCAAGATTATCATGGCTTCTCAGGATCTTTAATGGTTCCATATACATTTTAGGATTATTTGTTCTAGTTCTGTGAAAAATGACTGGTTATTTCATAAGGATTGTGTTGAATCCATATGTTGCCTTAGGTACTATAGATATTTTAACTATATTAATTCTCCCTATTCATGAGCATGGTATATGTTTTCATTTATTTGTATCTTATTTAATTTCTCTCTTCAGTGTCTTATAATTTTCTGAGTACAGGCCTTTTACTTCCTTAGTTAAATTTATTCATAAGTATTTTATTGTTTTTGAAACAATCGTAAATGTGATTGTTTTCTTCATCTGTCTTTCTGATAGTTTGCTATTGGTGTATGTAAGTGCAACTGATTTCTGAATATTAATTTTATATCCTGCTAGTTTATTAAATTCATTCATCAGTTATAATAGTTTTTTGGTGGAATTTTTGGGGTTTTCTATATATAGTATCATGTCATCTTTAAATAATAATGATTTTACTTCCTCCTTTCTAATTTGGATGACTTTTATTTCTTTTTCTTATCTGATTTCTGTGGCTAGAACTTCCAGTACTGTGTTGAATAAAAATGGTGAAAGTGGGCAGCCCTGTCTTGCTCCTGATCTTAAGGGGGATGCTTTTAGCTTTTCCCAATTAAATATGATGACAGCTGTGTGTTTATCACATATGGCCTTTATTATGTTGCGATATGTTCCATCTATTCCCACTTTATTAATAGTTTTTATCCCAAATGGAGGCTGGATTTTGTCAAATGCTTTTTCTGCATCTATTGATATGATCATATGATTTTCTTTTTTCTTTTGTATCACGTTAATTGATTTGTGGATATTGAACTAACCTTGCATACCAGGAATGAACCCCAGTTGATTGTGGTGTATGATATTTTTATTATATTGCTGAATTCAGTTTGCTAATATTTTGTTGAGGATTTTTGCATCTATGTTCATTAGGGATATTGGCCTCTAGTTTTCTTTTTTTGTAATGTCTTTGTCTGGTTTTGGTATCAGGGTAATAGTTGCCTCAAAAAATGATCTTGGGAGTCTTCTCTCCTGGATTTTTTGGAATAGTTTGAGGAGAATAGGTGAAAATTCTTTTTTGAATGTTTTGTAAAATTCACCTGTGAAGCCATCTGGTCCAGGACTTTTGTTTTCTGGGAGCTTGTTGATTACTGGTTCAATTTCATAGGTCTGTTCAGATTTTCTGTTTCTTTTTTATTCACCCTTGGAAGATTGTATGCTTCTAGGAATTTACCCATTTGTTCCAGAATGTCTAATTTGTTGATGTATAGTTCATCATAGTATTTTTTAAAAATGTTTCTGCGGTGTCTGTTGTCATTTATCCTCTTTCATTTCTGATTTTATTAGTTTGGGTCCTCTTTTTTTCTTGATGAGTCTGGCTATTTTGTCAATTTTGTTTATCTTCAAGAAAAAACAATTCTTAATTTCATTGATCTTTTGTATTTTTTTTTGTCTCTATTACATGTATTTCCAGTCTGATCTTTATTATTACCATTCTTGTACTCACTTTGGGCTTATCTTGCTGTTTTTTTTTTTTCCTAGTTCGCTTAAGTGTAAAGATAGATTATTGACTTGAGATTTTTCTTGTTTATTTCTTTTTTTTTAAAAATATTTTATTGGGGGATTTTATTGGGGAATTAGGGGTGGGGAACAGTGTTGGGGAATTGGGGAAGGAGACCAGCCAAGTTGTTGTCCTTGAATCTTGTGGAAGGCGCCAGTCATCATCTGGTTTCCCGTCGGCAGCTCGTGGCCTCTAAGCTTAAGGTGCTGAGTTTAGTCTTAGTTGTGGGTGGGCATAGCCTCCATCCCATGTGGGAGTTGAATCAGCAGCCTTGTTGTTAAGAGCACATGCTCTATCCTCTGAGCCATCAGGGCGGCTACTCAGCTCAAGGTGCTGAGTTCAGTCTTAGTTGCGGGTGGGCGTAGCCCACCATTGAACAGGCAATCTTGTTGTTACACCAACTGAGCCATCCTGCCACGTGTTGGCAGCTCAGTGACAGCTCAGCTTGGGCGCAGCATTCACTGGCCCATGTGGGAATTGAACCGGTGGCCCTGTTGCTCAGAGCTTGCGCTCTAAGCCAACTCTTAACCAACTAAGCCACTTGACCAGCCCAGATTTTTCTTGTTTCTTTATTTTTTTTTGAGGGCAGTGTCACTGGCCCTCATATGTGGGACCCGAACCGGGGCCGCTGGCTTCCCAAGACAGCTTTTATTTATTTATTTATTTATTTATTTATTTATTTATTTATTTTGAGGGCAGTGTCACTGGCCCTCACATGTGGGACCGAACCAAGGTCGCTGGCTTCCCAAGCCAGTGCTTAACCACAGCGCCACTCGGCCGGCCCTGCAAGACAGCTCTTAACCAACACGCCACTCGGCCGGCCCTTCTTGTTTCTTTAGGTAGGACTTCATTGCTAAGAATTTCCCTGTTAGGACTGTGTTCACTGTGTCCCATAGATTTTGGGTCATTGTGTTTTCATTTTTGTTTGTTTCAAGGTATCTTTTGATTTCTTCCTTGATCTCATTTTTGACCTATTTATTATTTAGTAACGTGTTATTCAGTCTCCATGTGTTTGAGTATTGTCCAGTTTTCTTCTAGTAATTGATTTCTAGTTTCATAGCACTGGTCAGAGAAGATGCTTGATATGACTTCAATCTTCGTAAATTTATTGGGACTTGTTTTGTGGCCTAACATGTGGTCAATCTTTGAAACTGTTCCATTTGCACATGAAAACAATGTATATTCTGTGGTTTTGGGGTGAAATGCTGAAAAAAAATAGCGATTAAATCCATCTGGTCTAACATGCCATTTAAGGCCACTGTTTCTGCATTGATTTTCTGCCTATAGGATCTGTACATTGGAATGTGTTCTTTTAAATATGTTTTTCTCTTAGTTTTCTTTAGCAGAAGGGTAGTTCTGAATTACTTCACCTGCAACAATCGGAAACAGATTCCTATCTTTTAATTTTTTTTTTAAGAGGGCAGTGTCACTGGCCCTCATATGTGGGATCCGAATCGGGGCCGCTGGCATCCCAAGCCAGCTCTTAACCACCGCGCCACTCAGCCGGCCCGTTATCTTTTTTTTTTTTTTGAAGGCAGTGTCACTGGCCCTCATATGTGGGACCCGAACCGGGGCCACTGGCTTCCCAAGCCAGCACTTAACCACCGCGCCACTCGGCCGGCCCGGCCTGTTATCTTTTAAATTTTTATCTCTAAAACAAAAATTACAGAAGCCATCTGTGTAACTCCTCTATCTCCCAAGAAAAAAATCATTGTTCTGAATTTGGTTTTTATTATTTCATACATTTGATACATAGGTGCATTTCCTCAAAGAATTTATTGTATGGATTTACATGTTTTTAAAATTTTAAAACATGATATTATGCTTTATGAATTCTTTTGTAACTTTCTTTTCCTGCTCAACATAGTGTTTTTGAGATTTATTCATTTTGTTACATGTAGTGCCAGTGCATTAATTTTTTTTTTTTTGAGGGCAGTGTCATCAGCCCTCATATGTGGGACCTGAACTGGGGCCACTGGCTTCCCAAGCCAGCACTTAACCACCGCGCCACTTGGCCAGCTCTCTTTATTTGTCTTTAACTGTCGGTATTTTAATTATGATGTGTCTTGGTGTGGGCCTGTTTTGGTTCATCTTGTTTGAGACTCTCTGCATTTCCTGGACTTGCGTGTCTATTTCCTTCACCAGGTTAGGAAAGTTTTCAGCCATTATTTCTGCAAATAGGTTCTCAATTCCTTGCTTTCTCTCTATTCTCCTTCTGGTACCCCTATGATGTGATGCTGTTACACTTGATGTTGTCCTAGAAGTCTCTTAAGATACCCCCATTTTATTTTGTTCTTTTTTATTTTGCTGTTTCAATTGGGTGTTTTCTGCTATCTCATCTTCCAAACTGCTGATTCAGTTCTCTGCTTCATCTAGCCTGCTGGGGTGATTCCTTCTAGTGTATCCTTTGTTTCAATTATTGTATTCTTCACTTCTGACTGGTTCTTTTTTATGATTTCTATGTTTTTTTAATACTTGCTGTGTCCTTTTTTTATGCTTGTTATCTCTTTGTTGAAGTTCTCAGTAAGTTCCTTGAACATCATTTTAACCATTGTTTTGAACTCGGTAGCTGGCATGTTGCTTTCTGCCATTTCATTTAGTTCTTTTTTAGGAGCTTTGTTCTGTTTTTTTATTTGTTCTGTTCTTTCTCTTCCCATTATGGCTGCCTCCCTGTGTTTGTTTCTATGTATTACATAGGGCTGCTGTGCCTCCCGGTCTTAGTAGAGTAGCCTATTCATATTTAGGCTTATGATCTATTTTGGGTTAGTTTTTATATAAGGTGTGAGGTTTATGTCTAGGTTAAATGTTTTTGCACATGTAGATATCCGATTGCTCCAACACCTTTTGTTGAAAAGACTATACTTTCCTCCACTGAATTTCATTTGCCCAAAATCAATTGGCCATATTCATGAGAGTATATTTCTTTTTTTCAAAAAGATTTTATTGGGGAAATGGGGGAGGGGAACAGTGTTGGGGAATTGGGGAAGGGCAACAGACAAGTTGGTGTACTTTTGTTCTTCAGTCTAGTTGTGGAGAACGTTGCTTCACTAGCCCATGTTGGTATTATCATTGCACTCTTCCTGGGTGAGGCAGATTAGTTGCTGGCCTCTGGACAGCCTCTCACAGCGGCTCTTGGCAGCTCATGCTGGCTGCCAGCCGCTCACGCTGGCTGCTCGCCACTCACTGTAGCCTATGGCAGCCCACTGCAGCCGAGGCTGCAGCTCACACCATCATCTGTGACTCACAGCAGCCCAGCTCCCGGTGGAACTGTTTTTCACCATCTTAGCTATAGAGGCAACTAGGTGGAGCTGTTGTTCACCACCTTAGCTATAGAGGTCAGTGTCACTGCTCCTCATGTGGGATCTGAACCGGGGCCCTGCTGCTCAGAGCTGGCGTCCCAAGCCAGTTCCTAACCAAAGTGCCACTCAGCCGGCCCACGAGAGTATATTTCTGAATTCTAAATTTTATTAAAAATATAGCTAACATACAATAATATATTAGTTTCAGGTGTATACCATAGTTATTCAACATTTATGTACCTAAAGAAGTGATCCCCATGATAAGTCCAGCAACCATCTGACACTGTAGCATGCTATCAAATATTATTCACTATATTCCCTAGGCTGTACATTACATCCCCATGACTTATTTGTTTTATACCTCCTCCTATTCCCCTTCACCTTTCCCCCCTTTAAAATTTTCAATTATAGTTGACATTCAATATTATTTTATATTAATTTCAGGTGTACAGCATAGTGGTAAGACATTTGTATAATTTAAGAAGTGACCCCCCCTGACTAGTCTAGTACCAACATGTCACTATACATGGTTATTACCATATCATTGACTATATTACTTATGCTTTACTTTATATCCATGACTGTTGTTTATAAATCCAAGAAGACCTGCTTAGTAGGAAGTATGAAGATTGCCTAGTTAATCTTACCACATAGTAACATTGATAATCTGTATTCATTGGGTCAATCGTTCCTTAATTCATTTGTCTAACATTTGGTGGGCCCTTCCTGTGTGTCACGTACTGAGTTAGGTGCTGGGAAATAATAAGGATGAATCTCAGCAAAGCAGGTAAGCAGATTTTTTGTCCTTAAGGTCATAACAGTCTAATTGGGTAGACAGATGAAGAAAGACAATTTGGAAACAGTGTGATTGTACTGTGATGAGACACATGCGGCTGTGATTAAATAGCTGTTTAATGTCTGTCTCTTTCACCCAAAGAGAGAAGAGCTCATCTATCTTGTTTATCACTGTTGCCCCAGTGCCTAGCATCACTCCTGGCCCATATGATGTACTCAGTAAAATAGTTTATTATTGAATGAATGATGTGCAAAGAAATCAATTCCTTGAAATGTTAACACAGAAAAGGTTGTACTTAAAAAATTATCTTTCATGTTCAGAGAGGAGAGTATTTTTACAAAGAATGGATGTCCAATTAGGGAGTGGGTGAATGAATATTTGGCAAACAGTGAACCAAGGGTAAGAAGAAGTACATCCCAGTTTAAGAAATATTTTTTTAGTGTCAGCTATGTACCAAGGCATAGTGCTTAGACTAGAAGATACAGAGATGAATAAGACATGACCTTTCCCTTTGAGGATGTCCAAGTCCAGTTGGAGACAGACAAGTAAAGAGTTAATTACAGTGCACAATGATAAGGGGTATAAATAAAGCTCAAATCATATGCAAATCACAAGCATGAGGGCTTTGGGTAAATCTAGAGTCATTAAACATGATTCTGAAGACATGTTCCATTTTCTACCATAAAATTCAGCAGGGAAACAATTGCTCAAATAATCTATTATATTTTTTTCAGAGAAAGTGTGGAAATTTTATTCTTGTTAATGACAATAGGATAGAGAAGAAAATTGAATGAAGAGCAATATCTAAATAAGCTATCATTATATAAGAAATAGAGTCATTTAGTCGATAAGTGATGTTTGTTAGGAAGTTCTCTTGACAGTTGCATTTGGAAAAAGATTATCAAAAGCACACTAAGAGTGCCAGTTAATGCCATCATTATTTACTTAGTATAAATTTACGATAACAGGGAAATATGTTCATGAAAATAAAACATCATTTAAAGAATGGAGTGTGATTTTCATCTTTATTGCTGTGTGTCACTTTCCTTAAAAAAAATAAAACACAAATCTGTTTATCACTTTACCATAGGAAACAGGGACTGAGTTGATAAAGATGGTATAATTAGGCAGGAAAAAAAACCCAAATCACTATGGCTTAGAATTTATCACTCTGTCCTAACAAAAAAATAAAAAAAACTGAACAAACTAAAAAAATCAACAACTCTTCTTAGATCCATCGGAGGTGAAGTCACAGGGCAAACTGCTGCTCTTAAAATTGGGAAACAGACAGGTGTATATAAAGAATCACAACTCGGGCCAGCAGAATGGCGTGGTGGTTAAGCGCTGGCTTCTGAAGCCAGCGGCCGTGGTTCGGGTCCCACATATGAGGGCCAGTGACACTGCCCTCAAAAAAAAAAAAAAAAGAATCACAACTCAATGTAGCATAAACCCACGAGGAGAATCCTCCATGGAAACCAGTGCCAGGGTAGGAAAACCTGAACTATAATTGCTGAATTATAATTACATGAAACTGAACTGCTGGCTCAGTGTGGACAACTCTAAGAATTAATAACTCCAGAGGGACCCAGTCATAGGGGAGCTTCCACATTTTCATGAGTTTTACTTCCAAGAGCTTGACCAGGTCCTCATAGTGAATATCAGAGATAAATCCTCAGCTGCTTCTGGCAGGTAAGGGAAAAAGAAAATGATTTTGAAATATGCCAGAATTTATTATGTCAATTCCTCTTAACAAGACCTGCCCTCAGGAGAAGCTATCTTACTACAATCTCACCTGCTAGGGCTTTGCCAGAGGCTAACCTACTTGGAGGAAGAGAAACACCCACTTCCTGCCCCTTCCATCCATCCTGCCCCACCTATGGGGGAGGGGGCGATTGAGAAGCATTGGTGAAGTTTAAAGTCCAGGGATACAGGCTCACCAAAAGACTGTGACCTAGTCATAGGACTATAGAGCACTCCCCGTCTCCCTATATCTTACCATGGCATTACTAACGACCTATTTATCACATTAACTTTTATCTAGTTATCTTAGATCAGATATCTATAACAAAATACCATAGACTGGGTGGATTAAATAACAGGCATTTATTTCTCACAGTTCTGGAGGCTGGGAAGTCAAAGATCGAGGTGCCAGCAGATTGGGTTCCTGAAGAGGACCCTTTTACTGGCTTGTGGATGGCTGCCTTCTTGTTGGGTTATTACCTGGCAGAGATTGAGCAAGCTCTGGTCTATTATTATTATTTTTAAGGACACGAATTTCATCATGGGAGGGGCCTGCCTTCATGGCCTCATCTAAACCTAATTACCTTCCAAATGCCCACTTCCAAATACCATTACATTGGCAGAAAGGGCTTCAACATGAATTCTGAGGGGACATAAATATTCAATCCATAACACCAGCAAATTATGTTTACCTTTCAACAACAACAACAAAAGAACACAAGGCACACTAAAAGGCAAAAGAAACAAAAAAAAAAACCCAGTCCCCAAACAAACAAACAATAACAAGCCCCCCCCCACACGCACACACAAACACACACACTTTAAAGAGCATCAGAACCAGAGTGAGATTATGACAGGAATGTTGGAATTATCTGACCAGCAATTTAAAAAAATATATCATTAATATGTAATGGCTTTAATGGAAAATGTAGATAATGTGGAAGAATAGATGGATAATGTAACTAGAGAGATGGAAATTCTAAGAAAGAATAAAAAAAGAAATGCTAGGGATAACAAAACACTGCAACAGAAAGAAAGAATGCCTTTGATGAGCTCATTAGTATTGGGTTGTTGGAAAAATCATGACGTATATTTTCTGCCTTTTGTTATAAAAACGCATCATGGCTTTTTCGACAACCCAATAGATGAGATACAGCTGAGGAAAGAATCTGAGCTTGAGGATATGTCAACAGAAACTTGCAAAACTGAAAAGCAATGAGAAAATAGAAAAAACAACAACAGATTATCCAAGATCAGTAAAACAACTGCAAAAGGTGTAACATATCTGTACTCGGAATATGAGGAGAAGAGAGAAAATAACGGAAGCAATATTTGAAGCAATAATGGCATAGCTGCAGCCCCTGCTGCAGTGGGCTGCCATAGGCTACAGTGAGTGGCCGGCAGCCAGCGTGAGCTGCCAATAGCCGCAGTGAGCGACCACCCAGAGGCCGGCGACTGATCTGCCTCATCCGGTAAGAGCGCAATGTTGATACCAACATGGGCCAGTGAAGCAACGTCCTCCACAACTAGACTGAAGAACAAAAAGACAAAAACTTGTCTGTTCCCCTCCCCCAATTCCCCAATAAAATTCTTGAGGAAAAAAATCCAATGATGTATAAAAAGCAGTATATACTGTAACCAAGTAAGATTTATCTCAGATATGCAAGGCTGGTTCAACATTCAGAAATCAATTAATATAAGACAGTTCTATTTTTAGTTTTTTGAAAGAACTGCAAACCATATTCAGAACTACCATATGACCCTGCAATTCCACTTCTGGGTATTTATCATAAGAAGTCCAAAACACTAATTTGAAAAGACATATGCACCCCTATGTTCATTGCAACATTATTTACAATAGCCAACATATGGAAGCACCCCAAGTGCCCATCAATAGGCGATTGGATAAAGATGAAGTGGTACACATGAGGTCCGATGATGAAGTTCGCAAACTTGTTGAAACGATGTTGCTAACCTTTTTTGATATCAGAGGGATTATTCATTACAAGTTGTACCAACTGGACAAACAGTTAACCAAGTTTACTATTTACAAGTGCTGAAAAGGATGGGTGGAAAAGCTCAGACAACCTGAGCTTTTTGCCAACAATTCATGGTACTTGCATCACGACAATACACCAGCTCACACGGCACTGTCTATGAGGGAGTTTTTAGCCAGTACACAAATAAGTGTATTTTAAAACCCTCCCTACTCACCTGATCTGGCCCCAATTACTTCTTTCTTTACCCAAAAATAAAGGAAATATAAAAAGGAAGGCATTTTGATGACATTCAGGACATCAAGAGTAATATGAAGACAGCTCTGATGATAATTCCAGAAAGAGTTTCAAAATTGCTTTCAAGGGTGGACTAGGCACTGGCATCTGTGCATTGCTTCCCAAGGGGAGCACTTAAGGTGACTGTAGTGATATTCAGCAATGAAGTATGTAGCACTTTTTCTAGGATGAGTTCATGAACCTAAATGTCATACTTGTATGTGCAAGATCTATATGAAGAAAACTACAAAATTCTAATGCAAGATATTAAACAACTAAATAAATGGACAGATTTTCCATGGATAGGCAGACTCAATAATATTATAGCAAGATGTCAGTTCTTCCCAACTTGATCTATAGATTCAGTGTAATGCCAATCAAATTTCCAGAAATTGTGTGGATATTGACAAACTGATTCTAAAATTCATATGAAGAAGCTAAAGTCCCAGAATAGCCACTTCAGTATGAAGGAGAACAAAGTCAGAGGACGGGCACTACCTGACTTCAAAACTTACTATAAATTACATTGTATACATTATTATAATTAATACAGTGGGGTATTGGTGAAAGGATAGACAAGTAAATCAATGAAATAGAAGAGAGAGTCCAGAAATAGACCCACACGAAATATAGTCAACTGACTTTTAACACAGGAGTAAAGGCAATACATTGGAGCAAAGATAGTCTTTTCAAGAAATGATGATATAAAGACAGAGAATACCAAGTTATAGTGAGGATATGGAACAACTGCAATTCTTATACATTGCTGATAGGAATGTAAAATGTTACGACCAGTTTTGAATATATTTTTGCAATTTCTAAAAAACGTAAACATAGACCTACCATAAGACCAAGGCCTTCCACTCCTAAGTATTTACCCAAGAGAAATAAAGACATTTTTCAGAGTCCAGAGTGCTAACCATTATACTATGGAACCAATAAAGACATTTTTCCACACAAAGACCTGTGCATGAAGGTTTTTCACAGATTTATTTGTCATTGCCCCAAACTGGAAATAATCCAAATGTACATCAATAAGTAAATGGGATAAACAAATTGCTATATACATTATATATACAAATGAATACGTCTCAGCAATAAAAAAAAATGAACTATTGAGACATGAAACAGCATTGATGAATCTAAAAATCACTATGCCAAATAATATATTGAAGCAAAAGAAAAAGAGTACACACTGTTTAATTCCATTTATACAGAGTTCTAAAAAATACAAAGTAATGTACGGTGACAGAAAGCAGATCAATGGTGGCCTGGGGATGGGGTGGAGGGAGAAACTGATTATAAAGGGTCTCAGGGAAACTTTTGAAAATGATAGAAATGTTTGCTATATTGATTGTGGTGGTCACACAAGTGTATACATATGTCAAAACTGATCAGATTATACAGTTCAAATATGTATATTTTATTGTACTTCAATGGTGCCTCAATAAAATTGTACCAAAATAAAAGAAATGGTGCTAGAACAGCAGGACATCCATAAGTAAAAAAAAATGAAACTAGATCCAGACCCTACACTTTTCACAAATATTAACTCAAAATGAATCACAGACCTAAATGTAAAATGCAAAACTATAAAACTTCTAGACTGGGAGATGTGGTTAGAGATATGCCCAGGGGACGTTGAAAACCCACAGGAGGTGCCCCAAATGGCCTTCAGAGGGCAACAGGTTAGGGAGGGCTTTCTGAAATGAGATGATGCTTGAGACATGAAGGTGTACTAGGTGAGAAGGACATTGCAGGAAAAGGTGATGACATGAATAATGAACTGGAGGTGCCCAAATCCTGTTGTGTCAATCTACAGGACATTTTAAACTTACTATACGCCAGTCCAAGTATCCTCAGCAAGCTCTTTTCTTCTTCACCAACATTTCATTCTACCTGTGCTCTAGCAAACTCACAGCTTTCCTGTCCTTATACAAGAAAGCGTAGGTTCCTCTTCTGTCCCTTCACAGAGGTATTCCCTTTATTCACATAATCTTACCTCTCCATACCATTTCTTTGTTTTTCTTTTCTTTTAAAGAACATTTTTTATACTTTATTGGGGAACAGTGTGTTTTCCCCAGAACCCATCAGCTCCAAGTCAAGTTGTTGTCCTTCAATCTACTTGTGGAGTGTGCAGCTCAGCTCCAAGTCCAGTCGCTATTTTCAATCTAGTTGCAGAGGGCGCAGCTCACTGGCCCATGTGGGAATCAAGCCGGCAATCCTGTTGCTCAGAGTTTGCACTCAAACCAACTGAGCCACCCATCCTCCCTTCCATACCATTTCTTGTCTTTCACTTTCTTTATAACATTGTCTCAAGCTTTCTTCATCTAGGAAGTTTCCCCCCATTAACTCCAATTATAATAACTCTTACCATCTCCTAACCAGTTTCATTTCAAGCACTTTTTATATGGCATAATGGATGAACTTGAGTCCCCATCCCAGCTGTGACATTTTTAGGATTATGGCCCTTAAGAAAATTCCTTAATATCCTATTTACTAACTTAATGGAGACATACCTCTCAGAGAGTGCTGGTGAGGCTCTACAAAGTTCAAAGATTTGAGGAGTTTAGCACAGTGCCTGGAACAGAGTAAATCCCAAATAAACAGCCTTTCTGATTGTTGTCATTGTTCATCATTGTTCTCAAATTGTTTCAAGTGTATATGTTTTAGCTTTCCAGGTTATCTCTCAGCCTCTTAAAGGCAGGGACTCCGTCTTTGTTTAGCATGGCTTCACACTGTTTTATACAAATATATACTCAATAAATGTTAATTTCTTGCTTGATTAACTGACCTGATTGATTAAATTCAACACTCTATTTCTGATGACATATTTTTCAAGACTTTAACCCAATTATTAATTTTACTGATGGATGGGAATCTTTCATTTGAATTGAAAGCAAATCAAACATGGACTTATTACATGGCAATCATTAAACTAGGTGCTATTCGGGGATGCAAATATTAGTAACAGTAATGACCCTGTAGGGCAGGAAGTGTGATTCCAACTGAGAAATGAAGAAATTAAGGCTCAAAAGGTTTAAAATGCTGGCTTTGCTCTCATATCCCATAGCTAATGAGAAGTAGAAATAGAATCAGAATCCAGGCATTCTGCCCTGTAGTTCTATGCTCTTCACACATCTACATGGCCTTCCTAAAGCCCTTTCATGGCCCTATGGGGGCTTCCAGTCTGGAAAAGGAGAGCATAAAAAGCCAGAAAGGAATGCCTTATTCTTTCACATCAGTTACAGATTGTCAGAGAATCTATAATGCTCAGAAGTTTTTTGTGCATCTCAATTGCCCATGCTACTTCTTTAGTGCTGTCACTCACTGAGGGGTCTCCAGGGAGACAGTGCACATTCTGGCAGTCAGCTCTTGGCACCTTCATGTTGATATTTTTACTAAGATTACAATGCTAGGTTCATTCCCTCAGTTTCAAGGTGTTGTTTTATATAAATCTGTTTGGACTTTGGTTCATGGGAAATTGAAAATGGGCTCCAGTTTCCCCACATCACAATGTTCCTAGAGTTGGAGGACTGAAAAGTATGAAGAAATACAGCCTTTGTCTCCACTGACAATTAAAAATTCTGGGGTCATATTAAATAGACAACCTATTGAGCATGTAGGAACTGTCTCCATCTACCACATGTTATTTCCCCTTTGTTAAAAGCCAATGCTGGGGTGCTGGCCGAATGGCTTGGTGGTTAAGCGCTGGCTTGTGATGCCAGCAGCCCTGGTTTGGGTCCCACATATGAGGGCCAGTGTCACTGCCCTCAAAAAAAAAGCCAATGCTGGGAATGACAAGCAGAGTTGAGGTGAGAAGGAAGTTGTGGGAGGTACAGTAATTAAGAATAAGACCTAAATTTGAATACCCATTCTGCTTTTCCCTGGCATTTTGAATTTATGCAGGTACTTAGCCTCTATGAATTTCAGTTTCCTTATTTGTAAAAATGCTAGTTCTTTTTATTTTGGGGGAATAATAAGGGGGTAGCCACAGAGTGAGAAAGAGATTAAGTTGAAGGAACCAGTGAAGGTAAAAGCAAATGACAATGGCAAGGGGGTGGGGAACTTAGAAAGGCAAGTGACAAATAGCTCCACAGTCAACTGAGGAAAATGCCAAAAAGACATTTAGATTAGGCCTGAAGTAGGCCACTGAGAACCTGAGTAGTTTCCATGGAGTGCTGAAGAGAAGAACCAGATTGCATGAGCTTGAGAACGTAATGGGTGATGAACAAACAAGGCAGTGAAATTTCTTTCTCCCAGCTGTGAAAGGTGGGATCTGGAAGAGTGGTAGCTTCTTGGTGTGATGACCATGCACTGGGGAGGTTGGCCGACTTCTTGCTTCCCAGCATCATTTCTCGACCTTATCTCATTTCCCTTTCAGAGTCTCTGTTTCCTTATTTGAAAAAGACAAAAACTCATTATTGAGTTCATAGGTTTTAGGATATTGAAGGAGATATGCATGTAAAATACTTGACCTACAGAATGAAATAACACAATAAATGTTAGATGCTATTATTGTATTATTATTGTTTTAGAGCTGTAGAAGGGCAGGTTTGTTAGAAATGGTTACAGGTTGTCAGTGGCTCAAGGGTGCAAGGTGTAGGACTCTGGCAGTTAAAACTGCCAAATTCTGTGCTGTTGGGCATATAGTAAGGAGCAAGACAAACAGTGTTTGTTTATTTTGTTCTTTTGAAAAATTTCAAGGGGCCGGCCGAGTGGCATGGTGATTAAGCGCTGGCTTGGGAAGCCAGTAGCCCCGGTTTGGGTCCCACATGTGAGGGCCAGTGCCACTGCCTTAAAAAAAAATTTTTAAAAAATAAAATAAGTAAAAATGTCAATATCTTATTTATACCCCAAATAACATTTATTACCCTTTACTTTATCTGGTATTAAAGGAGATTACTTATCAATGATAGTTTTTTTTAAAAAAATTTAAATATTTCAATTATAGTTGACAGTCGATATTATTTTATACTAGTTTTAGGTGTACAGCATAGTGGTTAGACATTTACAGAATTTATGAAGTAATCCCTCCAATTAGTCTAGTACCCACCTGGCACTATACAGTTATTACAATATTATTGACTACATTCCTTATGCTTTACTTGATATCCCTGTGACATTTTGTAATTACAAATGTGTACTTTTTTTTTTTTTTTAGCTGAGCCATCCTGCCACATGTTGGCAACTCAGCTCGGGCTGGGCATCAAACTGCTGTTGCTCAGAGCTGAGCTCGCACTCTTGAGCGAGCTCTTAACCAACTGAGCCACTCGGCCGGCCCTACGAATTTGTACTTTTTAATCCCTTCATCTTTTCCACACAGTCCCCAAAAGCCCCTCCCCTCTAGCAACCATCAGTTTGTTCTCTGTATCTGTTTTTATACTATGGGTCTGTTTCTGTTTTGTTTGTTCATTTATTTTGCTCTTTAGATTCAACATATAAGTGAGATCATATGGTATTTGTCTTTCTCTGTCTGAATTATTTCACTTAGCATAATATTCTCTAGGTCCATCCATGTTGTCACAAATAGTAAGATTTCATTCTTTTTATGGCTAAATAATATTCCATTGTATATACGTATCACAATTTCTACATCCAATTGTGTATTGACGGGCATTTTTGTTGTTTCTATATCTTGGCTATTGTAAATAGCACAGAAGTGAACATAGGGGTGCAAATATCTTTTTGAATTAGTGTTTTGGATTTCTTTGAATAAATTTCTCAGAAGTGAAATTGCTGGGTCATAACGTAGTTCTATTTTTAATTTTGGGGGGAACCTCCAAACTGTTTTTCATAGTGACAGCACCAATTTGCAATTCCACCAATAGAGTACGAGGGTTCCCTTTTCTCCACATCCTCGCCAACATTTAATTGTTTATTATTGATGATGGACATTCTGACAGGTGTGAGGTAGTAGCTTATGGGATTTTTTTCCTACTTATTATTTCTTTTTTTTAAATTCTTTTATTGTGAAATAAATATTTTTTAAAAAATTAGCTTCAGGTGTACAACACAGTGCAATACTTATACATTTTACCCCTCAAAGTGACAACCTCCCTTCCCCAATTCACCACCCCAATCCTCCCCACCGATATCATACATATCTATTAAAATTCCTTTGACTCCTTTCCACCGTACAATCCACATCCCATGACTATATATTCAATTACAGTTGGTACAATATTATACAACATCAGCTTCAGGAGTACAGTGCAGTGATCGAGCCTCTACTCCATCAAAGAAATGGTCTCCCTAACAAGACATGTGACCATCTGACACCCCACAAACTATTTACAACATTATTATATTCCCCGAATTGTCTTTCATATTCCTGTGGCAATATTGTACTTACCTATTTATGTTGTCTAATCCCTTCCCTTTCTCCCTCATCCCAACCCCCCTCCCAACTAGCAACAGTTTTTCCTCTATATCTATGAGACTGTTTCTGTTTACATTGCGCATTTATTCAGTTTTTCAGATTCCACATATAAATGAGATCGTACGGTATTTGTCTTTCTCTGACTGACTTATTTCACTTAGCATAATGTTCTCTAGGTCCATCCATATCGTTGCAAATGGTACGACTTCATTATTCTTTATAGCAGAGTAATACTCCATTGTATAAATGTACCACAGTTTCTTAATCCAGTCATCTACCGATGGGCATTTTGGTTGTTTCCAAGTCTTGACTATTGTAAATAGTGCTGCAATAAACATAGGGATGCATATATTGTTTCGAATTAGCGTCTTGGATTTGTCTGGGCATATACCCAAGAGTGGAATTGCTGGGTCATACAGCAGTTCCATTTCCAGTTTTTTGAGATAACTCCATACTGATTTCCATAATGGCTGCACCAATTTGCAGTCCCACAAACAGTGCTCCAGGGTTCCCTTTTCGCCACAGCCTCACCAGCACTTGGTGTTTGTTGATTTATTGATGATAGCCATTCTGACTGGAGTGAGGGGGTATCTCATTATAGTTTTTATTTGCATTTCTCTGATGATTAGTGAGGTTGAACATTTTTTCATATGCCTGTTGGCCATCTGTATGTCCTCTTTAGCGAAATGCCTCCTCATATCATCTGCCTATTTTTTAATTGGGTGGTTTGTATTTTTGGTGTTGAGTTTCATGAGTGTTTTATAAATTTTGGATATCAACCCCTTATCAGATATATCGTTGGCAAATATCTTCTCCCATTCAGTAGGCTGCCTTTTTGTTTTATTGATGATTTCCTTTGCTGTGAAAAAAATTTAAGTTTGATGTATTCCCATATGTTCATTTTTTCTTTTATTTCCCTTGCCTGACGGGATATATCAGTAAAAATATTACTCAGGGTAATGTCTGCAAACTTACTCCCTATGTTTCTTCTAGGAGTTTTATGGTTTCAGGTCTTACATTTAAGTCTTTAATCCATTTTGAGTTTGTTCTCGTATATGGTATAAGCAGGTGGTCCATTTTCGTTTTTTGCACGTGCCAGTCCAATTTTCCCAGCGCCATTTATTAAATAGACTATCTTTACTCCAATGTAAATTCTTGCTTCCATTGTCATAGAAAAAAATGACCATATACGGATGGATTTATTCCTGAGCTCTGGATTCTGTTCCATTGGTCTATGTATCTGTTTTCATGCCAGTACCATACTGTTTTGATTACTGTAGCCTTGTAGTATGTTTTGATGTCAGGTAGTGTGATGCCACCCTCTTTGTTCTTCTTTCTCAGGATTGCCGTGGCTATTTGGGGTCTTTTGTGGTTCCATATAAATTACAGGATTCTATGTTCTATTTCTGAGAAAAATGTCCTTGATAGTTTGATTGGAATTGCAAGAATCTATTGCCTTAGGTAGTATTGACATTTTAACTATATTAATTCTTCCTATCTATGAGCATGGTATGTATTTCCATTTATTTGTATCTTCTTCGATTTCTCTATCTCTCTTCAGTGTCTCATAATTTTCTGAGTACAGGTCTTTTACTTCTTTAGTTAAATTGATTCCTAGATATTTTATTGTTTTTGAAGCAATTGTAAAACGGATTGATTTCCTGATTTCTTCTTCTGATAGTTTATTATTGGTGTATACAAATGCAATTGATTTCTGAATATTAATTTTGTATCCTGCTACCTTACCAAATTCATGTATCAGTTACTCTAGCTTTTTTCTCATTTCCATTTGCATGAAATATCTTATTCCATCCCTTTACTTTCAGTCTGTGTGTGTCTTTTGATCTAAGATGAGTCTCTTGCAGACAGCATATGCATGGGTCCTATTTTCTTATCCACTCAGCCACTCTGTGTCTTTTGATTGGAGCATTTAGCCCATTCACATTTAAAGTGATTACTGATAGGTGCATATTTATTGCCATTTTGTTAGTTGTATTTCTTGTCTTCCTGGGTTAGCTTGTTTTCCCCTTTCTTCTGTTTAAAAAAGCCCCTTTAACATTTCCTGCAATGCTGGCTTGGTGGTAATGAACTCCTTAAGCTTATTCTTTTCTGAGAAGCTCTTTATCTCTCTTTCAATTTTAAGTGATAGCTGTGCTGGGTAGAGCAATCTTGGTTGTAGACCTTTATTTTGTGTCACTTTGATTACCTTCTGGCCTGCAGAGTTTCTGAAGAAAAGTCAGCTGTTATTCTAATAGGAGTTCCTTTGTATGTAACCTGCTCTCTTTCTCTTGCTGCTTTTAGGATTCTGTCTTTGTCTTAAAGATTTGCCATTTTAACTATGATGTGTCTTGGTGTAGGCCTGTTTGGATTCAGCTTGTTTGGAACTCTCTGCACATCCTGGGCTTGTATGTCAATTTCCTTCACCAGGGTAGGGAAGTTTTCAGTCATTGTTTCTTTAAATGCATACTCAATCCCTTGCTTCTTCTCTTCTCCTTCTGGTGTTCCTATGATGCAAAAGGTTGTAGTGTTTCAGGTTGTCCCAGAGGTCTCTTAAACTATTTTCATTCTTTTTTATTCTTTTTTCTTTTTGTTGTTCCAGCAGGGTGATTTCTGCCATTTTGTCTTCTAATTCACTGATTCGCTCCTCTGTTTCATCTATTCTACTGGGGATTCCTTCGAGTGTGTTCATTTCAGTTATTGTATTCTTTTGTTCTAACTGGTTGTTTTTATGGTTTCCCTATCCTTCTTTATGTCTTCGCTAAGTTCCTTAAACATTCTTATCATCAGTGTTCTAAATGCTGTCTCTGAAAGTTTAGATACCTCTGTTTCATTTAGTTCCATTTCTAGAGTTTTCTTCTGATCTTTTACTTGGGACATGTTTCTTTGTTTCTTCATTCTGGCTGTCGTTCTGTGAATGCTTCAATGTATTAGATAGATCACCTACAAAGAAGAGAGAACAAAAAAAGAAAAGAAAAAAAAGAGGTGGGAGGGGGCTCTCCGTCCTCTTTAATCTGCAGACTATTTGCTCAGCAATGGAGAGTCTTTGGGCGACTCAGCACCAGCTATTGGGGGGAAGAGCTTAACGTGTTATGCACCGGCCTTCCTCTCAGGCTTGCAGTGAGCTTTCCACAATTAGCTGCTGTGTACTTGAAATCGTTCACCCTACCAGAAATAAAATCTTCACAGGTTTTTGCTGGTTGTCTGCTACTGCAAAAAAAAAAAAAACCCTCTGGGGCCTGTGGAGATGTGGGCCAGGTACTGGGGGCTCAGGGTGATTCTGGCAACACAGCTCTAGTTGGGTGGGGCAGACCCCTAAGGCACCACTTGATGTGGTCAGTGGCCCCGACTAAGTCAGAGCAGCATGCACTCTGCACCAGCAATCAGTCCACACATACTCACCAGGTAATCCTTGATCAGATCATGCAGGTGCACAGCTCCTGGCCCAACACTCTCAGGACAACTCCCCGTCTCAACCTGTCCCAATCAACTGGCCGCAGATCAGGCTAAGCAGCTCAACAGCCAATCCCCAGCCTTGCAACTCTGCACAAACAGTGTGGAGAGCAGGAACCCAAGGTGGCTCATGCACTCCTGTGTCTCAGTGAACAGACTGATACAGCTGGAGCGCTTCCGCCCTGTGTTTCCCTGGCTACGCAGCACAAGCAGGGTGGAGGGGCGGAATCCAAGGCCGCATGCGCATGTACGCAGGCACACACACACTCCTGCACCAATTTCACCAGACCAATGGGATCCCGCATCTGACCCTTTGTGGGAGGGCCCAACCCTGAAAAAATGGCACACACCTGTACACCATTTGTGTGGAAGCTCCACACCATTGGAACAATAGTCCCAAAACCTCCAGCTTCTGCACCAAAGGTGCTCAGTTCAGTCCATCCCCGCAGGCTCCTGGGCCCGGCTCATGCAGCCACTCCCTCCACCAGGAACCAGGTAAGTGCTCACCGGCGAGCAAGCCCGGGCACCGGCCCCACTGATTCTGCAGCCGCTCTTAGCCTCACCGAGCTGAGCAAAGAGAGTCCTCACTAATTTACTGCCAGCTATCTTAGAACTCCTCTTCCCGGCAAAGGAGCTCTGGGCTGGTGAGCCTGGTGTGCGGCTGGAGGGTCTCTCCCCCAACCGGAGAAGCCTCTCCACAGCTGGGACCTCCCTCACGGGGCTCGCCATCTCTCGTCTCCGCCCATCCTACCAGACCCGACGTGGCCTCCTCTTTAAGTTCTTCATTTAGAGGTTCTGTTCATTTAGTGTTCAGGGGACTTCCGAAGTTAAATGTTGTATAAATTATTTGCTATTTTGATGTGATCCTGGGAGGTAGTTCAGAAAGCGTCTGTCTATATCCATCTTACTGGAATCCCTTATGGGATTTTAATTTGCATTTCTCTGCTGATTATTGACATTGAGCATCTTTTCATATGTCTATTGGTCATCTGCATGTTCTCTTTGGCGAAATATCTGTTCAGGTCTTCTGCCCATTTTTTAATATGATTGATATTTTTTTTGTTTTTTTTTTTTGTTGTATGAGTTCTTCATTAATTTTAGATATCAACCCCTTATTGGATATATCATTGTGAATATCTTCTCTCATTCAATGGGTTGTCTTTCTGTTTTGCTGATGGTCCTTTGCTATACAAAAGATTTTAGATTCATGTAGTCCCATTTGTTTATTTTTTCTTTTGTTTCCCTTGTCTGAGGTGGCATATCAGAAAAAAACAATACTAAGAGTAATGTCAGAGTTTACTGCCTATGTTTTCTTCTAGGAGTTTTATGATTTGGGGTCTTACATTTATATCTAATCTATTTTGAGTTTATTCTTGTATGTGGTGTAAGAACGTGGTCTAGTTTCATTTATTTTTTCATGTATCTGTGCAGTTTTCCCTGGATGATACTATTAACTGGCCTTTGAGGAAGAATCCAGAGATGGCTCAACATGCTTAATTTTAAAATGAATAAATTCAAATGTGAGTGCTCTTAGCATAGTCTCTGGAACTTACTATAAATAAAATCACTATCATAACAACATGGAGATTTTCATAACAGATCATTAGAAAAATTGCATTCTCTGTCAGCAAACACAATTTAACCACTTAACAGCTAAGCTTCTTAAGATTCATAGCTGACTAGAGAGCAATTAAGACTGGATTTTAATGAATTCATATGAACTCGGGGGTTTTTGCCAGGAAGAAAGGCTAAGTTAGTAAATAGTAGGAATGGTTTTTAGATTTAATTCAGAGTATCACTTAGATATCTTCCGGAATAAAATACAATTAAACAAATCCTTAACTTATGCACTAATTGCAACATGCTGTATTCATCTCCTTCTCATTCACAACATTCTCATGATTCAGTTTGACAAGCAAACTTCATGGGGCAACAACTACAGATTTTTAAATGACTATTAAACAAACATGTCAGCTATTCAACAGAAACAGGACTCTGCTTACAAACCACATTGATTAATTAACTAGCATGTTCTAATGAACTTTGGCAATTTGGGAATTTTTTATTTTTTGAGGGCAGTGTCACTGGCCCTCATATGTGGGACCCAACCGGGGCCGCTGGCTTCCCAAGTCAGCACTTAACCACCATGCCACTCGGCCGGCCCTGAACTTTGGCAATTTGGAATTCGGCATCTTTAGCATCTGTGTCTAAAGGGGAATGGACTAAAAGGGAAAGACCTAGGTCCTGAGTGGCTCTCGTACATGCCCACTTTTCAGGGTTATAAATCCCACCTTTCCAATTGCTTGGAACTTCTATAATCCATGTTTTTTGGCTTTTAACCCCACTGGCTATTTTAGGATCTTCATTGTTTGCAAAGTTTCATACCTAGTTATTTCTGGGTGTCTCTATGCATTTTCTTTCTTAGAAACACAGTTTATGTTTGCGTTTCAGTTTGGATGCTCTGGGAAGGCAAGATGGAGTTTGAATGGGAAGATAGTTATTCAGAGTAATACCCATGTAAGATAAAGGGAAGGAGGGTCTAGATTAGGTAGGAAGAGCCTTCAGTTTATAATGCTAATTTGATACCTTTGAAAGGAGAGAAGGAAGGAAGGAGGAGTGGGTATGTAGAAACTCAGACATTGTGTAGCTGGGAGAGAGTCTTCGCCAGCCCAAGAGGGACCTCTGGAACCAAGATTTCCCATGGAGGAAGTCCACATTGGGCAGAAAACTCAGGTCCTAACACCATCCACCACTCTCAGTCACTGGCTGGGGGCAGCCTGGGAAGAGCATGGCCTCGGCTCAAATGCTGCCGAAGATCCCTAAGACACTGCAGCTGGAGGTTCTCAGCTGACTGCACTCCTCACAGGATCAGCCATTGCTTCCTGGAGGGAGATGGCAGCAGCTCACCTCCATGGCTGCCAGAGGAATGCATCTAGATTACAAGCAGTGGGCCTGCAAGACTGCCACAGGCATAAATCTCAGGATTTGATGTTTTAAATGACATACTTGAAAAAGGATATTCACAGTGGCTTTAATGCTCTGTGTGTGTATTAGAATTCAGGACAAGGCCAGTGAAGGCAAATTTTCTACTGGGAAAATTCTACTGTAGTCAATTGTATTGAATGTAGAGTCTTTCACTAAGATTTTAATAGGATTACTTATTAAGTACATAAATTAAAAACCTCAGGAGTAACTGAAATTATTTGCTTCATTTAAAACAGAATTTGAAACTTCAGACATGTATAAATGCTCATAATATGCCAAGTAGCAGTCTTTTTACCATTTAAGTACAAGGGATCCAGCCGGCTAAACACAGATAAGTTTATAATGGACATTTCCTTAATTACCAAAATGTTGACTGTGATTTATATGAAGGGGTTATTGCATGATTAGATTGTTTGCAGTACTTTTATGTTTAGAATGCCTATTTTCCATGAATCCATATATGGAATCAGGCACAAGTTAATTTTTCTCAGACTTATTGGGAAGTGTACATTGATCAGCAAGTATACTACACTCCCCGTAATTTATCACTTGTAATCCTCCAAATAGGCCCCCGGAGATAGACACTGTTTTGATGCCCATTTGATGGACACAGAAACTGAGACTTCTAGTAGATCATTTAGCTTTCTTTTGATGGAAAGTTGCAGGATCTTGGTCTGTAAGATTCTGGAGACTGCATACTCAAACACTGTACCACACTGCTTATTATAATGAGTTTAATAGAGAATTCTATATGTATAGGAAAATAATGAATCTGATACTATCTACAAAAAAACTTGTGTCTTCTAAAAATGCCCCTTCACTCTCTTTTGTTGTTGATTTTAAGTGGACTCATCTGTTCACTAAAATGAGTAAATTATAGCCTGACTAACTCCCTTAAATTGTACATTAAATTTCGTGTGCAAGAGGCCTTTTCTGGGAGTCTACAGATTTAATCAAATTCTGAAAGAGGATAGGTTATTTAGTTCTTTAGATTCCAACTATTTGGAAATTTTACTGTTATTTTTCTGTTACTGATTCTAGTTTGATTTCATTCTGGTTGGATAACACACACTGCATAATTTCAGTTCTTTTAAATTTGTTGAGGTTTGTTTTATTGCCCAGGATATGATCTATCTTGGTATTTGTTTCATGGGCAATTGAAAAGTATGGGTATATGCTGTTGTGGAGTAGTGTTCTACAAATGTTGCTTAGATCCTGTTGGTTGATGATGTTGATTTCTTCTATATGCTTGGTGATTTTTTTCCTAGATGTTCTATTAATTGTTGAGAGGATATGTTGACGTCTTCAACTATAATTGTGGATTTGTCTATTTTTTCAGTTTTGTCAAAATTGGCATTAAGTATTTTTCAGCTCTGTTGTTTGGTGCATATACATTTGTGACTACTATGTCCTCATTGTGGATTGACTATCTTTCCATTATATAGTATTCTTTCTGTTTCCGGTAATTTTCTTTGCTACCAAGTCTACTTTATATGATATTAATATAGGCACTTCTGCTTTTCTTTGCATGTTGTAGCTCTTTTATACTTTCACTTTCAATGTGTCTATATCATTATATTTAAAGTGAATTGCTTTGGATACCATATAGTTGGGTAACATTTTTTTTAATTAAAGTTTATTGGGGTGACAAAGTTACATAGGTTTCGGTTGTACAATTTTGTAAAACATCATCTATATATCATATTGTGTGTTCACCACCCAGAGTCAGTTCTCCTTCTGTCACCATATATTTGACCCCCTTTACCCTCATCTACCACCCCCTTACCCCTACCCTCTGGTATCCACTAAACTATTGTCTGTGTTTATGTGTTTTTGTTTCTTCATTTGTTTGTCTTGTTCCTGTATTGTTTTCAGTTTTATATCTCACATATCAGTGAAATCATATGGTTCTCCACTTCCATTTAGCATAATAATCTCAAAATCCATCCATGTTGTCACAAATGGCACTATTTCATCTTTTATGATGGCAGAGTAGTATTCCATTGTGTATATATACCACATCTTCTTTATCCAAGCATCTATCAAAGGACACTTTGGTTGTTTCCATGTCTTGGCTACCATAAATAAAGCTGCAATGAACATTGAATTACGTGTATCTTTATGGATAAATGTTTTCAAATTTTTTTTGGTAGATACCTAGGAGAGGGATTGCTGGGTCAAATGGTAATTCTATTCTCAATTGTTTGAGGAACCCCCACACTGCCTTACATAGTGGCTGCAGCAATCTGCATTCCCACCAACAGTGTATGAGGGTTCCTTTTTCTCCACAGCCTCTCCAACACTTATTTGTCTTGTTGATGATAGCCATTCTAACTGTGTGAGGTGATATCTCATTGTGTTTTTTATTTGCATTTCTCTGATGATTGTGATGTTGAGCATCTTTCCATATGTCTATTGGGAAACTGTATGTTCTTTATGGAGAAATGTCTATTCAGGTCCTCTGCACATTTTAAAATCAGATTGCTTGTTGTTGTTTTTTTGTTGTTGTTGAGTTGCATGACTTCCTTATATATTTTGGATGTTAGCATTTTATCAGAGGTGTTGTTTGCAAAAATCTTCTCCCATTTGGTTGGCTGCCTCTTTATATTGTCGATGGTTTCTGTGTGCAGAAGCTTCTTAGTTTGATATAGTCCCATTCATTTATTTTGGATTTTACCTCCTTTACTGTTGAGGTCAAATTCATGAAATCCTCTTTGAACCCAAGTTCATAAGTTTAGAACCTATGTTGTCTTCTATGCTTATTGTTTCACATCTTATGTTTAGGTCTTTTATCCGTTTTGAGTTAATTTTGGTACATAGTAACAAATAGCAGTCTAGTTTCATTCTTTTGCATGTGGCTTTCCAATTCTCCCAGCACCATTTACTGAAGAGACTGTCTTTTCTCCATTGTATGCTTTGGGCTCCTTTGTTGAAAGTTATCTGTCCATATTTATGTGGGGTTATTTCTGGGTTTTCAATTCTATTCCATTGGTCTGTGTGTCTGTTTCCCTACCAATACCATACTGTTTTGATAATTTTTGCCATGTAGTACAAGCTGAAGTCAGAGAGTGTGATAACTCCAGCATTTTTCTTTTTTCTTTCTTTCTTTTCTTTTTAGGATTGCTTTGGCTATTCAGGGTCTTTTGTGGTTCCATAAAAATCTGATGATTTTTTTTGTTCTATTTCTTTTAAAAATGCCATTGGAATTTTGATGGGGACTGCATTAAGTCTGTATATTGCTTTGGGTAATATGACCATTTTAACTATGTTAATTCTTCAAATCCATGTACATGGAATGTCTTTCCATTTGTTTGTGTCTTCTTCAAATTCTTTTTAAAATGTCCTATAGTTTTCAGTGTATGTGTCTTCACATTCTTGGTTAAGTTTATTCCTAGGTATTTTATTCTTTTCATTGCAACTGCAAAAGGAAGAGGTTTTTTTTTCTTTTTCTGAGATTTTATTGTTAGTATATAGGAATACAACGGAGTTTTTTTTTTTTAAAGATTTTATTAGGAAATTGGGGGCGGGGAACAGCATTGGGGAACCAGGGAAGGGGAACATACAAGTTGTTGTCTTTTTGTTCTTCAGCCTAGTTGTTGAGGACATTGCTTCACTGGCCCATGTTGGTATCGTCATTGAGCTCTTCCCGGATGAGGCAGATCGGTCGCTGGACTCTGGATGGTTGCTCACAGTGGTCTTGGCAGCTCAGACTGGCTGCTGGCTGCTCACGGTGGCTGCTGGCCACTCACTGTAGCCTCTGGCAGCCCACTGCAGCAGGGGTTGCAGCTAAGTCGTCCCGGGGACTCACAGCAGCCCAGCTCCAGGTGGAGCTATTGTTTACCATGTTAGGTGTAGAGGGCAGTGTCACTGGCCCTTATATGTGGGATCCGAACTGGGGCCACTGGCATCCAAAGCCAGCTCTTAAACAACGCGCCACTCGACCGGCCCACAATGGACTTTTGTACATTGATTTTGTAGCCAGCAACTTTACTGTATTTTTTTTTTATTGTTTCTAATAGCTTTTTGGTGGAGCCTTTAGGGTTTTCTATATATAGCATCATGTCATTTGCAAAAAGTGACAATTCAACTTCTTCGTTTACAATTTGGATGTCTTTTATTTCTTTTTCTTGCCTGATTGCTGTGGCTAGAATTTTCAATACTATGTTGAGAAGCAGAGGTGATAGGAGACAATCTTGTCATGTTCCTGAACATAGAGCTAAAGACTTAAGTTTTTCACTGTTAATTATGATATTATCTGAGTGTTTGTCATATATGCCCTTTATTATGTTAAGGAATTTTCCTTCTATACCCATTTTATTGTTTTAATCATAAATGGATGTTGTATCTTGTCAAATGCTTTTTCTGCATCTATTGATATAATCATATGATTTTTGTCCTTTATTTTGTTTATGTGGGGTATCACATTAATCGATTTGTGTATGTGAACCATTCTTGTGCCCCTGGGATGAACCCAACTTTGTCGTGATGTATATATTTTTCAATACATTGTTGCATTAAATTTGCAGAATTTTGTTTAGGATTTTTGCACGTGTATTCATCAGAGATATTGGTCTGTAATTTTCTTTTTGTGTGTGTTATCCTTACCAGGTTTTGAAGGTATCAAGGTAATGTTGGCCTCATAAAATGAGTTAGGGAGTATTGTCTCTTCTTCAATTTTTTTGGAAGAATTTGAGTAGGACAGGTATTAGATCCTCTTTGAATGTTTGGTAGAATTCACTAGTGAAGCCATCTCGTCCTGAATTTTTGCTTTTGGGAAGGTTTCAGAAGACTGATTCAATTTCCTTACTGTTGATTGGTCTATTTAAATTTTCCAGTTCTTCATGATTCAGCCTAGGAAGGCTATATGTTTCTAAGAACATGTCCATTTCTTCTAAGTTAGTGAATTTTGTAGCATATACTCCTTCATAGTATTTTTGTGTGATCCTTTGTATTTCTGTGGCATCAATGGTAACTTCCCCTCCTTAATTTCCAATTTTATTTATTTGTGTCTTTTCTCTTTTTGTCTTAGTGAGTTTGTCAATTTTATTAATCTTTTCAAAGAACCGGCTCTTTGTTGCATTAATTTTTTCTATTGTCTTCTTGTTCTCTATTTCATCGAGCTTTGCTCCGATTTTATTATTTCCTTCCTTCTGCTGACTTTGAGTCTCATTTGTTCTTCTTTTTCTAGTTCTTTATGGTATAACGTGAGGTTATTTATCTGAGGTTTTTCCTCTTTCTTGAGATAGGCCTGTAATGATTTAATTTTCCCTCTTATTACTGCTTTTGATGCATCCCCAAAATTTTGGTAAGATGTATTTTGATTCCTGTTTGTGGCTGTGTATGTTTTGATCTCTCCTCTTATTTCTTTGACCCAGTCATTCTTTAGTATGTTGTTTAATTTCCACATATTTTTGTTTTTTCCTGGTTTCTTTTTGCAGTTGATATCCAATTTCAGAGAATATGCTTCGTATGATTTCAATCTTCTTAAAATTTCTGAGGCTAGTTTTATGTCCCAACATATTGTCTATCCTTGAGAATGTTCCAGGCAAACTAGAAAAGAATGCATAGTTTGTTGTTCTAGGATGAAGTGCTCTATAAATGTCAATTATGTCCATTTCATCTAATGTGTCATTTAGGGCTGATACTTCTTTATTTACTTTCTGTTTGGATGATCTATCCAAAGCTGTCAATGATGTATTTAGGTCCCCTACTATAATTTTGTTTTGGACAAGTTCTCCCTTTAGTTCTGTTAGTAGTTGCTTTGTATATTTTGGTTCTCCCTGATTGGGGGTATAAATATTGATGACTGTTATGTCTTCTTGTTGTATAATCTCTTTTATCATTATAAAATGTTCATCTTTGTCTCTTGTTACCTTTTTTATCCTGAAGTCTGTTTCTTCTGATATCAGTATGGCTATGCCTGCTTTTCTCTGAATACCATTTGCTTGGAGTGTCAATTTCCACCCTTTTACTTTGAGTCTGTGTTTGTCCTTGTAGCTGAGATGTGTCTCTTGGAGGGACCATATGGTTGGGTTCAGTTTTTTGATCCAATCTGCTACTCTGTGCCTTTCTATAGGTGAGTTCAATCCATTTACATTTAGGGTGATTATTGCTATATAAGGATTTCTTATCGTTCTATCTTTTGTTTTCTGTAGGATGGTGTCTCTATTGTTTCTTTGCCTTTTTGTTGCTGTCTATTATTTCAGCTTGGTGGTATTCTATGATTTTCCCCTCTGTTTCCTCTTTTTTAATGTTATATATTTTATTTCTTGATTTTTTTGAGTGGTTACCATTAAGTTTATGCGAAAGGAAGTTTCATATTTAGAGTATTCCATTTTCTTCAGCATGCTTCCTTTCTCCATTCCCTTTTGCTGGTCCAGACCGATACTCTCTCCCCTTTTATGTTTCTGTTTTCACAAATTATCCCTATTTATGCTGTGAGTTGATTTATGTGCTGCAATAGCAAGTTGTCCTTTTCTTCATCTTTTTTTAAGTGTTTTTTTTTCCTTCTTTACCCTGTATGTTATGTTTAAGTGTATAGTGTCTTATTGGTGTAGGGGTTGCCATTTCCTGCTTCATAATACTACTCATGGTTTTGTGTTATTTTGCTTTTTTATTTCAGGTCAAATAGCCTTCTTCAGTATTTCTTGTATTGCAGGTCATGTGTTAGGAAATCCCCTCAGCTTCTGTATGTCTGGAAATGTCTTTATTCCTCCTTCATATCTAAAGGATATCTTTGCTGGGTATATTATTCTTGGCTCTTAATTTCTCTCTTTCAATTATCTGAATATTTGATTCTACTACCATCTGGCTTGTAGAGTTTCTGCTGTAAAATCTAATGATAATCTAATGTGCTTTTCTTTGTAGGTTACTATCTTTTCCTGGGATGCCTTGAGGATTCTTTCTTTGTCATTAATTTTTGACAGCTTTAATACAATGTGCCTTGGAGAAGGCATGTGGGATTGACCTAATTAGGTGTTTTATTTCCTTCAAGGATTCGAGGATCCAGTACTTTCCACAAGTTTTGGAAGTTCTCATCGACTATTTGAATATACTCTCTGTTCCCTTCTCCATTTCTCCTCTTTCTGGTATGCCTATTATTCGAAGTTAGGAAGTTTCCAGCCATTATTTCCTCAAGTACTTTTTTAGTCTTGCTCTCTTTCTTCTCCCCTTCTAGAACTCTGATGACATGAATGTTAGGTATTACATTATATTCCCATAGGTCCTTGGGTGTTGTGTATGTTTTTTCCCTTTTTTAAAAAATTAAAGTTCATTGGGGTGACAATTGTTAGTGACGTTACATAGCTTTCAGGTGTACAATTCTGTAATACATCATCTACATATCACATTGTGAGTTCACCACCCAGAGCTGTTGAATTTTTTACCCTATTTTTCTCTGTTATTCAGTTGAGTAATTTCTATTGTTCTATCTTCAAGTTCACTGATTCTTCCTCTGTCACCTCTATTTTGCTGTTGAGACTGTACCCTGAACTTTTCATTTTAGTTATTATATATTTCAGTTCCAAAATTTCCATTTGGTCCTTCTTAACATCTAATTCTTTGCTGAGAGTTTCTATTTCTTTTCTGAGGCTTTCTACTTTCTGTTTGTTTTAGAGTATTTATAATTACTCCTTGAAGCATTTTTAGATGATGGTTGTTTTAAAATCTTTGTCAGATAGTTCTAACACTTCTGTCATTTTGTTGGCAACTATCAACTGTCTTTCTTCATTCAGTTTGAAATCTTTCTGATTGTTGGTATGACCAGTGATTTTTTTTTTTTATTGAAACCCAGTCAGTTTTGCATTATGAGACTCTGGATCTTATTTAAATGTTCTGTTTCAGTTAACTTTTTCTGATACCATTCTGGCAGGGAAAGGTGAGGGCACTGCCTCATTACTGCCAGGTGGAGGTAGAAATCCAAGCTCTCTACTCAGCTTCCATTGACACACAATGGGCAGGCTCTTCATTGCTGTTGAGTGGAGGTGAGAGTTTTGGCTTCACACACGTTTTGAACTTATGCTGTGGTTGTGATGGCCTTGTAAGCACTGGGCAAGAGTGAAAGTTTTGACTCTCTACTAGGCATCTTCTGACACTAATTCTGCAGGGAAGGGGAGGGGTCCCGTATAATTTCCAAGTGGAGGTAGAAATGCAAGCTCCTTATGTACACTCCAATGACACTGTAGGGGTGGGGGATTGTTACTGGGCAGGAGGGATAAAGGTTTTGGTTTCCTATTTGGCCTTCTCTGACACCAAAATGATGGGGTATTATGGTATTTGTTATGGCTTCCAAAGAATGGAAGTCCAGGTTCCCTATTAGGACTTTGCTAGTGTGGGTGGTAAGGAGCCACAGTTTTTTACTGTTATATTTGTCTGGGGTAGAGTGGTTATTGACTAAAAATTTTCTTCCTTACTAGGATGCCTCTTTCCTGGTCTTTTGCAAGAGATAGGAAACTTGCAGTTTTTAAAAAATATGTCTGCTTCTATGTGTGTTTCTAAGTTATCAACTTATTTAACTCTGTGTCTGGGATATCTGAGGCAAAAATAAAATCCAAGGAATTTATTTCTGTGTCGTTCCTTGGGTCCCAAGGTCCTTAACCAGTCTGCTTTCTCCTTTCCATGTTTCAGAGTCTTCCTATAGTTGTTTTATATATAGTGTGCAAGTGTCCAGGGCTTTCGTTGTACTTAGTGAGAAGACTAGGGAACAGTACATCTACTCTACCTTTCTGGAAGCCCAAGCCCAACATTATGTTTTTCAAAAGTTCCTCATAAGAGATGCTCTCAGTTTCCTGGCATCTAGGCTTTCACCTCCCATGACACTGTCGAGAATTTTTTGTTGTGTTGCCTGAAGTTTCACCAATGAGTATCATTTAGGTTAACCAGGTTCTTCTGAATAATTAGACATATTTCAGATTAACAGGCCACTGATTTTCCAAACCATATTGAATATAAAATTTAATGGGAGAAAGTACAGAGAAGAAGAATTCCATGTTCTTTGTAGAATAGCACACTAATCCAAGGAGGGCAGTTTTGTGAAATGTCTTAGTGGGAAATTTAGAGCAGAAGTGAAGGCTATGGGTACTCAGGGATCAGGACAATAGGAAGAAAATGCGAGATGAAGGAAGGCAAATAGACAAATATTAAAGGTAAAAACCACTGATTTTTGAAATTTTGTTTGAAGTCAGCTATGCCCATAAAAATAATAATTATCTTTTATTTTCTATTAAATGCCAGACACCTTTGGTATGTTACATCATTAAACTCCACAATGACTCTGTGGGATGGGAATTATAGTTCTCATTTACAGAAGAAAAATAAGCATAAACTTTAGGTCACTTGTCCAAGGTCTCATAGACAATAGATAGAATTTGTCTGGCTTCCAAGTCTACTTCCTAACAACTGTATATCCACTCTTCCTCCTCTTACCTCCAACAGAATATGAGCCATTTTCCTGACAGATCTTGGGTTCATGGGAATAGTCCCTGAAGGCAAGATGGTGGGCTTTTCAAGGCCAGCCTAGGACCCCCCAAAATATAGAGCTTATTGTCTTTGTGAAAAAAACACATTCTAGAACTAGGGTTATTTATATATGACCCTTTAAAACACAACCCATTTTTAATGTTGGAGCAGACTGTATTTTTCAGTCACACACAAGTGCTTTTCCCTCTTTTTCTTTTTCTTTCTCTCAAAGCTGCATTTTCATGTAATTTAAAGAGACAATCAAGTTAGCAATCATTTTATTTCTCTTTCAGGTAATGACCCAGTATTTTCCTTCAGGCTCATCCAAGCTCTTAGGACTATTGCAATCACTTTAAAGATGTTTCCTTTGGTTAAGAAACATTTTTGTCTATATTCTGCCAAGTGATCTAATAATGGGAGTTTAATTTATTCAATAATCACAATACCAGGGACCTCAGAGGACGATTTAATGTGGCCTGTGCTGACGTGGCTAAGGCATCATTGGAGCTAGGGCCATACGAGATTGTTTTTCATTTCCAAAGACAAAAGTACACTTTGCCCCTTTGGTCTTCTATGCAAGAACCTCCCAACATTTATACACAGCTGGGGTTTGGGAAGCTAGACAATTGCAGTACAATTGGGCAAAAAAACAAACAAAAACTTATCAAAATCTGACGAGTTGTATTTTTATTCCAGTTATGATAAAAATAAAAACTAATAAGACTGAAGCTATATGAAATGGGCTATATAAATGCAAATTCAAGAGCTCTCATTCTGTGAGAGCATAAACACTCAAAGGTCAATGTCTGTAACAGCACTCAGTTTTACATGAGACAGAAATCCAGGCTCTATGGTTTTACTACATATCTAGAAAATTTGGTATGGTCACACATGTCCTGAATACTGATGTGGAGTTGCTGTTGACAGTTTTACAGTTATACAAAGTAACTAAAATTGTTACTTACCTGTTATCTTGTAGAGAGAGTTGAAAAAACTCAGAGCAGGATGGGGAAGGGTGGAGATTAGAGAATGAATCTAGAGGGGTAAATAGAAAACTTCCAGCACAATATTAATTGTTCTGATCATTTTGCCCACATATGCTCATTGTAAAATAAAATTCAAATACTGTGAGGAGTAAGAAAGCAAACATGTGCAATATCACCACTAACATTTTGGTAATCATTCTTTCATGAATCTCTCTCTCACTTTTTTTCTCTCTCCACACGCATAAAACACTATATATATTTTCTCTTTCTATAAATATATATCTCCATATTCATATAATCATATACAAACATACATCGCTATGCAAACTTTTCTTGGTTTTTATTTTTGAGAAATTGAGTCGTATACATAGAGTTCTGCATCTTGCTTTTCTCACTCTTTAATGTCCTGGGGAAATCCCTCCAAGTCCATTGGTATAGGTCTTATCCTCTCTCTCTCCCATTTACACAGAATATTTCATTGTGTGGATGTATATATGCCTAAATTTATTCTATCATTTCCCTATTGACAAGCATCGATTTGTTTTTTTAAAAATTGCCACTGGGCAATATATAGATTCAATGCAATTCCAATCAAACTACCAAGGACATTTTTCTCAGAAATAGAACATAGAATCCTAAAATTTACATGGAACCACAAAAGACCCCAAATAGCCATGGCAATCCTGAGAAATAAGAACAAAGTGGGAGGCATCACACTACCTGATATCAAAACATACTACAAGGCTACAATAATCAAAACAGTATGGTTCTGGCATAAAAACAGACACATAGACCAATGGAACAGAATAGAGAGCCCAGGAATAAACCCATCCATATATGGACATTTAATCTATGACAATTGTAACAAGAATTTACATCGGAGTAAAGACAGTCTATTTAATAAATGATGCTGGGAAAATTGGACTGACACATGCAAAAAAATGAAAATGGACCACCTACTTACACCATATACGAGAACAAATGCAAAATGGATTAAAGACTTAAATGTAAGACCTGAAACCATAAAACTCCTAGAAGAAACATAGGGAGTAAGTTTGCAGACATTACCCTGAGTAATATTTCTACTGATATAACCACTTGGGCAAGGGAAATAAAAGGAAAAATGAACATATGGGATTACATCAAACTTAAAAGTTTTTTCACAGCAAAGGAAATGAACAATAAAACAAAAAGGCAGCCTATTTGTCAATGATATATCTGATAAGGGGGTAGTATCCAAAATTTATAAAACACTCATAACTATTGCACTGTGTTGTACACCTGATAAGGGGGTAGTATCCAAAATTTATAAAACACTCATAACTATTGCACTGTGTTGTACACCTGAAGCTAATTTGAAAAAAACAGTTTACTTCACAATAAAAGAATAAAAAAAAAATTGCCACTGTGGACAACATTGAAATAAATATCATTGCATGTATTTGGTGCTTTTTATCCATGTTATCTTTTTTGAGAAGTGGGATTGTTGAGTAGAAGGGCATGTACTTTTAAAATTTTATAGCCACTTCCAGATTGTTTTACCAAAAGGCCTTAATGATTTATATTTCAACTAATACATATAAGAGAATCAGGGCCGGCCGAGTGGTGCGGTGGTTAAGAGCTGGCTTGGGACACCAGCAGCCCCTGTTTGGATCCCACATATGGGGGCCAGTGACACTGCCCTCTAAAAAAAAAAAGAGAGAGAATCAATATTGCCACACTTTAAATTGTTGCCAGTCTGATAGACATAATGTGCTCTGTCAGTGTTACATCATTTCTCATTTCTGACTACTAGTGAGTTTGTACATTTTCCCGTGATTGTTCTCCCTTTGGATTTGCTCGTCTCCAAATTGAGCATTCATATATCTTTGTTATGTTTTATGAAATTTTTTTATCTTGTGACAGGGCCGGGGCATGTGAGTGGAGGCCCTGGGTATGGGCCACGGGAATGTCCAGATGTGTGCAGGCTGACATATGGACCCTGACCCCGGATATTGGGACTTTGACTCCAGAGTCCGCTGCACAGGCGCCGGGCTCTGGTTACATAAGCTCTTTTTTTTTTTTTTGAGGGCAGTGTCACTGGCCCTTATATGTGGGACCCCAACCGGGGCCGCTGGCTTCCCAAGCCAGTGACCAACCACTGCGCCACTCCCCCGGACCTACATAAGCTCTTTATGTAAGCATGCCTTGCACTTGCAGGAGAGAGAATGCTCACTTCCGTGCACTCTCCTCCCACAAAACCTCTAGATAATGGTTGCTACTGCTAATTAAAGACGCTGGTTCCTCCTCATGTTGGCTCCGTGTGTCTTCTTTACATTGGGCATCTCACTGCCGAAACAGCACCCACAAACCCCCGGCGATGACACCTTATTCTTCTCAGTTTTCAAGAGCTCCCTGTAAATGATGTCATGAACTCATTTGTCATTCTTGTTGCAGACAGATCTATAATTTGCCACAATATGTACTTTGTTTTATATTGGGTTAACCTTCCAGGTTGACACTCTTAATTAATTTGAAATTTTTACTCTTTGCATTTGATGTTTGTGGGCTGTTTTTCTTTTCTTAAAAGACTTTTATTAAAATATAGCTAACATACAATATTATATTAGTTTCAGGGGTATGCTATAGTTATTCAAGATTTATATACCTAAAGAAATGATCACCATTATAAGTCCATCAACCATCTGACACCGTACTATGCTATCACAATATTATTGACTACATTACCTATGCTGTACATTATATCAGGTGTACAATACAGCAGTTAGACATTTATATAATTTAAGAAGTGATCAGGCCGGCCGAGTGGCGCGGTGGTTAAGAGCTGGCTTGGGACACCAGAGGCCCCAGTTCGGATTCCACATATGAGGGCCAGTGACACTGCCCTCTAAAAAATAAAAATAAAATAATAAAAAATAAAAAGAGTGATTCTCCTGACTAGTCTAGTACCCATCTGACATCATACATAATTATTACAATATTATTGATTATATTCCTTAAGCTATACTCTACATCACCATGACTACTTTGAAACTACCAATTTGCACTTTTAAATCCCTTCCCCTTTTTCACTCACTCTCCCAATACTCCTCCCATCTGTCAACCATCAAAATTTTTTCAGTATCTATGAGTTTGTTTTGTTTATATTTTCTTTTAGATTCCACATATAAGCAAAATCACATTGCATCTGTCTATCTCTGTCTGACATCCTGCACTCAGCACAACACCGTTGAGGAACATGTAGCTGCAATAGATGGCAAGAACCCATTCATTTCCATGGCTGAGCAATGTTTCATTGTATATATGTACCATCTACTCTTTCTTTTTTTTACATTTCAAAAACAGTATTTCTGTTTGTTTAGGTCTGCTTCATTTCTTTCATCAGCACTTTGTAGTTTTCACCATAGAATGTACATGTTTTGTTAGATTTATACCTGCTTTCAATTTTTTATTAGTTTCACGTATACAAAACAGTGCAATAATTATACTTCTCACCCTTCAAAAAGTGACAACCCTCCTCCCCCACCCCACCCCAATATCATACATATCTATTAAAATTCCATTGACACCACTCTCCACACAATACTCCACATCTTGTGACTATATATGTATTAAATTATAGTTGACATATATTATTCAACATCAGCTTCAGGTGTACAGTGCAGTGGTCAAGCCTCTTCACCGTCCATGAAGGGGTCTCCCTCACAGGACATGTGTCCATCTGACACCCTACAAAATATTTACAACATTATCGATTATATTCCCTAAAGTGTCTTTCATAACCCTATGGCAATACTGTAGTTACCAATTTATGCTTTCTAATCCCCTCCCCTTCTCTCTCATCCCCAACCCCATCCCATCTAGCAACCATCAGTTTTTCCTCTATGTCTCTGAGACAATTTCTGTTTACTTTGCCCATTTATTCAGTTCTTTAGATTTCACATATATGTGAGATCATATGGTATTTGTCTTTCTCCAACTGACTTATTTCACTTAGCATAATCATCTCTAGGTCCATCCATATCATTGTAAATGGTAAGATTTCATTCTTTATAGTGGAGTAATACTCCATTGTATAAATGTACCACAGTTTCTTAATCCAGTCATCTACTGATGGGCATTTCGGTAGTTTCCAAGTCTTGGCTATTGTAAATAGAGCTGCAATGAACATAGGGGTGCATATATTTTTTCAAATTAGAGTCTTGGGTTTTTCTGGATAGATACCTAAGAGTGGGACTGCTGGGTCATACAGTAGTTCCATTTCCAGTTTTTTGAGATACCTCAATACTGACTTCCATAATGGCTGCACCAATTTGCAGTCCCACCAACAGTGCACCAGGGTTCCCTTTTCTCCACACCCTCGCCAGCACTTGTTTGTTGATTTACTGATGATAGCCATTCTGACCGGAGTGAGGTGATATCTCATTGTGGTTTTTATTTGCATTTATCTGATGATTAGTGAGGTTGAGCATTTTTTCATATGCCTGTTTGCCATCTGTATGTCCTCTTTAGAGGAATGCCACTTCATGTCCTCTGCCCATTTTTTAATTGTGTTGTTTGTTGTTTTGTGGTGTTGAGTTGAATGAGTGTTTTATTTTTTGTTTGTTTTTTTGTTTTTGAGGGCAGTGTCACTGGCCCTCATATGTGGGACCTGAACTGGCGCTGCTGGCTTCCCAAGCCAGCGCTTAACCACCACACCACTCGGCCCGCCGTGAATGAGTATTTTATAAATTTTGGATATTAACCCCTTATCAGATATATCATTGGCAAATATCTTCTCCCATTCAGTAGGCTGTCTTTTGGTTTTATTGATTGTTTTCTTTGGTGTGAAAAAAATTTTTAGTTTGATGTAATCCCATATGTTTATTTTTTCTTTTATTTCCCTTGCTCAAGGGAATATATCAGTAAAAATATTACTCAGGGTAATGTCTGCAAATTTGCTTCCTATGTTTTCTTCCAGGAGTTTTATAATTTTAGTTCTTACATTTAAGTCTTTAATCCATTTTGAATTTGTTCCTGTATATGACCTAAGTAGATGGTCCATTTTCATTGTTTTGCATGTGTCAGTCCAATTTTCCCAGCATTTATTAAATAGACTATCTTTACTCCAATGTAAGTTCTTGCTTCTATTATCATAGATTAAATGACCATATATAGATGGATTTATTTCTGGGCTCTCTAATCTGTTCCACTGACCTATGTATATGTTTTTATACCAGCACGATACTGTTTTGGTTACTATACTCTTGTAGTGTTATTTGATATTGGGTAGCTTGATACCTACCACTTTATTATTATTCCTCTAGATTGCCATGGCTATTTGGGGTCTTTTTGGTTCCATATAAATTTTAGGATTATATGTTCTATTTCTGAGAAAAATGTCATTGTTAGTTTGATAGGAATTGCATTGAATCTATATATAGCCTTAGGTAGTATTGACATTTTTTTCATTTTTATTATTATTATATTTTTATTATTTGTTTAAAAATTATTTTATTGTGAAATAAACATTTTTAAAATTAGTTTCAGGTGTACAACACAGTGCAACAGTTATACTTTTTACCCCTCAAAGTGACAACCCCCCGCCACCAGTTCGCTACCCCACTCTTCCCCCCCATATCATACATATCTATTACAATTCCTTTGACTCCCTTCCACCGTATAATCCACATCCCATGACTATCTATATATTCAATTACAGTTGGCATACAATATTATACAACATCAGCTTCAGGTGTAGAGTGCAATGATCAAGCCTCTACGCCATCCATGAAGTGGTCTCCCTAACAAGACATGTGACCATCTGACACCCCACAAACTATTTACAACATTATTATATTCCCCGAACTGTCTTTCATATCCCTGAGGCAATATTGTAGTTACCTATTTATGCTGTCTAATGCCTTCCCCTTCTCCCTCATGCTCACCCCCTTTCTCCCTCATGCTCACCCCCTCCCAACTAGCAACCATCAGTTTTTCCTCTATATCTATGAGTCTGTTTCTATTTACTTTGCTCATTCATTCAGTTTTTCAGATTCCACATATAAGTGAGATTATACGGTATTTGTCTTTCTCCTACTGACTTATTTCACTTAACATAATAGTCTCTAGGTCCATCCATATCATTGCAAATGGTACGATTTCATTCTTCTTTATAGAGGAGTAATACTCCATTGTATAAATGTACCACAGTTTCTTAATCCAGTCGTCTACCTATGGGCATTTTGGTTGTTTCCAAGTCTTGGATATTGTAAATAGCGCTGCAATAAACATAAGGGTGCATATATTTTTTTGAATTAACGTCTTGGATTCTTTTGGGTAGAAACACAAGAGTAGAATTGCTGTGTCATACAGTAGTTCCATTTCCAGTGTTTTGAGATACCTCCATACTGATTTCCATAATGGCTGAACCAATCTGCAGTCCCACCAACAGTGCAGCAGGGTTCCCTTTTCTCCACAACCTTGCCAGCACTTGTTGTTTGTTGATTTATTGGTGATAGCCATTCTGACAGGAGTGAGGTGGTATCTCATTGTGGTGGGTTTTTTTTATAAAGGTTTTATTGGGGAATTGGGGGAAGGGGAACAGACAAGTTGCTGTCTTTTTGTTCTTCAGTCTAGTTGTGGAGGACATTGCTTCACTGGTCCATGTTGGTATCGTCATTGTGCTCTTCCCGGATGAGGCAGATGGATTGCCGGCCTCTGGATGGTTGCTCATCGTGGTTATTGGCAGCTCACGCTGGATGCCAGCCACTGACGCTGGCTACCGGCCACTCACTGTATGTAGCCTATGGCAGCCCACTGCAGCAGGAGCTGCAGCCTACACTTTCGCTGGGGCTTGCATTCCAGCTCCAGGTGGAGCTGTTAGCTGTATAGGGCAGTGTCACTGGCACTCATATGTGGGATCTGAACCGGGGCTGCTGGCATCCCAAGGCAGCTCTTAACCAATGCACCACTCGGCCGGCCCTCATTGTGGGTTTTATTTGCATTTCTCTGATGATTAGTGAGGTTGAACATTTTTTTATATGCCTGCTGGCCATCTGTATATCCTCTTTAGAGAAATGCTTCTTCATATCCTCTGCCCATTTTTTAATTGTTTTTTTTTTTGGTGTTGAGTTTCATGAGTGTTTTATAAATTTTGGATATTAACCCCTTATCGGATATATCGTTGGCTAATATCTTCTCTCATTCAGTATGCTGCCTTTTAGTTTTATTGAGCTTTGCTTTGCTGTGAAAAAACTTTTTACTTTGATGTAATCCCTTATGTTTATTTTTTCTTTTATTTCCCTAGCCCGAGGGGATATATTAGTAAAAATATTACTCAGGGTAATATCTGCAAACTTACTCCCTAGGTTTCCTTCTAGGATTTTTATGGTTTCAGGTCTTACATTTAAGTGTTTAATCCGTTTTATGTTTGTTCTCATATATGGTGTAAGTACGTGGTCCATTTTCATTTTTTTGCACATGTCAGTCCAATTTTTCCAGCATCTTTTATTAAATAGACTATGTTTATTTCAATGTAAATTCTTGCTTCCGTTGTCATAGATTAAATGACCGTATACGGATGGGTTTATTCCTGGGCTCTCTATTCTGTTCCATTGGTCTATGTGTCTGTTTTTCTGTCGTCTGCATATAATGACAACTCTACCTTCTCCTTTCCAATTTGGATGCTGTGGCTAGAACTTCCAGAACTATGTTAAATAGAAGTGGTGAGAGTGGGCAGCTGTGTCTTGTTTATAATCTTAAGGGGAAAGCTTTTAGCCTTTCCCTGTTGAGTACAATGTTAGCTGTGTATTTATCATATATGGCCTTTATTATGTTGAGATATGTTCCATCTATTCCCACTTTACTAATAGTTTTTATCACAAATGGATGCTGGATTTTGTCAAATGCTTTTTCTGCATGTAATGATATGATCATATGATTTTTATTTTTCATTTTGTTAATGTGATATATGACTTTAATTGATTTGCTGATATTGAACCAAACTTGTATACCACGAATGAATCCCACTTGATCGTGGTGTATGATCTTTTTAATATGTTGCTGAATCTGGTTTGCTAGTAATTTGTTGAGGGATTTTGCATCTATATTCATTAGGGATATAGGCCTGTAGTTTTCTTTATTCTTTCTTTCTTTTTTTTTTTTTTTAATTTTTAGCTAAGCCATCCTGCCACCTGTTGGCAGCTCAGCTCAGGCCAGGAATTGAACCAGCAACTTTGTTGCTCAGAGCTCGTACTCTTGAGCAAGATCTTAACCAACTGAACCACTTGGCCAGCCCTTGTACTTTTCTTTTTTTGTTATGTCTTTTTCTGATTTTGGGATCAGAATAATAGTGGCCTCATAAAATGTGCTTGGGGGCCTTCCCTCCTCCTGTATTTTTTGGAATAGTTTGAGGAGAACAGGTATTAACTCTTTTTTGAATGTTTTGTAAAATTCACCTGTGAATCCACCCGGTCCAGCACTTTTGTATATTGGAAGCTTGTTGATTACTGATTCAATTTCTTTGATTCTTATCAGTCTGTTAGAGTTTCTGTTTCTTCTTGGTTCAGACTTGGAAGATTGTGTGCTTCTAGAAAATTATCCATTTCTTCCAGATTGTCTAATTTGTTGGCATATAGTTGCTCATAGTATTTTCTTAAAATTTTCTGTATTTCTGTAAGCCACCTACTCTTTATTCATTCATCCATCAATGGAAACCAAGGCTGCCTCCATATCTTGGCGATTGTTAACAATGATGCAAAGAACATAAGTATGCACATGTCCCATCAAAGTAGCAGTTTGGGTTTTTTCAGATCAATACCCAGAAGTGAGATAACTGGATCCTTCTTTGTATCTCATTATAGCCTTTGTTTTAAAGATAATTTAGTCTGCTATAAGTGTTGCTAACCCATCGTTTTTTTTTCATTTTCATTTTCATGAAATATTGTTTCCCTGCCCCCTTTACTTTCAGTCTGTGTGTATCTTTCAATCTGAAGTGAGTCTCGTGTAGCCAGCGTATGTAAGGGTTTTGTTTCCTTATCCATTTAGCCCTCCTGTGTCTTTTTGTTTGTTTGTTTTTTTAAGATTTTATTGGGGAATTGGAGGCGGGGAACAGTGTTGGAGAATTGGGGCGGGGACCAGCCAAGTTGTTGTTCTTCAATCTTTGTTGTGGAGGGTGCCAGTTGCCATCTGGCTTTCCGTCGGCAGCTCGTGGCCTCTAAGCTCAAGGTGCTGAGTTCAGTCTTAGTTGCGCATGGGCGTAGCCACCATCCCATGCAGGAGTCAAACCAGCAGCCTTGCTGTTAAGAGAGCACGCTCTATCCTCTGAGCCATCCGGGAGGCAGCTCAGCTCAAGGTGCCGAGTTCAATCTTTAGTTGCTGAACAGACAATCTTGTTGTTACACCATCTGAACCATCCTGACACCTGTTGGCAGCTCAGCCAGGACACAGTGTTCACTGGCCCATGTGGGAATCGAACCGGTGACCGGGTTGCTCAGAGCACCCGCTCTAAGCCAACTCTTAACCAATTGAGCCACTTGGCCGGCCCCCTCCTATGTCTTTTGATTGGAGCATTTAATCCATTTACATTTAAAGTAATCGTTGATAGATATGTAGCTATTGTCATTCTATTATTCATAACTTTGATCTTTATTTGTTGGTTTGTTTTTTCTGTCTTATAGAAGCCTGTCTAACCTTTTTAATACTGGCTTAATGGTGATGAATTCTTTTAGCTTTTTCCTGTATGGGAAGCTCTTTATCCTACCTTCGATTTTATATGATAGCCTTGCTGGGTAGAGTACACTTGATTATAGGTCCTTGCTTTTCATCATGTTAAATAATTTGTGCCAATTCCTTGTGGCCTGCAAAGTTTCTGTGGAGAAATCAGCTGACTATCTTATGGGAGTTCCCTTATAAGTTACTAGTTGCCTTTCTCTTTCTGTTTTTTAGGATTCTCTTTTTTACTTTAACTGTTGCCATTTTAATTATAATGTGTCTTGGGGTAAGGCTGTTTGGGTTTATCCTGTTTGGGACTCTTTGTGCTTCCTGGACTTGTATGTCTACTTCCCTCACCAAGTTAGGAAAGTCTTCAGTCATTATTTCTTCAAATAGGTTCTCATCCCTTGCTTTCTCTCTTCTTCTGGTACCCCTATGATGTGAATGTTGGTATGCTTGATGTTGTCCCAGGGGTCTCTTAAACTATCCTCTTTTTTGGGCTGGCTGAGTGGCACATTGGTTAAGCACTGGCTTGGGATGCCAGCGGCCATGGTTCGGGTCCCACATATGAGGGCCAGTTACACTGCCCTCAAAAAAAACAAAACAAAAACTATCCTCTTTTTTTTTTTTTAAGATTTTTTATTGGGGAATTGGTGGAGGGGAACAGCGTTGGGGAATCGGGGAAGGGGAACAGACAAGTTGCTGTCTTTTTGTTCTTCAGTTTAGTTGCGGAGGATGTTGCTTCACTGTTGGTATCGTCATTGCGCTCTTCCCGGATGAGGCAGATCGGTCGCTAGCCTCTGGATGTCACTCACCTCGGCTATTGGCAGCTCACGCTTGGCTGCCAGCCACTAACGCTGGCTGCGGGCCACTCACTGTAGCCTATGGCAGCCCACTGCAGCCCACACCATCACCGGGGCTCGCACAGCCCAGCTCCAGGTGGAGCTGTTGTTAGCTGTAGAGGGCAGTGTCACTGGCCCCCATGTGGGATCCGAACCGGGGCCGCTGGCATCCCAAAACCAGCGCTTAACCAATGCGCCACTCGGCCGGCCCCTATCCTCTTTTTTTAAATTCTTTTTTTCTTTTTGCTGTTCTGATTGCGTGTTTTCTACTATCTGGTTTTCCAATTCCCTGATTTGATACTCTGCTTCTTCTAGTCTGCTGGTGATTCTTTCTAGTGCATTCTTCATTTCAGTTATTGTATTCTTCACTTTTTTATTGAGGGCAGTGTCGCTGGCCCTAATTTGTGGGGTCTGAACCAGGGCCACTGGCATGCCAAGCCAGCTCTTAACCACTGCGCCACTCTGCTGGCTCTGTATTATTCACTTTTGACTGGTTCTTTTTATGGTTTCTATGTTTTTCTTTATGCTTGCTATCTCTTTCTTGAAGTTCTTAGTTCCTTGAGCATCCTTATAACCATTGTTTTAAACTCTCTATCTGGCAGGTTGCTTGCCTCCATTTCATTTACTTGTTTTTCTGAAGTTTTCTCTTATTCTTTCATTGAGACATATTTCTTTGTTTCCTCATTTCATCTGTCTCTTTGTTTTGTTTCTACATATTACATAGATATGGTATGTCTCCCAGTCTTGGCTGGGTGGCCCTATGTAATAGGTGCCCTGTAGAGCCCTGGCACAGTCTCCCTTGTCACCTGCTCTGGGTGCTCCAGGAGTGTCCTTTGTGTGGGTTGTGTGCACACTTCTGTTACAGTTGAGCCCTGGTTGCTATTGGCACATCAGTGGGTGGGACTGTCCCTCAGGTTGATTGGCTGTGGGGTTTGGCAAAATCAACAACTTATAGGCTGCTGTGTAGTGTCTTTTCCCACTGAATGGGATTTGCCCCAGCAAGGTCTGGTGCCTGTTGATATTGTCTTTTGTGTATGCTGCTTGTGGGGCTAATTGAGAGGTGCTCTGGTATGGTGTGAAGCTAACATCCAAATATGTTGTTTATAGGTCCTTTTGGGAGGGGCTCCAGTGCAGGCCCAGGTCACCCACTGTCTATGACCAACCAGGGACTACCTGGTAAGAGCTACAAAGTGATTTGCAGTTGTTTGTTGCCTGTGCTAACCTGGAGGTGCATGGGAGAGGCCACTCTGAGAACCAAGGATATATGCCACCAGTACAGGCTCTGGGGTAGCTCTGCAAAAAGCCAGAACACTCTAAGGCTTGCTGTCATCTGCCAGCTCCCTTAAGGTTCAGCTTGTGATAAAGCCTCATGTGGTAAGAAAGTTGGTAAGGCAGGGTCTCAGGGAGTCACTAGAGTGGGAAGAGTTGTGGTTACCATCTTCATGTAAATTCTGGTTTGGTGCCAGTACTGAGCCTGTAGCTGCTCGGCAAAAATATCAGAGCACACCAAGGCCAGTGGCCACCTGCCTGAGACGCAGGGACTTGATAGTTTTCTAAGAAAGAGTTCAATGAGGTTGGGGCTGGATGCTTGCTGAGAAAGTGCCTCCAGCACTGAAGGACTTGGGTTGGGTGGAGTCCCAGGGAACTCACAACCAATTCAGATTCAGGTTTGGCCATGGGTGTTGAGGGAGGGCTTAACACAGGAAAGATGGCACCCACCTGCTTGCTGCACGAGAGAATGATGCCAAAGAAGGAAAATGGCAACTATTCTACATCCCTGGCCCTGAAGCTGCACACCCCAGTCTGTCCCCTGTATGCCTCTGATATCTCTCCACCGTAGCTCAGGGTGAGTGCCTGTGAGTGAGTGAATCTGTGCACAGGCCATTTAAGAGGATGTCTGGGTTTCCCGCAGCTTTCTGTCCCACTCAGATGGCCAGAATCCCCACTGTTTTTCACAGTCAAGTGTGATATCCTGTCACCCCAGGACTCCAGGCTGGGGAGCCTTGTGTGGAGCTGTGGTCCCTTGCTTTTCCAGGTGAACCTCCACAGCTAAGATATATCTCCTGATTTTCAACTGCCCCGTGGCCTGGCCCCTTCTACAATTATTGATATGGCTTATTCTTTATATCCTTAGTTATAAAACTTCTGTTCATCTAGAATTCAGATGATTCTCCAGGTTGATTGTTATATAATTTAGTTGTAATTTTAATGTGTTCACAGAAGGATGCAGGCACAGTGTTTATCTACTCCACCATCTTGGAGATCTCCTTCCAGACTATTTTTCATTAAGGATATATTCTGATTGATTTGCACTAGAATATTCTGATCAAGAGAATGCCTTCTCTAAAAGCGTACATTTTGCACAAAGATTTCTAAATCCTTTTTCCTTTGCAATCTAATTCAGTGCATTAGTTGAGCAATGTTTGGCTAAATGTAAGACATCCAAAATAAGATGGCCTTATGCAGGAGAGTTTAGTTCTGTCATAGATAAGTATCTGAGCTGCCTTGGTGACCTTACTCTTCTGGTTCTGTCCAGTGCATAATTACCTTCTTTCTTTTTGCTTAGCTTTCCCAAGGATGCTATCATCAGCAGGAAAGAACAAAAGAAGGGAAGAGTCACTTTTGTTTTAAAAGATTTTATTGTGGAATTGGAGGAGAGGAATAGCGTCGGGGAACTGGAGAATGGGAACAGGCAATTTGCTGTCCTTTTTGTTCTTCAGTCTGGTTGAGGAGGACATTGCTTCACGGGCCCATGTTGGTATCATCATTGTGCTCTTCTCGGGTGAGGCAGATCAGTCGTGGGCCTCTGGATGGCTGCTCACAGCAACTACTGGCTGCTCATGCTGGCTGCTGGCCACTCACTGTAGCCTATGGCAGCCCACTGCAGCAGGGGCTGCAGCTATGCCATCCTGGGGACTCACAGCAGCCCAGCTCCAGGTGGAGCTGTTTTTCACCACCTTATCTGTAGAGGGCAGTGTCACTGGACCTCATATATGGGATCCAAACTGGGGCCGCTGGTGTCCCACGCCAGTTCTTAACAACGAGCCACTCTGCTTGCCCTGTACTTCTTTTGTTTTAAGGGCACAAGCTGGATGTTACAAATCTCACTCCTTTTCACAGCTGATGGGCCAGAATCTTATCAAATAGCCACACTTAGCTGCAACATAGACTGGGAATTACAGTTTTTATGTTGACTGGCCGCATGCCTAGGTGAAAATTACAGCTTCTATTACTATAGACGCAGGAGTGAACTAACAGTCTGTGCATATTCTAAGCACTAACACAGAATACCTCAGCATTTAGGAATCTAAGAGAAAAACACTCCTAACCATGATCTTCTACTGCTTTCTTGTTTCCTCCATTATTTTTTGTAGCTCTTCTCCTCCCTTTTGCATAACTGGTAACAGAGAACCTTAGGGAAAATATGGAGTGATTATGTAAGAAAATATGGTTACTTTAAAACCTTTATTATAGAAACACTCTAAAATATATAGAAGTGTATTGAACAGTATAATGAATCCTCTATACCTATCATCCAGCTTCAACAATTATCAACTCATGTGAAATCTTGTTTTACCTATAACTTTTCCATTTACTTTTGAGGTTATTTTGAAGCAAATACTATGCATCACATCATTTCATATGAATAAAGTATTTTTTTTTAGATTTCTTCCAAATCTCACCTAGCATTTTTATTGAGGTAATATTGGTTAATAAAATTATATAAATTTCAGGTGTACAACACTGTAATTCTATATCTCTACACACTATAGTATGCTCACTCCCATCACCATCTATTTGACCCCCTTTATCCTTTTCATCCTCCTACCACCTCACCTCCCCCTCTGGTAATTGCCAATCTATTCTCTAGATCTATGAGTTTGTTTTTGTTTTATTTGTTCATTTTTTTCTTTTTTGTTTTATATTCCATATCTCAGTGAAATCACACTGTTTTTGTTCTTTGCCATTTGAATTATTTCACTTAGCATAACACCCTAAAGATCCATCTCTGTTGTTGCAAATGGCAATATTTCATTTTTTTATGGCTGAGTAGTAAATACAGTAATTTAAAATCTTGTCTTTCTTTAAGAACAGCTTACTTGCAAATGAGAATGAAAAGTTAAAAGGTCCGGAGGTGTGGTTTATCAAGGATAAGCTTGGACTATCATCCACTATAGCAATAAATTCACTTAGGCATATCTTTATTAAACGCTTATTTTTCACATGGCTGGCTCCTGCTCATATTTTTGGTCTTAGCTAAATGTTGCCCTCTCTAATTCTCGTTAATAGCACACTATTTTTTGTAGCACTTATCACAGTTTATAATTACTTTATTTGCTACTTGTGTGTCACTTCCATTAGAATGTCAGCTCCACAAAAACAGGGACTAACATAATGGTGGGCAAACAATAGGGCTTCAATACATACTTATTTAAAGAATAAAGAAAAAAAGAAAAGAAAGAATGTACAAACAAGTTTCGGGCTCTTTATTAGTTGTAGTATAGAATGAGACTATAGAGATTACTATAATGTGGAGGCTACCTGCCAGAGACTACCACCTCAGTAAAGAAGACAGCCATACAAACAACTCTAGCATTCATTTATTCATCTATTAAATGAATATTATTGCACATCTATTATGGGTAAGGGCCTATCCTAGAAAGACAGTCTGTGATATTACTAAAATGTATATAGATGGGGTGATGGAGAGAGGAATTTCATCTGGAGGAGGCAGGACTCAAACAGGGCTTTGAAGAATGTGTAGGAAGGACATCAACATGGGGAAAGACAGAGAGGATAGAAAGAACAAAGGCTAAGAGGTTGAAAACATTGGGAGATATTCAGAGTCTTATGACATGCAATCATTGGTGTCAATTTGTGGTTTTTATACCACCATTTTAAAGAGATGAATAAAGGGAAGTCATAGTGGGGGTTGCTACCCTGGAATTATAGCTTTTTCAAATGAAGAATTTAGAAATGAAGAAAGTCTAATGACTTTTTCCTGAGTGTGATCTTTTCATTCTCTCATAAACAGCTGCTTCTTTATTTGGATAATGGTTATACTGACAATAACATAACACCTCAGGGGAAAGTCATGGAAAATTAAAGTGTTTGTGGCTTTCACTAGGACTTGGATCCTTGGTCAAGTAGAAGAGCTACTTCTGTTCCCATGTGTGGCAGATAAAAATGGCCAAAAAGGGCCGGCCGAGTGGCGCGTTTATTAAGAGCTGGCTTGGGACGCCAGTGGCCCCGGTTCGGATACCACATATGAGGGCCAGTGACACTGCCCTCTACAGCTAACAACAGCTCCACCTGGAGCTGGGCTGCATGAGTCCTGGTAATGGTGTAGGTGGGGCTGCCATAGGCTGCAGTGAGTGGCTGGCAGCCAGTGTGAGCAGCTGGCAGCCAGCATGAGCTGCCAATAGCCGCGGTGAGCGACCATCCAGAGGCCGGGGACCAATCTGCCTCACCTGGGAACAGCGAAATGATGATACCAACATGGGCCAGTGAAGCAATATCCTCCACAACTAGACTGAAGAACAAAAGGACAGCAACTTCTCTGTTCCCCTCCCCCAATTCCCCAATAAAAATCTTTAAAAAAAGAACAAAACATGGCCCAGAAGTCATTACTATTTCTCCTATCAGAAGGCAGAGTCTATTCTTCCCTTGAAGAAGTCCTAGTGCCTTGCCTGATGTATAGAATGTAATGGAACTAATGTTCTTGGACTTCCACTGCAAAGTTATAAAAAGCCTTGCATCTTTCACCTGGGTTTCTTGGAACCCAGCACTCTGCTATAAAGTCCAAGAAGGCCTGTGAAAATGTCCATGAAGAAAAGAAAAAAGCCCTAGTTGAGCTCCCAGATGGCAGCTACCACCATTTTGCCTGCTTTATGAATGTGTCATCTTGAAAGTTGATCCTACAGTCCCAGTTGGGCTGCCTTAGCTAGCGCTACATGGAGCAGTGACAAGCCATCCCCACTGAGCTCTGCCTAGATTGCAGAACCATAAGAAAAGGAAATGATTGTGTTATTGAAACCACTAGAAGTTTGTGCAGTTTGTTAGTTCTGTGTTCAAGCAGCTCGGTTCCAATGGCTGCTGCCAGTATGCCACTCTGTTGCTGACTATACCACTTCTATCATGGCCCCTTTTGGATATGGATTGTAAATCTCTGGGATTATTTTATAAATTACAAAAGAAATTTAAGTTTCACATAGTATAATTAGAAATCTAGAGAAAAAAAAAGTGAAAATCACCCATTGTGCCACCATATGACAACCACAATATCTTCAGGCATACCATTCCAGATATTTTTCTGCACATGTGTTCTCACACAGATATTTTTAAATGGGAGCATAACATACCAGCATCTTTGAAACCTAATGTTTTCAATGAACAATATATCTACAACATTTTTGACTACCAATAAATATAAATCTATAGTTTTGTAACTAATGACTATAGTATTTCATCTCATGAAAATAAAAAATTAATTATACTTGCAGGGCATATGGATTCCTTCTAATATTTCACTCTTACAAAAGATGCTTCAATGAATATCCATTTGTAGCTAAATCTTTTCACACATTTGTTTTCTTTAGTAGTATTCAAAGAAATTGATCACTGAGTCAATGAACATACACATTTTAAGGCTTTTGATTCCCAGTCAAGCTGTCTAGGTCTCTGTTTGGTATGAAGTGTACAGGTCTCCAGTTGGAATGTACAACCAAGTGAAAAAAAAGATTGAAACCAGACCTTTTTGAGAAGTGCCAGTATGAAGTACAAGTCAGCATGAATGGATGAAATTCTAATTGAATCTAAATCCCCTGTATCAAATCAGAAGTGTCTATATTGCATCTCTCAGACTTAACGTGGATGCATGGCTGAACACTTGAATGATGACCCTGAGAGAGACAGGTGATATCAAGTCTGGGCTAAAAAACAGATTATATGCAGCAAGAACATGCTGTTAGGTTGAGTGGTCAAGGTACACATCAAATTGAAATTATGTTCAGAATGAAATCATGTGTGCCTCGTGAGAAGACTATCAATAAAAACTAAGGCCAATGTCCTCTGGGAGAATCTGGGACTCAAGAGAGGAGGGAGATGCCAGTAGCAAGTAAGGCCAAGGATCCAAAATGAGATAAAAGAGGAGCCTGAGGAAATAATTTAAAAAGACTTCACATTCCAGATACCCTGCATTTCTTCACCTTCAAGGGAGGTTGGGCTTTTGGCCAATGCCAGCCCCAATGCACATGGCAATTCTGTGTGTTAACACAGGGTCTAATAGGAATCATGTTCGATCACGCATATGCACGTGGTTGCAACCTCTACTAAATTTGTAAATCAATATTCTTTGTTCATGGTTTGGTCTAAGCCCCGAGACCTCACGAGGAAGGGCACATTTGCTTTGTCTTTTGATTTGACAAGGTTGAGCATAACCTGCACAAAGAACTGCTAAATCTGTAGGACTGTGACTGAGTCAAATCCTGTTATAACTAGATTTTATGGTAACTGGTAGTCCTCAATCCATTGCAAATCAAGAGAACTCAAACTTTGTAAGGGCAGTGGGACAAGGGCACCATTAAATTCTGTTCCAGCCTTGAGTTCTATGAGTCTATGGACATATCTGCATACAAGGTCAGACAATTAAGTTTGTGAACCCATCCTAGAAAAAGTGCTGCATACCTCATTGCTGAATATCACTATGGTCACCTTCGAAGTACTCCCCTTGGGAAGCTATGCACCAATGCCAGCGCCCAGTCCACCTTTCAAAGCAATTTTGGAACTCTTTTTCTGGAATGGCCATCAGAGCTGGTGTCATATTACCCTTGATGTCCCAAGTGTCATTAAATGTCTTCCTTTTAATATTTCTTTTATCTTTGGGTAAAGAAAGATGTCATTGGGGGCCCGATCAGGTGAGTAGGGAGGGTGTCACAATAGTTATTTGTTCGCTGGCTAAAAACTCCCTCAGAGACAGTGCTGTGTGAGCTGGTGCATTGTCGCGATGCAAGAGCCATGAATTGTTGGCAAAAAGTTCAGGTCATCTAACTTTTTCATGCAGCCTTTTCTGCACTTCCAAGTGGTAAACTTGGTTAACTGCTTATCTAGTCAGTACAAATTCATAATGAATAATCCCTCTGATATCAAAAAAGATTAGCAATATCATTGCAACAAGTTCACAAACTTAGTTGTCTGGCCTCATATGATTTTTATAAAAAATGGAGAATATCTGACAAGCCTAGGACTTTTCCATGACATTGATGGAGATTTAGTGTGTGCATGTGGGTATTTTTCCATTATTGGAGAGGAAAACCTTTTTCTTGAGGCCGTAAATAACTCTTTGCCTAACAGAAAAGCAAAAATAAGGTATGAAGGAATTAAAAGGAAAAGGAATAATTGACAGTTGAGGGTGAAGGTCTTTGGGATAGAGCCTTGTCTCCCAGCAAAACGAACTTAGTAATAGTGGGTTTGAGACTTAGTGAGGCAGTCTGACTCACAGCTGGAATGACAAGTGACCGCTATAGAGTCCCCAGATCCCACAAAGAGATGAGCAGTTGAAGGGTTGAAGTGAGAAAGTCAGGAGAGCATGACGAAGCAACAAAGCCAGAGTGGAAAGACTCTTGGTTTATAAGGAGAGGAATTTGGCAGCATGGGAGGTAGAGGAGCGAGCCAGCTTCATATATCAACTAGTGAAAAAATGTTAAATATTGCTTGCTGTGAATTAAACTTCTCCATGTAACTTTATGCCAAGAATTGAACAAGACATGCTACATGGGCAAAGAATATCATTTAATTTAGTGTAATAGTTATGCCCAGGTACAACACATATTAAAGTAGAATATTCATAAAATTCTTACTTTGGGTATTTTGTGGTAGTCAAAGAGAGCTAAAAGTGTGTGTGTGTGTGTGTGTGTGTGTGTGTGTGTGTGTGTGTTGCTTCTCAGGAGCATTAGAGGCATATGTTAGAGGAGCCCATTACCCCAAGGTTGAGGCTACAGTTGAGAAAGAAGAATAGTCAGAAGTCCCCCTGCCCCCCTTGCTCTCTGGTAACCGCTAAATTATTTTCTGTGTCTATAAGTTTTTGTTTCTTTATTTGTCTTGTTCTTTTGGGGGAGGGGGTAATAGAAGAGGGTAAAGGGGGTCAAATATGTGGTGATGGAAGGAGAACTAACTCTGGGTGGTGAACACATAAATGTGATATATAGATAATGTATTAGAGAATTGCACACTTGAAACCTATGTAACTTTACTAACCATTGTCACTCCAATAAACTTTAATTAAAAAAAGGAAGAGTCAGAAGTCTTGACTAGCAACATTAATTCGAATAACATTTATTGTATACCTACTGTGTACCAAATGTTGTCTTGGGCCCCATTATTCACATAGGTGAATAATACCTGTGTTTTGGCCTCTGAGGGATGCACAGTTAGTGGGTGAGAAAACGGCAACATTATGTTATAAACAATGATAGAGGTTAACTCAGGTGCTGTGAGGGTTTAATCCATCCTGGGGACGATGGAGTAAGGGAAAAACTCTCTTGGATGGCTGGGTGAAAAAAAGCTTTTAATGAAAAGATGATGTAACCGATTAGAAGGAGAGAGGTTAACTGGGCCGGCCACTAGGTTGGGATGTGCAACTGAAAATTGAGGAAAGGGGATCTTGTTGGTGGCTTCTGGTAGCAGAGGAGACGTTGATCATCTTAAATAGGAAACCAGAGTGAGAAGGAGAGTTTTTCTGCCCTCACCTCTCCATCATCCCTCCAGGCAAGCCAACAGGTATTTGATAATTGAGGGGAAATTCTGAGGATGTTTCTGAGGTGAGGGATCTCACCAATGTGGGTCCCAGTGGAATTAGGCTAGAGCCATTGGTGAGAGGAGAGAGTTGGCAGCATAACACTGGCAGCAGGACTTATGATAGGAACCACATGGAGCCCGGCAAAAGAAGCCTCCCACTTTTCTAGTAATCAGAGAACATGTAAGGGATCAGTGAGATGAGGGAGGCTTCAGTTTCCATGTATAATTTAATTTTTGTCAAAGTAATCCCATTTTATATCCTGCTGTAACTTGAATTTCTCTAAGCCTCTCAAGTGTGTAGGTACTAATGGGGATGTATTAACAGAGACAATTTAAATGCCTTTGGCTGATGCCTCCATCCACATAGTGCTGTACTTCATATCCCTGGTCCCATGAAGTCTAGATTTGGGGTCCCCAAATGGGGTCACATGTACTCACACACAGGCCTCTCATGGTGTTCCACTTCAGGCTCTAGGGTGTGTCTTCTGCTAAACTTATGATTAAAGTGCTTTTAAAAAGAGGTTATGTTTACTTAATTTTGTGTGTAATAATGGTGATTTTGTTTAAAAATAATTCTGTATCCTGACATATTTATGGATAAGGTTGTATGATGGATAGGATTTACTTCAAAATAATGTGGGAGAGTGAGGTGGACATGGGTATCCATAAAACAAGATTGGCCAGTTGATAATGTTTTAAGCTGATTGATAGGTACACAAAGGCCCATTATACCATCTTGTGTGTATTTGAAATTCTTCATAATGAAGGAGAGAAAGAATGTCATATGAGTTGACCAGAATAACATATATTCCTACGTAGCTTGTTGGACCAAGTGAATCAAGATGCAGGAGTTTTAATTTTCTGTCTCCAACAGTAGCCTGGAGTCCTTTGCAGAACTTATTTAATACAAGAGTTACACAAAAGTAAGGCAAACACCAACCCTTAAAAAAGTGAGGAAGAGGGCTGGCCGAGTGGCGTGGTGGTTAAGCGCTGGCTTGGAAGCCAGTGGCCCCGGTTCGGGTACCGCATGTTAGGGCCAGTGACACTGCCCTCAAAACAAAAAAAAGTGAGGAAGAAGTATTACATGTATCAGAAGATGGGAAGACTAGAAGGATTCTGGAATAAGAACTTGAAACTAAGTATCTAAGATCTGCCTCAAAAGGGGAAAAATACACCCCCAAGAGTCTATTGAGAAAGTACCCAGAAGACATCTCCCCTAACAGCTGATGTCAGTGGCAAGGAAAACTTCATTGATCTAGATTCTAGTGCAATTTTAAATGCTCGGGTGTAAAACCACTATAGTAGCAGAATATAGCATACTGGCTATTTGCAATTTTATTTTGTGGGTGTACCGAGCAGCCACCCAAGGTAAGCATAAATATTCTGTTAGAGTCACATTTAGTTCTCACCACTAGAACACGCGTGAGCAGGTAAAGTACCTGATGCAGCCACTTTCAAATGCTATTATAGTTAGTGGTCATACTCGGTGCCAAATCTTGCCTTGTGTGCTCCAGCACAGGAGGTGGTACCTCTCCCAGTATCTTAGATCGAGTGGAAATGCCCCAAGCTCAGCACCAAGAGATTCCCTGAAAGTGCTTTCATGCCCATTGAGAGTTAAGATAGCAGATGTTCACATGATTAGTGTGATCTGCTTGTCCAGTTCCCAACAACAGCCATGTGGGGGTGTGGGCATGGTGAAGGTGTGGCTGGATTCTGAAGCAGTGTTTATGATGAGAAGAAAGATTTCTAAAAATGCCAGACAGTACAAATCCTCTTGTTTCTTTGGACCTGTGATGAATGCCACCTTGGTTCTTCTCTCTTCTCCCTCCATTGCTGACCCGGTTGCTCTCACACAGCATTTGGAACCTTTGAAAGGTCGTATCTTGCATATTTAGTAGTTGGTAAACAAAGAGGTTTGCATAGTCAGAGTCTGTGCTGAACTGAAATTTACAAAACTGCTAGCTACAAATCAGGACCATGAAAAGGGAAGCAGCACTCCAAGCTGCCTGATCTTCCAGACATCTCTGCTCAGGTTCCTTACAATAGCTATGAAGCAAAATCTATTTGACATCTCAGTAAAGTGACACCTGCCTATCACAGTAGAACTTAACCTTCTACAAGGTAGTTTTACAAAGGAAATATTTAGGTCTCAACATATTGTCCAATAATACTTAAAAGAGAAGATCATCAGAGGATGAATAATTTGACGGAAGGCCCCAGCTGTAAGATCCTTTCAGTCGACTGCCTGATTTCCTGGCTATTCTGCTCCATAAAACAGGGTTGTGAAAGGAGGAGGAGGAGGAGCGGTGTGTACCCCTCTCCTGAGATTTCTCAGGAAGCAGTAGACAGCTGGTGGGGGAAGGCAGGGGTGGGGAGTACCCACAAGGAGCTGACAGGAAGAAAATCGGGATACTGAATCCCACCCCTGAGAAAAGAATTTTGGTGAGGAAATTGCTTGTCTTGGTTTCTTTCACCCGTTTTGGAGTCTCATAGCTTTTAAGGAAATTGTTAAAGATGAGTGATCTCATGTAGGCTACAATCCATTAGGTATGAAGTTTTTTCCTAGGAGTTCTAATCCCAACACGAGAGACCCACCTTTTCTGGGCTCCTTCAGCAATCTGTACTCTCTTTACGCATTCATTATCTGATGTGGTGATAATGTATTTGTCTTCATGTTTGTTTTCCAGCTAGACTGTGCACTCCAGGTCAGATATCTTATCTAATTAATCGCTGTATCTTTAGCACTTAACACAGTGACTGAAGTAGAGTAACAATTCATTAAACATTTTACAGTGGATGGATGGATGGATGGAATTAAATAGAATTCCATTCTCTCCATTTAGTTGCTAGAGCTACATGTGAGTAGTTGAATTGTTTCTGTTTGGGATCTAAGCTTCTCTACTGTGGAAATCTAATAAATGTTCAGTTAAACTCAGGAGGCATGCAAGCAATTACTATGTATTATAACACTTCTAGGAACAGTGAGGGCTATACTCTGAAGAAATACAAGGAGTGTTTCCTGTCCTTCAAATCATTTACAATGTCACTAGCGTACAAATTAATAAACCTGTGAAATAGTCAAGCAAAACGGGAAGACGGTGTTATAACGAAGGGCTAGATTGTTGATATCAAGTTCTACAGGAATTTGGAGAAATGAGAGGAGAATATAGGCCCAAGAAGAACAACCACAACAAGCAGAGATGAGGGTAAGACACAGGAGCAAATTTAACGTAGTGGGCATTTATGGCATATCTATACAACAATCCTCTCTTTTCCTGGGAACTGTTCCTTCCTCTCCATCCACATGGTTATAGCAAGTCTCTCACTTCAGCTGGGCAAATTGGATTCTTCCCTATGGGATTTTAAACTAGAATAAATAGATTCAGTATCTGTCTGTTGGCAGACATAATAACTCTTATTAAACTTAGGAGGTGTTGCTGGTCACGATTTTCACCATGTAAAGGACATGTAAAGGATGGCGATATGCAGTGAAAGTGAATGAAACTAAAATAAAGGCAGAAACTGGGGTGTGGAGTGGAGGTGAGAAAGAGATGGTGAGATGGCTTTCCCTAGGTTCAGTTGTTCCTGAGATCCAGCAGTGTCCCTGCACTTCGTCGGCTTTATCTCAGCATCTTTTCAGTAATTTCCCTTTTTTTGTCTAAGCTTGTCCAAGTTGAGATATTGTTATGAACACGCCCAGAACAGATTAACAAATGTACCATTTACTGAATAAACAGTGTATCCTCAGAGTGGCCTTATTAATTTTCGATGTCTGAAGGGTATGTGGGAGCATGTGGTGGAACCACTGAAGGATTTAAGCAAAAAAGTACTGTGGTCACATTTGTTCTTGGTAAGATCACTGGTGGAAATACGCAAGATGGGCTTGAGGGGGGGAACGACCGGAAGCAGGGAGACTGGTTGTCAGAAAAAAACCCTCTAAGTTCTAATTTTGCTTCAGCTGGTAAGAGTCGACTGTCAGAGAATAAAACTGTAGGTTATTTTAAAAAGAACCTCAGGAAATAAACTAAGCAAAGTGAAATTGACTACCATCATTGTGGGCACACACACAAGCACACACACACAGCAAAACAAAACAAAACAAAACAAAAAAACCAATGTCACACCAGAACTACACAGGAACACCCTCAAACTATTCTGTACCTTGTTTTAGGTCATTTTATTTTATTGTTTTAATTTTAAAAAGATTTTTATTAAAATATAGCTAACATACAATATTACATTAATTTCAGGGGTACACCATAGTTCTTCTACATTCATATACCTAAAGAAGTGATCACCATGATAAGTCCAGCAGCCATCTGACACTACCATGCTATCACAATATTATTCACTATATTCATTACATCACCATGACTTATTTGTTTTATACCTGGAAATTTGAACCTCTTATTCTATTCCCCTTCACCTTTTAACCCATTTAATTTTTTTCAATTACAGTTGCCATTCAATATTAGTTTATATTAATTTCAGGTGTACAGCATACTTATTAGACATTTATATAATTTAAGAAGTGATCCCCTGACTAGTCTAGTACCGACCTGGCACTATACATAGTTATTATCGTGTTTTTGACTATATTCCCTATGCTTTACTTTACATCCTCATGACTATTTTGTTCCCAAATTGTACTTCTTAATGCCTTCACCTTTTTCACCCAGTCCCCCAAACCCCCTTTCATCTATCACCCTGATGAATCTAGTACTCATCTGACACCATACATAGTTATTAAACTATTATTGACTATATTCCTCATGCTATACCCTACATTCCCATGACTATTTTGTAACAACAAATTTGTACTTCTTAATTCTTTCCTGTTTTTCACCCACCCCCAAACCTCTTCCCAATCTGGCAACCATCAAAATGTTCTCTGATTCTATGAGCTTGTTTCTGTTTTGTTTGTTTGTTTGTTTTGTTCCTTAGATTTTACTTATAAGTGAAATCACATTATGTCTGTCTTTCTCTGTCTGACATACTCCACTCAGCACAATACCTTCCAGGTCGATCCATGCTAAAACAGATGTCAAGAACCCATTCTCTTCCCTTGCCAAGCAATATTCCACTGTAGAGCATGTACCACATATTCTTTACCCTCTGATCCATTGACAGACACCCAGGCCGTCTCCACATGTAGGCCATTGTAAACAATGCTGCAATGAACATATGGATGCCCATGTCCCTTTGAAGTAGTATTTTGGATTTCTTCAGATAAACACCCTGAAGTGGGATTACTGGATCCTTCTTTTTCTCTTATTATAGTCTTTGTTTTAAAGTCTACTTTGTCTGGTATAAGTAGTGCTACCCCAGTGTTCTTTGTTGTTGTTTCCATTTTTATGAAATATCTTTTTCCCCTCCCTTTACTTTAAGTCTGTGTGTGTCTTCCAATCTAAAGTGAATCTCTTGTAGACAGCATATGTGAGAATCCTGTTTTCTTATCCATTTATCCACCCAATGTCTTTTGATTGGAACATTTGAAAGTGATTGTTAATAGATATGTAGCTATTGCCATTTTATTATTCATATATATATATATTTTTTTGAGGGCAGTGTCACTGGCCCTCAAATGTGGGATCCGAACCGGGGCTGCTGGCATCCCAAGCCAGCAGTTAACCACCATGCCACTCAGCTGGCCCTATTATTATTTTTATTATTATTATTATATTTTTGATTTTTTTTTCATCTTAAAGAAGTCCCTCTAAGATTTCTTGTAACTCTGGTTTGGTATTGATGGACTCCTTTAGCGTGTTCTTGTCTGGGAAGCTTTTTATCTGTACTTTGATTCTGATAGCTTTGCTGGGTAGAGTAATCTTTATTGTAGGTCCTTGATTTTCATCACTTTCAATATTTCATGCCAATCCCTTCTGGCTCACAAAGTTTCTGTTGACAAATCAGCTGACAGTCTTATGCGAGCTCCCTTGTAGGTAACTAACTGCTTTTTACTTGCTACTTTTAAGATTCTTTCTTTGTCTTTAACCTTTGGCATTTTACTTTTGATGGGTCTTGGTGGGCCTCTTTGGGTTTATCTTCTTTGGGACTCTTTGTGATTCCTGAACTTGTATATCTATTTCTTTCACCAGCTTATGGAAATTTCCCATTATTATTTCTTCAAATAGGTTTTCCATTCTTTGCTCTCTCTCTTCTCCTTCTGATACCCCTATGACATGAATGTTGGTAAGCTTGATGCTATCCCAGAGGCTCTTTAAACTATCCTCATTTTTTGAAATTCTTTTTTCTTATTGCTGTTCTGTTTGGGTGTTTTCTGCTGCCTTATCTTCTAAATTGCTGATTCAATCCTCTGCTTCATTGAATCTACATCCAATCTACTTCCTTTTAATGCATTCTTCATTACAGTTATTTCTTACTGGTTCTTTTTTTTTTTTACATTTTTTAACCTCCATTTTTATGTCTCCTATTTCTCTGTTGAAGTTCTTCCTGAGTTTTTGAGCATCCTTATAACCAGTGTTTTGAACTTGGCACCTGGCAGGTTGCTTGTCTCCATTTTGATTAGTTCTTTTTCTGGAGCTTTGTTCTGTTCTTTCATTTGGGATATGTTCCTTTGCCTCCCATTTTGGCTGCCTTACTGTGTTTGTTTCTATGTATTATTAGGTAGGACAGGTATGAGTCCCAGTCTTAGTAGAGTGGCCTCATGTAGAAGATATTCTGTGGGGCTCAGAGGTGCAGTCTTCTTGGTCAGCTGCTCCAGGTACTCCAGGTGTGTACCTTGTGTGGGTTTTGTATGCCCTCCTTTTGTAGTTGAGTCTTGGGTTCTGTTTGCACATCAGTCAATGGGAAGGATTTATCATTGGGCTGATTGGCTTTGAGGACTGGCAGTGACTACATTGGAGAAGCTGTTGTGCAAGGGTTGATCTTATGGAGCAGGACTCACTATAGCAGGGCTCTTTTGCCTGCCCATTGCACCCTTTTGAGTGTGTGGACCCTGGATTCAGCTAGGTGATGTTTCAGCTGGGTCCAAAGCCGGCCAGTGGGCATGCCAACCCCATGGTCTCCTGAAAGGGGCTGTACCACAGGCCAAGTTCAGTTGCAGCTTGTGCCCTGCCCAGGGCCAACTAGCATGAGCCACAAAACAATCCACAGATGCCCGCTGCCTGTGCTGGACTTGGAGGTGCCTCAAGAGGCCAACCCACAAACCAAGGCCCACTGCCACTCATGCAGGCATAGTACTGTTCAGGCAGAGGTATGGGACACACTGAAGCCAGATGCCAGTTGTTTGGATTCTGTGAATCTTTGAGAGATTTTGGGAAAGTCTGTAGCATGAGTCAAGGCAGGCCATTTATACGGAGAAGCCACTGAAAGAAGCTTGTGTGGACTCTCAGGTAATCTGGGCAAAGAACAGTGTTAGCCAGGTTGATAGAGACTCAGATATGGTGGCCACCTGCATCTGTGAGCCTCCCCCCCAGAGAGGGGGGAGCTTAACAAAGAAACAATAGCTTCGGTCAGCTCCTCCATCTGGGGGAAAGTTGCCCCTTCAGATATCAACCTGGAGTCAGACAATTCAGTTCTTCTCCATATGTCCCTGGCATATTTTGAGCTGCTGCCCTAGCAGTGAAGCTCAGAGCAAGTGAGTCTGTCAGTGAGTAAGCCTGTGCATGGGCCCTTTAAGAGGATCACATTGGACTCCAGCAGCCCTCTGTCTCACTCAGCCACAATCTCCGCTGGTTTTCATAGCCAGGTTATGGGGACTTCTCTCCCCATCACTGGAAACGTGGGCTGGGGAGTCTAGGTTGGGGCTGGGACTCCTCACTTCTCAGGGGATACCTCTGCAGCCAAGATATCCATCCCTCTTGGTATTTAATGGTCAGACACAGGCATGGGACCAGCCAGTTCCACGTCTCCACCCTTTCTGCCACTCTCAAGGTGGCTTCTCTTGTATGTCCTTAGTTGTAGGGCTTATGTTCAGCTAGACTTCAGGCAATTCTCAATGATGGTTGTTTTGTAGTTTAGTTATAATTTGATATGGTCCTTAGGGTATGTACGTACAGCATTTACGTACTCCATCATCTTGACCAAATCCCTCTGTTTGAGGTCATTATAAATGTTTCTGGCAACTGCTACTCTTAAACTAAAATTGAGATCTGGCTCTTTCTCTTCCTCCTGTCTATCTTTTTCCTATTCTGCCCCACATCTTTCTTTTTTCATTTCCTGGCTAATCCTGAACTAGGGTTACTAACTCAGGGCAAAATAGAGTCAGGTCTTAAAAAGGAGTACTCCCCTCTCAATAATCAGGATTTTGTATAGAAATATCACTGTGTATTTTAATGGCACAAAGGCCAGATCCTCTACTATCCAACATCTAGAGTTGAATCACAAAATACAGAAAGATATCCAAGATTACTAATGAGCAGCCTTAGTCTGCCAAGAAGCTAACTTAATATCAGGAAAAAAAATTCTATTACATGGCATCTGTTGGTAATGCTAGCCAAAGAGTGGTATAATGGGAAGTCACAATTGAAAACGACCTTCATTATGCTGAATTCATTTCTCTAATGTGTCCATTTTCCCTCATCTTGCATCCCAACATAATAATAGACATGGAAATAAATCCAAATTGTGATTCAAATTTCAGAATGTAGGATTCACAGGTGTGGTGTCTTTTCTCAGTTGAACATGGGGGGTAGATGAGTAAGAAACCTAGGAGAATTTAACAAAGTAAGGAGCATTGTTCAGAAAATCAGACACAGGCACAGCATGGGCAGGACTGTCTGTCTTACTCAAACAGGAATCTTTACATAATGCACCAAGAATTTAAGTGAGCGATATGCAGTTCAGGAAGAAATGATAACTCTAAGTAACAAAAGCCTGGCTTTACAGAAAGGCCCCCAAATATCCTTGAGCACCTGTTTCTACCTTCTTAGTATTGTACCTGTGTTGCCACTGGGGCCACAGAATCATTTGGCTGCTGTTCATTTAGACTGGCTGTGTAGTTAGCAGAATGAATGATGGGCTCAGTCAGGAGACATGGGGTGGAGCCCTGGCTCCACTACTTATTGTCTGGGCCATGGCGAGAAGTCACTTATCCCTGATCTTCAGTTTCTGCATTTGCAAAAGGGGACTATAATCACTACATAACCTACCTTGTGGGGCCGTTAGGATCAAATGACAGGATGGATGTGGAGGGCATTTGATAATTTTAAAAGATATTGTTGTCAGAGTGATTCATCTAATTTATTTCAGAGGACATTGAAATAGCAGAAAACTGATGACACGAGTCATAATTTCCACTCTATTAAGATTTCCACTCGCCCATAGACTGATATTTTTATGTAATGAAAAATCTCTCTCCCTCCGTCTCCGTCTCCCTCTCCCTCCTTCCCTCCCTCCAAGTTTTGTCCCTGAGAATTCTCAGGCTGGGTTATATCAGCTCTCTTTTCTCTCTCGCTACTTAAGTGTGTGTGATCTGTGATTTGATAAAGCGGCTTTTTGGGAGACTCAGGCTGGGCCAACACTATACCAAATCAGGATCAATTCAGTGCAAAGTTATCAAGCCCCTTGATCTTTACGTATGTAGAGACTTGCAATACCTGTTGTCTTCTACTATTCTGGGTATCAAAGCAAGCTTCTAAATCAACCTGAGGGAGTAATTTCTTAATAAGATCCACGAAAATATACATGAATGGGCAGTGCTGCCGTTTCCATGCAAACAGGAACTCTGTTTCCTTTACCTAATGACACATTCACTTGCTGTTGGGAGTGCCTTTTATCTTTAGTGTAGAATAGTCCTTGCTTAACAGAATAGTAACTGTCCTGTAGTTGTTTTTTTTTTTACAAAGCTTCCACATACATTATCTCACTTGAACTCATCTTATTCTTACCAATATCTCCTTGCTCAGTCCCTTCACCAAGGTTCCCAAGTGTATTTCATCATTGCTATATAATCATAATTACTTTTCAGTCATTTATAGCTTTCTCCTTATCAACTGAAATTGTCTTAAACCTGGCCATGACTGAATATAGTTTGCTAACTCCAGTGGTCTTTTCTCCATTCTCATCCTACTGAGACTCTTGGTAGTATTTGGTTCTTTTGAATTTTCCACTGCTTCTTAACACTTTCATCTCTTGAGTATTCTTCACCATCACTCTATGTTAGTCTTCTTTGTGTATTCTAACTCCTCTGCCCCTTGGAACCTGTTGTTCCTCAGCACTTACTCCTGACACTCTTTTCTCACTCTCTGTTCTCTCATTAAGCTAGCTTATCAGCAACTTATCAGCAAGCTAGCCATAGCGACTATTATGGATTCAGTTATCATCTCCAGGTACTCATAATTAAACCCAATCCAGATCTCTTCCACCTTATCTTTAAGCTGTAAATCCCTACTTCTGCAGGCTTTCTAGGCCTCTATAGTTGGATGAGCTGTGAACACTCTGAGCTCAACATGCCCTAAACAAAATTATGTTCCCTCAAACATTTTGTATCCCTTGTTTTGTTAATGATTTCATAATTTGCAGAATTCTCTAAGTTAGAGTCCTTTAATCCCCACCCTCTGCCCAGCACCCACATTGAATCAATCATCAGGTCCTCTTCATTTTTCTGAAATTTGTCTTCTCTCCACAATAACTACCCCTATCTTAAGTTTATGTGAGATTAATAAATAGCTTCCCTTTCACTCATTCCTAACTGTTCTCTCTCTCTCTCTTGCTCTTTCCTCCAGATCATCTCCTCAAATATATACGAATGGGCAACAAGCACATGAAATGATGCTCAACATCATTTGTCATCAGGGAGAAGAAAATCAAAACCAAAATGGGATATTCACCTCATACCCACTAGGATGCCCAAAACCAAAGTTTCAGACCATAACAAGCATTAGCAAAGATGTGGAGAAATTGAAGCTCTCCTATACTTCTGGTGAGAATGTCAAATGATCCAGCTACTGTGAAAAACAGTCTGGCAGTTCCTCAAATAGTTAAACGTAGTTACCATATAACCCATTAATTTCACTGCTGTGAATATACCCAAAATAATTGAAAGTAGGGTCTCAAACAGATATTTTTACATCACTGTTACAACAACATTATTTACAATAACCAAAAGTGGAAACAACCCAAATGTCCATCCACTGATAATGGATAAAATAATATGGTATGCCCATACAATGGGGGTATTATTTGGCCAAAAAGAGGAATGTCATACTGATTTTTGCTATAACATGGGTGAATCTTGAAAACATTAGGCTAAGTGAAAAAGCCAGACACAAAAGACCACCAATTATGTGATTCTATTTATATGAAATGTCCAGAATATGCAAATCTATGCAGATAAAAAGTAGATTAGTGGTTGCTTAGGGTTGGGGCTGAGGGGCAATTGGGAATTGTGGGATGATAGTTAAAGGGTATGGAATTTCTTTTTGAGGCAATGGGAATATTCCACACTGATTGTGATGATTGTTGCACAACTCTGTGAATATACTAAAAAACATTGAGTTATACACCTTAAATGGGTGAATTCTATGATGTGTAAATTATATCTGAATAAAGCTGTTACAAAGCAAGTGCTTGCTGCCCCCCTTCTCTGTACATGGTTCTGGACTGGGTGTTTAGGGCTTGGATACAGAGATAACTAAGACTAAGAAGCCCTCAAAGAGCTTATGATGGAGGCAGATTGCAAAGTAAGCAACTATCACGTTAGACTACAAGAAAATGCTCTAATAAAGCTTGGGGCTTCTGGAATAAATAATAAGTAGTTAATATTGATATAATTAAGGAATGTTCCAGCTAGGAGGCATTGAAGTATTAACAAGAATTCAATTCAATAAAGAAAGTCTTGGGATAGTGTTGGGACAAGGGTGGGAAAGGAAGGTCATTCCAAGTTGAGGGATCAGCACATGCAAAGGAATGGCAGCCTACAGTTATCTAGTACAATTAAAGGGAAACCAAGGATTTGGATAGTGCCTAAGGTGTGTGGAGGCGCATTATGAGAGGTGAATCTGGAAAGGTAGCTTGGGGTCAGATACCTGAGGTCCTTGAACTCCCTGAAGCTTGGAATATTTCCTGAGGTAGGACTTGATTTCGCACGGCAATGATGTGGGAAAGCTCTCAGTAGGAATAATAAAGTAGTATCTGTGACTCTGCCACTGACCAGCTGTGACATTGGACAAAATCACTTAACCTCTCTGGATCTCAATTTCCTTAACCTGAAAATGAAGATAATCATCCTACTCAAAAGCTTGTAGTATTGATCAAATGAAAGGGAGTGTGGCAGACACTGCGAGCTGAATAACCCAACATCTATTTCCAGTCCCTTTCCCCCTTGCTGGAATCTACAATGGAAGCTTGAAAAACTAAATACATGCTTAGTCTCTCTTGGAGCTAAAGGTGTCCACATGACAATAACACACATATGGCTAATGATACATAAAGAAAAGACTGTTGAGGGGCTACTAGCAGAGTTATACTTTCCTAAAGAAAACATTGTTAATGCTATCAACTTCACCCTAGTTTGTGCTGTGAATGCCGATGTGATATCTGGGACACTAATAGCCACCTTACAGCTGAATTATTGGCCACAATGAAGATGAAAAGCCAACATGTTGAGCATGGATGGCAGTGCAGAAATATTGGACGAGTCTCAGGGCTCTTGATGGCACCAATAAATGAATGCCAACAACCACCTACCGTTGGATTTATTCTTATATGAGAAAAAAGACCTCTATTTGTATAAGTTAGTTAGGGTTTCTATTACCTGCAGCCAAAATCATTCTTAACTGATACAGAGTTTATGAAGAAACTCTAGAAACCAAAAAGAGATTTATAAAAACAAAGAATGATTTTTGGAGGAGACTTACATGATTTCAGTTTTATTTTGATAACAGAGAAAAATAAATTAGGGCCGGCCGAATGGTGCATTGGTTAAGAGCTGGTTTTGGGATGCCAGCGGCCCCGGTTCGGATCCCACATATGAGGGCCAGTGACACTGCCCTCTACAGCTAACAGCAGCTCCACCTGGAGCTGGGCTGTGCGAGCCCTGGTGATGGTGTGGGCTGCAGCCCCTGCTGCAGTGGGCTGCTGTAAGCTACAGTGAGTGGCCGGCAGCCAGGTGATTGGCCAGCAGCCAGCGTGAGTGGCTGGCAGCCAGTGCGCGCTGCCAATAGCAGCAGTGAGTGACCATACAGAGGCCGGCGACCGATCTGCCTCACCCGGGAAGAGTGCAATGTCGATACCAACATGGGCCAGTGAAGCAACATCCTCCGCAACTAGACTGAAGAAAAAAACAAAACATCAACTTGTCTGTTCCCCTTCCCCAATTCCCCAACACTGTTCCCCTCCCCCAATTCCCCAATAAAATCTTTGGATTTTTTTTTTTGAGGGCAGTGTCACTGGCCCTCATATGTGGGACCAAACCGGGGCCGCTGGCTTCCCAAAGCCAGCGCTTAACCACCGCGCCACTCGGCCGGCTCCCCCCGCAAATAAAATCTTTAAAAAAAAAAAAGAAAAATAAATTAGAGAGATGAATTGTTGTAGGGAATGATAGTGAGGTAGTAATGACAAGCATCCAGGAAATAAACAGTGAAGGTGCTGTGACACTGAGGATGAGGAGCAGGTGTCATGTATTGGGGATAACACAGAGGGAAAACTGATGGGACCAGGCAACTGATTGAACCTTGGAGGAGAATGCAGGAACGGAAGGCGTTGAAAATGCTTTAGAAGGTTTTAGCCCTAGTAACTGAGGAAACCTGTGTTTATAACAGGAACATAGTGATAAAACTTTACGGAGAATGATAATGAGTTCAGTTGTGGAAATATTGACCTTGAATTGCCTATATTCATAACATAGGACATATTCATATAACTTTAAGGAGAAAGGTAATGCATTCAGTTTTGAACCTATTGACTTGAATTGCCTGCAAACACACCTAGGAGAGGTCCTAAAAGCAGTTGAAAATATGGGGCTTAGAGGAGGGATGGAAATATGCATTTGGGTGTTATCAGTGTACAGGTGAAAGCTGAAGCCATGGGAGTAGATGGGATCACTCATGAGGAGCAGGTATAGTAGAGGAGAAGATGGCTAGAAATGGGAGTTATGGTTACCTTTAAATATTGGATGAAAACAGAAGAATCAGTGGAGGGAGACACTAAGCATTCAATCATTAAAAAATATTGGGTTGTAGGAAAATTCATGACACATTTTTGCAATGTAAAACATAGAAAAAATACATTATGAGTTTTCCAACAACCCAATATTTATTGAGTGCTTACTATGTACCAGACCCTGGGCTTGAGGCTGCGCAGTCCAAAAGGTAGGAAGGGAACCAGAAGAGCACATTGCTAGGTAGGGTGGGGAGCATGGGTGGCTGGTCCACAGTGCAGGAAAGTCAAGTGGGGTGAGAAATGAGGAACTCCTTTCCTCAGTCACATTCATCTGAATTCCTTTAACAGGAGTTTATTGTTAGCTGTAATAGCCTGTCTGGAAGACAAATGCTAAATTAATTTGGGAACTGACTTGTAAAACTCTCAAGTGGCCTAAATCATTTAAAAGAAGTTCAAATTCTATTATGTAAGATTGAATTGGTTTCTGCAGGTGGTTGTGCAACCTTCTCCCCTAGAGACAAGTTTGTCAAATATGGTTTCTGTCCAGTTCCTCTTAGGAGCAAGAATAGTGGTGCTGTGAGAGCAGCACTACTCCATCAAGTCTCTCTGGTGCCTTATTCTGTGAATGTAAATTAGAGTTCTTTGCTCTGAACTTTAATAGACCTTATGACACTATGCTGTGCTATATGCACTTGATTCATGTGGTCTTTTTTTTTTCTTGTGTCATGAGTGTTAGTCTTGTCTCTCTAAATAGACTGAAAGTTCCTCAAAGGTAGAGATCATATCTTGTTTTTCTCTTATTCCCCACAGGGCTGGGCACAGAGTAGGCATTCAATAAACATTTAAATCATGGAGATGTAGTCAAGGTAGTTTCATAAAATGTCAATGTACATTTTGTAAAGTGTACGTTAAAAATTTAATGTTATTTTAAATCCTAATACCAGCAGTCTAGCTATCTCATTTCATTTGGTACAGGGTACATACAGGTTGAAAGGATATAAAGAACGTGCATGAGATAGGCCACTGGCTGGCAGGTAAGATGCACGGACGACTGCAGCTGGGGGCCCCAGGCCCTTGGAGCTGAAAGATTTGGACTCCGGATGTCTTAGGACAGCTCCTCCCTACTGCTGGGCAGCACCTGCTTGGTGGCTTGCTGCACTCCTCTGCTGCCTCTGCAGCCCCTCCTCCAACTCCGGTTCACATGCATCTCACTTCGTTACATGCTGGTGCGAGCAGCATTGGGTTTATGTCTTTATTTGATGAAAACTAGCTGTTTCACAGCCACTGGTACCTGTTTTGGGGAAACATAGCATACTTACAGCCTCAGTGGCAAAAAGTTTTTCATATCAGAGACTGAGAACTCTTGCAGTTCTTTATGTCATTCCTTCTTCTTCAGACAGAAGATACAAAGAAGTTACAATCAAAGATCTCTTCATCTTATTGATAAAGCCACTAATAAGCCATAATGCCTGTCAATGTCAACTGCAGTACGTCAGACCAGTTCTATCACTAAAAGATGCCCCATCTGATCACCAAGGTAAAGGAAATGGAATCAAGACAGTTATAGTCAACATGGTTGCAAAGGCACTTAATTGGCTTTCAACGTATCCCACCAAATATTTGGTTGTGAGCTGGGAGCACAGACCCAGTTTGATGTTAAGAATGACCATTATACTTTCAATGAATCTCATTAGGCAAATAAGCTGCAAGACATGTTGGATGGATTCATTAAAAAATTTGTTCGTGGGCTGGCCGAGTGGCACATTGGTTAAGAGCTGGCTTGGGATGCCAGTGGTCCCGGTTTGGGTCCCACATATGAGGGCCAGTGACACTGCCCTCAAAAAAAAATTGTTCTCTGTCCTGAGTGTGAGAATCCTGAAATGCAGCTGTATGTCAATTCAAAGAAGCAAAAGAAATAGGGAATTCTTATAAAGTCATGCTTGACACACATCATAAACTCTGCACATTGATTCTCAAAACCCACCTGAAAATAGTGACAGTGGTCCAGGAAAGAAAGAAAAGGAAAAGAAAAGTAGAAAGGGCAAAGACAAAGACAATGGTTCTGTGTCCAGCAGTGAGACACCGCCACCAACAACAAATGAAATCAGTCCTCCACATGTTGTGGAAGAAGAACAGGATGGTGATTGGGGGGAGGATACAACTGAGGAAGCTCAAAGGTGCAGAATGGATGAAATAACGCAGTGACCATGCAAAAGTTCTGGCACTCAGTGATGATTTGGAAAGGACTGTGGAAGAGTGGGTCAATATCCAGTTTGATTTTGTTAAGAAAAAGAAAGAAGAGGAAAGGAAATTGTTGGTTAAGCAGAAAGACTGGATATAAAAGCTATGGGCCCTCTTTTTATTTGTTTTTGTTTTTGTTTGAGGGCAGTGTCACTGGCCCTCATACGTGGGATCCGAACCAGGGCCACTGACTTCCCAAGCCAGCTCTTAAGCACTGTGCCACTCGGCCGGCCCTGGGACCTCTTGTTTTGATTGAAGTTCTTTTTAATGAGAAGGTTAGGGAACAGATTAAGAAATACAGGCACCATTTCCTACAATTTTGTCACAACAAAAAAGCTCAATGGTACCTTCTTCATGAGAGAGTGTGGTAGCAATGCATCAAGTTCAGCTTATCTCCAATATTCCACATATTTTAAAGGAGATGTATGATGCAGACCTTTTGGAAGAAGAGGTCATCATCAGCTGATTGGAAAAGGCCTCTAAAATATATGTGTCAAAGAACTTGCCAAAGAGATTCGTGTCAAAGCAGAACCATTTATAAAGTGATTGAAGGGAGCAAAGGAGGAATCCTCCTCTGGTGATGGAGATGATGAAGATGAGAATATTGGGGTGATGTATTCAAAGACAGCCAGTGTACCGAAAATTGAAGCTGTGAAGTTTGACAAGGATGATGACATTGATATTGATGCCGTTTAAAGGGGTGGATGCATCCCAGCTTAACAGTGTAATGCTGAGAATCTTTCTGCATCATCAGCAAATGTGCAACATGTATGTGCAAAAGCTAAAATGGCTTAACATCATGCTACACTTTCCACAAAAAATGTATTGCTATGAGTGGTCTGTAATTAAGCCCAAGGAGACATCTAGGGAGTCCATAGAAATATCATTGAGCAGATGTAGTTTGCTTATTTATAGCATGTTTCTTTTGGAAAAATTAGTTGTGGACACATTTGGATCACATTTACGCAGTTTTAAAAATAAAGATTTGATTTTGGTCATTCTTCAAATCTTTGTCTCTGAATGACTTAAGCTGAAATAATTGGCTCCTTTAAAAAATGTCATACCACCATTTAACATGATAAGATTCTTGGAGTCTGTTAGAAATGGTTAGATTCAGCAGAACGTAAACCTAAACTTATTTGTAATACTTAAGTCAGCCATTAAGAAATATAGTACTTTTAAGTCTTATATCTAGCCCCTCAAATAGGCGTCTAGTAATGTACAGTCTTACCATGCCAAGATGGACTAATAATCAAATGATAGTGCAACACCTTTATCTTACTTAAAGTAAAAATGACTTAAGTGTCCTATAAATAATTTTAAGAGCAGGTTTTGAAACTTGAATTGTGTATTTTTTCAGTTCGTGTACACTTGCCCCGAATTGTAGTCTTTTAAGTCATGTGTATTGCCAGGGGAGTCAGTATATTAACAAGTAAGTATTGTATGTGTATGTACTAGTCATTTTGTGCTGAGAGAAAACTCTCAAGCTTTGGGGTATGATTAAATAGTAAGCTCTAGGATTGTATTTGGGGGAAGAAGGAAAAGGTGTACTTAATTACCAGCAAAAACAGCATAATTTTTCAGCTTTTACTCTCATGGTTTAAATTACAATTTCAAAATGTTTAGACATGTGATATATTTTGTTCAGTGTGGATTTTCCCTGATACTGTGGCTTGTTCTTTCATGCCTTTCACGTTGGGACACATAGCTATGCTTTTTAGGTTTGGATTGCTATATTGCCAAAACAACTGTTATTATGTCTCAAACTTGATTTTTTTTCCCCCCAAAATGTCTTATTTAAAAAGAAAGCTAAACTTGTAATTCTAAGTCAGAGCTTATATTTTGGTGTAAGACTTATTGATACCATGCTAAGTTCCAGCTGCCTGCCACTTGAAAAATTTAAAAATCAAGAGACAAGGTTGGTAGGAAGAAAAGCAGGTTGATTCAGAATGCCAGCATTCTGGGGGGATGGCGGACTCCTGTCCAAAGGCCATCTCCCCCTTCCTAGAGCTGTCAGAAGGTTTCATTGATTCACACACACACAAAAAGAACAAAGAAAGGGGGAGTCAGTCAGGCAGGTCCCAGGGCTGACATCTTTCCTGGGGTCTGGACAGTTTTAAGATAATATGATCTCCGGACTTCAGACTCAGACTCAGATTCAGACTGGGCCACCGAGGCCTGGGGCTTTGTGTGTCACCTGTAAAACTTCAAGAGAGTTGCAAAATGGATTCTGGGGTACTGGCACCTGAGGATTGAGAAATTGACATTTCCAGGTTAGGATTCTTTTGATTAAATAGAATAATGAGGAATGTGTAGACTTAGAAAAGGGAACAAAAGTTTTTTTTTCTTTTTTTTTAAATAATTTTTTTAAAAAAAATTGGGGAATTGGGGGAGGGGAACAGTGTTGGGGAATTGGGGGAGGGGACCAGCCAAGTTGTTTTCCAGTCTTCGTTGTGGAGGGCGCCAGTCGCCATCTGGCTTCACTTTGGCAGCTCGTGGCCTCTAAGCTCAAGATACCATGTTCAATCTTAGTTGTGGGTGGGCGTAGCCACCATCCCATTCAGGAGTGGAACCAGCAGCCTTGTTTTTAAGAGCACATGCTCTATCCTCCGAGCCAACCAGGCTGCAGCTCAGCTCAAGATGCGGAGTTCAGTCTTAGTTGCAGGCGGGCATAGCCCACCATCGAACAGGCAATCTTGTTGTTACACCAGCTGAGCCATCCTGCCACCTGTTGGCAGCTCAGAGACAGCTCAGCCAGGGCACAGGGATCACTGGTTCATGTGGGATTCAAACTGGCGGCCCTGTTGCTCAGAGCACATGCTCTAAGCCAACTCTTAACCAACTGAGCCACTCAGCTGGCTCTGGAACAAAACTTTTTAAGTCAATTAGTGAGGGGAGAAACAGAGAAAACAGCTGAATATCAGCATAGATCTAACTCCAAACTAGCTACGCCTAACTACAAGTGGCTAGATAGTGAGCTATGCAGGGAGTCAAACTGCAAACTAGCTAAGTCAAATTACATTATTGATTTACTGAATTTCACCCGTACAGTGTGTTTTTTATTCACATTGAATATAGCCAGACACTCAAGTTGTCTGTGGTGATGACCACTGAATGCAGGTGACTAGGGCTTCCATCCTGGGCTTTAGATTTGAAAATAACTTCCTTGTAAATTCACTGCCCGATTAGCTGATCTAAACTCCCTTGATATAGGTTCTGACTATACCTAAGAAATCATTTTCGAGGTAGAAACTTGTTGCATCTATTCCTTTCCATAAAAAGTGCACTGTGGGAATCAAAAGTAAGTTTTATCTGGAGCACGGGCTTACATCATTCACCTCTCTAACTACTTATTTGTGACCCAACTCACAGATTATAAAGAAACCTTAATAAATGTATGTAAAATTTTTTTCACATTTCAATTATACAAACATTTGATATAATAAAATCTTGTTAGCTAGATATTTTAAGGAATTTAAATCTATCAATTATACTGGAGAGATAAGAGTTGGTCTCCAGTTACCTTTTGATAGATGTTGATGAGAGTGAAGCAGAAGTCATATATCTGGAGGGAATATGCTCTATCACACCGAAGAGAAGAAGGTTTTGCAAATTCACATCTCTCCTAGGTTTCAAATTCTTTGCCATAGGCCAGTTTGCTTTCATTATCTGAAATTCTATAGGAGATACTTGTGGCCTAAAGCCAAGTAGCACTCAACATACCCAGTGACAAGCAAATGAGGTTCTGTTATAGAGGTTTGTTTCCTTCTTTTTTTTATCTGAAGGAAAACATGTCCAGGGCTTCTAAACACTAAAGAGAAAATTTTGGCTTAGACTGTGTTCAGTCTGGTGCCAAACTTCCAATAGAATTCAAATGCACATAATAATTTTATTTACAGAGTCTATCCTAATAGAGTAATCCTTCAGTTTGCCCTATTCAACTGTCTTAAAAATTCCTGTTTCCAACAGCTACGTTACTTGATTAAAACAATGTTAAAACTATTTTTTTAAAAAAAGAAAGTGCATGAATGAGCTAGCCTGTGTGGATTGTATCTTGTGCTGCAGAAGAAAGCAAGAGAGAAACAGATCCAGCTTGAATAAAGCTCACCACCACTTGCCAGCAATCTTCCATGTCTCTGTGGGGAAGGCTGGATTGGTGCCAAGTGGATGGAAGAGATTTCAGGCCAGAATCCAATGTAATGGTTAAAGATATGTGTTTGGGATCTCTATGGGTTCAGTCAAGAACAACAGATGCGTCAGAACCTTTTTCATAAGGGTAGTTCAATAAACATTTATTGAGCCTTTATCATGAGCAGGTATATATATCCAGCCATAAAATAGTGAAGCTACTCAGTGTTCAATGTTAGGCTATTCATTTCTTCTCATTCTATACTCTCTCCTTAGATGATTTCATTTACAGTGTCTGCTTCAATTACCACCCATAGGCAGATGACTCATATGCTTGTATCTCCAGGCCAGAACTCTACTCTAAGATCCAGACTTGTACATCTAGCTGCCAGCTTGACATGTCCTCTTCGATGGTTCCCAGAAATTTCAATTCAAACGGGTTTTAAAAATAACTCATGCTCTTCTTTTTCTCTCTTTTTCTCTACTATCCCGTTTAACCAAACCTGGCCCTCTTCCAGTGTTGTCTGTCTCAGCTGATCACAAATTCCTCTATCTTGTTCCATGAGCCAGAAACCTAGCAGTCATAATTGACACATCCCACTCTTTCACCCTCATATTCAGTCCTTCAAGAAGCCCCAACCATTACTTAGACCTGCAAAATATGGCCATAAGTTGCCCACTTCTCTTTGTTGCCAATGCCACACCCTGGTTCCAGCCCCCATCTTTTCTCACCTTGTCTGGACCATTGCAAGTTTCTTAATCAGTCTTCCCACTTCCACTTTCGTCTCTCTCTACTTTGATATCCATCCAGCAGGCAGAGTGATTGTTTTGATATACAAATCTGATGCATGAAATCCTTAAATGGTATGCCATTTGTCTTAGAATAAAGAACAAAATAATTTACATAGTCTACAAAGCCTGGAATGATTCCCAGGTTGTTAACTTGGGATTTAATTTAATATAGAAGGCATATTTTTAATAGTGAACCTAAACAGAATTTTTAAAGCTCCTTTAAGCATTGTATCCCATATTTATATCCTTACTACACTAAACATAAGTTAACCTTTACTTTTTAATTAAAGTTTATTGGGGTGACAATTGTTAGCAAAATTATATAGATTTCAGGTGTACAATTCGGTAATACATCATCTATATATCACATTGTGTGTTCACCAGCCAGAGTCAATTCTCCTTCCATCACCATATATTTGATTCCTTTACCCTCATCTACCATCCCCCTCCCCCTTTACCCTCTGGTAACCACTAAACAATTGTGTCTATGGTTTTTGTACCTTCATTTGTTTTTCTTGTTCTTTTGTTGTTTTCAGTTTTATGTCCCACATATCAGTGAAATCATATGGTTCTCGACTTTTTCTGTTTGACTTATTTCGCTTAGCATAATAATTTCAAGATCTATCTATGTTGTCGCAAATGGCACTATTTCATCTTTCCTTATGGCAGAATAGTATTCCATTGTGTATATATACCACATTTTCTTTATCCAATCATCTGTGGAAGGACACTTTGGTTCTCTTTATACCTTGGTCATCGTAAATAAAGCTGCAATGAACATCGGAACACATATATCTTTAAGGATAAATGTTCTCAGATATTTTTGGGTATATACCCAGGAAGGGGATTGCTGGGTTATATGGCAATTTTATTCTTTATTTTTTGAGGAACCACTACACTGATTTTCATAGTGGCTGCACCAATCTGCATTCCCACCAACAGAGTACAAGGGTTCCTTTTTCTCCACAGCGTCTCAATACTTGTTATTATTTGTCTTGTTGATGATAGCCATTATAACCAGTGTGAAGTGATATCTCATTGATTCTTTTATTTGTGTTTCTCTGATAATTAGTGATGTTGAGCATCTTTTCATATGTCTATAGGCCATCTGTATGTCCTCTTGGGAGAAATGTCTATTCAGGTCCTCTGCCCATTTTTTAATTGGATTGCTTGTTTTATTGTTGTTGAGTTGTAAGAGTTCCTTATATATTTTGGATATTAGCCCCTTATTGGTTGGGACTTTATCAAACTAAAAAGATTCTGCACAGCAAAACAAACCATCAACCAAATATAAAGGCAACCAACCGAATAAGTTAACCTTTTCATGAAGACATGGTGATTCTGTCATCTTCTGTCTTCCTGTTAAATTCACTTGTTGGTATGTCAGCTTCAAGCATCCTCCTTCTTGTCTCCCTTTTAATGTATTATTTTTGGAGGGCAGTGTCACTGGCCCTCATATGTGGGACCTGAACCGGGGCCACTGGCTTCCAAAGCCAGCACTTAACCACCGCGCCACTCGGCCTGCCCATCCCTTTTAATGTATTTTTGAATGCATGCGTGTGTGTGTGTGTGTGTGTATGTGTGTACCATATACATTATATTTAATATATGTATGTATGCGTATATATATGAATTGGCTTACATGATTGTGGAGGCTAGCTAGACAAATCTGAAATCTGTCGGGCAGGCCATCAGGAAGGGCACGCTGGAATCTCTTGGGTAGACCTAAAAGTACAGTCCACAAGCAGAATTTCTTCTTCCTCAGGGAACCTTCAGTTTTATTCTTTCAATTGATTAGATGAGGCCCCTCCAGATTATCCAAAGTAATCTCCTTTACATAAAGTTAACTGATTGTAGATGTTAGCCACATCTACAAAATACCTTCATAGCAACACCTAGATTAGTATTTGATCAAATAACAGGGGACTGTGGCCTAACCAAGTTCATACATAAAAGTCACCATCGCACTTATGAAGCAAATATTCATAGTTGACACACATTTTAATCCATAGCCTGGAGGGGGGCCTTTGGATGGCTATGGCCTTCAATGCTCATAGACTTTTTCATTTCTTTCTGCATTTACAGCAGTCTTCCAGATGGTTAAAGCTGCTGGAATCCCTGCCTTCAGATAACTGAAGTGGTTTTATGTGTTCTTGGGATGCACATATTAAATTAAATTTTGAAACCAAATAAGTTAGTTAATTATTTGACAGATACAATTATAAATAAATAGGCGATATGCAGAGGGCTGTAGGTCCTCAAAGTCAGATGGGGCCTACAATGTACACCAAAGGATGATTAGGACAAAAAGGAAGAGAACTGGATAGCCAAGAGAGACGAGAACTCTGGGAGTGAAGTAATAAGAATCTTTATGCCATGATTGGGCTAAATTGTTTATAGGGAACCCTATAAGAAGTATCTCATCCTTTGATATTTAGGTATTTATACATACCATTAGGAAGAAAACACTGTAAATTAATCTATGAATTTGGGCATGGTGACATGAAATTAAAGAAATGTTATAAACAATCAACAAGCACTGTGCTAAATATTTTGCATAAGGATTATTACTTTTATTTCTCAGATAAGAATTTGTAAAGGTAAGAATAAATAGATCATATCATTACCCTGGTGCTGTAAGTGCTTCTTAAGTAATGTTGGTCATGGAAATAAATTCTCAGTTGAATTTAAGGAACTGAAATATAAAGTTGAAGATATGCTGATGTAAATATGGAAAATAGCATAAGGTCTAGAAAAATATGAGCTGCTTGCTGCCAGGAAAGCTGATGACTAAATTGTGTTGGGAGACTTCATTTGTTTGGTGGAGAGAGAACACAAAGGGGAAGAAAACTTAGTAAATTTTAGGCATATATCTCTAAACATGTCAGAAAAGATTAGAACTATGTCATTAGAAGGGAACAGCTCTAGTTACTGACTGGCATAGGGGCCCAAGAAGTGAATGATATTTGATTCAGGAATCCCAGCAAGCATAACATAGAGACACCTCTGACTCAGCCTTGGGGTTGCTGAGACTGAAGGGTAAATATGGGGTCTAAACCTAAAGGCCCTTGCTTCCCCATGTCCAAGAGAGCTGGCTTTGGACTATAAGTGGAACAAAGGATGGGCTAGAAAGTGAAACTAGGGAGATCTGTTAGAATCAAATTTGAAATTTACATAGCAGCTGGCTTCAAGGTTTCTGGACAGTCCAACTCCAGCTTATAAACTCCCAAATTATGAACATCCCTTATATATAAATGGTCTCCCTACCTTCAACTTCCCCTCTGATGTTGCCAACTGTGAGTCTCTTTTCCTTCCTATGACACTGGGCCCTGTCTCCCCCATCTACCACTCATAGTGGCATAGATTGACCCATGCGCACTCTCACTCCCAGGCCCCATAAACATTGTCTTTTTCTTCTCTCCCTCCCCACCCCCGCCCAGGAAGAACAACATCATTGTTCTCTGGGTTTTATTTTCGTACAAATCTTCCCCCTTAGGGACAGCATCTTCCTCAGCTATGTTCCAGTGGAGTGTGGCTCCATATTTGGGGATGAAGTAGCATGCTGTGGTGGAAACAGAATTTAAATTTGACTCAGACTCCCTTGGATTTGTGTCCCAGTTCCATATCTCTGAGTCTGGGTTTCCTTATCTATAAAATTTGAATAGTAATCCCTGTTTTGTCTACCTGAAAGGGTTTTTGGGAACAGCAAAATCAAACTGAGTTAATGGAGAAGAAATTACTTTGTCAACTCCAAACACATATACCCATATCCCAAGCAGATATAGAAAAACACAGAGCCCAAGACAAAGACATCCTGAAAACACCAGAAACCAAGCGATAGAGAGTAAACAAAGTAGATTATGAAATTTTGCTTTGAGGCTCGGGACAATTTTTTCTTGTTGTTTCTGAGTGAAAGCAATGTTCTTTTGTGAGCTGAAAACAGTCCTGATCAAGGCTAGGTAAGAGCAACGCTAGTGATGCATCCATATTAATAAGCTTTGAAGTAAAATTAGAGATTAAAAAACAAACAAACAAAACAAAACCCAGTACCCTCAATCTCTAAAGCCTGGAAAATGGCCTAAAGTCACCTTCATCTTTTCCACAAAAGTCTCTACCTCCTTATTTTTCTTAATTCAATCTGGGTTACTTTAAGCAGTCTTCAAGATAAACAAAACTATTTAATGCAAGTATATGGGATTTCATTTGCTGATAGTGGAGCGTGATAGAGAACTGGTGCATATGTGTTTTGTAAAGTATTTAAATATGCCCCTTCAAAATACACTTTTTGATGTTTAAAATAAAAGGTGGTTCCACCATCGCTTTTGTTTCTCAGAATTTATTTTTTAAAACTTGGAAACATACAATATTTTGGCCATATTACGGGTTAAATTGGGTTTTGTGGGCTAAGCTTTGGACCCTAACCAGAAAGGCAGCATGTTCATGATAGAACATAAAATGAAGAGTCAGAACTCAGTTTGAGTCCCAGCTCTGCCACTTACTTGCTATGTGACCTTAGTTTTTGTGAAGCTCAGTTTTTTCCTTCTATAAAATGAAGATGATACCTACCTTTCTGGGATGCAGTAATGACTACAGATTATATTTTGTTTCCTATTCCTGCCATAACAAGTGACCTCAGACTTAGTGTCTTAAACCTACAAACATTTACTGTTTTACAGTTCTGTAGGTGTCAACGTGACTACATTCCCTTCTGATTCTCTCTCTAGGGGTGAATTTGTTCATTTGATTTTTTTTTAAAGATTTTATTGGGGAATTGGGGAAGGGGACCACCCAAGTTGTTGTTCTTCAATCTTAGCTGTGGAGGGCACCAGTTGCCATCTGACTTCCCATCAGCAGCTCGTGGCCTTATCTAAGCTCAAGGTGCTGAGTTCAGTCTCAGTTGTGGGTGGGCATTGCCACCATCTCATTCGGGAGTTGAACCAGCAGCCTTGTTGTTAAGAGTGCATGCTCTATCCACTTAGCCAACTGGGCGGCCGCATACCTCAAGGTGCCCAGTTCAGCCTTAGTTGTGGGCAGGCATAGCCCACCATTGAACAGGCAATCTTGTTGTTACACCAGCTGAGCCATCCAGCCACCTGTTGGCAGCTCAGTGACAGCTCAACTCAGGCACAGCATCACTGGCCCATGTGGGAATTGAACTGGCAGACCTATTGCTCAGAGATCGCACTCTAAGCCAACTCTTAACAAACTGAGCCACTCGGCCAGCCCTCACTTGCTTTTTTCAGCTTCCAAAGGCTTTCTGAATTATTGGCTCCTTTCCCCATCTTCACAGCCGGTAATTTGCATCTCTTTGATTATTATTTCATAGTTACATCTCCCTTCTGACCTCCTTTTCAGTTTTCAGGACCCAGTGATTACACTGGACCCACATAGATAATCTGGGATAATCTCCCCCCAAATAAAGATCAATTTATTAGTGACCTTAATTCCATCTACAATCTAACCCATCTTTCGTATGTAACCTAACATATTTATAGGTTTCAAACATGAGAATGTAGAAATCTTTGGGATGAGGGGTTGTCATTCTGCAACACACACACACACACACACACACACACACACACACACACACACCCATATACACACAAATAATTTTGAACAATTTCAAATTTGCAGAAAAAAATTAAAGGTAATACAAAGAGTTCCCAGACACCCCTTACTCATTTTCTTCTGATATTAGCATCTTACATTACCATGATACATTCGTCACAGTTAAGGAACCAATACCAATATATTACTATTAACTAAATTGCAGACTTTATTAGGATTTCTACTAAGGTCCTTTTTGTATTCCAGGATCCAACCTAGGATATAGTATTACATTTAGGGGGCTATTACTTTTTTTTAAAGAAGATTTTATTGGGGAATTGGGGGAGAGGAAGTGCGTGTAGAGAGAGAATAAAGGACCAAGGAATGATTCCCCAGGAAATTTGAATATTGAAAAGTGAGGGAAATGAGGATGAAGCGGCAGTGGAGACCGAGCAGGAGAGGCCAATGAGGTAGAAGACCAGTAGAGTATGGTGTCCTAGAGGCCAACCGAAGCAAGTATTATATTTCCAGGGGGAAGAGTGGTATAGAGTATCAAATGCTTCAGGTAAGTGAAGTACAAATTGGAATGAGAGGTGACCATGGAAGTCAGCAAGGTGGAAGTCATTGGTCACCTTGACAAGGACAATTTTAGTGAAGTGATGGAGGTGAAAGCCTCATTGGAATTGGTCTGAGAGAGAATTGGGCAATATGTTGGTGGAATTTTTCTGTAAATGGGAGGAGAGAAATGGGGAGTAATTGGAAGGCAATATAAAATTGAAAGCATTTTTAAAGATGAGATAAATAACATGTTTGTGTGCTGATAGGATGATCCAGTAAAGATGGAAAAATTGTGATATAGGAGAGAGATAGAGAATTGTTGGAAGATTGTCCTTAAGTAGGTGAAATGAAATGGGGTTGTGTGAACAAGCAGAGGAGTTGGCCTTAGCTAGGAGCACAGAAAGTTCATCTACAGTAACAGCTGGGAGGTCAGTGTATGTACACAGATAGAGGTCTGGTGGTGGGAATATGAGAAGCAATATATCATCTGATTGCTGCTACTTTCTAGTGAATTAAACTAGGTCATCTGCTGCAAAGGAAGAAGGATGAGAGAGGTACTGGGAATTGGGGAAGAAAGTAAAGCATTATTTGTTTAGACGAGTGGGAGAATGAATGAATGGGTAAATGTAATGACATTACTGAGCAGCATTAAGGGCCCACTTGAGGACAGTGGTCATGAAATTAGAGTGAAGCCAGTAGGCATTTTGTGTGTTTTCCCCAGGCATGTTTAGCTGCCTAGATGCTGGTTTGGAGGAGGCAAGGCAGAAAATCTGATTAAAATAGAGTGGAGACTTTGCCAGATGGGTATGATGAAGCAAGAAAAGGGCAAGGGAGCCACGAGTATATATAAGAGAGAAATGATATTGGTTGTTCATGGAATCTAAGTGGAATACTGAAGGAAGTGAAAAGTATGAGGAATAAGAAATAATGAAGAGGTGATAGGATCAATGCGATAAGGAGAGTGCAGCAAATGGTTTGGTCTGATGACACGAGACTCAAAATGAAGGTGTTTTGGTGGAGGGAAGAAGAATGGTCTGGAAAGGGCAATGGAAAACAAGAAGGGCACCTATTCCACCTCCAGATCTAGTACTATCAAGGGTTTGGTAGAAAAGAAAACAGCCACCACTTAAGATAACAGGGAAAAATTGTTCTCCGGGGACAGCTAAGTTTCAGTTAGAGCAAAAAGGGGGGAAAAATTTTCAGAGAATAGACCAAGATTTTAGGAAAATCAGTTTAGGGACAGAGGACTGGACTTTAACGTAGAAATATTTAGACTATTAGGTGGTGGCAGAGAATATTCTCTGTGTATCTTGGACTATGTTTCATATCACAGTGTTTTCATAGAGACTTGAAAAAAAGGAGTTCTGTAGAGTAAGACATAGTCAATGTGTCTCTAGCAATGGCCGCAAAAGAAAGGTTCCCTGATCAGTCAACATAAACTCTGGGATCTGATGGAAAGATCTGGCACTCCATCAGAGAAACAGAACACACCAGGTGCCATAGCTTGGTGACTTTACTTTGAATCCATCTAACAATTCTTGTTCTGATTTCTGTAGTTTTCAAACAACCTTTAGACTTTAATTTGGTTTTCCAAGTTATCTTTTCTTCTGGCAGAGAATGCACTGCCTGGCTGGCAGTTCTATTTTTCAGTATAAATTAATCAATTGGCTTCCCGTTTAATCAGTTAGTTTCCTGTAAATTTGGTTAGCATGAGTCAGTCCCCTGAAGCGTGATTGCCATAAAAATCAAGTTTGTGAATTTGTTAAGCTGAGAACCAGACGCTGGCACTCATGGTGACCTCAGTAATGTGGCCCAGCCTGAAGCAACTGTGTCTGCTTTCTGCCCAAATTTACTTTAATTCTATTCTACTAAGAATGTGTCAAAAAGAGATTAAGGCTGAACACTTATTAAAAAGCCCTGTTGTTTAGACAACAAAAACTACTGACATAAGATTATTCTTATGCAAATAGGATATGAGATGCAACAGAACAATATGATTTGGAAAATACTTTGGTGAAGTTAAAGCACCTTTTCATTTCCTTAAGAACTCTGCCTAGGGAATTTGGCTGCCTTATTATTATTATTTATCATTATATTTTAGCTGTCCTTATTTCAGAAAAGTAAAATAAGAAAAGTAAAGCCCAGTTGGCTAAGAGAATTCGTGCAATGATCGATTAGAATTCTCAGTCCACAAATGCCAGGACCCATGTTCTGAAGAAAGCGTTCCAGGTTTGAAGCACATGAAAACTAGCTAAGTTCCATAAAATGGAATTATCCGCATGAATGAATATTCTAGTAATTTTTTACTCTAAAAATCCACAGTTCTTGGATTAGGACATGCTGCTTTCCTTCCTTGTAAAGAGATTGACTTTATTCATTATGTGAAGCATCAAAATTAAAAAAGTTGATGGACCCAGCCACCTTAATTTCTCAGAGTAATAAAAAAGATGGTTATCTCAAAATCTCAGTCTCTCTTATTCCCTCCCCGTGTGCGCATGCGCTCGTGTGTGTGTGTGTGTGTGTGTGTGTGTAGCTTACATCACTGTTGGGTTAAAAATAGAACCATGAAGAAAAACAGAGTCAAAGTAAAGCAACAATGCTGGGACCAGTCCATAGGGTTTCAAACTGAGGCTGAGTAGAAAGGAAATAACAGAAAAGAAACACCTATGATTCATTCCCAAACATCCATTAGTTGATGATGAAATTCAGGTGACAGAAGAAAAGAGCTATAGATGTTGCAGAGCTTGTCTGGCCAAAACAGTCATTGAAGCTGATAGGGCGAAGAGAGGTCAGCAAACTCTGGCCAGCAGACCAAATCCAGCCCACTACCTGATTTTGTATGGCCACCCAACTAGATTGTTTTTTACATTTTTAAGTGATTGAAACAACAAAAAAGGAAGAATAGTATTTCATGACACTTGAAACTTGTATGAAATTCAAATGTTAGTGTTCAGAAGTAAAGTTTTATTGAAATATAGCCACATCCATTTATTTATGTATTGTCTATGGCTGCTTTCACACTACAATGGCAGAGTAATTGTGACAGAGACCATATGGCCCATAAAACTATAAATATTTAATATCTGGCCCTTTGCAGAAAAAGTTTGCCAGTTCCTTAGCTAGAATGATAAATGGCTATTTGATTTTTATTAGATGATAACTTTATCAGCTCACATCCTTAAACCCAAAATCTAAAGTAATTTGGGGGAAGATGAAATAGATATTTAAGTATCTTTTCTGATACTTGATTCTTCAATAATAACCTTTACCAGTGAATTTAACCACAGGTATTAACACAGCAACCCCTATTTTCTCTATTCTCAAGGAACTCACAGAGGTAGAAAGTAATTTGGAAGTTGAGATCCAGAATTCAAAATATTGTTTGGTGCTCTAGGTTTTGATTCTGTCCAGTAAGGTAAATATTAATTGTCCATCTGGAGCAGAGTTGAGCAAGAGAAAGAATAAGGGCCAGTTACAATATTGAATCCATCTCAGAGAATAGGAAAGCATCTTTGAATATTAAAAAACTGACTGCTAAACTTAAAAATTCAGCAAAATGGCTGAATGATAGAATATGTGTGGCTAAAGAAGGAATTAGTTATTGGAAACACAGGTAGAGAAAACCTCCCAAAGTATAAAACATAAAAAGAGATGGAAACTATCAGAAAAAAGTTGAGGCATGTAGGATCAACCCAGATCCATGAAGTTATTGGTGTTTAGGCTCCTTGTATCTGTCTGTTGCCACCATTCTCAAGGTATGAAATTCAGCCCCAGTTTACCTTGCAGTCCAAGGTAGCTGCTGGTGCTCCAGCCATCTTTTCCATATTCCAAACAGCCACATGAAGGAAGTAAGAGGAAGACTAAAATGGGCACTCCTCCAAGTTTTGTCAATTCTCTTTATGGCAGCTTCCTGGAAGTCCCACACAGTATCCATTTTAATTTCATTGGCCAGAACCTGACCACGTGGCCACACTTGGCTAAAGGATGACTGAAAAATACAGTATTTACTCCAAGCAGCAGTTACTCTGCTAAAAATTGAGGTTTAGTACCTGAGGAAAAAGGGAAAAATGGTATTTGATGAGACAATTAACAGTCTCTTCAATAAGTCCTGTTCTTAGGCAAAATGGAATTCAAGTATGAGGGCAAATACATGCTCATAAGTTTTATTATTCATGGACCCTCTCTGAAATGCTCAAGGTCATACTAAAACTAAAAATAATACAGTAAATAGAAAGACATGACATATAAGAAACCACTGGTGAGGGTTCTGGTAAGATAGCAGAATAGACGGATGTTTTCTGAACTGCCTCCCAGGATAACATGAAAATTAGAAATAATTTATATAACATTTAACCTCGGAAGTCCCCTGAACACTAGATGTACAGAACCTCTAAACGAAGGACCTAAAGAGGAGGCCACATCAAGTCTGGCAGGAGGGGCGCAGATGAGAGAGGGTAAACCCCGTGAGGGATGCCCCAGCTGTGGGGAGGCTTCCCCAGTTGGGGGAGAGACCCTCCGGCTGCACACCAAGCTCACCAGCCCAGAGTTCCTTTGCCGGGAAGAGGAGTTCCACGATAGCGGGCAGTAAATTAGTGAGGCCTCTCTTTGCTCAGCTCGGTGAGGCTAAGAGCAGCTGGAGAATCAGTGGGGCCTGCGCCCGGGCTTGCTCGCCGGTGAGCACTTACCTGGTTCCTGGTGGAGGGAGTGGCTGTGTGAGCCGGGAGCCTGTGGGGACGGACTGAAATGAGCACCTTTGGTGCAAAGGCTGGAGGTTTTTGGGACCATTGTTCCCTTGGTGTGGAGCTTGCACATGAGTGGTGTACAGGAGGGCACCTTTTTTTTTAAGGGTTGGGCCCTCCCACAGAGGGTCAGATCTGGGATCCCATTGGTCTGGTGAAATTGGTGCAAGAGTGTGTGTGTGCATGCGCATGCAGCCTTGGATCCCCACCCTCTGCCCTGCTTGTGCTGTGTAACCAGGGAAACACAGGGCGGGTGCTCTCCAGCTTCATCAATCTGTTCACTGAGACTCAGGAGTGCAAGAGCTGCTTTGGGTCCCCGCTTTCTGCACTGTTTGTGCAGAGTTGCAAGGCTGGGGATTGGCTGTTGGGCTGTGTAGCCTGATCTGCGGGCAGTTGATTGGGACAGGCTGAGACGGGGAGTTTTCCTGAGGGTGTTGGGCAGGGAGCGGTGCACCTGTGTGATCCGATCAGGGCTTTCCTAGCGAGTTTTTGTGGACACATTGCTGGTGCAGAGTGCATGCTGCTCTGACTTGGTGGGGGCCAATGACCACATCAAGTGGTGCCTTCGGGGCCTGCTGCACCCACCTAGAGCTGTGTTGCCAGAGACACCCTGAGCCCCCAGTGCCTGGCCCACATCTCCGCAAACCACAGAGGTTTTTTTTTTTGCAATAGCGGACAACCTGAGACAACCTGTGAAGATTTTTTTTTTTTGGTAGTGAGCACGGTTCCAGAGCACACAGCAGCTAATTGTGAAAAGCTCACTGCAAGCCTGAGAGGGAGGCTGGTGCATAACACGTTAAACTCTTCCCCCCAATAGCTGGTGCTGAGTCACCCAAGACTCTCTATTGCTGAACAAGTGGTCTGCAGATTAAAGAGGACGGAGAGCCCCCCACCTCTTTTTTTTTCTTTTTTCTTCTCTCTTCTTTCTAGGTGATGTATCTAATACATCGAAGCATTCACAGAACGACAACCAGAATGAAGAAACAAAGAAACATGTCCTAAGTAAAAGATCAGAAGAAAACTCTAGAAATGGAACTAAATGAAACAGAGGTATCCAAACTTTCAGAGACAGCGTTTAGAACACTGATGATAAGAATGTTTAAGGAACTTAGCGAGGACATAAAGAAGGATAGGGAAACTATAAAAAAACAACCAGTTAGAACAAAAGAATACAATAACTGAAATGAAGAATACACTCGAAGGAATCACCAATAGAATAGATGAAGCAGAGGAGTGGATCAGCGAATTAGAAGTCAAAATAGCAGAAATCACCCCGCTGGAACAACAAAAAGAAAAAAGAATAAAAAAGAATGAAAATAGTTTAAGAGACCTCTGGGACAACATGAAATGCAACAACCATTTGAATCATAGGGATACCAGAAGGAGAAGAGAAGAAGCAAGGGATTGAGAATGTATTTAAAGAAATAATGACTGAAAACTTCCCTACCCTGGTGAAGGAAATCGACATACAAGCCCCGGATGTGCAGAGAGTTCCAAACAGGCTGAATCCAAACAGGCCCACACCAAGACACATCATAGTTAAAATGGCAAAGCTTAAAGGCAAAGACAGAATCCAAAAAGTAGCAAGAGAAAGACAGCAAGTTACATACAAAGGAATTCCTATAAGACTAACAGCTGACTTTTCTTCAGAAATTCTGCAGTCCAGAAGGGAGTGGCAGGAGATATTCAAAGTGACACAAAATAAAGATCTACAACCAAGATTGCTCTACCCAGCACGGCTATCACTTAAAATTGAAAGAGAGATTGAAGAAAGAGCTTCTCAGAAAAGAAAAAGCTTAAGGAGTTCATTACCACCAAGCCAGCATTGCAGGAAATGTTAAAAGGGCTTTCTTAAACAGAAGAAAGGGGAAAACAAGCTAACCCAGGAGGACAAGAAATACAAATAATAAAATGGCAATAAATATGCACCTATCAGTAATCATTTTATTTTTTATTTATTTATTTTTTTGAGGGCAGTGTCACTGGCCCTCATATGTGGGACTGAACCGGGGCTGCTGGCTTCCCAAGCCAGTGCTTAACCACTGCACCACTCGGCCAGCAGTAATCACTTAAAATGTGAATGGGCTAAATGCTCCAATCAAAAGATATAGAGTGTCTGAGTGGATAAGAAAACAGGACCCATGCATATGCTGTCTACAAGAGACTCATCTCAGATCAAAAGACACACACAGACTGAAAGTAAAGGGATGGAATAAGATATTTTATACAAATGGAAATGAGAAAAAAGCTGGAGTGGCAATACTTATTTTAGACAAAATGGACTTTAAAATGAAGACTACAATAGAAGACAAAGAAGGGCACTACATAATAATAAAGGGATCAATTCAACAAGAGGACATAACCCTAGTAAACACCTATGCACCCAATATAGTAGCTCCTAATTATATAAAACAGATTTCGACAGACATAAAGGCAGAGATCAACAGTAATACTTTCATAGTAGGGGACTTCAACAACCCGTTGTCACCAATGGACAGATCCTCCAGACAGAAAATCAACACGAACATAGTGGCCTTAAATGCCACATTAGATCAGCTGGATTTAATTGATATTTTTAGAGCATTTCACCCCAAAGCTACAGAATATACATTCTTCTCAAGTACACATGGAACATTTTCCAAGATAGACCACGTTAGACCACAAAACAAGTCTCAACAAATTTACGAAGATTGAAATCGTATCAAGTGTCTTCTCTGACCACAGTGTTATGAAACTAGAAATCAATTATAAGAAGAAATCTGGAAAGCTTACAAATACATGGAGGCTAAATAACATGCTACTAAATAGTGAGTGGGTCAAAAAGGAGATCAAGGAGGAAATGAAAAGATACCTCGAGACAAACAAAAATGAAAACACCACGACCCAAAATCTCTGGGATGCAGTGAAAGCAGTCCTAAGTTGGAAGTTCATAGCAATGCAGGCCTACCTAAAGAAGGAAGAAACATCTCAAATCAACAGATTACCTTTACACCTAAGGGAACTCGGAAAAGCCTAAGGGGTGTATAAGGAAGGAAATAATAAAGACCAGAGCAGAAATAAATGAAATAGAGAACAAAAAAAATACAAAAGATCAATGAAACCAAGAGTTGGTTTTTTGAAAAAATAAACAAAATCGAGAAACCCTAAGCCAGACTAACCTTAGCCAGAAAAAGAGAGAGGACCCAAATTAATAAAATCAGAAATGAAAGAGGAGAAGTGACAACAGATACCACGGAAATAAAGAAAATTTTAAGAAAATACTATGAGCAACTATACGCTAACAAATTCGACAATCTGAAAGAAATGGATAAATCTCTAGAAGCATACAATCTACCAAGCCTGAACCAAAAAGCAACAGAAACTCTGAACAGACTGATTACTGCCAAAGAAATTGAATCAGTAATGAACAATCTTCCAACAAACAAAAGCTCTGGACCAGATGGCTTCACAGGTGAATTTTATAAAACAGTCAAAAAAGAATTAATACCTATTCTCCTCAAACTATTCCAAAAAATACAGAAGGAGGGAAGTCTCCCAAACTCTTTCTATGAAACCACTATCACCCTGGTTCCTAAGTCAGACAAAGATATTACAAAAAAGGAAAACTACAGGCCAATATCCCTAATGAACATGGATGCAAAAATTCTCAACAAAATACTAGCAAACTGAATTCAGCATTACATTAAAAAGATCATACACCACAATCACGTGGGATTCATTCCTGGTATGCAGGGTTGGTTCAATATCTGCAAATCAATTAATGTAATACATCACATTAACAAAATGAAAAATAAACAAAATGAAATATAAAAACCATATGATCATATCAATAGATGCAGAGAATGTATTTGACAAAATCCAGCAGCCATTTATGATAAAAACTCTTAGCAAAGTGGGAATAGTGGGATCATATCTTAACATAATAAAAGCCATATATGATAAGCCCACAGCAAATATCATACTCAATAAAAGCTTTCCCCTTAAGATCCCAAGACGCTAATTCGAAAAAATATATGCACCCCTATGTTCATTGCAGCGCTATTTACAATAGCTAAGACTTGGAAACAACCAAAATGCCCATCGGTAGATAACCGGATTAAGAAACTGTGGTATATTTATACAATGGAATATTAGTCCTCTATAAAGAAGAATGAAATTGTACCATTTGCAACGATATGGATAGACCTAGAGAACATTATGCTAAGTGAAATAAGTCAGTTGGAGAAAGACAAATACCATATGATCTCACTTATATGTGGAATCTGAAAAACTGAATGAATGTGGAAGATAAACAGATACAGTCTTATAGATATAGAGGAAAAACAGGGTTGCTAGTTGGGAGGAGAGTGGGGATGAGCAGACGGGAAAGGGATTAGACAGCATAAATAGGTAACTACAATATTGCCACAGGGATATGAAAGACAGTTCGGGGAATATAATAATGTTGTAAATAGTTTGTGGGGTGTCAGATGGTCACATGTCTTGTTAGGGAGACCACTTCATGGGTGGAGTAGAGTCTTGATCACTGCACTGTATACCTAAAACTGAAGTTGTATCATATCGTATGCCAACTGTAATTGAATATATAGGTAGTCACGAGGTGTGGATTATACAGTGGAAGGGAGTCAAAGGAATTGTAATAGATAGTATGATATGGGGGGGAGAAGTGGGGGGGGAATGGGGTAGGGGGTTGTTACTTTGAGGAGAAAAAAGTATAACTATTGCACTGTGTTGTACACTTGAAGCTAATTTTTAAAAAATGTTTATTTCACAATAAAAAAAGAGTGAGAAATGAAACACCAGATTGCATTTACAGCTGACATTTGGGCCATGAGTATAATATGTAGTGGTTTTCAGCCTCACTTTAAGACAGACCCTACTGAGTAACAGGGGCTTACTCACGGCTGTGTTTTTAACCTATGGAAGCCAAACTCAGATTTTCAGGCCTGTTCTGAGATGTTTCTGTGAAATTAATAATGTGGTTTTTAAATGCTTGATTACAAAACAAAAAAAGAAACTACTGGTGTGCTGGTAAATATTTAACAACTGCCAATCTGGGGGGGGCAGAGCCTTCATTTGTAGTGTTTGCTGATTTCTGTGCTATATATACTCCCATGATGGCTGACATCAAGCTATCAACATGATGCCACTGAACATATAGTTGGAAAGAGTTGCTAACGATCAACTCTTGTGAGTCAGTGTGTGCTGGCTCCATCATACCACTGCAGGAAACAGTGATGAATAACAAAAACAAAAAGGTAAAAACTTCTGTTAAGCCTAAATAATTGCTAATGCCAAAGGCAAAAGCAATTCATAGGACCGGCGGAGTGGCGTCGTGGTTAAGTGCTGGCTTGGGAAGCCAGCGGCCCCAGTTCGGTCCCACATTTCACGTGAAGGCCAATGACACTGCCCTCAAAAAAAAAAAGAAGCAATTCATAAAAATCTAGAACTAATATTGGAAATTATCATAATTTGAGAGAGGAGGTGAGGGGATAGTAAGGCTAGAGAGGGTAGTGATAGCATGCTAAAAATCTTATCTTGTTTAGAGAAAAGATATAGATGTTTACTAATTTTAGATATAGAATAATGAAAACTTAAGTGTTTTAAAAAGGTAATTACTAGAGAAATGGTAATGGGATGCTTAACTTCCAAACCAGTAATAGAAAAAAAAATGGGACAAAGAAAATTAATCAATGCAGTTGTAGTAGACATTCATTATTCTTTTTGGATGTCCAGTACTTTTGAACATTCTTCCTAGATATGGGAAATTCTCACCTGACGAGTCTGAGCCTTCCAGTGTAGAAGTCACAAAGTTGCTTTCCCAGCTTCTTTTGCAGCTAGGGCATAGTTGTATGACCTAGATTCAATCAGATGCTCCCATATGACACTTCGAATTGGAAGGAGAAGGCAGCACCATGCAGACATTCTAGTAAGGGTAGTGGAGGAACATCCAGTTTGCCAGAGGTAGCATGACAGATGTTGAATACTCAGCATTTAGCAGAAGCAGCAGGAGATTCTCCACCAAGCAACTTTTTTTTTAATACTGCAGAAGAAGTTCTGCAGTGTTATTTGAATGTTGCTACTATGTTGACTCTAAACTTATTTCTCTTACCTTCCCAGGGATTCTGTGATCTATCTAAAACAGTTAAATAAATGATTTGTTGTTGTTCTTTTAAACTAGCTAAAGTGAGTCTCTCTCTCTCTCTCTCTCTCTCTCTCTCTCTCTCTCTCTCTCTCTCTCTCTCTCTCTCTCTCTCTCTCTTCCCCCTTTCTCTCTTGCAACTAAAAGTCCAAGAAAAAGAGAAGAGAAAAAAAATTAAAGGCATGATAAAAGGAAACATAAGATGGGAGGGATAAGTTCAAACATATCAATAACTCCAACACATGTGACCAAATTAAATTCCACTGTTACTTTCAGATTGGGTTTTAAAAACTTATCAGATCTAGTTTATAAGTGACACATATCTAAAATTAAATGATAAAGGATGTCTGAAAATAAAGACTTGGGAAAAATAGAAGACAAACTATATTTAGAACTGAATGAAAATAAAGGAACTACATATCAAAATCTTTGATCAGTGGCCAAAACAGTACAGAAGAAAATTATAGTGCTTATAAAAGAAAACTTGGAAATTAGTGGAATAAGTATCCAACTCAAGATGCTAGGAGAAAAACAGTAACATACACCCATGGCATGTAGATGAAAGGAATTAATAAAGATAAAATCATTACTGAAATGTAAGATGAGCAAAAGTAGACCTGACCAATAAAACCAAAGGTTAATTCTTTAGAAAATCCAATGAAAGAATAACTTTAAAAAGCCCTTTGGTAAATCTAATTAACATAAAAAAGTAAGAGATTCAAATAAGCAACATTTGCAACAAGAAGGAGAACATAAGAGATATGGAAAGATTAAAACATTTTCAGGGGGCCAGCTGAGTGGCTCAGTGGGTTAAGAGCTCACTCAAGAGTACGAGCTGAGCTCTGAGCAACAGCAGTTCGATGCCCAGCCCAAGGTGAGCTGCTGCTGAGCTGCCAACAGGTGGCAGGATGGCTCAGCTAAAAAAAAATAAAAATCTTCAGAGACCTGAGTATACCTTTTGTGTACAGTATTTACTCTTGAAATCATGTTAGTATTTTACATATTCAAAAAGTGAAATTAAATCAGTAAGGATGAGAAAATCCTAAAATTGAATACAAACAGACAAATGGCACTGATTATATAACAAATTGACACAGAAGGAAAAAAAAATCCAAGCAACTTTTTTTTTGATATTCAAGATCTTTATTGACTTAACTGTAACAGCACCCATTGGTGAGAATTTATCTTTTTTCCTGATTTTCAAACACCTGCTTCTTTCGAAGGACAGTGACAAAAAAAAAAAAATCACAGAATCACACAGGACCTCCTTAGGACTGCCATGGTGCCCTCTGCTACCCATCCACAACAGTGAAAAGGATGGGACAGGTCAGGGGAGAACCACATCAAAGACAAAGTGAAGATCAAGGGAAGAACTGGCAGTCTCTGCTTTTCCATTCAGAATGGATGGAACTGGGCCACTGGTGGCACTAACACAGGGAAGGGCATTTTTTAAATATATAAATTATTTTAAAGATGCTTAAAATGGACTCCTGAATACATGAGTGTCCTCTGAGCTCTCCAAATCATCTTCTTCAAAATTTAAGCCTGGGTAGCAGAGAGTCTCGTCCTCCCTAGGTGAAAAGAGATGGGCTCCATCATCAAGGAAAGGGAAGGCACTGGCTCACAGTACTCAGTGATTTGCATACAGGCAGCAGGAGCAGGATGGCTCATGTGCACAACTCGCCCCTTATCTCTAGTGTTCCTCATCACTCTCCTGGTTTCATGTAAAAATTACTCTTGGCCTGGGGTGGGTTTGTTTGTTTGTTTGTCCTTTTTTTAAATTAAAGTTTATTGGGGTGACAATTGTTAGCAAAGTTACATAGATTTCAGGTGTACAGTTCTGTAATATATTATCTGTATATCACGTTGTGCACCTTTTTTTAAGATTAAGATGGAGAGAGAGGGATTCCAATGGGACAAGAATGGATACCCTGTGCTTGATTCATGGAATTCTCTAAGTTTGAAGTGTCCGGGAATTCTGGCCTTAAGCACCGCCAAGAGCTACCTTTGCAAATTTCAGCATAACCAAATGGCTATTAAGCTTTGCAGCATCTCTGTCAGCTTCCCACTCCTAGAAAGGTGGCAGAGAGGTTAAATACCCCCGGGAATTGTTTCATCTAGGTAATATTTTCCACTGGTCATCTATAGAGTATGGTCTGTCCAGAGCTGCAGGGTGAGGTTAAGCAAAGAGAAACCACAGACCATCTGAACAAGTACTTGAAAGACTTTACCTACATCTAAGCTTTGCCAAAAGGTATCAACTTCCAGGATCAGCCTAGAGAAAGAAACTTAAATTCCAGAGAGTGTGAAAGGTGACATGAATGATTGTTTGAAAAAGTAAGTATTTATCAATCCTTAGAGTCTTTAGTAAAATAATTCTGTGAGCTAGCCTCAAGTAAACTCCAATATGGAAATGGAAAATCATTACTAGAACAGGAGATGCCCCTGGGGTATAAGCATTCTAATGAATTGTGACCTAATTGCCTCAAAATCTGCTTTCATCTTTTATTAAAGGCTGAGAGGTGAAGAGCTTAGGGGGAGGGCCGTATGTGTAGTAACTCCACCCCCTTCAAAGTCCAGACAAAAAGTGCCATCCCAAAGAAACAATGCTTCTTTAAAACAAATACTACCCACTCCCAGATGTCATGGGTGCTAATCCAAGTAACTGGTGAACATATGAGTTGTACAATTAAGTTTGCGAACTCATCCTAGAAAAAGTGTTACATACCTCATTGCTGAATATCACTATGATCACCTTTGAAGTACTCCCCTTGGGAAGCTATGCACCAATGGCAGTGCCTAGTCCACCCTTCAAAGCAATTTTGGAACTCTTTTTCTGGCATGGTCATCAGGGCTGTTGTATTACCCTTGATATCCTGAATATCATCCACACATCTTCCTTTCTATATTTCCTTTATCTTTGGGTAAAGAAAGAAGTCACTGGGGGGCAGATCAGGTGACTAGGGAGGGTGTTCCAATCCAGTTATTTGTTTACTGGCTAAAAACTCCCTCATCGACAGTGCCGTGTGAGCTGGTGCATTGTCGTGATGCAAGAGCCATGAATTGTTGGTGAAAATTTCGGGTCGTTTTTGTCTAAGTTTTTCATGCAGCCTTTTCAGCACTTCCAAACTGTAAACTTTTTTAACTGTTTGTCCAGTTGGTACAAATTCATAATGAATAATCCCTCTGATATTAAAAAATGGTTAGCAACATTATTTTGACTCTTGATTTGGACTGACAGAACTTTTTTGGTTGTGGAGAATTGGCTGACTTCCATTGTGCACTTTGATACTTTGTTTCAGGGTTGTACTGGTACACCCATGTTTCATCACCAGTGATAACATGGCCCAAAACATCGTCTTGCCTCTCCCAAAGGTCTTGGCAAACTTCGACTCTCCTTTGCTTTTGTTCATCAGTAAGCTCCTTTGGGACCAGTTTTGCACATACCTTCCTCATCCCAAGATTTTCAGTTAAGATTTTCCTAACTGTTTCTCTATCGATGTTTACTTGGTCTGCTATGCTTCTCACAGTCAGCTGATGATTTGGACACAAAATTCGACAAATGTTTGCAATGTTTTCATCAGTTCTGCTCGTTACTGGCTGCCCTGACCTCTCTTCACCAGTGACGTGTTCTTTCCCTTCAGAAAAACGTTTAATCCATTTGTACACTGCTGTTTTCTTCATGGCATTATCCCATAAACTTGGACTAACCATGTCCCTGATTTCACTTTCACTCTTGCCAAGTTTAACAAGAAATTTAATGTTTGTTCATTGCTCCAATTCAAGCTCAGACATTCTCGCGACGGCACACAAAAACACGCAACAACAATAATGAACGCCACTCAGCAAGACACCCCCACATGTCAACACAAACACAGCTGTGAGACACTGATACACCAAGGTTATGAAACCTTACCAATCTGTTTGTACAGTGCTGCCAATGTAAGTGCATGGTGGCAAGTTTGCAAACCTAATTGTCAGACCTCACATGCCCTCAGTCTAAAGATAAGAAAAACTTAGGCAAATCTTGAACTTTTCTTAGTAGGTTTGTTGTTGGTAGTGGTGTTGCTATAGCAATTCTAAAACTATTTTGTGTGTGTTTATAGGACTGAGAAAATGAGTAATTATGTTAATGTTGTTGGAGGCTAGGTTTCTCACTGTGGGAGAAGAGTGATACATCTTTGGAATGAGGGAAGAAGAGGAAGAACCCTGTCATGTTGAATTAGAATTAGAGATATCAGTTTGAAGTCATTCCTAACTCTGTTCACTATAAAGGCCTAGAAGTAGTAACACTCTCATAGCAATGAGTACACTAGGGCCAAACATTTGGTTTCTAAATACAATTCTTCAATAAAAGGAACAAGAGCCTTTTGGAGAAATGGCTGGTTCTACAACTAGGGAAACTAAAAATATCTTGTCAGTGCCAAAAAGTAAGACAGAGGTCAAACATGGATGAACATGTCAAAAAGATATAATATCTGGCTTGAAGGGTTTCTACAACCAAATTGGGGACAATTTTGGCATCAAAATGAATCATGAAAGTATGAGATTTAACACATCAAACAGAATAGAATCCGTAAGTCCAAACTGATACTGAAAACTAAAAAAAAAAAAAAAAAAAAAAATCAGCTCTCCGGCCTTAGCATCATCTTCTTAGATCCCTCCGTGCCATGAGAACCAAGTGGAGGAAGAAGCGAATGCACAGGCTGAAGTGCAAAAGAAGAAAGATGAGGCAGAGGTCCAAGTAAACCGCTAGCTTGTGCACCCATGTAAACCAGAGGAGCAGAAATGAGGAAAGCCAGAGGCCAGGGACACTGAAATATTGTTGGACTGCATGCCTAATGTCTAGGACTTTTCAATGGATCTAGGACCTACGTTGCCTTCTGTTCCCCATGACCACCTTTTGAGAGACCCACTTTGCTCGTACAAAAACAGTCCTTTGCTCTGGACCGGTGACATTCTGGACAAGTTTTGTTTTTAATTGTGGCTGAATGTAATGTGTACAATAAATCATCTGCTGTTAGCTGAAGAAAAAAATAGTAATACATTAACAAAGGAGAGAGAAGGGAAAACTCTTCTTTATAACTGAATGCTCACTAATTAATGTAGTGGAAATAATAAGAGTTTGAAATTCATATTTTGTAATTCACATAGTAATAATTGACTTAGGCAAGAAGAGAAAAATCATTGGGTAAAAGTTTGTTAAAGAGAATAGAAGTTATTTCCCCACAGATTACTTAATTATAAAGGGGGAAAAGGGTATATTTGTGGTGGGAAAATCTGATAGATACACCTTAACTGAGAAGGGCACAGCATTGCTTCTGTGGTATTCCTGCCGAAAATGCATCACCTGAATACAATCACAAGGAATCATCAGTCAAAAACAAACCAATGGCCATCCTACAATATAACTGACTTGTACTGTTTAAAAATGGCAATGTGATGAATTATGAAGAAAGGCTGAGGTTAGAGACAGGACAACTAAATGCAATGCATGATCCTAGATTGGAGCCTAGATTAGAAACTTGACTGTTATAAAAGACTTAGTTGGAATAATTGGTGAAATTAGAATTTGGAATGTACCTTATGTAATAATATTTTATCAGTGTTAAAGGTCTTGAATTTGATCATTTTGTTGTTGCTATGTAAGAAAATCCTTATTTTTAGTAGACATATACTGAGGTTTTTGGTGAGAAAGGGTTATAAATTGCTGCGATTCACTCTCAGCATGGTTCAGACAAAATGAAATACATGTCATACAACCTCAGCTTCAGGTATACAGTGCAGTGATCAAGCCTCTACTCCATCCATGAAATGGTCTCCCTAACAAGACATGTGACCATCTGACACCCCACAAAATATTTACAACATTATTAATTATATCCCCCGAACTGTCTTTCATATCCCTGTATAATATTGTATGCCAACTGTAATTGAATATATAGATAGTCACGGGATGTGGATTATAATGTGGAAGGGAGTCAGAGAAAGTGTAATAGATATATATGATATGGGGGGAGGAGTGTGGTGGCTAAATGGGGGACGGGGTTGTCACTTTGAGGGGTAAAAAGTATAACTATTGCACTGTGTTGTACACCTGAAACTAATTAAAAATAAATAAATAAATAAATAAATAAATAAATAAATAAATGAAATACATGTCTATGTTCATGAAGATATTAAGCAAATGTGGAAAAATGTTACCAAAATATTTTTAAAGATTACTTTTTATCCCTGTATGCCAATGAATTTGACAATCTAGGGGCAAGTTTCCAGGAAAATATATGTCCAAATTTTACTCCAAGAAGGCTTTAAAATATGAATATGAATATCTTTATTATCATGGGAGATATACAGAAAATACATAATTCCTTTCTTATATAAACTCTTCTGGAGAATAGGGAAAAAAGAGAAATACATGCAAGTGTCATGCCAAGGTAAGGGACCTACAGAAGTCTCCACTTTATGTATTTGCACTGGCTTGTCATTGTAATAAACAGACAGCTCAGTATAATAGGCAGACCACCAGTGTGGGAATCAGTGGGCCACGTAATAGTGTTAACACGGCCTCTCAGTACAGCAAGGATTTGAGCAAGTCATGAAACTTCTCTGAGCTTCCATTTCTCTCTAGAAAATGCTAGACCCTATAAAATGGGGCTAGTGATGTTTGCTTTTTCTCTCTTGTAGATCTATTGTGAGAATCAAATAAGCTAACACTGTAGGAAATGAAAAGCTCTGGACACATATAAGAAATGCTAGATGAGATTTCAGGGAAGTCCGTGTGCATCTTGGGATTTGACCTGTATTTGTAATTTCTTTTCAACAAATGTCTTCTGCTAAAAATAGTTACATTTAGTCTAGGTTGTGAATTTGAAAAAGGCCAATGGTGGAATTTCCTAAACTTTTGTGTGTTTGACATTCTCTCTGCCTTGAAACAGTTTATATAACCAAGGAAGTCTCTTTCCTAAGGGTTGGTGACTCATGTGAGTGTTAATGATATTTCCAAAGAGCTCTCCTGACCCTCCTGGACCAGGACAGGGACCCCTGCCCCATAGCATTTGTACTTGTCTCATTATCCATCTGTCCCATGCTAGATACAAGCTCTGAGAGGGCAGAAGCTAGACCTGCCTTGCTCATCATTGTGGCCTCAGTGTCTGCATAGTAGGCACTCAATGTATTTGTTGAAAGGCAGCTCTTATTGAAGAAAGATCAATGAATAAAAATCCTTGCTGAAAGGAGAGTTGTTTGTTTTCAACACATACTTTTGAGCACATATGATGTGCAGTGCCCTGTGCTGAACAATGTGGGGGTGATAGAGAATATCCCAGATCTTCCCTTTCTGACAGCTACCCAGTTCTCAGACTGTCATTTTCTCCTCTGGATGCCAGGAAGGGACTGTTTGTAGCATCACTCTGCCACCTTTTGGCTATACCTCAGAATTGCACCTTTTCTGGCATCTCCCGCATTCTGAGAGACAGTGCAGCTCTAAAGTTGCTCTGTAGACCTAAGGTAGTAGCATCATTCGTTCATCCATTCCATGCTCATGGAACTCAAGCCTCATTCTAGGTCCTGTGCCACAGGCAGGAGATAATAGTGGAAAAGCACATATGGCCCATACCCTCCAGGAAATTACTGTCTGGTTTACGGGGAGAGAGGATAATAAACATGCAATTACATGAATAATTAACTGCAAATGTGTTCAGTGCAATGGAAGAGAAATATAAGGTGCTGTAAGAGTGTTCTATGTCCTTCTATTCCATCTTCTTTTTGGAGCTGAAAGCTGTCATAGCTAAATTCTGACACCCCAGCATAAGCTCATGAAATGGGAATATGGTACATTTGGCTACCCTAACCAGAAGAGCAGGAAAATTAGTGCTTGGGATCAGATGGAGGTGCCGAAACTTGATCAGATTGACTGGGGTAATTTGTGTGGCTTGGGTTTTCATAGTACCCAGGCTAACTGTTTGTCCAAACCCAGACTGCTATCAAAACTGATCCATTCAAGGTGACTTGTTGCCAAAAAAATTAAATACTAGCTTTCAATACTACTACTACTACTACTACTACTACTACTACTACTACTACTACTACTTGCTAATCTTTATTGAGAGCTTAATTTGTGCCAGATGCTATTAGGCATGTTAAATGCAGCATCTAGTATAATATTCATAACAACCCTATGAGGTCAGTATTATTACTGTTCCTATAAGGACAGTACCGGTGAGGAACACAGGGTCTGGAAGACGAATGCCCACTTTGAACCCGATGGTGCCATCTTTCAGCTTGCATCTCTGGAAAATTTACTTCATTTTCTCATCTGTAAAATAGAGATTATAAGAGTAACTTACTTTATAGGGTTGATGTGAATAGTGAATGCATTCATAAGTCTAAAGTCCTGTACTGAGAATAATGCCTGGCACATAGTGGGGGCTTAATAGGTGTTAGATGATATTTGATACAGATGAGAGCTTAAGTAACTTGCCTAGGCTCCCACAGTCAGTGAGTAGCACAGATGATGAAAACAAGCAGTCTGGCCCCAGAGCCTGGCCTGCACACTGGTCCACTATGCTTTTCTGAATATCCTGTTCCTGAGTAACTTCTGTTTCTCTGGCAACAGAAGTCTCAGTTGACTCTGTACAGCAATATTCTGGAATTATTTTGCTGAGCCTTGGTCTTAGCTGAACATTGGCAGAAGTAGATTTTCAATAGGCACTTGTTATTTCATTCCCCAGAAGATCACACAGGTACATTGTGGCAATAATCTTTCCTTTTGATATTGATGGAAGCGCTGAAACAGGGCAGCTTTCAACAACATTATTGTTTGCATGCCATGTCTTTGGGAACATGATGTAGTCACTGCAAAAAAAAAAAGTAAAAAAAAAAAATAAAAAAGAGCTTAAAAGCTAACCAGGTCAGCTCTACCATTTGACCCCAAACCAGGCTTTCCTTCCTTCCTTCCTTCCTTCCTTCCTTCCTTCCTTCCTTCCTTCCTTCCTTCCTTCCTACCTACCTATCTTTCTTTCTTTTATTTTCTTTTTCTTTTTGTCTTCCCGTCAGTGTCCTCATATTGAAAATAAGGGTGATACCAACTATCATAACTCATAGAATTGCTATAAGAGAGTAAAAAGATTATCTATGTCAAAGGGCTTAGCACAGTACCTGACTTGAAACTTAATGCCAGCTCTCTCCAATTATGGGATTAGTGGCTGTAGTTGCAAAAAGGTGAAGGGGCTATGGAAAATCCAAACAGTAGGTAAGCATAGAAAGCCAACATATATGGGAGCAACGAAGGAAAAGGGAAGAAAGGGGGGCAGGAGATGTGAATACTTTGGGCTGGGACCTAAACTCCAGAGTGAGGGAATGTCTTCTTAGCAAAGAATCAACCCGGATCCGTGATTACAGGAGCCCACAGTCCCCACCCTGGCAGCACCATCTGGGATAAATGTGCTAATTTAGAGCTGTAGCCCCAGCCGCTGCACCTCTGAGAGGAAGGTTAATGTCAGGGTTGAAGGAAAAGGCAGGTGGAACGTGTCTCGCTAGCCCACTCCTCTTGCCTTAATGAATGACATCTTCAAAGGCTCTCTGTTCCTGGAGCTGAGGGCCATTTGCCTTGGAAACCAAATCAAGCTTAATTGGCATCTTTTTGGATACTTTGTTGATCCCTTAATTATATGAGAAAATATCAGGGTGGGGCTGATTCTGGGCAAAACTTGCACTGCTCCCTGAGCCATGGCTCTGCTGCTGAAGGTCCAGTTAGTTCTCATGGCTAAGGCCTCTGACTGTATTTGGGAGAGACTGAGTTCGTGACAATCTGGGTTGGACAAAAACTCCCAATTTAGCCTAAAGATTCTCAGGTCAAATTGCTTAATTTGGAATGATGCAAATGGCAACTTCAACATTATAGAAGCTACAGAGAGCAGGTGCTATGTCAGATGCAGAGCTGGGAGCCAAGACAGCCTGTTTTTAAGATGTCTCAGAAGTGGAGGTTTTGCAATATTTGTTTTCTGAGGTATGCTATAAGTGAGCCGAAGGCTTCAATTGTCTCAGTAACGACAGAGGCTCCATTTTGAAGCTTCAAGGGAGAGTTTGCCAGGTAAATACAAGTTACTCCTCCCTGCAGGGCAGCAGTGCCATGGTAGGAACATTTCTGGTGGCTCCTCCATGCAAACTTCACAGTCACAGAGATCTGGCTTAATGCTTTCAAAAAGCCACCTTCACCTTTGAGTAGAGCAGGTGAGAAGTGATCTCCAATGAGCTTGATGTGAGCAACCAAGCATTCATTGAATACCTTTTATGTGCTGAACATTCTGTTAGGCATTGTGAGGGATCCAGAAGAAGCATATGACCTGGATGAGCCTGCATCACAGAGACTGCAAAACAAAGAAACTAACATGCGTGAAACAATCTAGGAACAGTGCAATGAAATCTGAGATGTCTAGTGCATTTAGAGAATGTGGTGACTGAAGATGGTGGGTGCTGAGAGCTTGATAGGTAGGCTGAGATGCAAGGCAGGGGACAACAAGAGGACCATCTGGCCACAGCACAAGGTCTAGGTCAGGGAGAGGGTATGGTGAGGTAGGTAGTCTGGGGATGACCACAGGGGGCCTTGCGAGGTGGACTAGGAAATCTGGTAGAGAATTCCTAGAGAAGAAGATAGTAGAGAATAAGACAGATAGATGGGGAAAAGGTTATTTTAGGAAGAATTAGCCTTTTTCTTCCCTCTGACCTCTTCTTGCACCATGCTCCTGTTATTGAGGTAAGAAATACAAGCACTGAAGCGATCACTCCCAAAATTCTCAATTGCAGGCCCTAGTCCATGTACTCAGGGACAAGTTGCTTTCCATTTTGTGGCTGTAAAATCTTCAAGGGGTTTGGAATTGTCTGTTGGTTCTTTTGTAGCCAGCAAGTAGGTGAAAGAAGAAAGAAGAGTTGGAGGGTTTTGTAGGTCAGTCCTGGAAAGGCTCACATTCCATTGGCCAGAACTCAATCATGGTCACATATAGTGCAAAAGACACTGAGAGATGGAGACTGGCTGTATGCCCAGTAAGAAGAGAATACAGGTAGTGTGAGCACTTGCAGCCTCTGCTACATGCTGCTATGACCACTGTGATCCATTCTGCCAACATGCCAAGGTCTTTTTCCCCTTTGGATCTTTGCAATTGCTGTTCCTGTGCCTTTTATAAATAGCACCCCTTCACTTGCTGATGAAAAGTCACTGAGAGAGGCTCAGAGGAGGAGTCTTACTCTGTCACATTTTACTCTTGTATCTATCTTCTTCATAGTATTGCAAAAGGAGGTACACTGCTGCTTGAGATTATTTTGTTTATTGCCTGTCTCCTCCTGAATGACAGTAAGCTCCAGGAAATCAAGGACTTTGTGCTTCGTGTTCACTATCATATTTTCAGCATCCAGGATGGTGACTGGCTCATGATGTTTGATTGAAAATTAATCAGCTAAAGGAATGGAAAAGAAAGAAAACATTTCCTAGCAGCAGAATGCAGTTGAGAGGGCACAGAAAGACTGGAGTGAAGTGGACTGGCTGGAATACTAGTCAGCTGCAGTAATAATAGTTAGCCCTTACGTACATTTACTATGAACCAGACCCTGTTCTAAGCACTTCATATATACTATCTCATTTAATCCTCACAAGAACTCTATGAAATTGACAGTATTATCCCCATTTTACAAGGAAGAAAACTAAGGTACAAAGAAGTTAAACAACTTGTCCAAGGTTACACAGTTAGTAAGTGGTACCGGGAAGATTTAAACCCAGGACTGTTGGGCTCAGAACCCATGCTCTTAAGCCAGCATACTACACTCTTGTTTTCCTTTGGCAGGTAATAGGAGCCTGGCTTAGTGTAGAGGTGGGAGAAATGCAGACTGGACGAGAGAACTGAGGATCTGGGATGTTGATCTGAAACTTGGTTTCCTATATTGATTAGAAAAAGAAAGCAATCCCTTATTATAAATATCTGCAGGTATGAAAGTCACTCTAGCACTCATCCATTCCCCACCCCAAGGATTAGCCCACTCCTCACTGTCTCTTCAGAAAAATGTTGTGGGACACAATAAGGAAAATGAGGAGAGAGGTAGGAATGATTAGCGAATTGAACCCTTGTGAAAGCAAAGGAGAAAGTTACATTTCAGAAGACTAGAAGGCCACATAAGAAGTCAACACCCATCACCTCCAAAGAATTGACTTACTAAATGTTGAATCATCTTCACCTGCCTCCCTGTAGCAGTTACAAAACAAAATGAATATAAAAATAGAAATTCTTCTTCTTGTCAGTTGAACATCGTGAGCAGTGAGGAAATGTGTGATGCATGTCTTAGATGAAAAACTGTGAATTTTGAGCTCTAGTGGAGAGGTTAAATGGCTTTTTCTGGCTCCTCCTCCTTGGCACAAACTCTCACTGCTGAAGTGTCTTGGAACTTAGCCCTGGTCCTTTTCTCCCTGTCATCACTCTCACTTTCTCTCTAGGTTCTCCCATCCAGCCTCTGGCTTAAATTACCATCTATATGTTGATAACACATAAATTTATATCTCTAGTCCAGATCTCTCCCTTGATCTCCACACTCTAATGTATATCTGCTTATTTGACATCTCCATTTCGGATATCTAAAGGGCATCTCAAACTTCACAAAGTAGAAACAGAACTATTTTTTTTATTATTAGGGAACAGCCATGGTCATTGGTTACACATTGCTTTCATGCTGCAATAGCATAGTGGACTCTTTTAAGGAGGGCACAGCTCTCAGTGGTTCATGCAGGGATCGAACCGGCAACCTTGGTGTTATCAGCACCACGTTCTAACCAACTGAACTAACTGGTCACCCTGAAACATAACTTTTGATTTCTGTACCCTCCCCTCCAAACATGCTCCTCCTCTAGTCTTTCCCATCTCAGCAAATGGCATTACTGGGCACATAATTTCTCAGACCCCAAGTTGAGAAGTTATCCTTAGTTCTTCTAGTTCTCTAACCACCCTACCCCCACTCCATATCCAAACTACCACCAAATTCTGTCAGTTCTATCTTCAATGTCTGTCTGGAATCAGTTTCTTCCTCTTCTCATTTGTGACCATCCTAACCGAAGCTTACATCATCTCATTCCTATATGACAGTCGCAGCCTAAAATGGTCTCCTTGCCTCCACTCTTGAAGCAGCTAGAGTTGCCCTTTATTCTTGTTGTCCTTTTATAAAATAGTTTAAGTGGTCATTTTATTGGGGAATTGGGGGAGGAGAACAGCATTGGGGAATCGGGGAAGGGAAACAGACAAGTTGCTGTCCTTTTGCTCTTCAGTCTAGTTGTGGAGGACATTGCTTCACTGGCCCATGTAGGTGTCATCATTGTGCTCTTCATGGGTGAGGCAGATGGGTCACGGACCTCTGGACGGCCACTCACAGTGGCTCTTGGCAGCTCACACTGGCTGCCAGCTGCTCACGCAGGCTGTTGGTCACTCACTGTAGCATATTGCAGCCCACTGTAGCAGGGGCTGCAGCTATGCCATCCTGGCAACTCACAGCAGCCCAGCTCCAGGTGGAGCTGTTGTTCACCATCTTAGCTGTAGAGGGCAGTGTCACTGGCCCTCATATGTGGGATCTGAACCTGGGCTGCTGGAGTCCCAAGCCAGCTGTTAACCAACGTGCCACTTGGCCGGCCCTTAAGTGTTTTAAAAATGCGATTTAATGAACCCTCTGGTACTGAACTACAGAGGGAGACATCAATGTGAATTTATGTTTAGTTAAATGTAGATACAGATAGATATAGAAATAATTATAGATGTGTGTATATGTGGGTTAGTACACATATATCATATGTTTTCTAGCTTTGTCAGCTGAGAGGGCCTGGAAGTAATGACACCTCACTAGCAATTAGAACATTTACTATACAGATCTTGGTTTTTAATGCTGTGCTCTAATAAAAGGAATCAGGACTCCTTGGAGAAACGACTGATTCTAGGACTGAGGAAGAAAAATTACAAGATGAACATAGAGCATCTTTTAGTGCATAGAGTAAGAAAGTGTCCAAAAACAAAAAAGAAAAAAGTAAAACATAAAAAAAGGAGAGGTGCATGCCAAAAGAATATAGGCCAACCCAAACAAGTCCTCAACAGCCAAGGCTAGAATAATTTGAACAATAAAATAAATAGTATATTATTTGAATTATAACCCAAAGTATAAAATAAATATCTATGAGTCTATACTTTTATAAATAAATGGTTGAATAAATAAATTATTTATAATAATTAATGAGAAAGAAAGGCTACATCTTCCTTACAGAAGAATTCCAAGTAATATATGTAGACGCTCTCTTGTCCAGGAGGTGAAAAGTTTAATTCCCCTTGAAACCTGTTTACTAAAAATAGTCACCCCCAATAAACTTAAAAAAAAAAGAAGAGTTTAATGCCCCTCCCCACCTCCCTGAGGGTATGCTAGACTTAGTGACTTCCTTCCATAGCACGAAGTATGTAAAAGGAAAAATGATAACTTCATAGTGGAGACACCTGGCAGAAAGCACCTTAACATGATGAAGGTTAACATAACCAGTAATACCATATGGATATCATGTACTCCTGATACGATGTAATGAGAAGAGTACATTGCCTCTGTGACAATCTTCTCCAACACCCATAACCTGAATCTAACTATGATAGAAAAACATCAGACGAATCCAGATTGGGAGATATATTACAGAATACCTGACCAGAACTCTTCAAAATTGGCAAGGTCATGAAAAAAAAAAAGGAAAGACCGAAAAATTATCACAGATCAGAAAAAAAATTGTTAGAAATACTGATGTTCCTGGGCATGTAGTGATTCTGAATTTCCTTGGGGGGCACCCCAGTGACCAGGTCTGAGTTTGTACCCAGGGCCATCTGTATTTTTAGCAAACTCCTCCAGGTGACTCTGACACATAGCCACGATTGAGAACCACCTGTTTGAGGGACGCTGGGAAAATGAGGCAAAATAAGAGAAATTCATTGGAAGGTAAGGAAACGAGTCTTTGTCATTTCCAGGGACTTGCACTGGGAAAAGGAAAGGTAGATAATATTTCTAAGGGTTCTGGGTACAAGGTTGTCCAGGCCAGTTCACCAGGGCTAAACAGTAGTCAAGAGCTTGAAGTGGATGTTCTAGGCCTTGGTTTGACCTCACGGTCAAACCCTGGAGTGTCACCAGGGTAAGCAACTTTTGGGAATCATAGACTGGACCTGCATACAGTGTGAGGAGTCCACTTAATCCTTAACTTAGTTATTTAGATATATGATACAGTAAGGACTTCTAGCAGTGCTTCTCAAAATCCAGTCCCTGGTTCCCTCACATCAAAGACACCATGAGGTGGGATGTTTAAATGTGGTTGCCCAGGCTGCAATCCTAACCTACCAGAATCTGTATTTCTAACTCACTGTTCACTAAAATTTAAGAATTTTATTATATGGGGTTGAAAACTTTATTTTTTCCTATTGGGGAACCACTAATTTTCAGGAATAAAAAAGTTGACCTAGGGGCCGGCCAAGTGGCGCAGTTGTTAAGAGCTGGCTTGGGAAGCCAGTGGCCCCAGTTCGGTCCCACATATGAGGGCCAGTGACACTGCCCTCAAAAAAAAAAAAGTTGACCTAAGACCACATAAGTTACAAAAATCAATCTAAGTCTATTTTTTTGGAGGTAGAAATAATATTCTACATCTAAAAGATCTGAAAATGTAAAACTATTTAGTATATATAACAAATTCTGCAAAATACGTTCTAATTCTAAACTATGAACAATTAAGAAAGTTAAAGAGAGATACATATAATCAATAAATGAGGGGTAAAAGCAAAGAGATGAAGGAACAAAAAGCAATGTCCCATCTAGCTACTATTACTACTTACCATGAGACTATACATTTTTAACACAGATAAACTGCCAACCTTTGTTATGTAAAATGCCTTAATGACATTTAAGCTTTGTACCTTCTCATATTGTCAATACTCTCTTTTCCCAATCTTCAGTGGAGAAAATTCCCAACTTTCTGCTCTGAAAAGAAGCTACTCAGTCTCAGTAACAGGGTTGGTGTTCGCAGGGTAACACCCTTATCTGCTGCTTTCAGAAATGTTGCCACTGCAGACAGTTTCTGCAGCAGAAGCAAGAGGGCTCTACCCCTCTGCCCACCTCTCCAGCCAGCGAGGTCTAAAGGCAGAAGGCAAAATGCCTGCTATTCTCTCTTTCTGAACAAGAGCCTGCTTTCTGGAGAGCCCTGGTGAATCCCACGTGTTCCAGGTCTTGGATGCTTACTGCCACTTCACAAGTGCATGGGTCATATCATACCTTGGAACTAGCCAGTCTAACAAACTGATTTCCCTCTCAGAGGACAGGGATTGCTTCTTATCCTTGGATCCCAAATGTTGTCACACTGTCTGGCATATAGCAGGCCCCCAATAAAACTTTGACTTGAACGGAAACTTTGCATAAAGGACAGAGTGTCCCAAATTGCTTAAAATCATGCAGGAACTACCAGGTGAGACTTCAGCTTGTGTCACAGCTTCATTTGTGAATAAAAGAGTGTCTATTTCTTTTTATGATTACTTTAAAGCAGCTTTTAAACAGAAATATACATGAATTTTCTCACAGTGGCAACGGTCTTGCTTTAATCCTTGAGCAGTAAAACTATTTTTTTCAATGACTATGAATGCTTATGTGAAATCATGATCATCTGACTGTCAGTGATAAAGAGAATGCAATGATGTTGTACACCAAATGCTATTTCAAGGATAATGAATAATTATATTCAGGGAAGCTCCCTTACTTTCCTAATGGGATTAGCCATACACGCATTCTAGACACGTGAAGAGAGAATTCATTTGTGTAACCGTTATGCTCTTCAAAGTAGTTTCACATATGTTACTTCATTTCAGTTTCACAACTTCCTTCTGGGTTCGGCAGAGGAGCTGTCATTTCCATGTATCAATTAGAACACTGACACAGACAGCTTAAGTAATATGACCAAAGTGACTCTGCAAATTAGTATCGGAACTAGGACAGGGCCATATTACTCCCTCCTCTTGTCCAGGACACACATGTGTGACCCATATTAACTCTTTGGAGAGCAACATTAAGACCAAAATATTATGTGCCGACATATAGAACTTAATATGCACATGGAATCTCCTTCCAAGTGGAGGCATTTTTTTATGGGGAAAGGAAATCTTAGGCCCAACAGCCACATTCTTCAGGGTTGATGAGCTGTTGCTTGAAATTCAGATGGACCTGCGACCATTCTTCCTGCTAGAATTGATTTGCAGAAGGAATGGCAGCCCAAGGTCTGTTGTCAACACTGTCCCACTGCTGCTTTAGCAATTTTCCCCTGCTTTTGTTAAAAGGGATTGCAGAGTACTTTAAAGAGGCACACAAGCTGATGCAACTCTTCTTAGCAGCTCTTGGGCCTTGCAGGAGTGACAAAAGAAACCTGAGGATTTTGTATTTGTTTAGGTTTGTTTTGTATGGAATCCAGGAGTTTGAAAGGACCTCACACATTACTTCATAATCCTCTCCCTTTTTACCATAGGGATACTGATATCCAAGAGGGGAAGTGACTTGCTCAAGGTCACACAGACAGTGGCAGAGCCAGGACTATAACCGTAACCATCTGTTTCCACCCCCATGTTCATTTCTTTTTTCTTTTTTTTTTTTTGAGAGCAGTGTCACTGGCCCTCATATGTGGGATCCGAACTGGGGCCGCTGGCGTCTGAAGCCAGCACTTAACCACCACGCCACTCGGCCGGCCCCTCCATGTTCATTTCTTTAATTGCAACTGAAGTCAGAGTCAGTTCCCTTCATGTAGTACTGCAATTAATACTAAGATGAATGGTTAACTTCTACAGAACTCATCCTGTTTCAAGCACTGTGTTAAGTCCTTTATAGGTATTGTCCTTCATGTTTAAACAGCTTCATTTCAAAACAAACAGCAAACCACTAATAATTTATTGTCTCTCTTTTTTCCTCCCAAGAAGAAAATTCAAAAACTTTAGCTGAACATTGATTTGTACCATCCTATGATGGCTCCTCTTGTGATTTGGCCCTGTGAGGTGCTTCCCTTCAGAACTTGCTCAGTTTTCTCTCACCATGCTATCGCATGGATGGTAATAAATCTTATCAATAAGAGAACATGATGCTAGCCTTTAAAATATATCCCAATTGTTCTTTGAGTTGGGTTTTTAATCTGCAGGAAAAAAAAATCAGTCAGGTAACTGAATTTACTCACGTATTATTTTTTCCTTCTCACATAGTGTCCCTTCATCTCATTTTGAGAATATTATTTTCTCTTAACAAATTTCGTCCCTCCTATCCCCTGTAATTTCCTTCTCTGCTTTTGAACAGCTTGCTAGAGGAGCCTTCTTTTCAAGCATAATGGCTTTGGTCCTTCTAGGGAAGACAAAGGGCTAAATTAAAGGCACAGCTGGTAACTTGACACTGGCTGGGGTGGAATGACTTAGTATTCATTCATTTACCTCTGCCTAGTTGGTTTTCTTTTCTCTCTTTTCTCATCCCCTGAAGGCTGGAAGTAAAGAATCACCAGGTTCTTCATTTGTACTTCCGGCAGCTGGGACTATGGCAAGTGCCTGCCTGGATTTGTCTTCCCTTGAACCAAAGGTGAAAAAGCCCAGAACCAGGATATTAAGCATAGAGGAAATCCAGAATATAAATATCAGCTTTCAGTTGCACTTGCAAATGTCTTTCTCTCTTACAAATACTATACCTCATTTTCTACCTCTGTGAATGCGTTATTTTGTTGAAGAGATAATTCATACTGTGAATATATTATTACAACTCTGTTTAGTGGAAGAGTATTCCTTTACTTGTTCGTTCATTCGTTCATTCATTCATTCACAGAATATTTACCATATTCTAGGTATTATGTTATACCCTTGCGTATGTTATACCCTTGCGTAGTCAAAGATGAATCATGCAGTCTCTGCCCTTGAGAAATCATGTTTCGCTAGGACAACAGCGATTTAACCAGGTTTTGATGCAATATGGTAAGTGCAGTGATAAAAGATGCAAAGATGAGAAATGGTTGAACTGCTGTATTTTGATAAATCAGGGGTGTGTATATACAATTTATAAAAACTAAATGAAAGTTGCTGAGAATGTTTTGATTATCTCTTGCCTCCGCCCTTCCCTTCTGCCTCTGCTCCCTTTAAGATGTTTTAGAGCAACCACACCTTATAGGAGGGTTTATCTTTCCTGAGATAGGCTTACCAAGAGATTGAAAAATCAACACATTAATAGAAAAAAGTTTGTTACCACTTCAAAAATGTTCGACTATCCTCTTGACACTCCAAAAATGTTGGAACCATACATTCTTGAGTCACTGGGCAATATTTATAGTTTAGAGAAATATAGGATGAGGGCTGTTATGAATTCCTGTTATTAAAATTTGCATTGTTGGCAGTCTGATTTCATTCAGGCCTAGCTTAAAGTCTTTCAGCTCCTGGAAGCCCGTGTATGTGTTGCAGAGTGTAAGTCAGGGAAGGGGGCTGCTTTGGGAGACTAATGCTCTCAGAATTGAGTCACAGGCATAAAGTAACCTCAAATGTAAACAGAAAAGGTGATAAAAATAGGAAATGCTTTCAAAACTTTACTGATATCAGAAAAATGGTAAAATTCTAGGCTGCTTAGGGATGGTTACTTGTGTGAAGACACCAGTATTATTCTATAATGTTTATTGGGTTTTAATCAATAAAATAATAGACAATACATGCATATGGTATGTCAGCTACTTATTATCTCTCTCTTGAGGCAATCACTGTGATCAATTTCTTATGTATCTTCTTAGAGATAGTCTATATGTCTACAAACACATATGATGAAATTATGATAATTATTTTCCCATGGCTACCCAGTTGTCCAAATGTCTTTTACTGAAACATTTGCATTCTGCCCACTGATGTGAAATGATAACTTTATGAAACATGAAATTCTCATATGTGTTTGTATCTATTTCTGGGTTACGTTTTATTTCATCAACATGCCTGTCAATTCATCCCAGTACCGCACTATCTTAATTGCCATATACAGAATTATAATGCACTTTAATGTATTCCAAGAATAATGCCCCCTCATTACTTTTCATTTTCAGGAATTTCAAGGTTATTCTGAATTCTTTTTATTTCTTTTTTTATTTTTTGGTAGTTCTTTTTTTAGATTTATAGAAACCTAACCATGATTTCCCTGCCTTTATGTGTTCCTAAAGGCCAGGCATTTGGGTAAATATGACCAACTGCAGATTTTAACTGAGTTAAATAGAGAGATAAAATATATTATGATAATCTTTACAGTTCATTTAAATGATTATGAATCAAACATCAGTAGGTCTTACTCTACTTCCAGCCATGCCAATTATTAACTGTGAGGCTATGGTTAAGCTATTCCACCTCTCTAAGACTCAATTTTCTTATTTGTAGAAAATACAATTCTTAAAAACATGTTATGGTTTAACAAACAAGTGATTCATAAAGGTAAAGTTTTTAAAAAGTTCCGAGGAAAGAAAATTATTCAGAATTTTAAGACCACTATCCATTAATTCCAGTAATTTAGTTTTCAAATCTCGTTCAATTCTTCCAATAAGTACGTTTCAGCTAGGTGCTCCTATGTAGTTGACATCTCTTTTTCTAATACTTGCTAATCTCCCATTTTAACAAAGAGAGAACAGGATTCAGCTCAGTGCCTCTAGCAGAAAATAGTTTTTAGTCAAATTTAATATTGTTTTGTGGTTGTATTTATTTTTAGGCCACATTCTATTTATGGAAAGAGATACTGCTTTTCCACTCATTACAGTGACCAAGTTTCCTTTTAAAATAAATGTATTTAAGTATAAGAAAGTGAGCCAACTTCTAATAGAAAAATACTAATTAAATAATAATAGAGCTGATACACATAGAGGAAAAATCATGAAAGTGATTTGAGAATGATTGAAGTATGGGAAACAGTAGATTATGTGATTGAGGCAGAGACTGGCTAGGTAATCACCAAATTCAATTTCTTTTTATTGGACATATTGGAAGATTACATTTTCCAGCCTCCCATAGAGTAAAGTTGGGACGAGGTGACTAAATTCTGGTCCATGGAATGTGGGTAAGTGTTATTTGCCACTTTCAGGCCTGACTCCTGAAATATCCCATGAATTCCTCTGCTCATCCTCTGTTCCCTTGTCACCGACCAGTCATAGCATATCCAGTGGAGGACTCTGAGGTCATAGAGGATGGTGAAGCCAGTAGATGCAATGAGCTTGGATTCCTGAGTCCCCATTTGGAGGAGAGCTGCCCAGGATTGCTGCCAGGAACATGCGAATTGGACTTTGCACAAAGGAGACAACCTTTTACTTACGTCACTGAGATTTGGGGATAATTTGTTACAGCTACAGCAGTTAGCCTACCCTGACTAACATAGCGATCTTTGAGGACTTCAGTACTTAGGACAGTGACTTACCTGTGTATGGGGGATACTTGGTAAATGCTTGTTGAATAAGTTAATTTTGTCCTATTTTAATCTGTCCTCATTCATAATTGTTAGATGGTAATGTTATTAGGTATAGGATTGAGCTTTCAGTTCAATTTGTAACCCTGTTCTGTGGCACATTAAACGGCTCCACTATGTTAGATGACATTAAAGTTTTTGAAATAAAATTGGTTTTAATTACTGTTTTAAAAAATATGCCCTATGATACCTTTAAAACCAAGGTGGGTGAGATTGAAAATAGGGTACCTTATTACTCAAAATATTGGGAGTCTCAGCCTTAGAATGTGGATATAAATTCAGTGTTCTTACAAAATTTCAAAGACTTAAAATGATTTAGAGTCTACTCTAGATCAGACCATCCCTCTGCTTCCAGAGGGAACTGTTTTTCACTCTCATAGACACAATAGCTGTTTGTAGCTTATAAAATAGCAACAGCAGGCCTCCCAAGGTGTGGTTTCCCTTAGATATTGTTCTAGGGTCTTAGAACTTTCATATTCAGGAAACTCTTCTTTGGGGAGGATCAAATAAAATATTATATGTTGAAGTCCTTTGTAAAACATTAAAGTCCTATACAACTATAACATTATTGTTAGCCATTGTTCTACCATTAAAGCCCTTTTCCTCTTCTATTGCCTTCTTAATCTGGTAACAAAATTTTCTTTACTGATCAGCCCCTTAAAAGAATATCACTTGAAAGGCAAATTAGAAACATCTACATTGCATATGTAAATATCCAAGTAATTAGATGTTATGTTCCTGAAACAGGTGCTATAAGTTAAAATGGAAAAGAATCAAGGCGGCTAATTTTCCTATTGAAAACATGTTATTGGAGGTAGTACGGTGGAGTTGCTGAACAATTCTGAGCCATATATTCCTTATGTGCAGAATGGGGGAAATAATAGTCCCTATCTTTTAGTGCTGTTGTCACAATTAAATGAAATAATGTATGTGGCACACATAAGACAATGTCTGAAGCATAAAGAGTGCCCAATAAAGAGAAGCTCTAACATTATTATGATGATCGTAAATATAAACTCAAGTTCTAGCTCTGCCACGTACGTACTGGTTGGTTAGTCCCGGGAAAGCTGTCTAACCTCTCTGTGCCTCATTTCTCTCATTGGTAAAATGTGAGTGATGATATTAGGGCCTATATGATTGTTGTGAGGATCAAATGAGACAATATATGCTTTAGCCCTTTCTCCCCATTTACAACCAAACTTTCTGAAAGAGATGTCTTCCCCTCTGGACTCCTCTTTCTCTTCCCTTACCCTTCACTGGTGATGCTTTCATCAAGGTCACAGACAGCCTCATTGTTGGTAAAGCCTGTGGACATGTTTGATCTGCATCTTTTTTTTTTTTGAGGGCAGTGTCACTGATCCTCATATGTGAGACCCGAACCGGGACCACTGGTTTCCCAGGTCAGTGCTTAACCACCGTGCCACATGGCCGGCCCTGATCTGCATCTTATTTGACCTGTCTTTAGTATCAATGAACACTGACTGATTCCGTCTGGAAACACCCTTTCCCTTGGCTTTCCTGACAGCACCCTCTTTGGGGTTCTTCCTTCCTCTCTTCTTTCCTGTTTTTGTATAGCCCTCTTCCTCTTACTGCCTCTTGTACCTTGGGAATCTGTTAAGGTTTCTTCTCATTCTACACACTCTCTCGGGATGATCTGTACTGCTCCCATGTCTGATAATTCTCTTTCAGATCTCTTTCAGGCTTCATCAGATATATTGAATTCAAGGCCCATATATTCGCCTATTTTGATAATTCACCCAGAAAATCTAATAGACACCCAACACAACATGTACAAAATTGAATGCATCACCCAACTCTCCTACTTTCCCCCAAACTACTTCTCCTGTGTTCCCATTTGACCATACCAGGAAGCTTGGGTGAAATTTGACTTTTACCCTATCAATCTATTCAACAGATCCTGACATTTTTACTTGAAGAGGCAGTAGAATATGATGGTTAAGAACAGGGGCCTTCTACTAGTTGAGAGATCTTGGTTAAATTACTTAATGTCTCTGGCCTCAGTTTCCTCAGCAGTGACCACTTCATAGGGTTGTTGTGTGGATCAAGAGATAGTGCAAGTAAAGTGCACACTACAGAATCTGACACTAAACAAAAGCTATTGTTATCGATGATATCCTTAACAACTCTCCAATCTACATACTTCTCTTTATCCCCCACCACCACTCTGATAGTTTAAGCCACCTTAATTTCTCACCTATGCTACTGCAGTAGCCCCTTTGCTGATCACTCTATTCTGGTCCCCGATAAATCTATCTTCCACAATATAGCCAGAATATTTCTGGAATATAAATTAGATTATATCTCTTCCCTGCTGAAATCCATTCAATGGCTTCCCACTCCCCTCAGGATAAAGTCCAAACTCCTTAACTTCTCCAGTTTATGTCTAGGTACATCATCCCTCTCCTCTATCAGGGTCTTTTCACATCCTTTGAGTAAACCAGTTTTCTCTACTCTTATTCCCTCCTTTATCTGGTAACTCTTAATAATCTTTCAAATCTCAGTTTAGGTATCACTTCCTCCATTTCTGGCTACTTGAGACTGGATTAGGCACCTCTCTATGCTCCCATAGTACCCTGGGGTCATTTACTCCTATGTCCACCTGTTACACTAAATTAGCACTACCTGTTTCTATGCCTATATCCCTAAAAATCTAAGTCCCTGAGGGTGTAAAATGTCTTTTCCACCACTGCATTTTCAGTGCCCAACACAGTTCGTGGCTCATGGTAAATGTTCAATAAACATTTGTTAGAAGAACAAAAATATTACCTAAAAACCAATAGCCCACTTTAATCTAGAAATGTCATATACCATAATTTGTATTCAACTATAAACACATATCTGATCACCTTAAAGTTTTTTAGAGCATATGTGAATCAACATAAGAAGGCAGTGCTAAAAAGATACTCCTTCCTCTCCTAAAAGAAATTTGCCATTAACCACCCATTGTCACCTTTGTATCTCTCACACATATAAAATTATTATTATCTGTAGTTATTAGATACTTAATGACAGAAATTCAGTATCTAGTACAGGACCCAGGGAGAATTGTCATTTGGGGTCTAGAACCAGAGAGAGAGATTCTGTTGTCCCAGACTACATTTGAAAGCAAACTATCAGGATGACATAATTTGTGCACTGTCTGCTGTTGAACTGCTGTAGGAATGTCATGGGTGTGGTTTGCTAAACTCTGGAAGAGAAATAAGAGGAAAGTGAACTGCTACAAAGCCAGGACTGGCTGGAGTACTCATCCCATGGAGAACGAGAGGATGCTTGGTTCCATCTCCATGCTTGGGTCATTGCAATGTGATTGGTGAGATATATATTTGGCTGACTTTTATATGGCTCTATACTGTCTTTTGAAAAATGTTTCCCTGCCACCTCAGGAGTAGGAAAAATATATTGAAAGCTAAAATTTTGTAGGTAATACTGTGAAATTGGACATGTTGGTGATATATCATGCTCAGAGTATTTTTGTTTCTTTTTCCTTTCCTTTTTTTTTTTTTTTTCAGCTGAGCCATCCTACTACCTGTTGGCAGCTCAGCAGCAGCTCAGCTCGGGCTGGGCATCGAACTGCTGTTGCTCAGAGCTCAGTTCACACTCTTGAGCGAGCTCTTAACCAACTGAGCCACTTGACCGGCCCTTCAGAGTATTTCGTTAAAGCCTGGTGAACTCATAACTTATAATTTTTCTGTTGTGACTTTATTTTGTATTTTATTTATTTATTTATTTAAAATATTTTATTGGGGAATTGGGGGAGGGGAACAGCATTGGGGAATGGGGAAGGGGAACAGACAAGTTGCTATCTTTTTGTTCTTCAGTCTAGTTGCAGAGGACGTTGCTTCACTGGCCCATGTTGGTATCGTCATTGCGCTCTTCCCGGGTGAGGCAGATCAGTCGCTGGCCTCTGGATGGTCACTCACCGCTGCTATTGGCAGCTCAAGCTGGCTGCCGGCCACTCACTGTAGCCTTTGGCAGCCCACTGCAGCAGGGGCTGCAGCCCACACCATCGCCGGGGCTCACACAGCCCAGCTCCCGGTAGAGCTGTTGTTAGCTGTAGAGGGCAGTGTCACTGGCCCTCATATGTGGGATCCGAACCGCGGCTGCTGGCATCCCAAACCAGCTCTTAACCAATGCACCATTCGGCCGGCCAGTATACTTTTTACCCCTCAAAGTGACAACCCCACTCCCGCAATTTGCCATGCCACTCCCCCCATATCATACATATCTATTACAATTCCCTTCACTCCCTTCCACAGTATACTCTGCATCCCGTGACTATCTATGTATTCAATTACAGTTGGCATACAATATTATACAACATCAGCTTCAGGTGTACAGTGCAGTGGTCAAGCCTCTAATCCATCCATGAAATGGTCTCCCTAATAAGACTTGTGAACATCTGACACCCCACAAAACATTTACAACATTATTAATTATATTCCCTGAACTGTCTTTCATATCCCTGTGGCAATATTGTAGTTACCTATTTATGCTGTCTAATCCCTTTCCCTTCTCCCTCATCCCCACCCCCCTCCCAACTAGCAACCATCAGTTTTTCCTCTATATCTATGAGACTGTTTCTGTTTACTTTGCTCGTTCATTCAGTTTTTCAGATTCCACATATAAGTGAGATCATATGGGATTTGTCTTTCTCTGACTGACTTATTTCACTTAACATAATAGTCTCTAGGTCCATCCATATCGTTGTAAATGGTATGATTTCATTCTTCTTTATAGTGGAGTAATACTCCATTGTAAAAATATACCACAGTTTCTTAATCCAGTCGTCTACCTATGGGCATTTCAGTTGTTTCCAAGTCTTGGCTATTGCAAATAGTGCTGCAATAAACATAGGGGTGCATATATATTTTTGAATTAGCGTCTTGGGTTTCTCTGGATAGATACCGACGAGTGGAATTGCTGTGTCATACAGTAGTTCCATTTCCAGTTTTTTGAGATACCTTCATACTGATTTCCATAATGGCTGCACCAATTTGGAGTCCCACCAATAGTGCACCAGGGTTCCCTTTTCTCCACACCCTCGCCAGCACTTGTTGTTTGTTGATTTATTGATGATAGCCATTCTGACGGGAGTGAGGTGGTATCTCATTGTGGTTTTTATTTGCATTTCTCTAATGATTAGTGAGATTGAACCTTTTTTCATATGCCCAGTTGGCCATCTGTATGTCCTCTTTAGAGAAATGCCTCTTCATATCCTCTGCCCATTTTTTAATTGGGTTGTTTGATGTTTTGGTGTTGAGTTGAATGAGTGTTTTTTGTATATTAACCCCTTATCAGATATATCATTGGTAAATATCTTCCTCCAGACCATTGGCTTTTTAAATCCAAAACATATTGGGACAATTAGGAGATTCAAGAAAATGTGGAACCATGATAGACTATATGTTCTAAGCAGGTTTTCCAAGGTTCTCTTGCAAATTAAAAAGATGAAGATGGTCCTTTATGACTTGACCTGGCCTCTGTTTAGCTAACTTAGAAAAGGCCTTTAGAGTATGAGACATTTCTACAACTTGGATCAATGTTCATTAACAGAGTGTCCTGACTGGAGAGGGACCCAGGTTTTGTGGTTCCTAAAGTATTTTTAATTTGGGGATGGAGGGGTATTTCTAAGAAAAATCATATGAAAAATACCTTATTTTTGTAAATTTTACAGTAATATATAACCCTGTGGACACATTGCTAGTGCCTCTGTCAGTGGTGGGTCTTAAAACTTAAGCTACATTAGCTTCATGGTAAACCTGCCTGTGTTTCCAGCATTTCAGAAGGTGTTCATACATTGAACAGGAAGGATGTGAGAAGGGTGAAAAGAGACATGTTGCTGACAATGGATGTCAGTATGTTAATTAAAAACAAGAAAATCAAGGGCCGGCCGAGTGGTTCAGTTGGGTAAGAGCTCACTCAAGAGTTTGAGCTGAGCTCTGAGCAACAGCAGTTCGATGCCTAGCCTGAGTTGAGCTGCCGCTGTGCTGCCAACAGGGGCAGGCATGGCTCAGCTAAAAATAAAAGAACAACAATAACCCCCCCCCCCCAAGGAAATCAGCCCCAAATTGTTTAAAGAAGTGGGAACTCTCCATAGGACATGAAGAAAGCACTAAATTCTTGAAAATGGTGAAAGCAAGTTGGTCTCTACTCTCACACAGTTGTGATTAGATCTGTCTTACTCTTTTGTTCTCATAGTCTAGCCTCAAAAATGTTTCTGTTTCGGGCCGGCCGAGTGGCACGTTGGTTAAGAGCTGGCTTGGGACACCAGCAGCCCCAGTTGGGATCCCACATATGAGGGCCAGTGACACAGCCCTCTACAGCTAAGATGGTAAACAACAGCTCCACCTGGAGCTGGGCTGTGAGTCCCGAGGACTGTATAGCTGCAGCCCCTGCTGCAGTGAGCTGCCATAGACTACAGTGAGTGGCCGGCAGCCCACGTGAGCAGCTGGGATAGGCGGTGTGAGCTACCAATAGCCACTGTGAGCGGCTGTCCAGAGGCCGGCGACCGATCTGCCTCACCCAGAAGAGCGCAATGATGATACCAACATGGGCCAGTGAAGCAACGTCCTCCACAACTAGACTGAAGAACAAAAGGAGAGCAACTTGTCTGTTCCCCTTCCCCGATTCCCCAACACTGTTCCCCTACCCCAATTCCACAATTAAAAAAAAATTATTTTAAAAAAATGTTTCTGTTTTTTTATGATGTTCCATGGTTAGAATTGGTGCAATCCAAGATAGCCACTTAAGAAACTCTTCATTGCTGAGATGGAAAAGACCCACATTAGTGTTCATGTGTGTGCATGCTGCTCATCTATTAACCTCACAGACTTTACTTTTGACAGTTATTTGATGGCATAAAGGATGGAAAATAGCTCATGCCATTAAAGCTTATTATTAGCCTGCATTTTTAAGGGGTTAGAGAATTTAATGGTGTTACATGAATTCTGATTCACGAACGTGTTAAAACGGTATCCTTTTAAAGCTTAGACATAACCCATGAGGTGGCTATATATACTTTTTAAAGGTCATAACATAGTCAGTAGCCAATTATTTGGGAAAACTAGGGGAAATTTTAAAATACATTTACTGAATGTGTAATCTGTGCACTGCTAGACCCACCACTTTCCATGAATAGGAGTTGTGTTGCGTTATTTAATCATGTAGCTTTAGTAGTAAGGAGCAATTTCAGGGGACAATTTATTTCTTGAAAGTCTTCTAAAATATAGGTGGCTGCTTCTTAAAGGAAACCTGCTGTAGAAAATCCCAAATTTTACATAGTAAAGGATTAAGGGAGTGATCAATGATATAATAAGTTATTCTTTCCTTGAAAAGAGTAGCCACAAGATTTCTTTAAATAGCATATACTTCTCTAATGTAGTTCAAATTTGGTAGGAAGAGTCTTCTTACAGCCTTGGCTTCTAGTTGGCTGTGCTCTGGGAAAGGCTCTTCTTCATCTCTCTTTTGTCTTTGGCAAAACAGGAATACAATCTGTTAGATGAGTTGTTTTGAGTATTTAATGAGATAACTTATGAAAACATGACCTACACAGTGCCTGACACATGACAGTTAATCCATAAATGCTATTTAAAAGTGCTGATTTAGAATATTTCTTGTAAGGCAAACAGATTTGCTTCCTCTGGGTTCTTTTATTTATTTTGTGGATGCATTTTTTGCTTTTATTTTAGGTTTACCAGTGACATTTATGTTGGTAAGAATGAAAACTCTACTTACACACGTTTTAGTGAAAGTACTTTTATTTAAGACTTTTATTGGGTAATTGGGGAAGGGGAACAGACAAGTTGCTGTCCTTTTGTTTTTCGGTCTAGTTGTGGAGGACGTTGCTTCACTGGCCCATGTTGGTATCATTATTGCGCTCTTCCCAGGTGAGGCAGTCGGTCTCCAGCTTCTGGACGGCAGCTCAGGTCAGCTCACAGAGGCTGCCAGCTGCTCATGGTAGCCTATGGCAACCCTCTGCAGCAGGGGCTGCAGCCTAGGCAGACCCCGGTGATTCACAGGAGCCCAGCTCCAGGTTGAACTGTTGTTCACCATCTTAGCTATAGAGGGCAGTGTCACTGGCCCTCATGTGGGATCCGAACAGGGGCCCTGCTTCTCAGAGCTGGTGTCCCAAGCCAACGCTTAACCAAAGCGCCACTCAGCCAGCCCTGAAAGTATTTTTTTTTTGAGGGCAGTGTCACTGGCCCTCATATGTGGGACCCGAACAGGGGCCCCCGGCTTCCCAAGCCAGCGCTTAACCACCGCGTCACTCGGCCGGCCCCTGAACGTATTTTTAGTGAGCTGTTTTAATTGCTTTTTATGAATCCATTTATTAAAAGTCAATTTCAAAATTAATACTTTCAAATACCTAGATATAACTCACTTTTTTTTTCTATTTAGCTGAGCAATCCTCCCACCTGTTGGCAGCTCAACGGCAACTCAGCTCAGGCTGGCATCGAACCGCCGTTGCTCAGAGCTCAGCTCGCACTTTTGAGCGAGCTCTTAACCAACTGAGCCACTCGGCCGGCCCTTATAATTTACTTTTGATTGGGGATTTCTAGGTTTTAAGATGCCTCTCTGTAAAATTAATCACATTCCCATGTGTCCTTAGCACATTCTGTAGTCTCAGATTGTTCACATAATTCTCCGAGATAAGGCATTGAGTTCCTCTAGGGCAAAGGCAATATTTTATTCATCTTTGTAAGCCCATTACCTAGTACATAATAGCTTCGCAATAAATGTATGATGAATTGACCATGATTTCTTCTACTTAGTCTATAGTAGAAATTTCAATTATTTCTATTTTTTATTATTTTTTCTCCTCATTCTATACTCTCTCCCTAAGCAGTTTCTCCATACCCCAAGCTTTGATTATGATCTGTATGGTAACAATTTTCACATTTCTATCTATCTCCAACTCAGACTTCTCCTCTGACCTTCAGAATGAATATGTTTGCTCTCAAAGGTACATTGAATTGAACATGCTCTCAACTGAACATATCTTCAATCCCAAACCAGTTTCTTCCCTGTCTTATACGTCTCAGTAAAGAGGCCACTGTCTATTTAATTGCCCAGCCAGAAACCCAGAAGGCACCCCAGATACTTCCTTCTCTCTTACTTCCCACATCCAGATAAGTCTTTGAATTCCACCCATTTTTCTCACCCATTTAATCACTTGAAACCATTTACTTCTTCCTATCCCTACTGTCATGCTAGCTCAAGCCATCATTATCTCTCCCCTGTACTTTTTTCTTTCTTTTTCCCATTTAGGGCAAATCTCATGTTTAACATTTTCTTATGAAAACTTTCAAGCACTCAGAAAGATGGAATAGTATAATGTACACCCATTTATGCATCACTAGATTTAACCATTTTTAATATTTTGTGTATTTGCTACATCTATTTTGTAAAGTACTTTAATGTAAATTACCAACATAAATACTTCAATATAAGTCTCCAAAAATTAAAGTTATTTTCCTACATAACCACAATCGCATTATCACATTTAACAAATGACCAATAATTTCTTCACAACATCTAATACTCAGATATTCAAATTTCCCCAATTGTCCTAAAAAACACATCTTTGAAATGTGATCAAATCAGGAATATCCCATCACGAACCATGTATTGCATTTGTAAGTTCTTTTAATTTAGAACATTAGCACCCTCCCCCTCCACCAACTACCCTCTCTTTTTTAAACTTTGAGATTTTTAAGAGAGCTAGCCAGTTCTCCTGTACAACATCTCCTGTACAACTTTTCTGGATTTTAATGATTGCTAACTTATGGTATTGTTTAATTTGTTCCTTTATCCCCAGCATATTCTGTAAACTGGGATTTAGATTTAAGAGGCTTCTTTGGATTCAGGTGAAATATTTTAGACAAGAATCTCTGTTACAGACTGAATTGTGTCTCTCCAAAATTCATATATTGACATCCCAACCCCGGTACCTCAGAATGTGACTGTATTTAGAGGTAGGACCTTTAAAAATATGATTAAGTTAAAATGAGGCTGCTACGGTGGGCCCTGATCCAATATGACTGGTGTCCTTATAAGAACACAAGATTAGGACATACACAGAGAGACACCTGGGATGTTCATGCACAGAGGAAAGACCATGTGAGAACAGAAGAAGGTGACCACCTATAAGCCAGGGAGTGAGACCTCAGAAGTAACCAAACCTATTGATACCTTGATCTTGAATTTCTAGCCTCCAGAACTGTGAAAAAATCAATTTTGGTTGTTTAAACAACCTAATTTGTGGTATTTTGCTATAGCAGACCTAGCAAACAAATACAATCCTGATATGCCGTATACTCATATTACATACCATCAGGAGGCACATAATGTCTGATTCTCACACCACTAGAGATGCTAAGATTGATTGATCACTAAAGTCAGGTGAGAACACCCCGATGCCTCCACTGTAAACTTATACTTCCCCATTACAAGGGATCTGTTGGGCAATGCTTTGGCATCACACAAATATCCAGGTCCCCATGAGTTTTTCAACCTTCCATTGATGATCTGGCCAGAATCAATGGTTTTATTATCATACCAGGACTATTTCAACAGCTTTCTCATCAATCTCCTCCTTTTCACTCTGAGTCACTGTTAGCCTATACTGTGCCTTCGTATAACTGACAAAAGGAACAACCTTTGAGTAGACATACTCAGATTCTGGACTTATTATTTGACAAGAAGAGCTCAGGCTGTATTTCAACCTCCACTTGCCCCTCAGTAAGGCCTCCTTGATCATGAGCAGCCTGCGCAATTGTATATGGCAGCCCTGCTTGCCATGCTCCATTCCATTCTCTACACAGCAGAGTGAAAAACAGCAATCTAATCACTCACCTGCTTCAAACCATTTCAAACTGTTGCATTAAACTTGAAATAAAAAACCTTTTGGGCTGGCCGTGTCACGCGTTGATTAACAGATGGTTTGGGACGCCAGTGGCCCTGGTTCGGATCCCACATAGAGGGTCAGTGACACTGCCCTCTACAGCTAAGATGGTGAACAACAGCTCCACCTGGATCTGGGCTGCTGCGAGTCCCCGGGCAGCATAGCTGCAGCCTCTGCTGCAGTGGGCTGCCATAGGCTACTGTGAGTGGCCGGCTGCTGGTGTGAGCTGCCAAGAGCCGCTGTGAGCGGCCGTCCAGAGGCCCGTGACCGATCTGCCTCATCCAGGAAGAGCGCAATGTTGGTACCAACATGGGCCAGTGCAGCAACGTCCTCCGCAACTAGACTGAAGAACAAAAGGACAGCAACTTGTCTGTTCTCGTTCCCCAGTTCCCCAACACTGTTCCCATCCCCCAATTCCCCAATAAAATCTTTTTAAAAAAATTCTTTAAAGAGCCCTTCATGATTTACTGTTCAACTTATCTTCTACCACTCTTGGCCTAGTTCATTAAACTCCACCCCACTGTTCTCTTTGTAATTCTCCAAGTGCATCAAGTTTCTCTCCATTCATGCTTGCCCTTCCTCTTCTTAAGAGTCCTTGCCACTCTTCCCCTTGGTATCCTCATTTTTCACCACAGACCAGGTTTACTCAGCTCTCATGGTGCCGTGCTTTTTCTCTGTAGCATGTAGCACAACTATAAATAAGTATTCACGTCATCAATTGTTTAATATCTGCTTCCCTAACTAGATTGTAAGCTCCAGGAAGAGAGAGACTGTGTCTATAGTGTTGTCATTTTAGCCTTAGCAACTTACACTACCTGGAATGTAGTAGATGCTATTAATAATTCAAGGTTTGTTGAATTAATTACAGAAAGGACGCATCATAGCATAGTAAACTGCAAAATGGGCATACTGCTGTGGATCTCACAGGGTTATTGAGAGGATTACAACAAAGAGGATGCACATACATGCCTGGCACACAGTAGGCGCTCAGCAGATGTCCCACACATCACCTAAACTATTTATAGATTTGGTGAGGTGTTTTTGCTGGGTGTATTAGGGGAGAGAAGAATGAGAAAACACGGTATTGGACATCTAAAACTAATTTTATATTATCAACTGTGGCTTACCAATATTTGTTCGGCAGTCCTGTCCTGCACATAAAAGGCATTTTCTTCTGACAGTAGAAGCTTTTGCTTTAACATAAACTCTTCTATTCAATTTCCGGGTTTCGTGAGGGTAGTTTATTTAAGGATCCCAGGAGCAGTCCTTTCTGCTAGCTCTTTCATGGTTGAAATATATTTTGGAAAAACAAGATTCCACTACATGACCTGACAGAATTTTTAAAAAATCAATATGGCTAATAGTAATGGGTAAAGAATCGAATTCCTATTTTAAGGTGTGGTAAGAATCTTTGAGAATATAGGTCTAAAACTTGTAAAAACTGGTGTTCTACTTGTCCCTCTAGTAACTAGAGTCTAATGGGATCTGTAAAATGTCTAGGAGAGAGGGCTTGGGGGAGTCACAGCAGAATATGACTGATCTGAAGGCCTTTGTGAGGGGCCCTGAATCAAAGTTTGCAGTTGCCTGAGCTTTGAATCCCTCCCTCCAGCCGTCCAGTGATACCACGCTGGTGGCGTCGACCTCAGGGTCATTCTTTTTTAAACAATTATGTTTAATTTGTGAATGCAGTTTCCAAATGCAAAAGCTCCCCTGCCCTCCCCTGATTCCCTCTGTGGAAGAATGTGTGAATTCACATGTATCCTGTCCTAACTACCAGGATAAATTGCAATCGGAAGACATTGTGCCACATCCCGTATATTTGAGAGAATAATGAACACAGAACATAAAAGTAGGTCTCGTTGTAGCATTACGCTTCTTCTCTGAGTACAAAAATTGCCAAAGTGCCTTAGCTTATCATCTACTTTACTTTTGGGTTTTGATTCTCTGACCAGATTGGGCTAAAAGTAAAACAGGAGGTGAAAGTCCTTACTTCTGTTTGTGAATCTTTCTTCTTCTATCTTTTTTAAAGCAGTCTTCTTTTTTCCCCCTCTCTTTTGCCTCAATTGAAAGAGAAAAAAGTTTTTGTCAGCACTCCTGTTTCTTTTGTTGTTTTCTTTTTCTCAGAAGTCTTTTTCTGCTTTTATCCTAATCCCAGTCATGCATGAGAGAACAGTTGTGCTCTGTTGTTTGGCTGTTCTGCTAGTTTTGAATCAGTGGGACTCCCTCTTTGTTCTCTTTATTATCTGAACACAGAAAGGTAAAAGAGTAGGAATAGGGATTGGAACTCTTAAGAAGACAGACCTATATTTATTTAGATTTAATTCATTTTTGGGGGCCATGTCGATAATAATTAAGGAGTTGCAGGGAATAGAACTGAGATCTCAGTTTTCCTACCTAGAACATTTTAAATGGTATCTCTGGAAATAATGCATTTTAACCACATGTTCTAATTTTGATGAGTCTTGGAATCTGCTCAGCGATCGAATGTATGTATGTCTGTTTCTTTCCCCCTTAAGTCTGAGACTTTGCAGCAGTTGCTTTACAATTCAAACTGCCTACCTGAGGTGATGCCTGCGTGGGATTTAGAATGGACTTCATGATAAGATCATTTTAAATTCACACAAGATTTGCCTATTACCAGAACACCAAAGAAGCCTGGGTAGGTTTTTATATTTATATTTTTATTTTTGTGATTTTTGAAGGGCATTCAGAAGTGAGACTTGAATTTAGGATGAACAGGAGAGGGCTTCATTCTTACAAAACAGCCCCTTTCTGATGTGGTTATCCAACATGGGCTTGCTCTGGGTCGTCATGGTGATCGTGTAGGCCTGAAAATTTTCACAGGCTCAAACTATGAAGTTTTGAAAACTGTTTTGATTAATTTTTCCTCCACTCCAACTTCTCTCTCACTTTAACTGTTTGCTCTTTTGTTTCATACTTGATTTATGGCAGTTTGCTGTCATTTAAATAGATGTGCATTTTGAAATTCCTCCTTTCTATGCTAATGCAAAGAAAAAAATAACCCATGCAAGTCATGCTGAAAGACTTGGTTATTGTTGCTTGCTGGATTTCTACTCTCTGTGGTTGTCGAGCCTAATTCTAAGTAATTCAGGCTCCTCAGTGGGGGCAGTGCATAGCTCCACAGGAAATTATGATAGCAAAAGTCTTCCTGTCGAGCCCTGCACTTGGTACTACAAAGTGCCTCGGGCTGCAGCTACCTGAATAGGGTTGAATTAGACCAGACAACCGCATCATCCCACTTCTTAATCTATTAGAGCGTTATACAAGTGGCAATTGTTGATTGCAAAAATGGGATTAAGAGGCTCTTCAAGTGAATTGATTTTCTTGTGAGAACAAAAAGAGGAAAGAGAAGGCTTCGTTTGAATTACACAGCCAGAAAGTTTCATGAATGGGGTTCACTCCAAATGTTAGAATTAAAGCAATCAGTGCTTCCCCCATGGGGTATGCAGGTGAGAGAAATAAACTGCTCTAAAGCAGCAAATTACGCACAAAACCCAAGTGTAAGGCATCTGTGTTGCAAGACTCCCCAGAATAAAGTAGCCACCAGAAAGCTGCCTAATAGTGTGACACAGACAAATGATCTCCATGGTTCCTTTCTGGCCCTGCGCACTGGAGTTGGCTTCAGCTGGGGTGTGTTGATGAGTCAGGTGAGTTGCAGACATTTTCATGATCCAGTCTTTTATTTGTCCAAGATGACACGTCTCTCCCTCCCAGGTTCGTAGGTCCATGCTCTCTGTTTAAGTTTTCCCATGGGCTAAGTCTCATTTAAAAGTCACTCAATTGCCTAGGTTTATTTTCCTTTGAAGTGTCCTTAGATCTTTGACTCTGGATTACTCTGGAAAATGTAAATTGATTCTCTCCTAGTTGGATTAAAATTCTGTTTTACTTTTCCAAAGTGCTGTTTAGTTTGGAAGGACATCCATCATAGTTATTTTTCTACTGAAGGCCAAATGGCACTGTTAGGTCTCTGCCACAGGGTGATTATACAGGTCTCATAAACACACAATCTGTTGATTTAAATTCGTATCATGCTCAAAGCTGTAATAAACAATCTCAAATGGATTGAAAACTCATCAGGATCCTGAAAGAAAACATGTAGAGGATACACACATGAATCTCATATTCTAATACATAAAGTGATACTAAGGGTCACTTGAATGTTGGTTGCTTTCTTTGGCATATCATGCATCACAAATGTATCTAGAATGATTATTTATCTGGCGGCATAAGCTGTCAGAAACTCCAAGGGTGTGGAGAATAGAAATGACACACTGATGCCAGCTGGGGAAAGAAACTGACCAGAGCAGATGGGGGAAGCCTCCTATTACCTCTGCCTTTAAGATCATGTCACAGACTAACCAGCAGCACACAATTTGGAAAGCCCAAGCCCTTTGACAACACAATTGGCGACAAGCAGTTGAAATGTGTTAGAAGAGGCTCCTGTTTAGGAAGATAAACCTAACTCTAAGTGACAATGAACTCTCCACAGATCTGAGACTTCTCAGAAGAAAATCCATGTTGACGAATGTAGGAAATGAAAGTGTCTGCCTTTCCCTCACCTATCAGCCTCAGGGGTTAGGGAAGAATGTGATGATGGGGGAGGCCACCTTTGTTTACAAGCACAAAAAGGACCATCTCTCCCATCTTCAAAGGTTGTTTCAAAGATCCTTTGGAGAAAAATGGCACAATTTAGACATTTGACATTCCCTATGCATACTGATGCTGTGACTTCAAAGGCCCAGTCAACCAAGCCAGTTAGGGAGGTGTTTATTTATTTATTTTTACCAGGGAATTTCCCCACTCCTCCATCCCCCGCCCTCTTGTTTTGTTTTCTTAACCTGTGGAGTCAGTAGGCAACAGCCACATCAGAAAGTGCCTGATGGAGTTGTTAATGCCTTGTGAGTCTGGAAAGACCCCGAAAGCTCAGGTCCTGACCTGCAGGGAGCATTGTTTTTGGCAGTAATTTCCTAAGCAAGATTGAGGGAAAGGACAGAAACAAAAGAGAACCAGTGCCAGAGGACCCCATACAGCCAGCAAAGCATGGGCTGATGGTTTACGCTGCAGTATGCCAGCAGCTTTTTGTACAGGTGGAGTTTTTTTTTTAAAGGGAAGTCCTTGTTTAGACAATGTTTGCACAGAGGCTTTCAATAGACACAAACATGAAAACTCTCCAAAGAAGGAAAAACATGCGTATTTACATGAAAATATAATTGACAGATTTCATTTCCTCCTTTTTCTGCATATTCAAGTAATTCTCTTTCTGGGTGTATTTCACTAGTAACAGCCTTTATTTAAAGCTTAATTCAGAGGAATCAGTTTGTTAGGTCTTTTCTTTCTCTCTGGATTTTCTCCCCACCCTGAAAGCAGAGGTTTTGGCCTGCATATAACATGGCAAGTACAGGGTACCGTAAGTAACAATTGGATATTTACCATAATGTTTCTTTCCTGGAACACTATTCATTAACAGCTCCATGTTTAATTATGCTGAAATTAACACGGGGGAGTCTTTGGCTAGTGTATTTGCACATCCTATCAATTATATCCTAATAAATTAATTTGCTTTTCAGGATTCACCAGAGGCACTGCTTGGGCCTCTGTGCTCCTGCTTGACTGTTCTGACTTTGAACAGGTTTATTCAGCTGCTGCCTGCTAAGCCCTACAGAAAAGCACAATGGCTGCTGATCGGCCTTTTATGGTTTATTGGAAACTGGTGGTCCGCACTGTGGCTCTGGTCAGTGATTAACCCGCGAGAAAACAAACTATACAAGGCTAAGTTGATGTTGGAGGAGGAATGAGCTCACTTCATTAAGGCTTGAAGAGGAAACCTTTTCTTCTTCAATGCTTGTTCAAAACTTTTCAGGTCTCTATTTAATCACATAATTCTCTCTAAGTAGCAAGAGAAGCCTGCTGCACAGCAAGGGGTCTTTTGCCACATGACAACTTAGAAAGATAAATTATATATAAATATCTTCATGGTTTTGTGCGGGAAGGAAACCAATTTTAGTATTACTCTGTGAAACTAATCTACCTGTTTCTTTATTAAAAGAAATCACTGGGTACATGCCATGCTACTTCATGTGCACAAATGGTGGCCTTAATATTTCTTTGGGGGTTCTCTTTCTTTGATAGGGTTATTGAAAATTCAGGTAAAAGGTGCTACCCTCTCTCCTGGTGATTATAAACAAGGATTTGAAAAGGACTGTGGAGGAAGAGAGGGAGGGCAAATCCTCAAACAATACAGATTATTGTAAAATTAGAAGAAAATCAATCTCTTTCCCGCTAGAATAGAAGGAAGACAATGATCTGCATGGCCTAGTTCTGTTTTGGGGAAGCATTGCATTTCCTAGCACCATCTAACATCTCACTCTCTCTTGCAACTGGCAACCTCAACTTTGTTGTCCATGAGTAAAAATAACAGCAGATATAGAGGATTCAGTTCAGATTTTGGCAGCTCCTCATTCTCGGGGGAGAGAGGGCGGGTTTCATGGTCTTGAATTGGAAGCCATAAAGATGTAATAAGTGAATGTCAAGGGATTTCAATGGTGCCTTTCACTTTTGAATATAAGGATATAACTCACCCTTGTTTTTTTTTGTTTGTTTTAATTTATTTATTTATATATATTTTTAATTAGCTTCAGGTGTACAACAAAGTGCAATAGTTATACTTTTTACCCCTCAAAGTGACAACCCCCTCCCCCAATTCTCCCCTCCCACTCCTCCCCCCATATCATACTATCAAAGGAATTGTAACGCACCCTTGTTTTGATCAAGCACAAACTGGGGCTCCCCGTATTAATTTGGTGGACATCTTACTCTTTTCACTCACTTTCTCACTGGCATATATTTCCATTCTGTCTAAGGATAGGAACTTACTTGATTGTCTCCCCCTTGGCCTCCTCCACACACTCACATGCACAAAGCACTCTTGAGACATTATGGGAAGAGGTTTGACTGATCAAGAAAATACATAACAAATTTATAGATTGTGTATCAAGGAGAACAGTTTCATGAAATCTCCATCATCATCAGGTATGTGTAGGTCTTCAGAAGACGGCAGAGTAAATTAGGAGGAGGGGAAGATTTGACTTTGCTGGAAGCCAGGTCCTCTGAGCTGGATGCTACTGGCTGTTCTGCTGGCTGCTTACAAACCTCTCTGGCTTTTTGGCAGAACCAGACTTCTGGTGTGTGTATCGTCTAAATAATCTTTCTTTAGTATTCCCTCCCCCATCACTTTATGCAGTGTCTCCACTCCATCATTATCTTCCCCCACCCCCTTCATAAGCAACAAATATAATTAACACTGGTTACTTGCTTTTTGTTGGGGTATCCCTCTTTACCTGTTCGATTCTCTCATGCAAATATTACATTAGTGCTTCTCAAGTTCTATTGTGCACCACGAATCACCTGATCAATCTTGTTAAAATACAATTCTGACTTTATAGGTCTGGGGTGGGGGCCTGAGATTTTACATCTGTAACAAGCTCCCAAATGATGATTATGATGATGATGATGATGATAATGATGGTGGCCCCTGAACAACACTTTAAGAAGCAAGGCTCTAGACTGGATCTGCCCAATCACATTTTGAAAAACAAGGTGTTTCGTGGCAATGCTGGGTTTTTAGAACATGGAACGCTTTACTCAAGGCACAAAAATTTGAACGCAGTTTTTGAGGACAGTTAAAAGGTGCCCTAGTGTCAGGGCATATGTTAAAGTTGTAATGTGAACTAGGATCTTTTAACATTCATTGAAAAAGCTTGCCAGTAAATGCATATGCTTTTCAACATATTTAAAAATTAAACGTGAGGGCCGGCCGAGTGGTGCGGTGGTCAAGCACTGGCTTGGGAAGCCAGCGGCCCCAGTTCGGTCCCACATATGAGGGCCAGTGACACTGCCCTCAAAATAAAAAATTAAACCTGGTGATAACTGCAGGCAAAGAAATGGCACACTTTGTGCCAAAGTCCACAATTGAGGGGGAAAAACAGAGTTTGATAAGTGAACTATCATTACAGGATTTCAGAATGTTAAGGAAATCTACTAATAATTTACATCTTGGTAGTTTCATTGTGAATAAAGTGTTCTCAGATGAGTGAACATTTTAACTGTACTGTGGTACTGCAAAAAAGTCTTTTAATATTGGAGTAATATTTATTCTAATTTTTCAGCTTCTAAAATTTTCTGGTAATGAGTTTTGTTAGAGTAGATGCTGGACCAGCTGTCTGCCTTAATCTAGACTGCTGTTTCCCTCCTGTAATTCTTCAGATCCTTAGGAAAAGATTTTCTACAACCCCTTTAAGAAATTTTAAGGGACTTAATTTTACTGTGGGATGTTGTTCTTTAAATCTAACCGTAGTAGCTTATGCTGCCATTTAGACCATTATCATTCTGTTTAGCCAACCACAAAATATTGTAATTTATCTGCTACTACTCTCAAAGAGTGCTAGGTACCATGGGAGAGATAAAGAATTTTAAGACATGGAGTACAACAGAGTACAAACAGTTGTATAAAAGAATGAGACACAGTCTATAAACTCATGTGGTATAATTTCCAAGATGTATTATGTATTATTAAATGAAAAAGGAAATGTTCAAAATATGGCATGCTTCGTTTTGTATAACAAATAGATTATACATATAAATTTATGTGTGTATTTTTTCCTTACAAAAACAAATAGGGAAAGAATAAGAAAGAATTTATGGGGGTTAGTGGAAACTGCATATGGAGGATAGGATTAGAAGAAAATCTCTAAAGGTAACAGTTTAGATACTTTTGACTTTGTAATATGTAAATATTTTACATATTAAAAATTCAATAAAATGGGATGAAAAATCACAACTTAAAATTTAATACAAATAGAAACAAATGAAACCAACTAAATATCACATTTCAAGCAAACCAGAAGGAGAAAATTCAAATTTCTTTAAAAAAATGTAAAACAGTTTTCTGACTATATACATCATTAGTAGATATATTCTAAGGACAAAAATAGTTGCAAAGTAATCATAAGTTTTACTTATTCAATTTATTGTCAGTAATACATATTTGTGCATATAGGATAAAGCAAATAAGTAAATGTATTAATGTTACTAGGAACCAAGATTTTCATGGTACAAGAAAAGAGGTATAAGTATAACGTAACATAAAGTAAAGGGAAGCCCTCCAATATTAAATCTGAATCAGAAATACACGCACACACACACACACACATACACATACATACATACACAGAGGGTGCCAAAAAAACATATACACATTTAAGAAAGGAAAAAACTACTAAAATTAAGCTGATGGTAACCACTTTGAGCACCTCTTGTAATTGCAGAAGTCAAACATGACTTGCATTCATCTTTCGTTATCAGTATATATTGAGTATTACAATAGTTTTTTCCTTTCTTAAAATGTGTATACATATTTTGGCACTGTGTATGTGTGTGTTTGTGTGTGTGTGTGTGTGTGTGTGTGTGTGTATTATTTATTTTTTTTCCTAGCTCTATTGACTCAAAGGACTTAGAAGCAATGACACCCCAGGACAAGGATTTGGAGAGATTAGCTACTAGGCTAGCTGATCTCCTCAAAGTTAACTTCTCTATCTTCTTTATTTTATTTGGATGCTTCTTTTACTTGCTTATTTCTCTCTTTTCATTATTTTACTTCTAATTCCTCACCTACAAGTTACTTGTTAATCCTATTGTACTATGAAACACAGCTTCCTTACCACTGAAACCATCCTTTTAAGGTTTCTAGTGACTTCTTTGCAATCAATCAGGCAGCCTATTCTTAATACTCATTCTCCTTGACTCCTCTGCAATGTTTATACCACTTTGATAATGTCACTTTCCTGTTCAATAACCTTCATTGGTCCCTTGTTGCTTTCAGAACAGTTTAGTTCCTTAGACAATGAACAAAGATCCTTGCTCCAGTCTGTTGTCAACTCTCCTTCCAGTTTTATAATAATAGCTACCATTTATTGAATACTTTCTATGTGCCAGGTACTGTGGTGAGCATTTTTCATATGTGATATTTAATGTGAAACTCTGAGGCAAGTCCAATTAACGTCCATCTTTTACACATGTAGAAACAGAGGCACAGCTTAAAACTTTAGTCTCAGCCTCTCACATAAAGTATATCCAGATGCCTTTTAGACATCTCTTGATTTTCCACATCTCCAAACTTGCTCCTCCTGCAGTCTTTTCCCATTTTGGGAGGGAATAACCCCGTTTTTCAAGTTGTTCAGACCCCAAACCTTAGAAATGCCTTTGATTCCTCTCATCTTTTTAAACCATATATCCAATCCATCAGCTCTACCATCAAAATATATCGAGAATATAACCATTTCTCACCACCTCCACCATTATACTCCTCTCACCTAGATTATTAGAATATTCCCCTACCTAGTCTCCCCACTTACACCTTTGCTCACTATGGTAGTTTCTTAACACAGCAGCTCCAGAGAGATCCTGTTAAATAAAACTCATATGGTATTATACATCTTCTCAGGAACTTTCCAATGGCTCCCATCTCACTCATGTAAAATCTAGTCCATATCATGGCCTACTGTTACTTCTTCAAACCTGACACAAACTTCCACTCCTCTCTCCCTTCCTACTCTTCTGTAGCCATTTTGGTTTCTGTACTGTTTCTTGAACAGTCCACTATATCTCCACGTCAGGGAATTTGCACTTATTATTGCCTCTGTTACTAATGCTTTTCTGAAGAGTTTTCTCCTTTATTTCTTTCAGGTCCCTGTTGAAATGATAACCTATCAGAGAAAACCTTTCTGACAACCTATACGAAATAGCCAATTCTCCACCACTTATGTCACTCTCTAGCTCCTTAGAGTAATATATTTTTCTTCATAGTTAGCAGTTATCACTAACTGAAACACTAGAATGTACGACTTCAACAAATATTTGTTGAATGAACAAAAGAAGGTATCTGTCCAAAAGAAATGGCAGAGCCAATATTTGAAACCGTTATATGCCTAATATTATCCTATATAAACTTTCTGTTCCAGCCAAACTATGACAGTTTCCATTGAAGAATATAGTACCAGAAAAATGGCATATTTTTTATTCTAATTCTCCGCATATGAACATACACCGAAACAAACACCAAAAGATTCTGAATAATATTTGTCAAACACTCTTTTAAAAGCATAAGTAGGCTCACAGAAAGTATAGGAAGTCCTCAGGGACAAAAAATGAAGAAGGAACTGAAAACTATAGATGCAAAAGTCTTAAGTATTAGAAAATTGAACCAGCAATATATAAAAAGAATGCCACATCATGCATCATGCAAGTGAGATTTATTTCAGGAATGCAAGACTGCTTTATCATTTGAAAATCAATCATTGTAATTCACCATATTAAAAGCAGTAAAGGAGTAGAAAACATAAGACCATGTCAGTAAATACAGAAAAAACACTTGAGAAAATTCAAAATAAAAATTCTCAGCAAACTAGGACCAGAAGGGAACTTTCTCAACCTGATCAAAGGTTATCTGTGAAAAACATGTAAGTAACATCATCCTTAATGGTGAAAGACTGAATGTTTTCCCCCTAAGAATGGGAATGAGGTGAGGATGACTGCCTTCATTACTTCTATTCACCATTATACTAGAGGTGCTAGGTAGTGATATCAGGCAAGTGAAAAATAAAAGACGTGCAGGTTGCAATAGAACAAATAAAATGGTCTCTGTTCGTGGTGACATGATTGTCTACATAGAAAGCTCTAAAGAACTTACAAAAGTGCTACAAGAAATAATAAGTGAGTTTAGCAAGTTCAGAGGATACAAGGTCAATGTACAAAATTTTATATACTAGTTATGAACAATTGGAAAACAAAATTTGAAAGACTTGCATTTTCAATAGCATGCCCAAATATGGAAAACTTAGGGATAACTTTTTTAAAGTATGGGTACAACATTTACACTGAGAAGTACAAAAACATTGTCAAGGGAAATTAAAGACCTAAATGAATGGATTGGAAGACTCAGGGGCAGTTTGTGGGGATATCAGTCCTTTCCAAATTTTCTGTAGATTCAACACAAACCAAGTTAGGCAATATTTTGAAGAAACTGATGATCTGACTCAAAAAGGTATAGCATAACCTAGAATAGTCAGAAATCTTGAAAAATAAGCAAGGTTATAAGACTTATGAGTCCTGACAATTAATTTCACGAAATTTGTTGTAACGATGTTGCTAAACTTTTTGAGATCAGAGGGATTATTCATTATGAATTTGTACCAACTGGACAGTTAACCAAGTTTACTATTTGAAAGTGCTGAAAAGGCTGTGTGAAGAAGTTAGACGACCTGAACTTTTCACCAACAATTCATGGCTCTTGCATCACGACAATGAACCAGCTCACATAACACTGTCTGTGAGGGAGATTTTAGCCAGTAAACAAATAAGTGTATTGGAACACCCTCCCTACTCACCTACTGTGGCTCCCAATGACTCCTTTCATTACCTGAAGATAAAGGAAATATTGAAAGGAAGACATTTGGATGACATTCAGGACATCAAGTGTAATATGATGACAGTTCTGATGGCTATTCCAGAAAAAGAGTTCCAAAATTGCTTTGAAGGGTGTACTAGGCGCTGGCATCAGTGCACAGCTTTCCACTGGGAGTACTTTGAAGGTGACCATAGTGCTATTCAGCAATGAGGTATGTAGCACTTTTTCTAGGATGAGTTCACGAACTTAATTATCCAACCTTGTATACTATCTGATTTAAAGACTTTCTGTAAAGCTATAATAACAAGAGAGTGCAATACTGGCATAAGGATAGACATCTAGAAAAGAATAGAGTCCAGAAATAGACTCACAAATATATGGTCAATTAATTTTGACAAGGTGCCAAGGCAATTAACTAGGGGCAAAAATAGTCCTTTCAACAAATGTGCCAGAACTCCTAAGTGTCCAGATTTTTTTAAAAGGAAACTCACACTGCCCTCAAACTCCCGCCCCCCCAAAAAAAAACAAAAACACAAAAATTAACTCAAATGGATTATAGACTTAAAGGTAAAAGTGAAATCTATAAAACGCATAGAAGAAAACCTAAGAGAAAGCCCTCACCAGTTTGACATAGACAAAGGTTTCTTAGGATACAAAAAATGCAACCCATGAAGAAAAAGGTTTATAAATTCTATTTCACTAAAATTTAAAACTTCTTTTCGTTGAAATACACATTAAGACAAGGAAATGGCAAGTCACACAATGGGAGAGAAATGTGCAATACGTAACTCCAACAAAGGCTTGTGTTCAGCATATATAGTGATTTCAAAATTAATTGATAAGACGAGTTAAAAGAGTAGATAAAATATTAAAATAGAACTTCCCAAAAAATTATAAAAATGTCCAATAAACACAATATGCTCAATATTGTTAGCCATCAGGAAACTACAAATTAAAATGGTAATCTATCACTACATATCTAGTAGGATGGCTAAAATTAAAAAGACTGCTAATAGGGTTGGCCGAGTAGTGGCACGGTGTTTAAGTGCTGGCTTGGGAAGCCAGTGGCCCTGGTTCGGTTCCCACATGTGAGGGCCAGTGACGCTGCCCTCAAAAAAAAAAAAGAAAAAAGAAAGGCCTACATTAGTACCTGTTTTCACTAACTGAAAGAAATACAAAGAGGATTTTCATTTTTACCAAAAAAAAAAAAAAAAAACAAGCAAAAATAACATTCAGTGTTTGTTTTGCAGCAAGCCTTTATAGAGGCAGCACACATCTCAAGCAGCCAGAATGGCACCACCAATCTCCTTCCCTGGAACTACACACAGCATCTCAATATCAAGCTGCCAGAACTTCGAACTGTGTCTATGAGCATTTTTGCTTTATTTCCATTTATTTTGTACATATATTACCAAGATGTATCCTATGGTATCAAAAAAGCCTAAGGGAGGTTGTAAGTATGTTACACTTAGCCTAAAACTGAATGCAACTAAATGTTTAAATCATGGTGAATAAAATAGAGAAATTGTGCATGTGTTGAATTTTGGTTCTGGGAACACTCAAAAATTTTTCTATATAAATTAATGCTAATTATTCCTTCACTTTCCACCATTTTGGCTTTTTTTTTTTGAGGGCAGTGTCACTGGCCCTCATATGTGGGACCTGAACCAGGGCTGCTGGCTTCCCAAGCCAGTGCTTAACCACTGCACCACTCGGCTGGCCCTTCACCATTTTGGCTTTTAAAATGTTTTATAGGGGGCCGGCCGAGTGGCACGTTGGTTAAGAGCTGGTTTGAGACACCAGAAGCCCCGGGTTGGATCCCACATATGAGGGCCAGTGACACTGCCCTCTCCAGCTAAGATGGTGAACAACAGCTCCACCTGGAGCTGGGCTCCTGTGAGTCCCTGGGGATGGCATAGCTGCAGCCCCTGCTGCAATGGGGTGCCATAGGCTACAGTGAGTGGTCAGCAGCCAGCGTGAGCAGCTGGCAGCTGGTGTGAGCTGCCAAGAGCCGCTGTGAGTGGCCGTCCAGAGGCCGGCGACCGATCTGCCTCACCCAGAAGAGCATAATGACAATACCAACATGGGCCAGTGAAGCAATGTCCTCTACAACTAGACAGAAGAAAAAAGGACAACAACTTGTCTGTTCCCCTTCCCCTGTTCCCCAACGCTGTTCCCCACCAGCAATTCCCCGATAAAATCTTAACAACAACAAAAAAAGGTTTCATAGGAATGCTTTACTTTCAGATAGTGTAGGAAACCTTTATACATGTATAGAGAATGGGGGAGAATCAATATTTCAAGAAATAATAGCCGATAGTTTTACAGATATCATGAAAGATATTAATCTTCAGATTCAGGAAGCACAAATCTTGGTTAGGAAAAATAAAATAAAATCCACATTGGGACACATATTAAGAAAATCAAGAATGCCAAAGACAAAATTATGTTAAAAGTAACCCAGGAAAAAAGATAAGTTATATTTCAATGAACAGTAATTAGATGGGTAGCAGACTTAACCAAAACTGAAACCATAATATGATGGAAAATTATCAACATATCCAGCAAAAACCAACCAAACAAACAAACAAAAAAACAACACTTCAAACTAGAATTCTATTTTAAAACATTTTCAGAGTCAAAGTGGATGGTGGTTTTAAAGGAATTCACATGTGTAAACATTCACCAACCTTTACACTTAGTATGTGTACAGTTGACTGTATGAAAGTTGTAACTCAATAAAAAAATTAAATATTTCCAGGCAGTCGTATTGAATTTTTACAACTCACAGAGCCTCACTAAAATAACTACCAAATATCTACTTCAGAAAGAAAAATTTAAGTCAAAAGGAAGGAATGAGGTTTAAAAAGCTAGAACAGAACAAAGAAGTTGGTAAATATGGGTAAAGCTAAACAAGATCAACTCTATCAAACAGCAATAATAATATATGTAATTTATTGTAAGATGGACTTTTAAAAGGCTTTTCAACATTTCTGAAATTGAGATGTACCTTTATGTTGATGTGTCATGGTTTAATTGGAAGCATTTTTTCTTTCTTTGGAGCAGATAAAATAATGTTGTATCTTACAATTAATGGTGCCTTTTTCAGCAAAATGTAATCATAATTACTATTTTGAGAAATATAAATAATGAAAGTGGAGGAGAAGGTCCAAGATGGTGGATCAGGTAAACGTTAAGTTTACTTCAAAAAAATGGGCAGAGGACCTGAATAGACATTTCTCTAAAGAGGACATACAGATAGCCAATAGACATATTAAAAAATGCTCAATGTCACTAATCATCAGAGAAATACAAATAAAACCACAGTGAGAAACCACCTCACTTCTGTGAGAATAGCTATCATCATCAATAAATCAAACATCAAGTGCTGGCGAAGATGCGGAGAAAAGGGAACATTTGTGCACTGTTGGTGGGATTGCAAATTGGTGCAACCTCTATGGAAAACAGTATCAAGATGCTTCAGAAAATTAAAAATAGAGCTGCCTTATGACCCAGCAATTCTACTCCTGGGTATTTATCCAAAGAAATCCAAACAGTAATTCAAAAAACTATATGCACCTTTATGTTTACTGCAGCACTATTCACAATAGCCAAGATATGGAAACAACCGAATGCCCATCAATAGAGGATTGCATAAAGAAATTGTGGTACATTTATACAATGGAGTATTACTCTGCCATAAAAATGAATGAAATCTTACCATTTGCAACAACGTGGATGGGCCTAGAGGATATTATGCTAAGTAAAATAAGTGAGACTGAGAAAGATAAATACCATATGACCTCACATATACGTGGAATCTAAAGAACAGAATAAATGAACAAACAAAAGAAAAATAGACTCAGAGATAGAGAAAAAAACTGATGATTGCTAGATGAGAGGGGGATTGAGAGATGGGTCAGAAGGTGAAGGGATGAGAAAGTACAAATTGGTAGTCACAAAATAGTCACAGGGATGTGAAATACAGTATGGGGAATATAATCAATAATGTTGTGAAGACTATGTAGGTTGTCAGATGGCTACTGGACTTATCATAGATAGTATAGGTGCGTGGCCACTGCGTTGTACACCTGAAAGTAATATAAAATAATATCTAATGACAACTATAATTGAATATATATGTATATATATATATATATATATATATATTCAGCATAAAGTACAGTGTAGGGCATATAGTCAATAGTTTTGTAATAGCTGTGTATGGTGTCAGGGGGTAGTAGACTTGGGGGTTATCACTTTGTGAGGGGTGTAAATGTCTAATCATTACATTGTTTTATACACCTGAAACTAATAAAAAATAAATCAAAGTAGAAAAAAAATTATTTAAGTTGAGAAAATGACTGATGTTAAAATGTTCTGATATCTTTATTTAGGAAGAGAGTAGAAATATTGAATAGATTTAGGTTTTATCAAGTTAGGTCTTACTATGAAAATTGAAGGGAATCCTATCTATATATCATAACCACAGAAGGAAAATAATTATTTCAAATGGCATTAAAACACATTTTTTGACTGTACATCCCTAATGGAATATACCTAATGGACAAAAAGAGCCATGAAAAAATATTAAGCTGCGTTAAATAGTCTTTTTCTTGGTGGTAATAATATTGTTATTTTGGAACCACCAAATATGCAAAGATGTTAATGTCACTAAGATCCAATATTTTCAAGAGAAGAGAGATAAAAGAATACAATTAAATAAATTAATTAAAAACCCTGTAAACTTAAAATGGAACCAAATAGTGGCTTCACTGATTGATATGGCTGCACTGAAGGGAAATGTCACGGTAAATAGCTGCCAAACTATGGATCATGCCTAAGTGTCACAACTGCACTAAAGATAAATAGCACTTGAGACTATTGCCACTGTGATGCCTTTGAGTTACGAAGAAGGGTAGCAGCCTGATGCGAGGCTCTTTGTGTCCTCATTATAGCAAAGTGTTACCAGTTCAGTGTACAAGAAAAGCTCATCCAATGTGGGGCTCGGTTATCAATCTGTCCCTTTCAGATCTAATGGCTGTAGCAGAAGGAAAGAGACTATCCCTTGCTTTTAGATAAACAAACAAAGGGGAGGGGACAGGTTTCATGGCTGTAACTGCATGGAAAATGACTGGTAATGGGAAAATGTTATAATCAAATGGTGTCATCAAAGAATATTATTAAATTTAACATAGCGTATGTCTGATAGGCTTAGTTGCTTCTTATACGGATAGATGTGGGAAATCTAAGCAATAATGCACTTTATCCCTTTGTCAAGACTTGAGGGGTACGGAATTGTCAATTAAATTGCTTCTTCTAAACTGAAGTGTGTTCCAGTTTCTTTCATTTTAATGGGAAGGTAATAAAGATAAAATACCAGCATTTTTTTTTTAGCTGAGCCATCCTGCCACCTGTTGGCAGCTCAACGGCAACTCAGCTCGGGCTGGCCTCGAACCGCTGTAGCTCAGAGCTCAGCTTGCACTCTTAAGAGAGCTCTTAACCAACTGAGCCATCGGCCGGCCCTAGCATTTTTTTTTTTTTAAGCTGAGCCATCCTGTGACCTGTTGGCAGCTCAGGGGCAGCTCAGCTTGGGCTGGGCATTGAACTGCTGTTGTTCAGAGCTCAGCTTGCACTCTTGAGCGAGCTCTTGACCAACTGAGCCACTCAGCCGGCTCAAAGACCAGCAGTTTTACTGATGTATCTCTTAAGCAACAGACTAGATATATATCGTGCTTTGAAGGAATACACTAAATCCATCTATGTAAAAAAAGTTTCAAATGTCCAGGTTTGAAATAAAATATAATCTGAAAGTCTCATGTTCTCTCTTTCCCCAAACTAAGGAACTACAGTGCATGCTGTTTTCATTTAATCTTAGGAAACAAGCATGAAAGATTCCACCCATTCAGATAATGCCAAAAATATGTTTAAACATTTTTTTTATTCTTCTGAAACATGATTTGTAAATTGAGGGTCATTGTTGAACAGCAGTGTCATCTTCTGGGATTATCATTCAAGACTAGCCTCTAATAGCAGGTGAAATGGTGCAGTGCTCTCAACGCTTTTCTTCTGAACTGTACTACATATCCCAAGAAGTACATACATAATTCAGGGCAACTGACAATCTTTGTTTTAGAGACGGCGCTAGGGCTGGGTGATCACGGTGGGTGAATTTTTTCTTGGTTCTCAGGGTGGCCTCAGTACATCAGCCTCAAGGTCTCTGGGTGGGCAGATGGAGGGGCTTGACTGATAAATGTGCCAAGAAAGGAGGGCATCCCAATTATTCCTTACTATTTCCCTTGTGACTTTAAATTTGTTCTGCCTGCAAAAAATACCAAAAATGTCATTTCAGATCCTTTTGATGATGACTTCTGCTGTTGACCAATTTCAGCATTAAAAAAACAAAAAGTCGGGGAACAGTTTGCAAAGCAACAACTCAGAAATTTTGCATGCTATGTTCGATAAATTGTTATTATTTGATTTCATCTGAATGGAGTTTCTCAGAAGTAGGATTGAGCTTCTATAAATAGTCATTATTATACATTCAGTATTTATCTAATGAAAGTGCAGAGACAAGTAGTTACTTTATATTAAAATAAAAATACTGTGTTAGATACTTAAACAGCATTCCAACTAATGAGGATGTAATGTCCTCGGTACAATACAGACCTCCTTTTTATGTTCACCACCACAAGATGCTGGAAACGACAAATGATATCATTTAAGACATATGCCAGCCATAGGGACCTGTTTTTTGGATTCCTGTTTCTGGCTTTTATTTGGTTAACATTTATAATGGCTACCCGAATTGTAATGGGTAATGTTTTGTAGAGTTCCCAATTAGCATGAATTTACAACATTTGGGGTCTCTTTTAAAATGGGGTAGGGGATGCTCACTACTGAGAATATTTTTCTTGATCACTTTACCACATGAACATATGGGATAAATACCATCTTTTAGATTTATATAAAAACAGATGAGCAATGTCCAACTTTCAGAAAAACTACAATACAAAAGGAACAAGCATGATCAAGTGTAATTTCCTAGGGGTTCCAATGCAAGTTTTCTGAATGTAACCCAGCTGCGAAATGACCTGATCTGATGGGTTCATAATTAAATTCTCTATATTTTCCACTCTCTTGTTTTATTAAATTTTTTTTCTGTCCCAGTGCTTTTATTTTTTAAAATTTTTATACTTTTGGATTTTTTAAAAAATTAGTTTCAGGGCCGGCGAGTGGCGCATTGGTTAAGCGCTGGTTTTGGGATGCCAGCGGCCCCGGTTCGGATCCCACATGAGGGCCAGTGACACTGCCCTCTACAGCTAACAACAGCTCCACCTGGAGCTGGGCTATGCGAGCCCCGGTAATGGTGTAGGCTGCCATAGGCTACAGTAAGTGGCCCGCAGCCAGCGTGAGCTGCCAATAGCCGCAGTGAGCGACATCCAGAGGCCAGCGACCGATCTGCCTCATCCGGGAAGAGCGCAATGACGATACCAACAGTGAAGCAACATCCTCCGCAACTAAACTGAAGAACAAGAAGACAGCAACTTGTCTGTTCCCCTTCCCCGATTCCCCAACACTGTTCCCCTCCACCAATTCCCCAATAAAATCTTTAAAAAAAAAAATTAGTTTCAGGTGTACCACAAAGTGCAATACAGGTACTTTTTACCCCCCAAAGTGACAACCCCTTTCCTCCAATATTATTTCGTATTTATAGATTTAAAGTCTGAATTTATCTATGCAAACATTATTGCTTAATTTTGGGGTTCGAGGTTAGTTGGGGGTTTTTTTGAAGTTAGATATCCTGTAACTAATATTTTATTTTAGGGCCAGAATTAAATATTTAGGGTCATAGTTCAGGACTCAAAATATAAAACTCTGGATTAGCAGTACTGTTGGTGTGGGTATTTTAATCTTTGAATTCTATTTTACTAGCATAGGAGTTGGCAAACTGCGGCTTGCAAGCCACATGCAGCTCTTTGAGTACTTTCCGTCTCAAAAGTTTGCCAACCCCTGGAAGAGCCAATCATGTCCATCATGACAATTTAAAAATGATTTGAGAGCTACAAATATATTTTTACATAATCACCATTATGTGAATAATATCCTTTAAAAATTTTATAAATGAAATTATGAAAGTTTTATTTTCATGTTCAGTTTTACTTCAGAGCCACATGTACGTACCCAAAGAGCTGCATGTGGCTCGTGGGCCGCAGTTTGCTGACTCCTGCCGGCTCTTCTGTCTCAAAGTTTGCCAAGCCATGTACTAGACTTTTAGCATTATGATATTACAATTTATAAAAGAAAGAATGCTTGATGTATTTCTGTTACTATGAGTAAACTATGGAACATTGGCAAAAATAAATAATAAATAAATAAATAAATATTTTAAAAAACACTAAAAAGAACGTTGGAAACTTAAATTTGACTGGGAATATAGTAAAATTTTACGGTTTATTTTTTACTTACTGAAAAAATACATATTTTCTAGCCCTTTTCATTGAAAAGGTTTAGAAATAATGAAATTCCAATAGCAATGAGCACCCTTAGCACCCATACTGTGGTGTCTAATTTTCCCACTAGGTGGTATCAGGAGCGTCTTGGAGGAATGACTGATTACAGGTTCAGACTAGAAAAAGAATAATATGAGTCATAAACCAAGTAACCTATCAAAGATTGCAAGAGACATGTCAAAAGGACACAGGAGGGCCAGCCGAGTGGCACGGTGGTTAAGCACTGGCTTGGGAAGCCAGCAGCCCCAGTTCGGGTCCCGCATATGATGGCCAGTGACACTGCCCTCAAAAAAGGACTTCCGGTAAAATGGCATAATAGACAGACACTGTGCTAACTGCTTCCCAGGATCACACCAAAATTACAAATAATTTATGTAACATTCAACCCTGGAAGTCCCTGGAACACTAGATTAACAGAACCTCCAAAGGACGAACTTAAAGAGGAGGCAACATCAAGTCTGGTAGGAGGGGCGGAGACGAGAGAGGGTGAATCCCGTGAAGGATGGCCCAGCTGTGGGGAGGCTTCTCCGGTAGGGGAGAGACCCTCTGGCCACACATCAAGCTCACCAGCTCAGAGTCCCTTTGCCCGGAAGAAGAGTTCCACAATCGATGGCAGTAGAAACTAGTGAGGACTCTCTTTGCCCAGCTCAGTAAGGCTGAGGGCGGCTAGCGAATTAGTGGGGCTGGCGCACGGGCCTGCTTGATGGTGAGCACTCACCTGGTTCCTGGTGGAGGGAGTGGCTGTGTGAGCCGGAAGCCTGCAGGGACTGACTGAAATGAGCACTTTTGGTGCAAAGGCTCGAGGGTTTTTGACTGTTGTCACCCTGGTGTGGAGTCTGTACGCAAGTGGTGTACAGGAGGGCACCATTTTGTCAGGGTGGGGCCCTCCCACAGGGGGTCAGGTCTGGGACCTCATTGGTCTGTTTGAATTGGTGCAGAAGTGCATGTGGCCTTGGATCCCCACCCTCTCCCTGGCTTATACTGTGTTGCCAGGGAAACGCTGGGCAAGTGCCCTCCCTCCGGTTCCAACAAGCTGCTCACTGAGACTTGGGAGTGTGCAAGCCACCTCCAGTCCCCACTCTCCACACTGCACATGCAAAGTTTCCAGGCTGGTGATTGGTTGTTGGGCTGCTCAGCCTGATCTGCGAGTAGCTCATTGGGAAAGCCTGAGACTGGGAGTTTTCCAGGAAGTGTTGGGCTGTGTGCTGTGTGCCTGCGTGATCCAGCCAGGGCTCTTCTGGTGATCTATCTAATACATCTAAGCAATCCCAGAGCGACAGCCAGAATGAGGAAACAAAGAAACATGTCACAAGTAAAAGATCAGAAGAAACCTATAGAAATGAAACTAAATGAAACAGAGGGATCCAACCTTTCAGAGACAGAGTTTAGAACACTGATGATAAGAATGTTTAACAAACTTAGTGAGGACATAAGGAAGGATAGAGAAATCATAAAAAACAACCAGTTAGAACTAAAGAATACAATAACACACTCAAAGGAATCACCAGTAGAGTAGATGAAGCAGAGAATCGGATCAGCAATATGGAAGACAAAATAGCAGAAATCACCCAGTTGGCACAACAAAAAGACCAAAGAATAAAAAACAATGAAAATAGTTTAAGAGCCCTATGGGACAAGATGAAGCGTGACAACATTTGTGCATCATAGTAATACCAGAAGGAGAAGAGAAGAAGCAAGGGGTCGAGAATGTATTTGAAAAAATAATGACTGAAAACTTCCCTACCCTGGTGAAGCAAATCAACATACAAGCCCAGGAAGTGCAAAGAGTTCCAAACAAGCTGAACCCAAACAGGTCCACACCAAGACACATCATAGTTAAAATGGCAAAGGTTAAAGACAGAGACAGAACCCTAAATGCAGCAAGAGAAAGACAGCACGTTACATATAAAGGAACTCCTATTAGACTAACAGCTAACTTCTCTGCAGAAACTCTGCAGGCCAGAAGGGTGTGGCAGGAGATATTCAAAGTGACACAAAATAAAGGCCTACAACCAAGATTGCTCTACCCACCATGGCTATCACTTACAATTGAAGGAGAGATAAAGAGCTTCTCAAAAAAGAATAAAGCTTAAGGAATTTATGACCAGCAAGCCAGAATTGCAAGAAATGTTAGAAGGGATTTTTTAAACAAAAGAAAGGGGTAAACAAGCTAACCTAGGAAGACCAGGAATACAAATTACAAATAACAAAATGTCAATAAATATGCACCTATCAATAATCATTTTAAATGTGAATGGGCTAAATGCTCCAATCAAAAGACAGAGAGTGGCTGAGTGGATAAGAAAATAGGACCCATGTATATGCTGTTTACAGATGGAATAAGATATTTCATGCAAATGGGAATGAGAAAAAAAAAGCTGGAGTAGCAGGACTTATTTTGGACAAAATAGACTTTAAAATGAAGACTACAATAAAAGACAAAGAATGGCACTATAACCCTAATAAACATCTATGCACCCAACATAGGAGCTCCTAATTATGTATAACAGATTTTGACAGACATAAAGAGAGAGATCAATAGTAACACTATCATAGTAGGGGATTTCAAAACCCCGTTGTCACCAATGGACAGATCCTCCAGACAGAAAATCAACATGGAAAGAGTGGCCTTAAATGACACTTTAGACCAGCTGGACTTTGTCGATATTTTTAGAGTATTTCACCCTGAAAAAACAGAATATACATTCTTCTGAAGTGCCCATGGGACATTTTCCAAGATAGACCACATGTTAGGCTACAAAACAATTCTCAGTACATTTAAGAAGATTGAAATCATATCAAGCAGATATAAAGGAAAAACTCATGGTTGCTGGCTGGAGGGGGTGGGGAAGAGGGAGAGGGGGGAATGTTTTGGACAGTGTAGGTGGGTGCTACAGTGTTGCCACAGGGATATGGGTGGCAGTTCTGGAAATGTAATTGATAATGTTGTGAAGAGACTATTATGTTAAGTGAAATAAGTCAGTCGAAGAAAGACAAATACCATATGATCTCACTTATATGTGGAATCTGAAAAACTGAATGAAAGAGCAAAGTAAAGAGAAACAGACTCATAGATATAGAGGAAAAACTGAGGGTTGCTAGTTGGGAGTGGGGTGAGGATAAGGGAGAAGGGGAAGGGGGGCCGGCCAAGTGGCTCATTGGTTAAGAGCTGGCTTGGAATGCCAGCGGCCCCGGTTCAGATCCCATATATGAGGGCCAGTGACAGTGCCCTCTAAAACAAAAAAAGAAAGAAGGAAAGAGAGAAGGGGAAGGCATTAGACAGCATAAATAGGCAACTACAATATTGCCACAGGGATTTGAAACACAGTTCGGGGAATATAATAATGTAGAAATTTTGTGGCATGTCAGACAGTCACATGTCTTGTTAGGGAGACCACTTCATGGATGGAGTAGAGGCTTGATCACTGCACTGTATACCTGAAGCTGATGTTGTATAATATTGTATGCCAACTGTAATTGAATATATAGATAGTCATAGGATGTGGAGTATACTGTGGAAGGGAGTCAATGGAATTGTAATAGATATGTATGATATGGGGGGGAGTGGCGTGGTGAACTCGGAGAGGGGGATTGTCACTTTGCGGGGTAAAATGTATAACTGTTGCACTGTATTGTACACCTGAAACTAATTTTAAAAAATGTTTATTTCACAATAAAAGAATTTGAAAAATAAAAGGACACAAGAATAAACTCAAAAGGAGTAGACTTCCACTTGCCCAATATAGGATAATTTGAACAATAACAAGAATAGTGACTGCAATTGATCAAAAATCATAAAATATATAAAAATCTGTGAGTTCATAGTGTAATTTTTAAAAATATTGATCACCAGGGGCTGAAAAGAGGGATTAATGGGTGGAACTACTTAATGGGTATAGGGTTTCCTTTGGAGTGATAAAAATATTTTGGAACTAGACAGAAGTGATGGTTTCATAACACTGTGAATGTACCAAATGCCACTGAATCATATACTTTAAGATGTTTCAGTTTATTATGGGAATTTTTATCTCGGTAAAAAAGCAAAAATGGATGATGGATACATGGCAATTTATTACATCCTTTCTCTACTTTTGTGCATGTTTGAAACTCCCATGGATCAGAGTATAAAGCATAATAGAAAATAGAGCTAAATCATAATTAAAACATCATAAATCACAACTTGAGTAAAGCAAACCAATTTCTGGTCAAAATGGTGGAGTAGGCATATCCTCTGCTTGCCTCTTTTCATGACCACATCCACATTACAACTAAATGATGAAACAACCATCATTGAGAATTGCATGAAGTCTCACTGAACCAAAAGCCTACAACTAAGGACATACAGAAGGAGCCACCTTAAGACTGGTAGGGGGAATGAGACACTGAAAGGGCTGGTCTCACACCTGTGTGCAACCATTAAAAATCAGGAGAGATATCTTGGCTGTGGAAGTCACCCCCTGAGGAGCAAGAGGTCCTAGTCCCACACCAGGGTTCCCAGCCCAGGGTTCCAGTGCTGGCAAGAGAAGTCCCTAGAACCTGGCTGTGAAAACTAGTGAAGATTGTGGCTGAGTGAGACAGACGGCAGCTACAGTCCCAGGTGATCCTCTTAAAGGGCCCATTCACAAACTTAACTCACAGACTTACTCACTCTGAGCTCCAGTGATGGGGCAGCAGCACGAAAGGCACCAGGGACACACAGAGAGGAACTGAGTTGTCTGACTTCGGGTGAGGGCTGGAGGGGCAGCTTTCTCTGAGAGAAGTGCTGGTGGAATCCATTGTTTCTTTGTTGAGCCCTTCCCTCTTCAGGCATATCTGAGTCTCCATCAACCTGGCTAACATCATCTGTCCACCTCACACAGGTAATTCCCTGAGATCCTTCCCCACCCAACTTTTGAGCACACCCAAACTCCTTCCAATAGCATTTCCAAACAAACAGCTGGTCTTGGCTCATGCTGAGGACTTTCCTAAAGTCTCTCAACTGTTCATAAAACCCCAAAATGCAGCATCTGGCTTTGATGTTTCCTGTATCTCATGCTGAGCAGCTCCAAGACAGGCACTAGTGGAAGCCAGCCTCAGTTCCCAGTGTGGCCTCTCGAGGCACCTCCAAGCCTAGTGCGGGTGGCAGTTATCTGCAGATTGCTGTGTGGCTCATTCAAGATGTCCCCAGGAAAGCCACAAGTTATGGATGACCTTGGCCTGGAGCAGGGCCCCTTGCAGAAGGCCCCAGGGCTGGCACGTCCAGTGGCCAGCTTTGGAATGAGCCAGATAATCACTCATCTGCCTCTGAATATGACACTCCCAAAGGACAAAGTGGGCAAGCACCAGTGCCCTGCTAAAGCAAATCCTGCTTGGTAGGGTCGGCCCCTGCACAACAGCTCCTCCACTGTAGTCATGGCCACTCCTCACAGCCAATCAACCTGAGGGTCAATCCTTCCCATTGTCATACAAACAGCAACCAAGGCTCAACCACCACAAGAAGGCACACAACCCACACAAGGGAGACACCTTGAGCACCCAGCTCAGGTGGCCAGGGAGACTGTGTCACTGGGCCACACTGGACACCTACTACATAAGGCCACTCTACTAAGTCTGGGAGACAAAGTAGCTCTACCTAATACATAGAAACAAACATAACAAGACAACCCAAATGAGGAGAAAAAGAAACACGTCTCAAAGAAAATAATAGAACAAAGATCCAGGAAAAGAACGAAACAAAATAGAGACAAACCATCAACCAAATGCAGAGTTGAAACCACTGGTTATCAGGATCCTCAGTGATCTCAGGGAGAATTTCAACAAAGATATAGGAAACATAAAAATGGAGACAGAAAACTAAAAAAAGTATCAGTCAGCAATAAAGACAACAATAACTGAAATAAAGAATACATTAGAGGGAATCAACAATAGATTACATGAAGCAAAGAACTGAATCAGTGATTTAGACATTAAGGTAGCAGAAAACACCCAATCAGAATGACAAAAAGAAAAAAGAATACAACAAAATGAGCAGAGTTTAAGAGAATGTTAATGGTACCAACATTCACATCACAAAGGTACCAGAAGGATAAGAGAGTAAGGAATTGAAAACCTATTTGAACACATAATGACAGAAAACTTCCCTAACCTTGCTAAAGAAAGGGACATACAACTCCACAGAATGCAGAGTCTTAAACAAGATGAACCCAAAGAGTCCAACACCAAGACACATTGTAATTAAGATGCCAAAGATTAAAGACAAAGAGAGACTCTTAGAAGCAGCAAGAGAAAAGTGGTTAGTTACCTACAAGGGTGCTCCCATAAGTCTGTCAGCTGATTTCTCAATAGAAACTTTGCAGGCCAGAAGGGATTGGCATGAAGTATTCGAAGTGAAGAAAAAGCAAGGACCTACAACCAAGATTACCCAGCAAAGCTATCATTTAGAATTGAAGGACAGATAAAGAGCTCCCCAGACAAGGAAAAGCTAAAAAAAGTTCATCACCACCAAACCAGTATTGGAAGAAATGTTAAAGTGGTTTATTTAAGAAGAAGGAAAGAAAAAGATAAAAAATAAGAATAATAAAATAGCAATAACTACACATATAGCTACAACTACTTTAAATGTAAATAGATTCAATGCTACAATCAAAAGACATACTAGGCCAATCAAGGGAATCACTGCATAAATTATATAAATGTCTAACCATTAAGCTATACAGTTGAAATTAATATAAAATAATATTGTATGTCAACTGTTACTGAAAAAAGTAAATAAAAAAATTTTAAAAAGACATAGGGTGGCTGAATGGATAAGAAAACAAGACCCATACATGCAGCCTACAAGAGACTCACATCAGATTGGAAGACACACACAGTCAGAAAGTAAAGGGATGGAAAAAGAAGATGGAAACAAAACCGAAAAAAGCAGGGGTAACAATGCTTATACCAGATAAAATAGACTTTATTTTTTTTTAAAGATTTTTATTGGGGAATTGGGGGAGGGGAACAGACAAGTTGCTGTCCCTTTGTTCTTCAGTCTAGTTGTGGAGGACGTTGCTTCACTGGCCCATGTTGGTATTATCATTGCACTCTTCCCGGGTGAGGCAGATCGGTCGCCGACCTCTGGACAGCCGCTCACTGCAGCTATTGGCAGCTCACACTGACTGCCAGCCACTCACTGTAGCTTATGGCAGCCCACTGCAGCAGGGTCTGCAAACTACACCGTTGCCGGAACTCACAGCAGCCCAGCTCCAGGTAGAGTTGTTGTTCACCATCTTAGCTGTAGAGAGCAGTGTCACTGGCCCTCATATGTGGGATCTGAAACCCGGGCCTCTGGCATCCCAAGCCAGCTCCTAACCATCGCACCATTCGGCCAGCCCAAGACTTTAAAACAAAGCCTATAACAAGAGACAAAGAAGGAACCAATAATCCCACTTTTGGTAGTTATCTGGAGAAACCCAAAACACTACTTTGAGGGGACGTGTGCATCTATATGTTCTTTACAGCATTGTTTACAATGGCGAAAATGTGGAGGCAGCCTGGGTGTCTATTGATGGATGAATGGATAAAGAGGAGGTGATACATATATACAATGGAATATTACTCAGCCAGGGAAGGGCATAGGTTCTTGCCATCTGCAGGGGCATGGATGGGCCTGCAGAGTGTTGTGCTGAGTGGAGTGTCAGACAGAGAAAGACAGATGCAATGTGATTTTGCCAATGTATATGGAATATAAAGAAAAAAATAAATAAAACAGAAACAAACTCATAGATACAGAGAACATTTTGATTATTGCCAGGTGGGAGGTGGGTTGGGGGGAATGTGTGAAGAGTGGAAGGGATTGTATGAAGGGTGGAAGGGATTAAGAAGTACAAATTGGATGTTACAAAGTAGACATGGGGATGTAAATTATAGCATAAGGAATATAGTCAATAATATAATAACTATGTATGGTGTCAGATGGGTATTAGACTTATTGGAGTGATCAATTCATAAGTAATATACCTGTAAATGTCTAATCATTATGTTCTACACTTGAAACCATAATATTGTATGTCAGGTATAGTTGAAAAATAAAAAGTATTAAAAGAGAGAAAGAAAGAAAGAAAGAAAGAAAGAAAGAAAGAAAGAAAGAAAGAAAGAAAGAAAGAAAGAAAGAGAAAGAAAGAAAGAAGGAAAGAAAGAAAAGAAAGAAAGAAATGAGAGGGAGGGAGAGAAAGAATATGGTAACTATGGGAGATTATGGGTATGTTAATTAGTTTGATTGTGGTCATTATTGCACAGTGTATACAATATATCAAAATATCAAGTTGTACACCTTAAATATAAACAATACTTGTTTGTCAATTATACCTCAATAAAGCTGAAAATTTAAAAAAAAAAAGCTTAAGGGAAGCATCTAAAAAAGTACCTAGAAAAGAAATGTATAGCCTTAAATGTGTATAGAAGAAAAGAGCACGACTGAAAATTAATGAGTTAAGAAGTCAATTTAAGAAATTAGAATAGGAGGGCCGGCTGAGTGGCTCAGTTGGTTAAGAGCTTGCTCAAGTGTGTGAGCTGAGCTCTGAGCAACAGCAGTTCAATGCCCAGCCTGAGCTGAGCTGCCGCTAAGCTGCCAACAGGTGGCTGGATGGCTCAGCTAAAAAAGAAAAAAAAGAAATTAGAAAAGGAACAAGTGAATAATGTATAGTAGTAGAAGGAAAGAGTTAACAAAGAGCAAAAGTTAAATAGAAATTAAAGATATGATAGGGTCATTAAAGACAAAAGTTATTTTTTTAGCTAATAGACAAACTTCTGGCAATATTAATATGGAGAGCAATTGAAGGCACAAATCAACAAGATTAGGGATGAAAATACAGTTGCTTCAGATATTAAACAAATAGTAAGAGGCTATTATGAACCATTTAATACTAATTCATTTAAAAACAGACAAAATTTATAAATTCCTAAGAAAATATATCTTACCTAAACAAGTAAAAGAAGAAATAGAGAACTTCCATTGTCTTCTAAACAATAAAAAACATAGTTTAAAAAAATCTTTCCCCTAAGATAATACTAGGCCAAGACAGTTATATAAATTTCTACCAAGCATTAATGGAACATTATACTAAACTTACACACTCCCTTTCCCAGTGAACTGAAAAGGAAGGAAAGCTCCCTCTTTTCTCATTCTTCTGTTGCCTGATTTAGAACAGGATGGGAAAGGAAAATTGTGAGCCAATCTTATTTGCAAACATTGACACGAGAAACCAAAATGAGTTATCAGCAAATGGAATCCACCAAGATATGGGGGGAAAAAAATACATCGTGACCAGAGGTTTTTTAAGCCAAGAAAAAAAAAGAGAGAATTTAAACATAAGAAAATGTATTAATTCAAATTACTATCTTAACAGGTTACAGGAGGAAGTAACTTTATCACCTTAATAAATACAGAGAAAATCATAGAATTCAATGCTTATCCGTGATTAGGAAAACAAGTATCTTGCCAAATAAGAATAGAAGGGAGCTTCCTTAACCTAATATAGAGTATCTACCAAAAAACAAATAAACAAACAATGCCCCACCCCCCAGCAAATCTTATTTTTAATGGTGAAACATTAGAAACATTCCCTTTAAAGTCAGGAAGAAGACAAGAGTGTGTGCTATTAAATTCCTATTCAACATTTTGTTGAAAGTTATAGCAACAACAACAATAATAATAATAATAATAATAATAATAATAATAATAATGGATTGGAAAATAAGAAACACAACTGCCACTATTCACAGATGACATAATTGTTTATGTAAACATCCAAGAGAATTTCAAACTATTTGGAATATGAAAGGCAAATGAATATATCAATATCCAAAACTTGATTGCATTCTTATACACCAGCAATGGAGAATTAGGACATAGGATTTTTAAATTGACTTACAAAAACAATACAAAAAAGTTATTGCTTAAACCAACCTCATGCCTCAGATCTTTTGCTTTTGTTTCTCCTCTGTCTAGAATGCCATCACTTCTACTTTTGCAGATTAACATCCAACTCATCCCTCAGTGGCCAGTTCAGATAGACATTTCATAATATCTTCTTTAACCACCTTGGTTGAAAATGACTTTTGCCTCTGAAGTATTATACCTGTACTTTGTACCTGTATTAAGAAGTGACTTGAGGGCTGGCTGAGTGGCGCATTGGTTAAGAGCTGGTTTTGGGATGCCAGCAGCCCTGGTTTGGATCCCACATATGAGGGCCAGTGACACTGCCCTCAACAGCTACCAACAGCTACACCTGGAGCTGGGCTGTGCGAGCCCCGGCAATGGCATGTCTGCAGCCCCTGCTGCAGTGGGCTGCCATAAGCTACAGTGAGTGGCCGGCAGCCAATGTGAGCGGCTGGCAGCCAGCGTGAGCTGCCAATAGCTGCGGTGAGCAACCATCCAGAGGCCAGCGACTGATCTGCCTCATCCAGGAAGAGTGCAATGACGATACCAACATGGGCCAGTGAAGCAATGTCCTCTGCAACTAGACTGAAGAACAAAAAGACAGAAACTTGTCTGTTCCCCTTCCCTGATTCCCCAACACTATTCCCCTACCCCAATTCCCCAATAAAATCTTAAAAAAAAGAAGTCACTTGAAACCAGCAGTAATTTGATTTATACAATTTTTTTTTTCTTTTTGAGGGCAGTGTCACTGGCCCTCATACGTGGGACCCGAACTGGGGCCGCTGGCTTCCCAAGCCAGTGCTTAACCACCGTGCCACTTGGCCGGCCCAATTTATACAACTTTTCATCTTTCACTAGACTGCAGTCTCCTGGAAGGCAAGATAGGAACTGTATACTGTTCTTTACATCTCACAGAACATAACACATTGTTTTATACATAGTAAGTTTAAAATAAATTAATAGCTTCCTTGACAAATAATTAATTGACTTTATAGCTTATAAATCCATCTCTGTTGAATTCACAAATCCATTGTTAGGTGTTTTTGGAGTTTCTGGACCTGCCGAGCTGAAGCACAGCCCTTGTGATGAAAGAGTGCCAGCCAGCCTTGAGGCCCATCCTGTTGCCAGCTTTTCTTATTTCTTTCAGTAGTCACAGTGGGCATTTAAGTCAATTCCTGTTGACTATTAAAATTTGGTACCAGTAGAACCATTTGTTTTAGGGACATTCCATTGAATTGGATGGAATAAAAACAAATCAATGACACCCTGAAAACTGCTCTTCATAGAGCTACTTTATTTGAGGGGTGGCCACAACTGTTTTCTCCCTGCATCAGGCATGATTGTTCCTGTGGCCTCTTTTGTTAACCATTCACTGTTGTGGTCATGAATCCTTGGGCTAAGCACCATCATAACTGATTGTAATGCAGCCAGCTGTGTTGGCCTCAGCGACCTTTGCCGCCTCTGAAGAGACTTGCTTGAACTCGGTCCAGTACAGGTGCTCTACACCCCATGTGGCCAATCCAACATAATCAAGGGCTGTCTTTGGGAAGAATAAATCTGAGAGAGGCACAATTCCAAGCAATATTTAGTGATAATGAGAGTTGCTTTTGAAACTGGGAGCATCTCCCAAAACTGAGAATATTGGGGCCTGGAATGAGTGTGTAGGTGGCGGGGCCCTGTCCCCATCTGTCTGTATTTCTGTGTACTCTTAAACATGTGTGGCTGTTATTATTCAGTAATTAGCTCTTCCTTGTGACTCTAAAGAAACTGAGTAGCTGAATCTGAGCAAACCTTCAGTCCTCTTGTGTTCTTTCCCTTTTAAATATCATCCATCCTCCACCTCCCTACCCCAACCCATCTTTATTTTAGTTTTGCCCTTAACTCACCTTTAATCTATTTCCACTGAAATATATTATCTCACAAAACAGGAAGACCAGAGGTAGGGAAGATTTTTATTTGGTTGATTTAGTATTTCAGTGATGTCATTAAAACTTTGGGGGCTGGCCAAGTGGCATGGTGCTTAAGAGCTGGCTTGGGAAGCCAGCAGCCCAGTTCGAATCCTACATATTAGGTCCAGTGACACTGCCCTCAAAAAAAAACAAAAACAGGCCAGCCTAGTGGAGCGTTGGTTGGGAGCTGGCTTGGGACACCAACGGCACTGGTTCACATCCCACATGTGAGGGCCAGTGACACTACCCTCAAAAAACAAACAAACAAACAAACAAAAAACCCAAAAAACTTTGGTATCTTTCCAACTCTATGCTCTGCCACCCTCAGTGTATGCCTTGTCCTTACACTTGTAGCAAGACGGCTGTAACATCTAGACTATGTAGAGAGACAATGTTTTCATATGCTTCTCTTTTAGAAATGAACAAGCTTTTCCCAGACGCCATACATCAGTCCTCTCTTCACATATAATTGACCAGAATCAGATCATGTAACCACCGTAACCCAATCACCAACAGGGGAGTGAGAGTCCCCTTAAATCAATGGTTCTCACGCATTAGCATGCATCACAATTACGTGGAGAACTTATTTTAAAATACAAAGTGCTAGGCAGTACCCACAGAGTTTTTGATTTAGAAGGTCTGAAGTGGCACCCAGGAATTTGTATTTCTAACATGTTACTAGGTGACACTGATGCTGCTGATCTGAGGACTATACTTTGAGAACCACATGGCTACATGGAAGAGGGATAGGCCCGTAATCAAAATTGGGGTTCTGTTAGGAAACAATAAGAAAGGATCCATTCTGGGATGCCCACTTAGAATGTTCACTAAAATTAAAAACTTAAAGCTTTATTTTATTTTTTCTTGATTCTTAAAGGAGCAACAAGATATAGTGCAAAAGTATAAATGGAGATGACAGTAACATGATCATTCTGCTCTCCAAGTTCTCTAGTCTTCAAGGTTCGTTCACCCTCTCCTTTAAAATGGGGCCACTATAATTTGAGCCTGCATATTCCATGATTGCGAATAATCTAGTGTTTTATTGGGTTCATTATCACAAGCTCTTCTCTTTGTTGAAGATTTGGGACAATAAAGAGGATTTATACCACTTAGAAGAAAAACTCAAGATTGTATTTTAGACAATGTGGCTTTCTAGAGTCAATATGCCACCACTGCCCAAACAATCTCTGACTAGCCTTTTGCCTTATTAGCCTCCAGCCCACCACCATGGTGTGGAGCCAGGATATTTGTCTTCTTTAGGAATGACCTTGACCATATACTCTAGTCAAATTCCCAATATCCTCCTCCTATACACCAGAGAAAAAGAAGAATTTGTTTCCCCTCACTTTCATGTCATTATCATCAGAATACTTGAAGGAATGAAAGCTTGTGTGAAGAGAACTGACAAATTTTTACATTATTGTGCAACTCTGTTTAGTTCCACATTGTTCCAAATGTCTCCATTCCAAAATAGGATTCTGGCTTTATATTTGAATAGAGAAACTAACTATCTCTATTAGCTATATATTGCTGTGTAAGGAATTATCCCCAATTTTAGCAGCTTAAAATAAACAATATTATCTCACAGATTCTGTGCATCAGGAATCCACGAGTGGTTTAGAGGTGTCCTTCCCATTTATAGTCTCTCGTGAAGTTGCAGTCAAGCTCATCCAAATTTTTTTTTTGAGGGCAGTGTCACCGACCCTCGTATGTGGGACCCCACCCGGGGCTCCTGGCTTCCCAAGCCAGCTCTTAACCACTGCGCCACTCAGCCAGCCCTCATCTGAAATCTCGAATGAGGGAACATCTGCCTGTAAGCTCACTTGTGTGGTTGTTACTTAGTTCCTCACTGGCTGTTCCCTTGCTGTAGATTGCCTGGGTGTTCTCCTGAAATATAGCTGGCTTCCCGCAGTGTGAGTGATCCAAGAGATAATGACAAGAGCAAGAGAGAACTTAAGATGGAGACCATTATATTTTATAACCGTATTTTGGAATTGACGTACCAACACTTCATCCATGAACCTTGATCTAATATGGGAGAGTACTAAACAAGGAATTACTGGGGAACTGTCACTGTCTGAAGAGACTAAGGAGACATATCAACTAAGTGCAATGTGCTATCCTGTATTGGATCCTGGAACAGAAAAGGACATTAGTGGAAAAACTGGTGATATTCAAATAAAAGCTGTAGTTTAGTTAACAGTACAGTACCAGTGACAGTTTCTTAGTTTTGACAAACACAGCACAGTTAATGAAAAGTGTTTTTTGGAAGCTGGTTGGAGATTATGAGGCAGAAAAAAGAGTATATGGGTACTCTCTGTACCATATTAACAACTTTTCTGTAAATCTAAAATTATTCACAAATCAAAAGTTTCAAAAATGGGCAAAGGATTTGAATGGATATTTTACCCAAGATATACAAATCACCAATAAGCTCAAAGCTATTAGTTATTGTTGGAAGTAATGTAAAATGTTACAGCTGCTGTCAAAAACTGTTTGGCAGTTCCTCAAAACTTAAACATGAAATTGCCATATGACCCAGCAGTTCTACTACCCAATAATATTTGCTTAAGATAATGTGAAATGTTGTGACTAATTTTATTTTGACTTTTCACAATTAGCGTTATGGATTTCACAAAGATCAGCATGTAGGGGACAAGTTAAACCATGGAAGTGGAGGAGTTTTCCCAGCTTTCTGGGTTTAGAAACTGGGTAGATGAGAGTTCTACCTACTAAGATGGGGAAGACTGGCAAAGGAATAGGCTTTGGGGAGAATGGAACTCAGGAATTCTGTTTGGGGTCGTTAAGTTGGAAATACCTGCAAAGGACGTTAAATAGGCAGTTAGATATATGAGACTGGAGAGGTCTGGTTGTAAATATAATTTTTTTTGTAAAGTTGTAATAGCCTTTCTAAGCACACACTGTCTAAAGCATGCTCTATTTGCTATGGCTGCTCTAGGGAGGTTTTCCCCTGGGTCCATGAGAGTCAATTTTCAGGGTTCTTTTTCTTTTCTGTACAGTGACTATTCAGATGATGTGGTCTGCTGCGTGAACTAGTGTCGTAGTTATTCCATCTGAGATGACTACTTTGAAGACATTTGCAGCCTGCTAGCCATCATACTCTATCAGAACACTCAGACCGGGGGATGGGGGGTGGGAAGACTTTTGCTTACTGCTATTTGAAGCTGCCATCAGTTTGAATGTGAGTGCACACAAGGTGGTCCAGCTTAAGTTGGGGTGAAGCTCAGCTTGAGGGTTGATTTTGACTATTCCCAGATACAGTAGGTGGACTTCACAGGCACTAAGGGCAATACTCCCTGTTACACAAATCCATTGCCACAGGGCAGAATATTATAAAATATTACAGAACAGTGACTATTCAGTTCTTGGACCCTCTTTATGGAATGGAATGGTTTCTGGGACTGTTATAATGAGTCTGAATTGTCTTAGACAAGTGAGGCTAGTAAAGATGGTCTTATCATTCTTGAAATAGAGGTCTGGTAGGGTAGCAGAAATAAATGGTCAAAAGCAGTAGGCTTAGGAGAGGCATGAGAATTAAAAACAGTATTGTAATCCTGAATTGAAAGGAATATCTTTGATAACATTTGAAGATGGACAGCCTGCATACTGGATAATAATACTGTGTCTATGTTAAACCTCCCACACCTGATAATTTCACTGTTTTTATTGAAGAGAATATACCTGTCCCCAGGAGATTCACCTGAAAGTATCCAGGGACAAAAATTCAGGATATGTAGAACTTACTCCCAAATGGTGCAGCAAAAAAAAAACAATGATAACAACACGTGTATTGCGTGCATGTGTGTGTAGAAAGAGAGAGGGAGAGAGAAGTGTGGCATGTCAAAGTGACGAAATGTTAATCATTAATATATCTATATGAAGAACAAAAGTTCATTACACTATATTTGAAATTCGTCTGGAAGTTTGAAGCTTTTTTCAAAATAAAATGTCAGAGGCTAAAACGAAAAAACAAATCTGGCTTAGGAAGTTCAGAAACCTAGGTTCAGGAAGGGAAGAAGACTTGGATGAGAACATGAAAACATGAAAACTCTGAGCAGTAGGTGTTCTCTACTTGTTTGTCTTGATATGTCAGGAAATGAGGTCAGTGTGAGTGAGTAAGCCTGAGGCTGCTCAGAACTGAATTGCTTGTGAAGGTGCAGTTAGGTTGGTTGTCTCCCAGTCTACTAGCGAGAGTAGAAATTGATACATTTGTCCAAATTCCTTTCCAGAAAGGTAGTATCAGAAAGCCTAACTTGTTCTTATATGTGAGTGCAAGCACACCCACTCATATCTGTTTTCTTTCTTTTCCCAGCTTTATTCAAGTATAATTGACAAATAAAAATTGCATATATTTCAGGTACACAACATGGTGGTTTTTAAATTTTTGTTTCTTTATTTTTACTTATTAAATTACAGTTGACATTCAATATTATTTTATATTAGTTTCTGGTGTTCAGCATAGTGGTTAGACACTTACATAATTTACGAAGTAATCCCCCCACCCCATAAGTCCAGTAAGCATGTGGCACCATACATAGTTGTTAAAATATTATTGACTATATTCCTTATGTTACACTTTACAAGCCCATCACTATTTTGTAACTACTAATTTGTATTTATTTGTTTGTTTGTTTTTAAGATTTTATTGGGTGGCCGGCAGAGTGGCGCGGTGGTTAAGTGCTGGCTTGAGAAGCCAGCAGCCCCGTTTCAGTCCCACATACGAGGGCCAGTGACACTGCCCTCAAAAAAAAAAAAGATTTTATTGGGGAGTTGGGGGAGGGGAACAGTGTTGGGGAATTGGGGGAGGGGACCAGCTAAGTTGTTCTTCAATCTTTGTTGTGGAGGGCGCCAGTCACCATCTGACTTCCCATCAGCAGCTCATGGCCTGTAAGCTGAAAGTGCCAAGTTCCATCTTAGTTGCGGGTGGACGTAGCCACCATCCCATGCAGGAGTCAAACCAACAGCCTTGTTGTTAAGAGCGCACGCCCTATCCACTGAGCCATCCGGGCGGCAGATCAGCTCGAGGTGCTGAGTTCAGTCTTAGTTGCTGGTGAACATAGCCCACCATCGAACAGGCAATCTTGTTGTTACACCAGCTGAACCATCCTGCCACCTGTTGGCAGCTCAGTGACTGCTCAGCTTAGGCACAGTGTTCACTGGCCCATTTGGGAATCGAACCGGTGGCCCTGTTGCTCAGAGCCCATGGACTAAGCCAACTCTTAACCAACTGAGCCACTCGGCCGGCCCCTAATTTGTATTTCTTAATTCCTTCACATTTTCCACCCAATCCCACAAATTCCCTCCCATCTGGCAACCATCAGTTTGTATTCTGTATCTACAAGTCTGTTTATGTTTTGTTTGTTTGTTTGTTTGTTTATTTTAAAGATTTTATCGGGGAATTGAGGGAGGGGAACAGCATTGGGGAATCCGGGAAGGGGAACAGACAAGTTGCTGTCTTTTTTATCTTCAGTCTAGTTGCGGAGGACATTACTTCACTGGCCCATGTTTGTATCGTCATTGCATTATTCCCGGATGAGGCAGATCGGTCACTGGCCTCTGGATGCTCGCTCACCGTGGCTATTGGCAGCTCATGCTGGCTGCCGGCCGCTCACGCTGGCTGCCGGCCCCTCACTGTAGCCTATGGCAGCCCGCTGCAGCAGGGGCTGCAGCCTACACCATCGCCAGGGCTCACACAGCCCAGCTCCCGGTAGAGCTGTTGTTAGCTGTAGAGGGCAGTGTCACTGGCCCTCATATGTGGGATCCGAACTGGGGCCGCTTGTGTCCCAAGCCAGCTCTTAACCAATTTGCCACTCGGTTGGCCCTCATTTATTTTGTTTTTTAGATTTCACATATAAGTGAAATCATATGATATTTGTCTTTCTCAGTCTGATTTATTTCGTTTAGCGTAATACCTTCTAGGTTATCCATGTCATTGCACATGGCAAGATTTAGTTTTTTTTTTATGGCTAATATTTTATTGTACATATGTACCACCTCTTTGTTCACTCATCCATTTATTCATGAACATACAGGTTGCCTCCATATCTTGGCTATTGTAAATAATGATGCAATGAACATAAGGGTGCATATCTCTTTTCAAATTACTGTTTTAGATTTCTTTAGATAAATACCCAGGAGTAGAATTGCTGGGTCATAAGGTAGTTCTACAATATTTTTAATTTTTTGAGGCATCTCTATATTGTTTTCCACAGGGGCTGCAGTAATTTACAATCCCCAAACAGGGTTTAATTTTCTCCACATTCTTGTTAGTACTTGTTATTTGTTGATTTATTGGTGAGATCCATTCTGACAGGTGTGAGATGATATCTCTTGTGATTTCTATTTGCATTTCTCTGATGATTAGTGACATTGAGCGTCTTTTCATATGTCTGTTGGTCATCTGTATGTCCTCTTTGGAGAAATGTCTATTCAGGTCCTCTGCCCATTTTTAACTGGATTGTTTGTTGTTTGGTATTGAGTTGTATGAGTTCTTTATAAATTTTGGGTATTAACCCTTTATCAGATGCATCAATGGTGAATATCTTCTCCCATTCAGGAGGCTATCTTTCCATTTTGTAGACAGTTTCCTTTGCTGTGCAAAAATTTTTAGTTTGATGTAGTCCCATTTCTTTATTTTTTCTTTTCTTTCCTTTTCCCAAGGAGATTATTAGAAAAAAATATTACTAAGAACAATGTCAGACAGTTTACTGCCTTTGTTTTCTTCTAGGAGTTTCATGGCTTCAGGTCTTTAATCCATTTTGAGTTTATTCTTCTATATGGTGAAAGAAGGTGGTCCAGTTTCATCATTTTACGTATATCTGTCCAGTTTTCCTAACACCAGTTACTGAATAGTCTTTTTCCTATTGTGTATTTTTTGCCTCCTTTGTCATACATGAAATGACCATATGGTCATGAGTTTATTTCTGAGCTCTATAAACTGTATCATTAATCTATGTGTCTGTTTTTATGCCAATACCATGCTGTTTTGATTATTATAGCCTTGTAGTATAGTTTGATATTAGGTAGTGTCATACCTCCAACTTTGTTCTTCTTTCTAAAGATTGCTGTGGTCTTTTGTGGTTTCATATAAATTTTAGGATTATTTCTTCTAGTTCTGCAAAAAATGCCATTGGTATTTTGATAAGGATTGCATTAAATTTGTAGATTATTTTGGGTAGTATGGACATTTTAATGATATTATTTCTTCCTATCCATGAGCACAGTATATACTTCCATTTATTTTTGTCTTCTTCAGTGTCTTATAATTTTTCGAGTACAGGTCTTTTACCTCCTTGGTTAATTTATTCCTAGATAGTTTATTTTATGTTTTGGGTGTTGCAATTGTAAGTGGGAAATTAGATTTTTTTTCTATTTTTTCTTTTGTTTGATGAACTTTAAAAATTTTTTTTACTTATTTTTTTCAGTTATAGTTGACATTCAATATTATTTTATATTAGTTTTAGATGTATAGCATAATGGTTAGCCATTTATATAACTTACGCAGTGATTCCCCCAATTAGTCTAGTACAACCCAGCACTATACACAGTTATTGCAACATTACTGACTATATTCTTTATGCTGTACTTTACATCCCTGTGGCAATTTATCTTTCTTTTCTTTTATTTTGTTTAAAATGCAAAGTTTATTTGCTCAGTACACCAAATAGACTACAAGCACTGTCATAACAAATATAAAGAAATACGCAGATCAACATAAAACAGTAATTTAGTTTAAATGTGATGACAACATACTCCCAGGAAGAATCTTTTCTTCAGTTAATTATACATTTCAATAAAATAAAGGGTAATGCATTAAGCGGAAATTAGTTTGTGAATTTCCTTAAAAAATAAACTCTGGGGCCAGCCGAGTGATGCATTGGTTAAGAGCTGGCTTGGGATGCCAGCAGCCCCGGTTCGGATCGCACATATGAGGGCCAGTGACACTGCCCTCTACAGCTAACAACAGCTCTACCAGGAGCTGGGCTGTGCGAGCCCCGGCGATGGTGTGGGCTGCAGCCCCTGCTGCAGTGGGCTGTCAAAGGCTGCAGTGAGTGGCTGGCAGCCAGGGTGAGCAGCTGGCAGCCAGAGTGTGCTGCCAATAGCTGCGGTGAGTGACCGTCCAGAGACTGGCAACTGAGTGCAATCTGCCTCACCCGGGAAGAGCGCAATGACGATACCAACATGAGCCAGTGAAGCAACGTCCTCCGCAACTAGACTAAAGAACAAAAGGACAGCAACTTGTCCATTTCCCTTCCCCAATTCCCCAACACTGTTCCCCTCCCCCAATTCTCCAATAAAATCTTTAAAAATAAATGAATAAAAATAAAACTCCAACTCTATTAATCCATGCCAGTTAAATGCTATAACTAAAATTTCCAAATAAGTGCAAAAGGAGATGAAGGAGTTAGTTAACTTTTTTGCTTGAACATTCCAGAGGAAAATGGTGACTACAAATATAGCAGGCAAATTGTTAAGACTGGCTGATCTAGAACATAGTATTGTACTAAATTTCAGTCTCAAGTTGTGCTAAATGCTCGCCATTAGTATGACGTATTTTGTTCCATGATATAGTTTAATGCCAAGACAGACCCCATTTTGTTACAGAAACTCATAGAATATATATATATATATATATATATATATATATATCTATATATATATTAAGCCTGGTATACTTCCACATACAAAGGCAGGTTTCCCCTAGGATGAATTTACAGGAAGAAGTCTGGGGTACGCTAGGTAACATGAGGCTCTCCACGACGAGGTGCTGGGTGAAACTGAAGGAAGGAATATTTTAAAGTGTCATCTAATTCCATGATAGCAGCCTGGTTCCCACAACGATAACAGTAGTTGGGTGCACTGAAAATGGTCACCACATTCCAATCATGGCACCAATTGTATCCCTCCATTACAAGTTGGTGGGAACAGGAAACCAGTGTGAGACCATTGGCGACATGAAATGTTTCCTAAACATCTTGTCCGAATGTGTAGCCAGCGCTGCGAAGTGAAATTCCCCTCCCACCACCATAATCTGGATCTGACCATAACAGATCACACATGGGTCCCTCATGTGGAACTTCTTGTAAACAATCCAGGGCTCTTATATGATCCAGTGTATCTATGGATGGAGAGAGGCCACCGTGGAGGCAGAATATCTGTCCATCTACTAAAGCTGTAAGTGGAAGATAATCAAATACATCTGTAAAATACTTCCAACATTGGCATTTCCACACTTTCATAGATATTCATCATAAAAGCCATATACTTTGGTAATTTGTCAGCTTTCATGGTTTCCTCTCAATATTGTAATGCGTTCTGGATAACGCACCTTTAATGCCACAAGAAGAGTCACAGTCTCCACTGAATAATAAATAACCTCTGTCTACATAGTCGCCAACGAATAGATAGTTTATATCTGGTGATTTTCCTCCAATCCTAGAGAGTTCCATAAGAACATGGAATTGGCCTTGCATGTCTCCACAGACGGTCACAGGGCAAGGAACCTCTTGCACATTGGATTATTTTGTTAAAATTTCCTTAGCCTTTTCACAGAGCATCCACACTTGATTCTTGTTCAGCTGTTTATACTCGTTCAGCTGCTCGACCCACTGGTCCAGCTCCTTGGGGAATGCCTTGTCGTCCATGGCTGCCGGATCCCCTGCCCTGCCGCTGCCCTCCCCCCTCCTCGCCCTCCCCCCTCCTCGCCCCACCCACCCCAGCACCAGGCACCGCTCCCCTCTTCCTCGGCCGCTGCCAGCTTCCAGCGGGAAAAGGAGCCGGGGAGCGCAGCCACTGGCCGCACGCCCCGCCCAAGCCCAGCGCTCCCGCGCCCAAGCCCAGCGCCCCAGAGCTCGGTCTCCAGGAGACCCCTGGCCGCGCGCCCCGGGTGTCAGTGAAGGGCGCAGGTAGGTGTGGGGGAGCCCGGCGCGGGTCTTTGGCACAGCTCCCACCCAACAATGGCCACTCGCCGCCTCTCCGCCCACCCCTTCTCTCCCATTTATCTTTCTAATAGTTCATTATTGGTGTATAAGAATGCAACCAATTTCTGAATATTAATTATGTGTTCTACTATACTCAATTCATTTATCAGTTCTAATATTTTTTTTGCAGTATCTAGGATTCTTCATATATAGTATCATGCCATCTACAAATATTGACAGTTTTACTTATTTCTTTCCAATTTGGATGTCTTTTATTTATTTTGTCTGATTGGTGTGGCTAAGACTTAGAACACGATGTTGAATAAAAGTGGTGAAATGGGTAACCTTGTGTTTTTCCTGATCCTAAGGAAAATGCGATTAGCTTTTCCCCATTGAAGATTGTGTTAGTTGTGGGTTTGTCATATATGGCCTATATTACATTGAGGTATGTTCCCTCTATTTCTACTTTGCTGAGAGGTTTTTTTTTTTCATAAATGGATGCTATACAACATGGTATCCTGATATACATACACACTACAAAATGATTACCACAGTCCAGCTAATTAATACATCCATTACTACACTTTTTTGGTATATTGAGAACATTTAAGATCTATTCTCGGGCCAGCTGAGTGGCACGTGGTTAAGCTCTGGCTTGGGAAGCCAGAGGCCCCTGTTCGGGTCCCACATATAAGGGCCAGTGACACTGCCCTCAAAATAAATCTATTCTCAGCAAATTTCAAGTATACAGTACAGTATTATTAACTATACTTTTGTTTAAATGTAATTTCCTTTCTCTTTGTTAATATGTATAATATACATACATATAACTAAAGGCATAAACTCTCTACGGGTAAACAAATTTTTGAATTATCTCCCTAGAGATGGCCATTGAAGTCTACAGAGAACATAAATTGCAAAGATTAAGGGACCTAAAGTAGAACCCTGAAACAACAGCAAACAAATAGTCAACAGAGGCTGAAAAGGAATCCTAAAGAAGCTTGGAGAGAGTTGACAACATAACATCCAAAGAAAAGAAAATGCTTCAAGGAGAAGGGAGGAGCCTACAGTCTAGAACTGGCTTGATCAATATCGAAGCAATACTTGGCTATTTAAATTAAATAAAATTTAATATTCAGTCCTTAGTCACACTAGCCACATTTTAAGTTCTCAGTAGCCACTTGTGCTTATGGCTACTGCATTCGACAGCCCAAATACATACCATTTTCATCACTGCAGAAACATCTGTTGGACAGCATTGGGCTAAAAAATCAAGCAAGATAACAAGCACAAAGCGTTCACTGGAACTTAGGAATACCAGGGAGTTCATTGGTAATACTGATGACAACAGTTTCTATAGAGTGATTGGAGTAAATGCCAGAGTGAGAAGTTAGTGGAGATGAGGAAAGGGAGGTAATAAGTTTAGACAGCTTCTTTAAGAAGATGGACTTTGGAGAGGAAACCAACTCCAGAGTAATTGTTGAAAAAGGAAGCTTGGGTGGGGAGAATTTTTTCCCCCAAAGATTTTATTGGGGGATTGGGGGAGGGGAACAGTGTTGGGCAATTGGGGAAGGGGACCAGCTAAGTTGTTGTTCTTCAATCTTTGTTGTGTAGGGCACCAGTTGCCATCTGGCTTCCTGTCGGCAGCTTGTGGCCTCTAAGCTCAAGGTGCTGTGTTCAATCTTAGTTGCAGGTGAGTATAGCCACCATCCAATGCGGGAGTTGAACCAGCAGCCTTGTTGTTGAGAGCACACGCTCTATCCACTGAGCCATCTGGGCAGCAGCTCAGCTCAAGGTGCGGAGTTCAGTCTTAGTTGCGGGTGGGTGTAGCCCACCATCGAACAGGCAATCTTCTTGTTACACCAGCTGAGCCATCCTGCCACCTTTTAGCAGCTCAGTGACAGTTCAACACGGGCGCAGCTCACTGGCCAATGTGGGAATCGAACAGATGGCCCTGTTACTCAGAGCACACGCTCTAAGCTAACTCTTAACCAACTGAACCACTCAGCTGGCCCTGGTGGGGAGATTTTTAAGATGGGAGTTTTGAAACTCTAGAGAGTTTGTTGATTTAGGTGAGAGAGTAAATAATCATTAATGGGAGGTTCCTGAGAAGCTAGAGAGGTTGGGACTCAGAGCTTAAGTGGCAGGACTAGCCTTAGAAAGGACATATCTTCTACTACTTTATTTTTTCCTTCTTTTTATTTTTTTGGTGTTTTTAAAAAGATTTTTATTAAAAATATAGCTAAAATACAATATTATATTAGTTTCATGGGTATTCCATAGTTGTTCAACATGTATATACCTAAAGAAGTGTTCACAATGATAAGTCCAGCAACCATCTGACACCATACTATGCTATCACAATGTTATTGACTATATTCCCCATGACTTATTTGTTTTATACCTGGAAATTTGGGCCTCTTATTCCCCTTCACCTTTCCTCCCATTTTTAAAATTTTCAATTACAGTTGATATTCAATATTATTTTACCCAATTCTTCTTTTTATTTGTTTGAGGGCAGTGTCACTGACCCTCATATGTGGGACTGAACCGGGGCTGCTGGCTTCCCAGGCCAGCGCTTAACCACCACGCCACTCAGCCGGTCCTCAATATTATTTTACATTAAGTTCTGGCATACAGCATAGTGATTAGACATTTACATGATTTAAGAATTGACACCCCCCCCCCGACTAGTCTAGTACACACCTAGCATTATACAGAGTTATTACCATATCATAGACTATATTCCCTATGCTTTACTTTACATCGTTTTGACTATTTTGTGACTATCAACTTGTACTTTTTTTTTTTTTAAGATCTTATTGAGGAATTGGGGGAAGGGACAGTGTTGGGTAACCGGGGGAGGGGAACAGACAAGTTGCTGTCCTTTTGTTCTTCAGTCTAGTTGTGGGGGACGTTGCTTCACTGGCCCATGTTGGTATCATCATTGCACTCTTCCCGGGTGAGGCAGATCCTTCGCCGGTCTCTAGACGGCCGTTCACAGTGGCTCTTGGCAGCTCACACTGGCTGCCAGCCGCTCATGTTGGCTGCTCGCCATTCACTGTAGCCTATGGCAGCCCACTGCAGCAGGGGCTGCAGCTATACCGTCCCGGGGATTCACGGCAGCCCAGCTCCAGGTGGAGCTGTTGTTCACCATCTTAGCTGTAGATGGCAGTGTCACTGGCCCTCATATGTGGGATCCGAACCAGAGCCACTGGCATCCCAAGCCAGCTCTTAATCAACGAACCACTTGGCTGGCCCTCAACTTGTACTTCTTTTTTTTTTTTTTTTGAGGGCAGTGTCACTGGCCCTCATATGTGGGACCCGAACCGGGGCCGCTGGCTTTCCAAGCCAGCGCTTAAGCACTGCGCCACTCGGCTGGCCTCAACTTGTACTTCTTAATCACTTCACCTTTTTCACCATGTCCCCAAACCCCTCCCATCTATCACCCCAACAAATCTAGTACCCACCTGACACCATACAAAGTTATTACAATATTATTACAATTTTCCTTATGCTATACCCTACATCCCCATAATTACTTGTTAATAACCAATTTGTACTTCTTATCCCTCCCTCTTTTTCACCCACACCCTCAAAACCCCTCACATCTGTCAACCATCAAAATGTATCTATGATTTTGTTTCTGTTTGTTTGTTAATTTTGTTCTTATATCCCACATATAAGTAAAATCACATTGCAGATATCTTTGTGTGATATATTGCTCCCAGCACAACACCCTCCAGGTACATCCATTCTGCTGCAGATGGCAGGAACCTACTTGTGGGCCGGCCAAGTGGCACATTGGTTAGGAGCTGGCTTGGGACGTCAGCTCTGAGCAGCAGGGCCCCAGTTCAGATCCCACATATGAGGGCCAGTGACACTGCCCTCTATAGCTAAGGTGGTGAACAACAGCTCCACGTGGAGCTGACCTGCTGTGAGTCGCTAGTTACAGTGTGGGCTGCAGCCTCTGCTGCAGTGGGCTGCCATAGGCTACAGTGAGCGTCCAGCGGCTGGCAGCCAGCGTGAGCTGCCAACAGCCACAGTGAGCAGCTGTCCAGAGCCCGGCGACCAATTGCCTCACCTGGGAAGAGTGCAATGATAATACCAACATGGGCCAGTGAAGCATCATCCTCCACAGCTAGATTGAAGAACAAAAAAGGAACGCAACTTGTCTGTTCCCCTTCCCTGGTTCCTCAACGCTGTTCCCCTTCCCCAATTCCCCAATAAAAAATTAAAAAAAGAAGAACCTACTCATATTCCCTTCCATGGCAGAACTATATTTCATTGTATATATGTACCACCTCATTCATTCACTGATGGACACCCAGGCTGCCTCCACATCTTGACCATTGTAAACAATGCTGCAATGAACATATGGATGCACATGACCCCTCTTAGTAGCATTTTTGTTTCTTCGGATAAATACCCTGGATCCTCACTGTCTCTTCTTATGTCCTTTGTTTTAAAGTCTATTTTGTCTGGTATAAGTATTGCTAACCCAGCTTTTTTTTTTCATTTCCATTTTCAAAGAATAACCTTTTCCATCCCTTTACTTTCTGCCTGTGTATGTATTTCAATCTGAAGTGAGTCTCTTGTAGGCAGCATATGTGTTTAGTTTTCTTATCCATTCATCCACCTTATCTCTTTTGATTGGAGCATTTAATCTTTTTACACTGAAAGTACTTTTTGATAGATATGTAGCTATTTAAATTTGATTATTCATAATTTTGGTTTATTTTTCTGTCTTAAAGAAGTCCTTCTAACATTTCTGGTAATACTGGTTTGGTGATGATTAACTCATTTAGCTTTTTCTTGTCTGGGAAGCTCTTTATGTATCCTTCGACTATAAGTGTTAGCCTTGCTGGGTAGAATAGTCTTGGTTGTAGGTCCTGGTCCTTGCTTTTCATCACATTGAGTATTTTGTGCCAATCCTTTCTGGCCTGCAAAGTTTCTGTTGAGAGATCAGCTTACAGTCTTATGGGAACGTCCTTGTAAGTTACTAGTTGCCTTTCTCTTGCTGCTTTTAAGATTCTTTCTTTGTCTTTCACCTTTGCCATTTTCATTATAATGTGTTTAGGTGTGGGCCTGTTTGGGTTCATACTGTTTGGGACTGTCTGTACTGCCTGGACATGTATGTCTATTTCCTTTGCCTGGTTAGGAAAGTTTCCAGTCATTATTTCTTTAAATACATTATCAATCCTTTGCTTTCTCCCATCTCCTTCTGGTACCCCTACAATGCAAATGTTGCTACAATTGATGTTGTCCCAGAGGTCTCTTAAACTCTCCTCATTTTCTTGGATTCTCTTTTCTTTTTGTTGTTCTGATCAGGTGTTTTATGCTACCTTCTCTTCCAAATTGCTGATTTGATTATCTGCTTCATGTAGTCTGCTGTTTATTCCTTCTAATGCGTTCTTCATTTCAGTTACTGTATTTTTTACTTCTCTGGTTCTTTTTCATGGTTTCTATGTCATTTTTTATGCTTGTTATCTTTATTAAAGTTCTCATTAAGTTCTTTGAGCATCCTTACAACCATTATTTGGAACTCTGTCTCTGATAGATTGCTTACCTCTATTTCATTTATTTTTTTCTGGATTTTTCTCCTGTTCTTTCATTTGAGATGTATTCCTATGTTTCCTCATTTTGGCTGCCTCTCTGTGTTTGTTTCTATGTATTAGGTAAATCTGCTATGTCTTCTAGTGTTGACTGGGTGGTCTTATGTAGCCGGCATCCTGTGGGGCCCAGTGGCACAGCCTCTCTGATCACCTGTTCTGGGAGCTCCAGGAAAGTCCCATGTGTGGGTTGTGTGGGCCCTCCTGTTATAGTGAAGACTTGTTTGCTATTGGCCTCTTAGTGGGTGAGATTGACCGGTGGGTGTGAGGTTTGGCCACATCCAACAGCTTACAGACTGCTGTGCAGGGGGTTTACCCCACTGTGCGTGTTTCACCTCAGCGGGCTCTGCCTATTGTGAACACCCTTTGTGTGTGCTGCTTTGGGGGCTAATGGGGCAGTGTTCTGCTGTGGTCTGAAGCCAACCTCTAAGTATGTTGGTTCTGGGGCCTCTTGGAAAGGGTTGCAGTGCAGGTCCAGATCACCCACTGCTTGTGACTGGTAGTAGCTACAAAGTGATTCACAGTTGTTCACTGCCTGTGTTAAACCTGGAAGTCCATGGGAGAGGACACAGTATAAACCGAGGACATTTGCCACCAATACCAGGTCTGGGGTAGCTCTGCACAAAGCCAGGATCGCCCGAGTCCTGCTGTGATCAGCCAGCTCCCTTCAGGTTTGGCCTCTGATCGAATCTTTTGTGATATGCAGGTTGGGTGATGCAGGGTCTCAGGGAATCACTAGAGTGGGAAGAGTTCTGATTACCAAGTTAATGTAAATTCTGTTTTGATGCCAGTGCTGAGCCTGGAGCTACTCAGCAAAAGTCTCAGTGCACACCAAGGCCAGTCGCTGCCTGCAAGGGGTCTGCCAGACTCTGATAGTTTTCCAAGAAAGGGTGCAATGTTGGCAGGGCTGGCTACTTGTGGAGAAAGTGCCTCTGGCATTGGAGGAGTTGGGGGGGGGCGGGGTCCAGTGCATTCACAGTGTGGAGCAGTGGAGCTCTCCAGGACAATCAGATTCAGATCTGACTATGGTGGGGGTGGGCTCAACACAGGAAAGATGGTGCCTGCTTGCTGGCTGCATGGTAAAAGAAACTCACACAGGGAAAATGCTGACTGCCCTCCAGTCTTCCCCCAAAGCCACACACCCAGACTGCCCCCACCCCTGTATGTCTCCCTCCTGAGTCACCATCCCTCTGCAACTACCCAAGTTGAGTGTCTACAAGCAAGTGTCTGTGCTCAGGCTGTTTAACAGGACATCTGAGTTTCCTGAAGCCTTCTGTTCTACCTGGATGGTTGGAATTCCCACTGTTTTGCACAGCCAGATGTTATGTGGGCTCCTCTTTCCAGCACCAGTACTCTGGGCTGGGGAGCCTGGTTTGAGGGACTGGGTCCCTCGCTCCTCCAGAAGAACCTTCACAGCCTAGCTATCTCTCCTTATTCTCAACTGTCACATGGAGATTTGGGGCTTGTTCTAAATCTCCACCCCTCTTACCAGTCTCTATGTGACTTCTTTATATTTTTAGTCATAGGACTTCTGTTTGGCTAGACTTCAGATGGTTCTTCAGATTATTGTTCTATAATTTAGCTGTAATTTTAATGTGTTCATGGAAGGACACAGGCACAGTGTTTATCTACTGTGCCATCTTGGATCTCTCAGTTTATATTCTTTCATTTTAATAAGAGAGTATGATGGGCAGGACTACAGGTAGTTTTGTAGATTTGGTGGCAGGAAGTTCAGAAAATTTCTATCCAAACCTTTCAATTTTTATGTGAATTTGAACATGAGTTCATTTTCTGGGAGTAAAGTGTCAGTTAGCTATAGGATAAGGGTGTATGAAGAGAATGAAGGCTTGAAATAACATCTGTGCAGAGTCGGCAGAGAGCATTGGCTAGAGCCTTTGTTCTCAAACTTGAGTACGCATCAAAATCCCCTGCAGGGCTTGTTAAAACACTGAGTGCTGGGCCTCACATCCCTGGGGGTTATGATTCAGTAAGTCTGGGGTGGGCTGAAAATTTGCATTTGTAATTAGCTCCCAGATGCTGCTGATGCTGCTGTTTCAGGGACGACTCATTTGAGAACACCCAGGCTTGGGAAACAGTATTAATGTTAGAAACCATAAATATTGATGGTGATGGCAAGGCAGGGTGTGGGGATAGTCAAGACAGTTTGCAATTGTGGAGAATGTAAGAGAGCTGACTAGAGGAACCATAGTAAGAATGTTGGTGTAACAGAATATTAAATTAGAAATTTTGACTGAGGCATCAAGACACAATAGATATTGAAGTGATTAGTGAGACAGGCTACCCTGTATGAATTTCAAAGTAGAGAACCAATAACTGACTTCAAAAGTCTTAAACACTTCACACACAGTAAACGTATAAAATGATCTAGTTGTTGCAGATTATGGCAGAATTTGTAAGGAAGATTTCTTTCAAGAGGGCTGTGCTGTTAGACCCTCTCCCCAAGAAGGAGGGGTGGAGGGCAATTCTGCCTCTATGTCAAGTCAGGGGAGAGGAATTTCAAGAGGCCACTTCTAGAGTTTGATGTTTCCCCTGCAGTTAGGGACTCATGATAAAATGGTGTCTGACTCTCACAGAAAATGTAAAAGGCTGGCCAGTGCTCTAACAGCAGGAGCAATAGTTTGCTGCTGTTTTGAAATATGCCTGTACTCTCAGAAATTGCCAGAGCAAGGGATGTGACTGTACCCCAGGGATCAGACAAGGGCCATGCATGATGAGAGATCTGCAGGCTAGTGGTCCTCTGCAATGCCACATTTTAAAAGCATCCATGAAATCACAAAATCATCCATGAAAGCTTCGGCTTTAAACATCTGCTGGGCCCACAGAGAGAAAAACCAACTTACAACAGTATCAGTCAATAAAAAACTTTCCTGTCTCCCTTACCTCTTTTTCATCTCCTTGCTTTGCCTCTGAATACTGTTGCCAGGTATAGCAAACAAAAATACAAGATACCCAGTTAGATTTGAATTTTAAAGAAACAGTGAATACCTTTTTAGTATTATGTACCATGCAATATGTAGGACCTACTTACTCGTATACAAAAAAGAAAAATCAGGCCGGCCAAGTGGTGCGTTGGTTAAGCGCTGGCTTGGGATGCCAGTGGCCCCGGTTCGGATCCCACATATGAGTGCCAGTGACACTGCCCTCTACAGCTAAGATGGTGAACAACAGCTCCACCTGGAGCTGGGCTGCTAGAGTCCCAACAAGGGTGTAGGTTGCGGCCCCTGCTACACTGGGCTGCCATAGGCTACAGGGAGTGGCCGGCAGCCAGCATGAGCAGCTGGCAGCCAGTATGAGGTGCCAAGAGCCACAGTGAGCGGCCGTCCAGAGACTGGCGACCGATCTGCCTCATCCAGGAAGAGCATAATGATAATACCAACATGGGCCAGTGAAGCAATGTCCTCCACAACTAGACTGAAGAACAAAAGGACAGCAAATTGTCTGTTCCCCTCCCCCAATTTCCCAATTTTAAAAAACCTTTAAAAAAACAAAAAGACAAGAAAAATCATTGTTTATGTCAAATTCAAGTTACACTGGGCATCATATAGTTTATCTGGCAATGTTACTGTAAACAGGGTCAAAAATTGCAGTTAGTAAGACAGGGAGAAGGGCTGGAGTTCTAAGTTGGGCCCTTCACCTGTAGCAAAATTCAGTTGGGATAGGAGGAGCAACTTTAAGACAAAAGCTTTAGTATTGCATGGGATGGTAATTCTGAGTAACCACTTAAGACTGTATTTTGTTGGAAGACAACACTGAAGGTGATTTATAACTTTATTCCATGACATCTCTTAAACTTAGTGATGAATTCGTATATCCAAAAGAAGTAAATCTGGAAGCATGCATACTAAACTGTTAACAGTGCTTATTTCTGGTACCATAGTACACTTTTACTTTTAACTCTCTTCAATTTTGTTTGAATAATTATAAGTATGAATTACTTTGATAATCAAAATGAATAAATACCTTTTTAAAAATCTTTTCTTTTCACTTAGTGTTTTGTGAAAATCTTTCCATGTTAATATTCTTTTCAAAAGTGTATTGTAATAGCTGCTTAATATCTCATTGTATGACTGTAGCATAATGCATTCAAGTCCCTGATTCAGGTTGTCCTGTATTTTGTTAATACAACTAAAATTGCAATGAAATCATGGTTTGATCTTTGTGTACATCTTTAATTATTACCTTGGGATACATTCCAAAAATGGAATTGCTGCACCCAAGAGTTTTAATGTGTGATTTTTTTATATATCTTTTTTTAAAGATTTTATTGGGGAATTGGGGGAGGGGAACAGCGTTGGGGATTCGGGGAAGGGGAACAGACAAGTTGCCTTTTTGTTCTTCAGTCTAGTTGTGGAGGACGTTGCTTCACTGGCCCATGTTGGTATTGTCATTGAGCTCTTCCCGGATGAGGCAGATCGGTCGCTGGCCTCTGGATGTCGCTCACCGCGGCTATTGGCAGCTCACGCTGGCTGCCGGCCGCTCACGCTGGCTCCTGGCCACTCACTGTAGCCTATGGCAGCCCACTGCAGCAGGGGCTGCAGTCAACACCGTCGCCGGGGCTCGCACAGCCCAGCTCCAGGTGGAGCTGTGGTTAGCTGTAGAGGGCAGTGTCACTGGCCCTCATATGTGGGATCCGAACCGGGGCCGCTGGCATCCCAAAACCAGCTCTTAACAAATGCGCCACTCGGCCAGAACTTAATGTGTGCTTTTAAGCTTGACCAAATTCCCTCCTGAAAGGCTGCTTGTCTACCTGTACCAGCTCCATTACAGGTAATTATCAATATGTATCTCATTGTTTTGATCATCATTTCTTTTATTATTAGTAAAAATGAATATTTTTCAAGTGTTTCTTGGCCATTTGCTTTTTCATACTAGTATGACGGATCTAACAAATGAATATTAAAGTAATGGATGCTAGCAGGGTTTTGCTGTACATCATATTAACTTTTGTCAACTCTGGTACCTCCCTAACACACACACACACACACACACACACACACACACACACACACACACACCCATTCACATATACCCATTCTGTGTACCCAATCAATAAATACTGGTTGAGTGCCTGAGTACATGAATGAATTATTTAAAGAATCTAGCCAAATGAAACCCTTCTTGGTTATTTTACTATTGATTTTCATGATTTATTCATCCATTCAACAAACAGTTATGGAGTACCTACTATGTACATGGCTCAATGCTAGGCCATTTAAAAATAATAATAAGGCCTAGCTGAGTGGCTCAGCTGGTTAAAAGCACAAGCTCTGAGCAACAGGGTCACTGGTTTGATTCCCCCATGGGCAAGTCAGCTGTGCCCAAGCTGCTGCTGAGCTGGTAAGAGTGCAAGGTTGCCGATTCCACACACATATGGGATGGTGGGCTGCAGCCCCACCCCTGCAACTAAGATTGAACACAGCACCTTGAGCTGAGCTGATGCTGAGCTGCCACCGGGAGGCTGGATTGCTCAATGTGCAACAAGGTTGTCGGTTTGACTCCCACATGGGATGGTGATCTACATGCCCCCACAACTAGATTGAAAATGGCAACTGGACTTAGAGCTGAGCTTGCACCCTCCACAATTAAAATTGAAGGGCAACAGCTTGACTTGGGGCTGACGGGTTCACGAAAAGCACAATGTTCCTCTTCCCCAATTCCCCAACACTGTTCCCCTTCCCAATTTAAAATAATTAAAATAATAATAATAATAGTAATAATAATAATGTGCAATGATTTCAATCAATACAATAAAACTAATGAATCACAAATATTCCACGAATCTCGAACATATAGCAACTTTGGAGGAATGAGCCTTTCTAGATTTGTAAATGTTCCAGGCCATGGGTTGGCAAACTGCGGCTGGTGAGCCACATGCAGTTTTTTGTGTATGTTCTGTCTCAAAAGTTTGCCAACCCCTGGAATAGCCAATCCTGTCCTTCACAACAATTTAAAAATTATTTGAGAGCCATAAATATATTTTTACAAATAAGGAACATTTAAGGTAATATAAATGAAACTATGATAGTTTTATTTTCATTTTCAATTTTACTTCAGAGCCACATGTATGTACCCAAAGAGCCGCATGTTGCTCGAGAGCAGCAGTTTGCTGACCCCTGGAGACTCTTCCTTCTCAAAAGTTTGCCCACCCCTGTTCTAGGCATTTTAAGATTTATACACCAACTTAAAAATTATAAATGGTTGTTGACAAAAATATTTCTACAAGATACTATATGCATGTGTGCTTACTTAAATATGGCACTGCATAGATGTAACTATATATGAATAGGATGCAGGGATCCATGAATGTTGTCACTCTGCTCTATATGTGGCAAATGTACCCCCTTCTCCACTTTGTGAAACTATATTGATTGAGATACCATGAGGAACTTTTGGGTGTCACTGCTTCTCACTTTTGTGAGCTGCTGTTGCTATCCCTGCCACTATCACCGTGACCTCTCCATCCCTCTTTCTAATCTGTTTCTGCTGTCACTGACTCTGCCCATCTTTTTGTTTCTTTCTTCTGTTGCTTCTCCAAAGCCTCTTGGCTTTCAAGTGTGGAAAATGACTAGATATATTGTATATAGGCAGCTATGAATGGTGCCACTTCTGTTTTTTCCAATTTTTTTTATTGTGGTAAAAAACACATCATATACAATTTGTCATCTTCACCATTTTAAGTGTATAGTTCAGAGACATAAAGTATGTTCACATTGTGCAATCATCACCACAACTCTTTTCATTTTGTAAAACTGAAGTTCTATGCCTGTTAAACAATAATTCCCGGGCTGGCCGAGTGGTTCAGTTGGTTAAGAACTCGCTCAAGAGTGCGAGCTGAGCTCTGAGCAACAGCAGTTTGATGCCCAGCCCCAAGCTGAGCTGCTCGCTGCCGCTGAGCTGCCAACAGGTGGCAGGATGGCTCAGCTAAAAAAAACAAACAAAAAAAACCAAAACAATTCCCCATTCCCTCTCCTCTCAACTGGGGGTTATCATCAATCCCAGTGAATCAGGACTCTGGCATTTGAAACCATCAATAAATAATATTTCTTTTTGTGTCATATTATTATTTTTATTATTTTTATTTTTATTTTTTTTAATTGAAGTTTATTGGGGTGACAATTGTTAGTAAGTTACATAGGTTTCAGGTCTACAATTCTGTAATACATTATCTGTATTGCATTGTGTGTTCACCACCCAAAGTCAATATCCTTTCATCCATAGTGTCACTTTCCTTTTGGGTGGCAATCCAAGTAGCCCTTCATGCTTGAAATATTTGGCAGGCTATCCCTTTTGGCTGCGTTGTTCGATGATGGATGCCAAGGGGTTGCTTTTTCACTATAAAATGTTTTATGAGCTGCCTCCTGAGGGTTCTAGTAGTCCAGATGCTAGATTACAAGTATTGCATTGTAGTATGTCTGATATTATATAAATGTAAAGTATTACACAAGGGGATACCAATCTCAGGTTCCACCAATAGCTCTTAAAGGCTAGTTTGATAGATTTTCAAGTCAGTTCTTCTAGCATGCCATTGATATAATTTTTTGAAGAAATCCATTTGTGGCATCCCCTAATTCATGTTCTCTAGAAATTTTCTTACCAATATTTAAACCCATCAGCTCCATTGAAGGATGAGAGGTCTCCTCAGTCCCCATCTTATTGTAGTGGTTATAAACCTCCAGGTAAACGAATCCTTGTTCTTTACTGTATGATTGGACTCCCATTCTCAGGCAGATGAGGAGCCTGCATTTTCTTATCAGTAAAGTAGTCCTCAACCTGGAGATGAAATGGTAACTAGCAAGAAAGAAAAGAACCAAAACCAAGTTTTAGGTAGGTTCAGACAAAGCTAATGAAAGCAGGAAGTAAAATTGCATTTTTGGAACAAAAACCTCACGTTTTAGGGTCTCGATGCCTTTGGCTGGAAGTTCTGACAACGAAAATTAGGTTATGGTAAATTGGGGCATGGTAAATTAGGGCATAGTAAATTGTGAATGCAGTGTCTCATTTGTAACACCACTTCAGTGTTGAAACACCTTTCTTCTGAAAATGTACTGTTGTGATGTGGGGGTAGGGGTGGGGGAACAGTTCAGAGAACACTGTGGAGACTGCTGTGGGAAAATCCCAAAGGCTGAGATGAGTGGGGCAGGCAGAGTGAGATGAGGGAGGAGAGGAGTCTGTTCCAGCCTGAGTGCTTTGGGAGCAAGAGCACTGGTCACAGAGATGAGCAGGACGTGCTTTCTGTCAACAACAGAAACCACCACCAACACAACAAAAAGTAGTCTTTCCGGGCCGGCCGAGTGGCGCGGTGGTTAAGCACTCGCTTGGTAAGCCAGTGGCCCCGGTTCAGATCCCACATATGAGGGCCAGTGACACTGCCCTCAAAAAAAAAAAGTAGTCTTTCCTTAGAGATGATTTCACCTGCCTTTGACATGGGGAGCCACACATCAGGCTCACTGGTGTTTCATTGAAATGGCTGACTGTGTGGAGTTCAGAGGGGAAAATAATGAAGTAGGTTTTGCCTCTTCTTTTTTACAGTAGCCCCCAAAGAGTGTACATTTGATAAGGGCTAAAGTCTCTTTGTGAAAAGGAACCTCTGAGGGGAGATACACCACCTAAGACCAAAGACCTTAATTTTGCCTCAAATTTTGGCTATACTGTTTCTATAGAGACCAAAAGGGAAGCTTTGGCTCCCCCACTCAGCTATTAAAGTTTAGTGCATTGAAAACTGTCTTCATGCTGTGATATCCTTTCAGGGAGGAGAATAGGGTCTGAACTAATCCATGAAAGTTGTCATGCTATGAACTCGTAGTCAAGCTTTTTCCTTTCAATTGAATCTAAAACTATACTGTACTTCACACTTGATTGGTCCTTCAGATGGAAGGATTCAATATCGCTGCTGGAAATCAGCTCGTCTTCTTCACACAGTGCTGTTGAACGTGGAAAGAACTTATTTCTCAGGCATAATTACCAGCTCTAACATATGAAAAGTCGTAAGGATATTTAATTTTTTCCTTTCTCCAAATTTTGGTCAAACTCTTTAAAATGCTAACTTTTATTTCCCCCTTTACTAGACTAGGTCTCCATGCTTGGGCTTGCTGTTTGTCAATAGATGTTGGGATCTATACATGCTCACCAGCCTTTCTTTCTTCAGGATGATAGGCGGACATACAGCATAAATGTATCGAAGACAAAAAATATCTTCTGAATGCAGCTGTCAACGAGCCATTGAATGTCCTGTAGCAAAGGTAACGGGTCACTTATTTACCATGAAGACTGGGACGAGAACTCAAGGAATCTGAGCGGTGCTATGCCAATTGTCTAAGGGAAAGGACGCTTTTCCTTTCCCACTGAAAGAGTTAGCTTTGTTTGTTTGCACATGTTTTAGATCAATAACTAGTAATAGTAAAGGCAGAACAAAAGCTCTAATAACCGTGAGCCATCTGCAGTGTGAATCGACATTTCCCAAGTTAAACACTACTGTCTTGTGAATGAATACATACAGTGTATATGATTTTTTATTGAAAAAAAAAAGAAAGCCTTGATCTATCTACACCAAAAGGGGGCACCAGGGTATTAAGAAGTTATGATGTTTTGGGAGGCTATAAATGAAATTAAGTGAAGTTTGCAGAGATTTGTTAGTAGAATTAATATGTACATGATTTTAAAAATGTGGTAATCTAAATATTTGGTTGGATAGTTTCAAGTACTTTGGTAAATTATCTTGATATTTGAGTATAATTTTCTATTGGTATGTGCTGATTTCTTTGGAGTTTGATGGTACAAATGCAAAACAGGAACATATTTCACTTGATGAAAAATAATATAATGAAACATTGCATATGTTCCCTTAGAATGCTATTGATATAAATACTCGTGGAATTTTTCATTGAAATTTTGGTTTATTCTGTCTTTAAAATAGAAGTTTGTCTCTTCTTTTTTTTCTATGACACTTAGTAAATACAAGAGTATTTGGTGTGCTTTTTTGTATCTGTGTCTAGATGGAAACAATTCAGCATTCTGTACTGGCTTTTCTGAAAGAAGCATACAGAAAGTAGGGATCTGAGGGTTACAGCAAATAGTAGCTAATTTAGAGATTGAGTACCATAGCTCCTAAAATTCAGAAAGAATAAATAAAGAGCAGGCATTTTCTGGAAAGATTTTCAGATTGTACATTTTGGTTAATCCTACTTCATTTCTGTGATTCCAATAAAGGGAATTTAGTAGAAGAAACTAGGGAGAGACAAAAATATTCTTAATGAGGTTGTAAATATATGCAATGCAAGTAGATGCCTCTTCTGCTTTAATGTCACCTATGAGGAATAAAAACCAGTTCAATTTCTAATTTTGTCAGTGATTGAGTGCTATTTATGTTGTTTTTCCTGTCACCCTGATCCCGTGACCCTTTGTCTCCCCCACATGAAATAGAGGCCTTTTATATGTAATCAAATCTGAACTCATTGGTTAGCTAATAATTCCTCTTAAAAATGGAAATCAGTGGCTGCATGATCCTGTTTTCTCTGTATATCTTTACTGTTTCCAAAGATGGCTGCAGTCTAAACAAAATGGGTTGTCTTTCAACAGATATTTTCTCCTTTTATTTTTAGATGTCCGGCCATAGCTTCTTAAAAAAAGATAAAATGATAAATTTACTTAAAATTGTGTTTTATAGTTTAATTTTTACCCAGCCTTTGGTCTTGCTCATTATTTTATGCTTTATGATGATTTATGGAATCATATATTATGCAATGCAAGGCGATTTACAAGCTGTTATTACATCGCTGTAACTTTTATGAAATATGTGACTAATTAGTATATTGTTTAACTGGGAGAATTAGATTAAAAAAAACAAATGTCTTTCAGGTTTATTTGAAATATATGGATTTTATTCAACTGAAGTAAATATTCAGGTACAATAAATTGTTATGTGTAGTGCTGGAAGATGGTTGTAATTTTATTTTAAAATATAGCAATATTGAGAAGCTTTTATGACTTGTTTATTTGAAGTAAAAATGGAATAGGATTATTGAATTTCATGTATTTTAATTATCAACAATGTAGTTATTAGCATATACTGAAATGTCCACTTAAAGTCAGGGAAGGAAAGTTATTGTTGCATTTTGTTGTTGGGGCTCTCCCCCTACCGTGTATTGTAAGGATGTTTGGCTTGATTCCGAAATATTTAAAATATGGTCAACAAACACTGCTCCTTCTAACTAGATATTTTCAAAGTTGTATTTTTTTTAAAAAAAATTAGTAGTTGTTTAGTTAATAATAATTGCACTATATTGCTTCTGCTCTAAGGAATATTAATTCCCTAGTGTTGCTGAAAAAGAAAAATCACGTTTTCAGCATAATGCTTTGTAAATTGTTTATATACAAAGTATTGTACAAATATAGATATTTGTATAAATATTTTTTTTTCTCCGTGTGCTCTTCAGGCCCTGCCAATATGACAAAAGGTGGATATGATTGATTAAATCAGGTGTTGTACATTTTTGGAATAACAGAAAACCAGAGTAGCCAGGATCTAAAAATGCAATTAATGATGCTGATGACCAGTGTTCTGTCATGGCCTCAATCTATGTTTCGGGATGTCTTGCTTTGGTTTTAAATATAGTTGCATTTTGAAGAACTATGCATATGGTGGTGTTTGTATGAGGTCAGAACAGGTAAAATAATAAGAAGCAGGTCAGTTTGGATCTACACTTTTCAGTTCTTTGGCCTAGCATTTCGTATCAGAAAATTTCACATCAATGAGCCATAAAGACTCTTTATTGCTTTATTTTCCCCCAAAAGTCAATTTATTAATTATTAAAAATCTGTCTGTCCACATGCTAAATTGCTTATTTTTGTGGTGTTTTCAAGTCATCTCTCCATGGAACCAAATTAGTAGCCAAGTAAAGCTTATGAAAGAACCTGAAACACAGAAAGGTCTCCAAAGGAGCTATTCTCCTTTATGGAAGCTATCTCCGGATTAAAAAAAAAAAGAATCGAAATCACAGCTGCAAGGGTCCCTGATCTTTTCCCTGGTATGATGTGTTTGTTGAAAACTCTGTATAGAGGGGATTCACATTAGATAGGTCGTTTCTTTTTACAGATCGATTTACCTACACAGGCACAATCTGTGGGAGTTTTTGATCACGAGTTTCCGCCCCCCACCCCTCATAATCCAGTTCTATTTCTGTATTCAGGCAGAGTGAGAGACATTTTGGCCTCTTTGATTATAAGACAGGAAAGAAGTATAGAAAAACTGAAGGAATTAAGGGGAAGACAGTTTTCAAAGTAAGTAATCAAAAAGCAAAATTTTCTTTTCAAATGAAACTCTACATTATTCTAAAATCTGACATTCCTTGTAAGAATCTTACTAAAAATATCTTAATTTCAGAGATTGAAAAACATGCATCCTGCCCAAATTCTTGCAGCATCTAAAAGTTGGGTTTTTGATGTTTGGGACAATAAATTAAAACCTCAGAACAAAAATTGATCCTAGAGAAACCATATAGAGCCACATGCTTTTTCTTTTTTTTTTTTTCATGGACAAGCAGAATAGTTGAGATAAAACTCAAGGACCGATTTGACTTTTCATTCAGCAGAGCTGCAACCTCTAAATTCACAATGGACTTTCCAGCTGAACTGGCCTTACTGCAGCTGCTTATTAGAAATCGCAGAGTTATTTGTCAGTGTTACTCAAGTGAAGTGATTAGGAGCGGGATGACCAGAATGGAATTAAAGAGGTGTTCCAAGTTCCACAATTTCAAACACTTTCCTGAACTGATGTGGAGACAATCACAGTCTCTCTATGTATAACATTGAGTTCTCTTGGTTTGAATAGTGAGAACAAAGATGCTAATCTGCAGTTCTGAGAAAGGCCAATTATGCCCTCTGCATCAGACGGGGTCTAATATGATTGATTCTAAATAATTGTTAAATCAGATGCACATAAATGTCTTTTTATTATTTACTCAAAACCCATTAACCCAGTGTTTATGTCATGTGGACTTGGGTGCATTTTCAAATAAGTTCACCTACGTAGAAATGCTCTACCTCACCTTAAAAAAAAAACACGTGAAGAGACATTTAGGATCTGTTTGAAACCAGTGAATCTGTTCTGATTTAGAATGAGCTGGTTAGGCAAAGCAACCAAATCTGAAGTGTCTCATGAGTCCCACATTTTGTACGTCTAAAAAGTCTTTTCTTAGCTATTTGCACATTTTTAATCTCATTAGATTCCTTTTCATGGTATGAGAAGGTAGATATTTATCCCCATTTCCAGTTGAAAAAACTGAAGTTCAGAGAAGAAGCCAAGTGACTTTCACTAAGTCATGTGGCCAGTTAGCAGTAGCAGCACAGTCAGCATGACTTTGTTAAAGCAGGCATGATGCATTAGTAGCCTGTAGATTTCTGCAAGGGACTTACAGATTATTCTTGTTTAGCCCTTGCACAATATTAAAAATATTTTTAAAATAGTTGCTAGTGTTTAAAAATTGGGAGAGATTTTACATTATTGCAAAAATCAGGATTTCTGAGTTTGGGGGTAAATATCGAAAGCTTTGGCAACCCTGGATCATTGTTTCTGCATATCAAGCCTTCACGAGGACTGAGATATAGCTTCCCCTGCCACACAGGGCAAACCTTCTCTACTTTGCCAAGTCTCCACCAGGCCTGCCTTGTTACTTGCCTACATCTTGTGAATATTTAAGCTTTAAATCCCCCATGTGAAACTACTGATTATAAACCTTTCTTGAATATGAGGCCCCATTTTAAACTGAAAAAATTTTGCCAACTCCTGGTTTAGATCTCTGTCTTCCCCACCAGGCGGAGAAATCATCAAGGGCAAGTGTGGAGTAACATTCCTCTTTGGAGCCTCCTCAACTCCTAGCACAATGACCAGCACACAATGTACTCTCAAGAAATTGTTAGGGTGGGGAGGGCGTGAGAGCTGTCTTATCACTAGCGTTATCACCATACTGACCTGTAGAAAAGTTCTACAAGTTGTATTTTGAGAAGGGAATCAACTCCATTAGACTTGAGAGTTGCAAATCCTCCTCCGAATTGACCAGCATAACTCCTAACTGAACAGAAAAAAAAACAACAAAAAAAAACAAAAACCAGAAAACAATGCATTTTGCTCATTTGATCTGGAGACTACATCTACAAGATCCCAAACAACGGTGGTAAAATACACCATTGAGCTGATGCTCCAGATCTGTATAGATGTTTACAGTTGTGTAGACACAGTCTGTATGGACTGACTATTCCAACCTGGGTGAATTACTCAGAGTACGAGGCAGTCACATGAGGTGGCTGCTTCCTTGTGACTATGGCCTGAAAAGTGCCATTTTCAATTTTCCAAGCTTTCCTCCCAGAAATAAGTTAATAATTTAAAGATGGTAGTTAGCAAAATTCCATGTATAGTGCATGTGTTTTAGGGGTCAAGGGGGTGTTGTAGGATATATTTACGCACAACAGCCTTTCCCTCCTCTAAATTTTTCCAACAGTTATCGTTTGTATTATTCCTGGAGTATTCACATTCACAAAAGTAGAGAATGTTACCTGATGTCACATCATAGATAAAAAAGGAGGCCCAGAGAGATTTTTCCAAGGTGTCTCTGTTTGTGGATTCCATGCATCCTCACTAGTTAACAAAGCACCTTGAGGTCAAGAACTGGCTTTGGTCATCTATGTGCCCTTCCCAGGATCTAGTATAATATGTCTTGCATGTAGTTGATGCTGAGTCAATTTGAGTTCTCACATTTTCAGACTGACTTGGGATACAAAGTCCATAATGATTTCCTTGTCAGACTTTTATTTCAAGATGAGCAACCTTCAGTATGGCTGCACACTAGGATTTTCAAGTAAGCTCAAGCCAAGCATTTGTTGGCAAATAAAATGGTCACCAAAGGTATGCTTTTGAAAGGGATTTGATTCTATTTTTAAGAGGATTTTTTTTTGAGGAGTACAGGGGACAGAAAATTGTTTTTTTTTCCTTTTATTAGTTATATAATAAATGTCACTTTAAAAATATTACACAGAAAATTTGAGGGCTCCAAACTGATCTGACTCATTAGATTTAATGAAATCCAGGAGAAAGTATTTCCTGAGTCCTGAGGCCTTCCATATTATCCTTTATCTAATTCTTTACAAGTAATTTTTCAGCTAGTAAGTGGGTGAGCACATTTCCCTCCACTGTATGAGAATACTATCTGACAGCTATTAGAACTTGAAATTCAGGGGCTTGCAAAGTAATTCTTCAAGTATAACTCATTTCCAATAAAAGCATTCAGTCTTCTGTTTTTAGTTTCTTTTCTTTTTATTTTTTTATTTTTTTACTTCATTGAAATTCATTTAAAATTTCTCTTCCATGGAAACACATTTGTGTTTCTACAATCATTGTGTATGTGCTTTCTGGCCTTACACATTAAAAAGATAATTTGTTTTAATGCCATAAGATCTTTTTAAATGCCAGCTTTTTTTTTTTGAGGGCAGTGTCACTGGCTCTCATATGTGGGACCCGAACCAGGGCTGCTGGCTTCCCAAGCCAGCGCTTAACCACCGCACCACTCAGCCAGCCCACCATAAGATCTTTTAAAAATTTAATATAGAGACAACAGGAACATGGCATGTATAAATGTTTCTGTTTTTCTAAAAACAGTACCATAAAAAAACATTTCATTTTTATTTTCCATCACATTTGTGTTTTGAATTTTCTGTCTCCAAATTCTGTTTCTAGTAGGAGTTGCTGAGAAGTGCTGAGGATGGTGGCTCAGTGCTATGATATGCATTCACAAATTGGCAGCAATCACCAGAATCCAGAAAGTTTTTTTTCTTTTCAAAGGAAGCATCACTTATCATTGGTCAGAATAAATAGGGTTCCAGCCCTAGCTCTGCCACTTCCAATTACTGAGAACTTCAAAAGTTACTTAACCTTTCTAGGCTTCAGTGTTCTCATTTATAAAAGTAAGGGTCATCACAGGGACCAAACCCATAGGTTTGTTGTAAACATAAAATACGTATAAGCCAGTGAAGGTAAAGCACTTTGTGTAGTACCCAGCTTGATAAATAGCATTCTAAATTATTATTATCAGTAACAATGTTTGATTCCTAGCTCAGTCCTAAGTGGTATTTGAACTCTGGTTCAAGAAGGCAGAAAGAAAAGGAAGTGGCTTTTCTGACCGGTGCTATAAAAAGATGTGAGCCTTTTAGAAGTACAGTCAGCCCCTACCTCTCCTATCATCTCCCGATGAGTGGCAAGAGACAAGCAGCCCTGCACAAAACCACCCTTGATTGCTGCAAAACAAGCCTAAGTAGCTCTAGTTTTCAACTACTGGAACCCACATATGGTCAGCTACAGCAACCCTCGGCCTGCCCAGCACTCTCCACCCCTCACCTGCTTTAATCTCACTGTCTTTAAGGCAGCAAGGAGGTGGTACTCCTTTTGTACCCATGAAGCTATCAAACATTCAACATAAATTGTTTCTGGGAAGAGATTATCTTGGGAACCTAAAGGACAATCTTTGGTTGGCTGTCTATGCAATCATTTATCATTTTGCTAAGAACACTTAAAAGGCCAAAGAAACAGTTTACTTTTATAAGCTGCAAAATACTTCAGCATCTTTTAATTTACAAAAATAAAATTTGGTTTAGAGTTTCAGAAAAATCTTCAGTTGCCAGCCCACCTATGTGAGAACGACTTTAGGTTTGGAAAATTCATGATGTAATTGGAAGTGCTTTTGGTTTATTTGGGCATTTGGCCTCCCTGTCCTCATCTGGATGACCTCTATATCTACATGTCTTTCCATTGGAAACTGGCACCTCTAGGTCTCAGACTATATACTATACAGTGGGTATATCTTGTGCCTAGGGAAGGATGAGAGAAGTGGCAAGAAGGAGAACTAAATCTAGTACTAACAGCCATTTATTGGGCATTTACATTAAGCCAGGTACTGCAATAAATGGCTTTCATAAGTTCTTATTTAATAACCCCCAATACCTTTATGTTGTAGGAACTATTATATTCATTTTTCAGATGAGAAAACTGAGACTCAGAGAGGTTAAGTGACCTTCCCAAGGGTCATATGGCTACTAAGTGATAGAAAGGGAGATTCAAACCCAGGCTAGTTACACTCTGGTTCTCATCCTTTTAACCATTGTACCATATTCTTCTTCTGATAATATAAAAATATTGGGTCCTTTCCCGCCCCCACCCCCCAGGAAATCAGTTCACAGTTTTGACCACTCATCTTTCCCTCAGAGGACTTTGACCTCACTTCACTTGGTTGAGTGAAGAGGGGACGAAGGGGTGAAAAGTTGGGGCTCGAAGCCTTACCCAGTTCAGACCAAGCAAATCCCCTTACCAAACCTCTGAATCTCTGAGCTACTTAAGTGACTGCACTTGCTTCAGGATGTGGTTCCGCAGAGAAACAGATTTAGAAACAGGATTAGAAACAAATCCTGCTCTGTTACTCGCTAGCTATGAGAACTGAAGCAAGTCTCTCTGACCCATAGTCTCCTCTTCTGTAAAACAGAATGACTCCTACCTCATAGAACTGGTGAGAGAATTAAATAAGACACTGTACATAAGAAAGAGTGTGGGGTACTGCTTAGAGCCAAACCACAGCATCAGACAAACAGAGTTTGAATCCCAGCTTCCCTGATTGACCAGATGTGTGACCTGAGGCAATTTGCTTAAGGTCACATGGTCTTTTCCATAAAAGAGGGGTAATAATAAATAATAACACCTACTTCATAGGATTGCTATGAGGAATAAGTGAGTTCATTAATATGCATAACTCCTTTAGACAGAGTCTGGCCCATAATAAGTATTCCATAATTTTGCTATTATGCAAGGTACTTGGCATAAAAAATGGCAGCTCCTTTTGTGGTGTTGGCCACCAATCCCACTTGTCTTCAGAAATAGTCCCAGTCTACATATAGTTTCTGAGAACTCCTTAAACAGACTCCTATCTCAGATGATAAATCTCAAGCAACTTTCTGTATTTTTCCTCAAGTAGGGAGTCATGGACCTTATGCCGTTACATCATATCATTATACCCAGGAAGAGGGAGGCATAAGAGAGAATATAAATCTCTGGTCCCAGGATTTGGATATATACTGGGGCAGAGGGACAGGAAAGAAGATACTCAGTCACCCTGGAGAAACTCTCTCTGGAATTGTGATTTTCCATCTACAAGATATCTAGAATCAGGAACAGTCCTAGCTCCCCAACATACATCTCCTTCCTCTCAGGCCTCTTACACATCCTAGGAAATGTTCCCTTTCTCCTAAAATGCAAGATGAGTAGCATAGAATGATGTGTAACTTCCACCCAAACTACATTGCCTGCCTAGGAGTGCAGTGGAGAGGAGTGCTGAGCATGACAAGCACCTTTCCATTCTGGTGAAGAAACCTTCCAGAAGGATGCTGTGTGGGTCATGGCTGTGCCAGACTGCTGTTGCACAATGTTAAGGAGCGGCTGTGAGCTTCATAAGGACAGTAACTGTGTCTGTTCACCCCTGTACACCTAGCCCAGTGCTTGGCACACAGTAGGAAGACTCAGAAAGGCTAGGGAATCTGATAGGAGGGAATGATTTGCAGGAATACCATCATGGCATATGCATTTATCTTTCCCCCAAAGGAGAGGTGGCATTAAGTCCCAACATCCATTGGTTACCTCAGTACCAACTTAGACAATAATCTTTTCCACAATCTCCCTTCTTTTCTGCCAGAAAATTTAGGGTCACCATTGTTTCTCTGCAATTGGAGTTACAAGTATTTGTCAATTCTCTTCTTCCTATATAATCTTGATTGCAGCTGGATATAGCATTTATGTAAATTTCAAGTGCCACTCCTATTTGGCTCAGGGTTAACCTAATGGTTTACGTTAATCTCAATCATGTTTGCACTGAGGCTTCTTATCCCCTTCACCTTTCACCTATTTGCTGGGAGCCAATTTGCCTCAAGGACCTGGCTATAGAGACCCAACATATTCCTTCATTGTTTTCATTCCTTCCTTCCTTCACTGTTGAATATCTATTCCATTTGATTGTTCCCAGAAGCAGTGAGTGGATGATGTTGTGTGTTCCTGACACATGATAACTATGTGCAACCACCAAGAAACTGCTTAATTGTTTCCCAAAAGGTCTATATGCAGTAACATGTAATAACAGGGACAGGTCTCACAAATGCAATGTTGAGTGGAGGAAGCCCAGCACAAAAGAGAACATCCATGATGTTGCAAGATTCCTTTATATAAAATTCAAGACCAGGCAAAATTAAAATGTTTAATCTTGGGGAGGGGCAGTGACTGGGAACAGGAATAGAGGAGCTTCTGGGGGGCTAGTTCAGTTCTATTTCTTGATCATGGTGCTGGTTAAATGAGCACATTCAATTTTTGAAAAGTAATCAAACGGAACACTTATGATTTATTCACATTTCTGAATGTAAGTTATATGTCAATGACATTGTCCCAAAATAGGTGTCTATTGAGCCCCACTATGTATAAATTCCCATGCTGGGTGACACTAGAGATTCTTTTCCCTTCCAAAGAGACCAAAAAATAAAACCTGTAATAGGCAAAGGACCTCTTAAGCATCCCCTTGTTGGTTAGGATCTCGCAGCCAAACTGTAGTCAATCTTTGTGTTCCTCCAAACACCCTTCCAAATCTACTTCAGCCCACTTCATCTTCCCTTGCTCAAATGCTTTTGTCTCCCACTAAATGCTGTTAAATATTCTTTCTTAGCTTTCTTTCATTGCTATTTATCAACTTCCAGTGAACTTGCCTGGACTCCCTAACTTCACTCTAAGTTCCTCCAGAGCAGGAAAGTAATTTGTATATTTCTTTTCAAATTCCTACAGCATGGTATGGCATGGCATAGCATAGGGCTGGGCACAAAATGCCCAGTTCATAGCTGCAGACAAAATAAACTCCAATACTCAGGCAGAAGGGAGAGGGAAAGCTCTTCCATGATCAGAATGGATCTGACTTTCCTACTCTTCAGTTTCTAGAGCCACTCAACATATTCTGCTTTCACATGTTACTAGTGAGTCAATAGTTTTTCAGATTTCACATTGGCATGATGTGGTCTGTCCCTTGAATTAGGACCTGTGAATCAAATACCTATCTAAGTTTGGTGAGGCTGTCACCTTAAAGAATCAGTAGACCCTGGGCATTTTTTTTTTAGCTGAGCCATCCTGCTACCTGTTGGCAGCTCAGCAGCTGCTCAGCTCGGGCTGGGCATCAAACTGCTGTTGCTCAGAGCTCAGCTCGCACTCTTGAGCAAGCTCTTAACCAACTGAGCCACTCGGCTGGCCCGACCCTGGGCATTTTTTGATATAACATTCATAGCTTCAACTATTTTATGAGTGAGTCTTAAAGGCCCATGACATGTAGTAATTTGTAATTTACAAATTGCACACACTTTAAGGTTGATGCGATGGAACAATTGGCTTAGTAAGAATACGATGGTTCTTAGGAGGAACACAGAAGTTACATGGAGGAAATTATATGCCAATTATATAATAGTGGGATTTGTGAATTGGAGGGAAGTGGAGATGAAGTTTTCTGGATGCCCTTCTTAAATGTCAAGGGCTCATTGTACTTCAATTTCTTTATCACAAGAGTCAGAGATTTAGTCTTCAGATATTTGTTTCTCATTAGCATTCATTTGATTAAATTGTCTTAAATGCAAAGCATACAATGAAATGCTTATTGAGAGGTGGGGAGAGATTTAGAAGAAAATGAGATTTTTCATAAGAAATTAGACATCAAGTTTCTTGGTTTTTAATCCTACTTCTGCCGTGAAATCCCTGGTAGATAAACTGACTAGCTTTGTGATTTTGGGAAGTTTGCTCTCCTTTATTCCTCAGTTTCCCTATCTGTAAAGTGAGGAGAGTAGAGCAGACTATTTCTTAGGTACTTTAAAATATGATATTATAGGAATTTATGACATAAACTCTATCTCTTTTCATTTGAACCTCTGTTTTCCGTGAGGACCTCGAAAAGAAATTACAAGTGTCATTACTGAGAATCCACTGGGCTAAAGCCATAAGAACATGAGACTGCATTCACAAGTAGCTTTTTTTTTTTAAAAAAGATTTTATTGGGGAATTGGGGAACAGAAACAGCCAAATTGTTGTCCTTCAGTCTTAGTTGTGGAGGGTGCAGTTAGTTCAGCTGCAGGTTGTCACCATCCACCCCCAACCCCCCATCAGCAGCTCAGGGCAGCTCAGCTCAAGGTGCCATGTTCAACCTTAGTTGCAGGTGGGCATCGTCCACCATCCCATGTGGGAGTGGAACCAGCGACCTTATTAGGAGCACGTACTCTCACCAGCTGAGCCATCCTGCCACCTGTTGGCAGCTCAGGGGCAGCTCAGTTCGGATGAAACTCACTGGCCCATGTGGGAATCAGAACTCATGCTCTTAACCAACTGAGCCACTCGACCGCCCCACAAGTAGTTTTTCACACCAGGAAAGGTGTGGACAGCTCCTAGGGCTCAATTAGGTTTAAATAAACAAACAAACAAATGAACAAATGACTCATACATTTTTATCAATTTGGAATCTTTTAAAAATTCTCTGGACTTCCTTTTGACTTCAAAAGAGAAACACTTTTGCATTCTCTAATATTTCTTCTGAATTTTAATGTTTAGTTTCTGGAACTCGAAAAACGGACCACAAATCTACCCTTTATTTCAGGAGTCTCAGCAAATGGAGTGCAGTGACCCAGAAAAGTTGCTGCTGCCAGGGTTGGAAGTAAAACGTAGGAATGGAGTCCAACTTGGAATCACATACTAGTCAGAACTGGAAGAGAGGATAGAACACCATCTCTTGCTTGATGGGCTGGAAATTGAGGCTTAAAGAATTGAAGAAGTGACTTCCTTTCAACTTTTATTTTGAAAGAAAAAAAAATTATATATATATATATATATATATATATATATATATATATATATATATATATTACCTACTATGTGCCAAGTGCTGGGAATACAGTAGTGAACAAGGCAGAGAAAGACCCATCTTTATGGAGCTGACATTACAGTGATTGAGAGAGACTAACATTAATAAGTCACACAAATAAATATGACAAGTCCCAGAAAGGAGGGGTATGTGGTGCCATGGGAACTGAGAATGAAATGCCTGACCTAGTCAGGAAAGTCAGCAAATGCCTTCCTGAGGGAACCATGCTGTGGTGAGAATTGAATGATGAGTAGGAGCTAAACCAGATGACAAAGGGACAGCATGTTTGAAGGATCTGTGGTAAGGACTGGAAGTAGGCCATTGTGGCTAGAGGGGAGAGAATCCAGGTAAGGGTGGTGCAAGATAAGGCTGCTGCTTTGAGCAGGAGACAGGCTGTTCAGAATCTTTGTTTTAAGAGTGACAGGAAGCCATTGGAGGGTTTTAGGCATGGGAAGGACATGGTCAGATTTGTGTTTTTAAAAGATCAATGGAGGGCCGGCCAAATGCTGTGGTGGTTAAGCGCTGGCTTGGGAAGCCAGCGGCCCTGGTTCGGGTCCCACATATGAGGGCCAGTGACACTGCCCTCAAAAAAAAAAAAAAAAGATCAATGGAGTTGTAATAGATATGTATGATATCGGGGGGTGGGCGGTGGGTTGGGGGAGGGGGTTGTCACTTTGTGAGGGGTTAAAAGTATAATTATTGCATTGTTTTGTACACCTGAAACTAATAAAAAAGATTCAAATAAGTAAATAAATAAATAAATAATCACTCTAACTCTTATGGGAATGAGAAGGATATGTGGTGAGCGAAAAGTCTGGGGAGGTAGTTTGGGTCCAGCTATGAAAGGCCTCAAACAACTGGTTAAGGAATTGGACTTAGTTCTGTGGACAATGAGGACTCTTCAAAAGCTAAGGCTGGAAAGCTGAGTCCACGCCAGAGGATGGTTGCAAGAGAGTTGTGTGTAAACTCAACAGATATTAGTAATGTTTGGCTAGACACCATAAAGAGATAAATGAAAAATGGATGCCCTGATCTTCGCTCTCCATATTCTGAAGTTGGCAGCTGACACAGATAATCAATTAACATTCCTGGCCTTCATCAAACAAGAAGTGTAATGCTATTTCCCCATACACTGAAGTCATTGGAAAATATACCAAAAATATAATTCTGTCACATAGCTCTGACTCAACAAGTATTTATGGAGCCCTGCTATGAACCTAGTGGCTAGGTTATCTCCTGCTGTGTAACAAATTACCCCAAAACTTAGCAGCTTAAATCTAAACACATGTATTATCTCATGGTTTCTATGGGTCAGAAATTCAGGCATGGCTTAGCAGGGTACTCTCCTAAAGGGTAGCACAGGCTACAATCAAGGCATCTGCCAATGCCGGCATCTCATTTGAAGGTTGGACTGGGAAAGGATATGCTTCCAAACTCATGTGGTTATTGGCAGAATTCAATTCTTTGAGGGTATTGAATTGAGCACCCCATCTCCTTGCTGGCTATTTGCTGGAGGTCACCCTCAGTTTCTGGCCCCATTGGGCTTTCCATCATCGCAGCTTGTTTCATCTAAGTGTGGTAGCCAATGAAGCAAGAGAGACTCTTGATGCTTGTTTATGAGGACTTTACAACCTCCTTGAGGAGGTGAGTCCATATGTAGGAAACAATTGGCAAGCAGTGTGTATAACAGATTATAATTAAATACCCAAATGTATGAAAATAGGCATAGAATTTTGATTGGGAGGGTTAGTAACACTGGGAGGTGGTAGACATTCTAGATAAGGGGAATAGCATGTGCAGCAATGTAGAAGCGTAACAGTATGGTTTGCTTAGACAATAGAGAGACTGGCAGCCTCGATGAGTAGAGGATAAGTTTTGGGGTTTAATGGAAAGCAGAAGAAGTAAACAACAGATCCCAAGTGTGCCTTAGAGATTTGAGAAAGAATCAGAGTTAGTTGAAGTAATAACCATTATCTCTCCAATGGATGTTCCTGTCAGTGACCAAGGGGGTACCATGTGACTGGGCATTAATAGTACCCATGTTGATGAGTATGCATTTTGACAAGAATTGTGATTTTTTAGCATTTGTGGCATAATTTTATTTATGTGATCATTGCTACATTCAGGATGTCTCTCTGAACATTTCCCTTTCAGAACAACAACAAACAAATTGAGCGGGAGCTCCCCCTTTTATTACTTTATATTTCTTTTGTTCCCAAATACAAGCTAGAGAGCCTTTTCTTCTTGTTGTTGTATATGATTTCTCTTTGAGTTCAGTATTATTTCTGTCCTGTCTGGTCCCTTATCCCTGAGAAGACTCATCCCACTTTCAATACAAAAGCTTGTAAACTAATAAAATAACGATCATTACTAAATAGTTGAAAATGATGGAGTTGGTGCATTTTATTTGTAGTTCTCTATGGGGATTAAAAGCAATTTGGGGAAATGATTTGCTTTGTTCCAGCCCCTAGCACAGTGCCATTTAGCATCTGATAAATGTGCCCAACTGATGACCGAATGCAATGTCAATGATTTTTAAATGTGACAAGGAATCTAACTTAACCTGGTGCAATTTTACCCAGTTCCTTGTGCAAAATGAGAAATCAGTCAAGATGCAGATTGCATTTGTATCACTTAAAACTGCTCTGGGGGTATCTCCACTCCCCAGGTAGACGCTCTGTACAACAATAAGCCAGTTTATCAAAGACGGGATTTAGTGCTCATTGTTTTTCTATTAGGGAGGAATTACGTTAAGCCCAGCAGCAGACATTTTGTGTTACCATGGCAGCCCATGTTTCCTGCAGGGTTGTGACCCCTAATGACTACAGTGAGAAGGCAGGAAAAAATAGAGACTCTTTGAAGATTAGTAAATAAATGCATTACTTATGCAAACCATCTCTGAGATGGCCTCACAGTACAGGGGAGAGGTGAGGAAGCTCCTCAGATTGAGCAAATGGTTGTATGTAAATACTTGTATCAGAAGAAAACAAATCAACTTGCATTGGGTTATTTGTTTAAAAATCTGTTTGATCTGATAATGAAAGTCATATAAACTGGACTTCATACTGAGAAAATACAGACGGTGCCAAAAAACGTATACACATTTTAAGAAAGGAAAAAATTGTATTAAAATTGTAATACTCAATATATACCGATAATAGAAGATGAATACAAGTCATGTTTAACTTCTGCAATTACAAGAGGTGCTCAAAGTGTTTACCATCAGCGTCCAGACACTTCTGAGTATGGCAAAATTGCTTGACCAATGCTGACCTAAGTGTCCACTTGTATCGCTGCACATGCAGCTTCAATTTCTTCCTGAAGTACTGCAAATGTAGCCAGTTTTCTATGGTACACCACATCCTTTAAGGTTCCCCATAGGTAGAAGTCAAGGGGTGTTAAGTTGGAGGTTCTGTTGCACACTCACGCCTCCATTATCGTTGTATTTCCACAATGCTCTTGAATTTCAAATACCACTTCAAAATGGTCTTGTGCTCCTCGAACAACTGTGCTTTGGCCGTTTTCTTTGACTGTCCTGCCTGTCGCATGGTGATGCTAGAATTCATTTTAGTAACACTATCTTTTGAGCAAACGTCATACTACACATTGCTACCTTAATTCAATTTAACTTTGAAGAGTAATAAATAAATAACATCTCTTAAAATGTGTATACATTGGGGCCAGCCGAGTGGTGCATTGATTAAAAGTTGGCTTGGGGCCGGCCGAGTGGCGCAGTGCTTAAGCGCTGGCTTGGGAAGCCAGCGGCCCTGGCTCGGGTCCCACATATGAAGGCCAGTGACACTGCCCTCAAAAAAAAAAAGAGTTGGCTTGGGACGCCAGCTCTGAGGAGCAGTGCCCCGGTTCGGATCCCACATATGAGGGCCAGTGACACTGTGCCCTCTACAGCTAAGATGGTAAACAACAGCTCAACCTGGAGCTGCGTTGCTGTGAGTCGCCAGCGACGGTGTAGGCTGGAGCCCCTGCTGCAGTGGGCAGCCATGAGCTACCGTGAGTGGCCGGCAGCCAGCGTGAGCAGCCATGAGCAGCCGTGAGCGGCAGTCCAATGGCCAGCAAGTGACTGCCTCACTGGGGAAGAGCGCAATGATAATACCAACATGAGCCAGTGAAATGACGTCCTCCACAACTAGACTGAAGAACAAAAAGGACAGCAATTTGTCTATTCCACTTCCCTGATTCCCCAATGCTGTTCCCCTCCCCCAATTCCCCAATAAAATCTTAAAAAGAAATAAATGTGTATACATTGTTTTGGCATCCCTGGTAGTAGTATTGTGCATGAAAATACAAATAGCCTTTGATGTTTTCCTTTCATCCTCAACAACCAATTTTTTCCTCCATTGGCTCTTCAGATATAATATAGCTCCTGGAATGATTTTGCAATGTTTTCCTCAATGGATCACAGGGGAAAAAATGAGCATGGTCAACTTTATGTAGGCATTGAGAATGCAGTCTACTTTTTCTTGGTGAAAGTGGTTTGGTATTGTTTTTGACCAACTTGATTTGTCTTAATTGACCTGATACATTTCTGAACAAGCTGAAACCAGGATAGAAAATTAAGCATCAATTGGGTCTACTATTTGTAAAGTGTTTTCTCAGTTCATAGTTTCTTTAAAATCATATTTACATTTATTCATACAAGAAATATTTATTGAATGCTTACTATATTACTACTGTTCTGTTGTATTTTGGTGAAAATGGACCTAAACTTGTATTATTTGAGTATATCAAATACAATTGGATTGTATTTGCTTGGTATATTCTCTATTGCTCTCAAATGATTTACTTTGTTAAGTATAAAAGGAGGGAAATATGGTATAAAGTGGATTAACCATATGCCTGAGATGTTGCTGATTCATTTCTTTTAATACTGTATTCATATAAGTAACATTTATTTACCAGGAAGTTATTATGTGCCAGGCAGAGCTCTAGCCATTGAGGATGGAGTTGTGGGCAAGATCTAGCCTTTGCACTCAAGGATAACAGTACAGCTGTGGTTCCAGCAGCTCACTTTGACTTGGCAGTTTGCCCTGCTGGTGTTCTAGTACTCATAAGGGACTGCAATAGGGAGAGTGTTTCCAGTAGTGTGGATTGATTTGTATTGACCCATTAGTGGCCTCTCACCTGTTGGCCTCGTATCAAGGGCATGGATCTGGGCCAGGCAATGTTCACTTTTTTTATTACTTATTTCTTCTATAATATTTTTTACTGTATCTTCTGCACATTCTCTTCAGCTAGGAAGATTTTTCAGAGCTTTACTCTCTATACTTGATATTTTTTAAATTTTAGGAAAGTGTTATTTTTTTCTACACATTACCTCTGTTTCCTTCTTCATAGATTCTGATATACCATTCTTTCACCCCCTTCCCCCAACAAAAGATCGAGACTCACTGGAAAGACTAGTCTAGGGTCAGGAAACTGTCTCTTTAGAGAGCCGTTCTTCAATTTGGCTTTAATAGCTTTAAGTAGATGTAAAATGAATCTGCTGAATGAGTAAGCCAATATTTTAAGTACTTGAAATTCCTTGGTCAAAAGTGCTAAATAAATTGTTAAATGTTAGCACTCTAAGAGTCAGAAATTTAACATTAATCACACATACGAGGTGGATATCACTTTTCATAAAAGAAACAAAATTTCAACCATCAAAACAAACCAAAATTGGGCTGGTCGAGTGGCATATTGGTTAAGAGTTGGCTTGATCTCTGAGCAGCAGGGTCACCAGTTTCATTCCCACATGGGCCCAAGCTGAGCTACCACTGAGCTGCCAACAGATGGCAGGATGGCCCAGCTAAAAAAGAAAAAAAAGTTGGCTTGGGACTCCAGCTCTGAGAAGCAGGGCCCTGGTTTGGATCCCACATGAGGGCCAGTGATGCTGTGCCCTCTACAACTAAGATGGTGAACAACAGCTCAACCTGGAGCTGGGCTGCCTTGAGTAGCCGGTGATGGTGTAGGCTGCAGCCCCTGCCAAGAGCCACCATGAGCGGCAGTCCAGTGGCCGGGGACCGATCTGCCTCATCTGGGAAGAGCACGATGATAATATCAACATGAGCCAGTGAAGCAATGTCCTCCACAACTAGACTGAAGAACAAAAGGACAGCAACTTGTCTGTTCCCCTTCCCTGATTCCCCAACACTGTTCCCCTCCCCCAATTCCCCTCCAAATAAAAACAAACCAAAATCATTGTTGCACTTTGACCATAAAGTTATGAGCTTTCAGTTGGAACAGTCCATTCCTTGCATGAATGAATCTGTTTACATCAATTCCTTTTCCATACTACCTCCATGGGTTGCTAAAGAAGGGAAGTAAGTTGAGAGCAAACAAGGCCATTGTAGGGTGGGGATGTCCTGGAAAATGGGAGGGGTCAATTGGGTTGAACACTAGTGAAAAGAACTGATATTGTATCACCATACTAATCAGCCAAAAGGTGGTAAGTCTTGACTTAGCTGACTTAGCTGCAGCTGATTGTGCCTGAAGATATCATTATGGGCTATCCATCTGGTAGCCTCTGAAGCAGCCTCCTATTGCCTAGCTATAAGGCTGAGAAATGAACACCTCTATTTATCAAGTGAGTGGCCAACAGACCATAACTCTCTTCCTATCTTTTCAGAGATAGCAAATAAACATCATAAGTCATGGTGAAAATATTTATGAAAGTTTCTTCCATGTTTAAGACTCTTTGATTCTATGATAAATGCTTGGAGAGCAGTTTTAGAATTCATTTAGTATTTTGTCCTTTCTGGCCTTCTGGCTTCCCATAAAATAATTCCATACAACTTCATAGACCATGCCTGAGCAGGAGAGAGTCTTTATCTCTGCCCCTTTGTAAATTCTCTGAGATGACTAGGCTTAATTGCTCAGCAGCTGTGCAGCTGTCAAACACGGGGTTTGGCACCAGAGAGAGGGGCATATGGAGGGACTTGTGCCAGTGAGTGTGATGTTGGTGTCTCCACGTTGCCTCTACTTATTCCCTCCAGGTTCCAGGCAACTTTTCCAAACACTTTCCCAGTACAGCTTAAACCCAGAAGTGGAATGGCTGAATTGGGGTTGTCCTAGCCTGCAAAAGGAAAAAGAGGAAGGGCAGTCCACCTTCTATACCTCCCAATGTGTTAGCTTATGGGGCCTGATGTTGGTCTTACTCCTGTCTGTAGCTATGGCATCACATAGGCCAAGGAGTGAGGCTTCAAATCCATTACTGCCCCAGAATTGAAAGGAGAAGATAACAGCGAAATGAGCAAACACCCTTAGCAGGGCACAGGTGTTAGGGAAAAGTCTTTCAAAAGCATGTATGGATAAACTTGAGAGTAGTCTTCTTTGTCTGGGCCAGAAGTGCTAGTAATGGAAAACAGACTTTAACAATGTTTGTAGCACTCAAGTATTATTTGGCAGGCAATCTCCAAGACAAGCCTGCTGGTGGAATCTGATGGCAACTCTAGTGGGAGAGAATTTATGAAAAGAAAAATAGGCTGTTGAGAGAAATCAGGAAGATGGGCAAGGTGACAGGATGATTGATGCAGCACATGGAGCTTCATTGGGACCCCCAGGAGAGGATTCCATTAGCTGACTGGGAGTGAGTCAGGCAGCAATGATTTGAAATCACGGAGCAGCTGTAAGGGGATCATTCACTAGCTGGCCACCAGGGTGCAAGGAAGAGCCCTTTGGAAGTAATTCAGAGGAGAGCAGTCACTGGGTCAGGGTTGGAGTGGCTGGGCCAGAGACCGGTTGGCTTTGCATAAAATGAAATTTTACTTTCTGACTACATATATAAACATGCTGATAGTAGAAATTGTGGAAACTACAGAATATTATGGAGAAACTGAAAATAACTCATAATTCTACTATCTGGAAATAACCAGTATTCACATGTTAACTACATCATTTTGGATTTTCCACTCTAAGCATATATATATATATATTTTTTTTTTCCTTGCAAGTTTGGAATCAGTGTGCTTTACAACCTGCTGTTATCCTCCACATAATAACATGTTGTGATCATTCTTCTCCTCTTCAACTACCTGAATCCTACCAATCTCTAAGGGCTCAGCCTAAGCTTCACTCACTCACAGCAAATTTCCCTGAACTCTAGACATGATATAGTCCCTATTCGCTGGGCTCCCATGTTACCTGTTCTTGACATTTGACAGCACTCATCCCATTTGCTCACTTCTTTTCTCTTCTGTGAGAGTACTAGTCTGTCTTGGTTACAGTTATAGCCCCAGAGTCTGGCCCATAATAGGCCAGAACTCAAACAATGTTTGTTAAATATGTGCATGAGGGCATTTTTGACTTGTTCCTCAGTGGAACAAGGGGCTGACATGAATGGAATAAGAAATCCCAAACTTGGGACCTAGGCTGTGGGTAGGGAGAAAAAGCAGCAAGAGCCAGAGTGCTTGACTCATGAATGATTTTACTGTGCCATGCCGGCTTCACCTACAAAGCTGAACACCATTAACTCACCCATCTAAATATGGCTTGAACCCTGATTCCTCCTTACTTTGCAGTCAAGTCACTTTGTTCCTCGCTGGCTGATGAACCTGTGATGTGGGGAGGAATTTCCAGAAGCATGATGCTGGTGTGAGGGAAAGGGTATGGTACAGAGGCCACCATGATATGAGGAGTGCTTCAACTTTTTCCTCCTACCTTTTAAGGTGGTGGTGGTGATGGTGGGAGTAGTAGTAGAGAATGTAAGAAGAGCCAAAACACCTAGGGAGCTTGGACACATTTATTTGATGGGCTTTGCTCCAGCACTGAGACACTGCCAAAAAATATTCACTGGGTCTTTAAGTCCCAAAGCAAGGAGCCTCCAGGTGTAGCCTGAGAGAAGTGTGTGTGGATGGTGAGAAGACCGCAGCAGCTCAGGCACTTGATGGAATCCTAGCAAACTGCATCAAGGAGGGTTTTGATCTATTTCAGGAAAGCAAGGCTGCCTGACTCTTGCTCAGTACAACGCTGTTCTATATTTAGGTAAATGATCCAGTCACCAGCTAGTTTCTTCTCATACTTTTGATAAAACTGGACAGTAGTAGATTTTTGACAATAATTTCATTGAACAGAGTTTTTTAAAAAAGTCCAATAGAGTCTAACAAAGTTAATTTCTGTTGTTGATATTATTCCTGCAACAATGAAGTTAAGAGAAAATGGTTGTTTTGATTTCTGATGAAGAGAAAGAATTATAAAGTGGAACTCTTAAGTGCTTGATCATCTGATAAGACTTCTCTGACATTTAAAGACCAGCAACTTTTGCATAAGTGGCAAAGCTCATTGAGCCTCCAAGCAGTGTGTTTCTTGTACATTTTTGTAGTTAATCGCCTTTCTGGTTTTTGTGTTTCTAACCAACTTTAGAATTACACTGACATGTCCTGTAAATTTAAAAAATAATTCCATTTGGAATTCTCCCTGTGAAGACTAACCTTCTTGAGATCTATCATACATTACTTCATCCATTCAGCATCCTACCTTGTGTAAGTACTGTGCTAGGAGCACAGTGACAGATGAAGGAAGACAGTTGAAGGAAGCAGGGCTCCCGCTGCCAAGCAACTTACAGTTCTGCTCCAAAGCCTTCAAGGGCTTAAGTGTCAAAATTCTTCTCCTGGGCTTTCATGGCCCTTTGCCTCTGAAAGAGATATGATGCTATCTTCTCTGGCCATATTTTCTTTTCCCTCTGCTTCAAGACACAACTTCTGTTCTAGTCCTATTACAGACATACCACATATAGCCCCGCCTCTTTGTCCTCACATTTGTTGTCCTCTCCCATCCTCTTAAATCTCAGCTCAAAGTCTGTCTCTGCCAAATGTCTTCTTGGCTCTACTTGCAAAATACATATCCAGAGTCAGGTCACCTCTCACCACCTCCATTGCTAACACACTGATTTATGCCGCTGTCATTGCTTCCCAGGACCATTTGTAAGAGTCTCCATCCAACTCCCCTGCTTCTATTCCTGTACAGCAAAGTATGTTCTACACACACTAACGTCATTTCATGTTACCCCTCTGCTCAGAATCCTCCATCAGCTCACCGTCTTGAACAGAGTCTAAGCCAAAATCTTTGATATACCCTACAAGGCTTCACATGACCTGGCCCCTCTGTTAACTTTTCTTTTTTTTTAAGATTTTTTTTTATTGGGGAATTGGGGGAGAGGAACAGCATTGGGGAACCAGGGAAGGGGAACAGACAAGTTGCTGTACTTTGTTCTTCAGTCTAGTTGTGGAGGACGTTGCTTCACTGGCCCAGGTTGGTATCATCATTGTGCTCTTTCTGGGTGAGGCAGATCTGTCGCTGGCCTCTGGATGGCTGCTCACAGTGGCTCTTGGCAGCTCACACTGACTGCCGGCCACTCACGCTGGCTGCTGGCCACTCACTGTAGCCTGTGGCAGCCCACTGCAGCAGGGGAAGCAGCTATGCCATCCCGGGGGCTCACAGCAGCCCAGCTCCAGGTGGAGCTGTTGTTCACCATCTTAACTGTAGATGGCAGTGTCACTGGTCCTCATATGTGGGATTCAAACCTGGGCTGCTGGCATCCCAAGCCAGCTCTTAACCAACGCGCCACTTGGCCGGCCCTCTGTTAAATTTTCTGACCTTATTTTTCACCACTCTTTCCTTTGCTTACTCTGCTCTACTCGAGGAGCTCAATCCTAGTAGATCTAACAGCCTCTTTTTTTTTTGATTTTAACTCTGTTTGTTGTGTTTATTTCAGCTGTATTGAAGCATAGTTTACATCAGGAAAACACATCAAATTTAAGTGTATTGTTTAAGTGTTGTACCATGTAATAGAGAATGTTTCTGTCACTCAAATAGTGTTCTTATTTCCCTTTCAATTATTTCTCCCCTAATCATCTTCCCAAGCAACTACTGATCTGATTTCTATAATTATATAGATAATCTTTAAAACATGATGCTAAGCAAAAGATGCCAGGTAAAAAGAGTACATACTATATATTTATATAGAGAGTTTTGGAACAAGAAAAAACCCTCTTTTGATAATAAATACTTTTAATGCCCTTTTTATTATCCTGAAATGAAATGTATAAATAGTATAACTTGCTTATACACATATCTTTAAAATACTAATATAATAGCCCCAATAACATAAAAGAAATACAAGGAAATAATTATAATAAAATTGTACATATTTTAATATGTAAACCCTGGGACACAGCTACACTTGAAAATATAATGAATTAGTAAGAAGCTTTGTACCTATAATGAAAACTCATAGTGAAAGTGTCATAGGGGCTATTCCAATATACAGAATTGCTTTGCTGTTGGTGAGGTGGGTTTTTTCCTGAAATGGTGAATATTTCTTAATAAAGTTCCAGACAAAATGAAATAAAGTCTTTCCTGCCTCTACATCCCTTTTCCAAGTAGGGTCCTCCAATCACTTCAATAATTAAAAAACAAAAAACAAAAAACGTCAGCTCACATTTTCAAAATGACCTCTAGGGGGCACTAATGCCCCATTGAGAATTATTACTCAGTCCACTGATCTCTGTGATTATGTAAAGCTTGTTCCCACCTCAGGGCCTTTGCACTTGCTGTTCTCTCTGCCTGGAAAGTTCTTCCCCCAGACATTTGAATGACTCCATCTGTCTTCCCTCAAGGCTCTGCTCAAATGACACTACTTTAGAGAGCCCTTCCATGACCATTCCATATAAAATAGTACCCCTGCCCCATAGACCTCTATCTTTGCACTCTTCTTAAATTTTCTTCATGATAACTATTGTGATCTGACATTAACTTAGATATCTATTTGACAACATATTTATTGTCTGGCTCTCCCACTGGACTCTAGAGAATAGAAGGAAATCTCCAAGATGTAAGGGACTTCTATCTTTTATATTGCTCTTTTTCCAGAGTCTGGTAAATACAAGGTCTAAAAATTAAGTTCGCAAATTTGTTGCAACAATGTTGCCAACATTTTTAGATATCAGAGGGATTATTCATTATGAATTTGCACTAACTGAACAAACAGTTAACCAAGTTTATTATTTGGAAGTTTATTTTTGGAATAAGCTGCATGAAAAAGTTAGATGACCTGAACTTTTTGCCAATAATTCATGGCTCTTGCATCATGACAATACACCAGCTCACATGGCACTGTCTGTGAGGGAGTTTTTAGCCAGTCAATAAATTACTGTATTGGAACACCCTCCCTACTCTCCTGACCTGGCCTCCAATGACTTCTTTCTTTACCTGAAGATAAGGGAAATAGTGAAAGGAAGACATTTTGATGACATTCAGGACATCAAGTATAATACAACGGCAGCTCTGATGGCCATTCCAGAAAAGGAGTTCCAAAATTGCTTTGAATGGTGGACTAGGTGCTGGGGTCAGTGCATAGCTTCCCAAGGGGAGTACTTCGGAGATGATCATAGTGATATTCAACAATGAGGTGTGTAGCACTTTTCTGAGTTCGCAAACTTAATTGTCAGATCTTGTTACTAGTCTTTTGGGCAAATGGGAGAGGAAATTAGGAAGAAAGATAAATGGTCAGGAGTTGGATCACCGCAGGAATAGAATGGTTGTTGAAGAGCAACTTCTGCCTGGAAGATTCTTCCTTCAGGTAGCCACATAGATCGATCCCTCACTTCTTTCCAGTTTTGGTTTAAATGTCCTCTCATTAATCGGATAATCCCTGAGCACCGTGAATAAAATAAGATTCCTTCACCATCAGCCTGTGTTCCCCTTAACCTACCTCTTCTTCTTTATAATATTATTACCACCTGACATAATCTATTTATATAGTTATTTGTTTATTTCCTGCCTCCTACCCAACACCCCCTCCCTCAACTGTGGTGTCAGAATAGGGGTTATCACACAATACCAACTAATTAAATATTTATTGAATGAATGAAAGAAAGAATGTACTAAGGCATGACTGGCCAGAACAGTATTTGACCTGGGATCTCCTAAGCGACTTCTGCTTGATTTTCTATGGGAAAGTAGGAATACCCTAATTCCTATATCCCAGTGAGCTATGAGAGGGTCCAGAGAATAACATGGGAATAAACATGCTTGGGAAAGGGTGACCTCTGACTTTAGTAACAAGGGTCATCAGTAGAAATATTAATTGCAATTGATTACTTTTCCGAAACATATTCTTTTGCTTTCTTCCTTTCCTCGCTCTTTCGCACTAAGGTAGATTGAAAAACCACAGAAGTGGTTTTTCACCAAAAGTGGCCCTGTGCCCCCATATACTTGAGTGACCTAGACCAGCTGTTGGGTGACCGGAAATTCTGTAGAATTTAAAGATTAGAGCCCAGACCAAAGTTTTCTGGACATCTAGTTTCTGTTCTATCAGGAATTCATTTGGATACCAGGAGAGTTTATTAATGAGTCCAGGTTTTCTCTCTGATCCCAGGATGACACTCACAATTAGGTTTCCCAACTGTTGTAATCATAGTAAGAGCTACCCCATTTATTGAGCAATTGCTGTATACCATGTACTGTGCCATGTTCTAACAACACTACAAAATAGTTATTATCATTCCCATCTTACAGAGGGGCAAACTGAGGCTTGGGCAGCCTTCCTCATTTGTCCAAGATCACAGAGCTGGTGGTAAATGGCAGAGACCATGATTTTTTCATTTCACCTTGCAGTAAGTGGGAAGGCTAGGAGTTAATTAAGAGGCAGTCCTATACCCCAAACTCTGCCAAACCAGGTCAAGCGTTGGGACTGAGCTCCAACCTGATACTTCTAAAGAGATACTCTGCATGGTCAAACCTACAGAAATGTCAGCAAACTTTGTGTCCATCCAACATTGGCCAGGGGTGTCTATAGGCTCAAAAAAAATACTGTTGACGCCCCCCACCCCACCAAAGTGTCTTTCCAACCTCTCTGCTTTGTTATAACAATGAAACAGAGTCCGGAGGACTGGTTTCTCTGCCTGGGTACTTTCTGAACAACTGTGTGCTGTAGTCTGTGTCTAAGTTCTTCTATAAAATGGGTTTTAGTTGTTTTTAAATATACCTTTCTGGTGCATGTTACTATTATTTATATATATATCTCCTCTGTGTCTTACTCAGTTGAGGCCCCTAAAGCACAGAAACCAAATCTTAGTAACCCTATACTCTCCTCAGTAACATTTGGCCTTCAAACCAGACCAGGACAGCCCCCAGAGCTCCATGTGGCACCTTGATATGCAGTAGGCACTGAATATATACTTGTTTGCTTACTGTATCTTGGCTCTCTTTACAGCAAAACACTAGACCCTCTCACTTTGTTTTTGCCTTTACTCATTTATTCATGCATTGTTTCTTTCATTCTTTTATACAGAAATCTTTCCACTTGAGGTTCAGAGAGAATAGGAATCTCTCTCTCTCTCTCTCTCTCTCTCTCTCTCTCTCTCTTTCACACACACACACACACACACACACACACACACACACACACACACACACTTTCTTCTAGTCTGATCCCTGTAGTCTGAGCTATGTGAACATATAGACCCACTCTTTAGCATCATCAATCATCAGTGTCTGCTGGGAGTGAGAACCTTCCCTCAAGGGCTGGGACAAACCCAGGTGAGGAAAGCAATGATATCTGACACTTAAATTGTGTTATCACTTTCCTGAGCACTTTCTTATATCTCTTATTTGCACAGCACAATATTCCTGTGAGTAAGGCATATATTATAATCCTAGAGAACATTATGCTAAATGAAATAAGTCAGACTGAGAAAGACAAATGCCATATGATCTCACTTTTATGTGGAATCTAAAGAACAGAATAAATGAGCAAACTAAACAGAAATAATCTCAGAGATATAAAGAAAAACCTGATGGTTGCTAGATGGGAGGGGGTTGGGGATGAGGGAGAAGGTGAAGGTATTAGAAAGCACAAACTGGAAGCCACAATATAGCCACAGGGATATGAAAGACTGGGGAATATAATCAATAATGTTGTAAAGATTTTGTAGGGTGTCAGATGGACACATGTCTTGTTAGGGAGACCACTTCATGGATGGTGTAGATGCCTGACCACCGCAGTGTACACCTGAAGCTGAAGCTGAATAATATTGTATGTCAACTATAATTTTATATATATATATATATATATATATATATATATATATATATATTATATATTATATATATATAGTCACGAGATGTGAAGTACAGCATAGGGAATAGAGTCAATGGCATTGCAACAGCTACATATTATGTCAGAGGGGTAGTAGACTGGGGGAGGAGGGTTATCACTTTGTGAGGGGTGTAAATGTATATTACATTGTTTTATACACCTGAAACTAATTTAAAAATTTTCATTTTACAGAGAGAAAACAATATTGGGGAATTTTCATGATTTTCCCAAGGACACACAGCAAGTTGAGTGGCAAACTAGGGTTCAAGCTTGGGTTTTTGGATATCTATTTCAAAAGGTGCTTTTTGGGGCATGTTAGGCAGAAGACCCTGGGGACCATCTTGCCTTCATACCCCAAATTCAATTTGCTGCCCAAATACCTCACAGGGATGGATAAATGGAAGAAGCTTCATCCTTTATTAGGTTTCTGTTGGGCAGTGTCCCGTTTATTTACTAGCTATGATTGGAAACTGTTTCAGATCTCCTAAGCAGAGATGTGTTTATGTTCTCACCATAGGCCTGAGAACAGCCTTACTTACACAGGCTCCAGTCTAGTAGCTATTGCACTGGGAGAGACACAAAGGACAGCAGACATTTGCTGAACACCAAACCCACGCTCTGTCAGACATCTCCCTCCTTCCATTCTGGGCTTCTTTTTCCCCACTTGAAAAATTGCTAAAACCATCAACATTCTGAAGTTCAGCCCCATCCATTCCTGTTGGCAGCATGTGCTAAATTCAGCCTGTGTTTATCTTAGAAGGTGCCAATCCCAACCCAAATGTCTCTGCTCTAGCTCACCTCAACACAGTCCCTGTGGAATTTTGAGTATCAAAATCATGCTCCCTCAAAGGAATTAAAGAAGACCTAAATGAATGACATGATATCCTGTGTACATGGATTGGAAAACTTAATACTGTTAAGATGGCAATACCATCCAAAGTGATCTACAAATTCAATGCAATCCTTATCCAAATCCCAACAATGTTTCCTAAAGAAATGAAAATGCTGATCCTAAAATTCATGTGGAGTTACAAGGAACCCTGAAGAACCAAAACAATCTTGAAAAACAACAAAATTGGAGGAATTACATTTGCCAATTTCAAAATGTACTACAAAGGTACAGTAATCAAGCCAGTGTGAGACTGGCATAAGCATAGACATATAAATTAATGGACTAGAACTTAGAGTCCAAAAGTAAACTCATACATCAATAGTCAAGTTATTTCTCTTACAAGGGTACCAGGACCCCTCAATGGAGGAAAGAATCATTTCTACAATAAATGATACTGGGATAACAGGATATCCATTTACAAAAGAATGAAGTTGTACCCCTATCTCATGCCATATGCATAAGTAAAATCAAAACAAATCAAAGACCTAAACGTAAGTGTTGAAACTACAAGACACTTGGTGCAAATCTTCATGACCTTGCATTTAACAATGGATTCCTAGATATAACACCAAAAGCACAAACAACAAAAGAAAAAAAAATAGATAAATTGGACTGCATCAAAATGAAAAGCTGCTGTGCATCAAAGGATACAATCAAGAGAGTGAAAAGACAACCTACAGAATGGGAAAAAATATTTGCAAACCTATATCTGATCAGTCAGCATCTAGAACACATAAAGAACAACACAATTTTTAAAATCGACAAAGGAATTGAATAGACATTTCTTCAAAGAAGATATTCAAATGGGCAACAAGCACATAAAATGATACTCAATGTAATTAGTTATTAAGCAAATGCAACTAGAAACCACAATAATACCACTTCACATCCACTAGGGTGACTATAGATTTGTTTTTTTAAAAAAAGAAAAATACCAAGTGTTGGCAAAACTCTAAAAAAAATCTAAACCTTTGTATATTGATTATGGAATATTTAAAATGGTATAGTGACCGTGGAAATCAGTGTGGTGGTGCCTCAAAAAGTTAAACATAGAATTACTATATGACCCATCAATTCCACTCCTAGGTATAGACTCAAAAGTATTGAAAACATATACTTTTTAAAAAAACCTGTATACAAATGTTCATAACAGCGCTGTTCACAATACCAAGCGGTAGACACAACCCAAATGTCCACCAACTGATGAACAGATAAACAAAATTTGTTGTATCCGTATAATGGAATATTATTCAGCCAACAAAAGGAATGAAGTTATGATACATGCCACAAAATGGATGAACCTAGAAAACATTATGCCAAAAAAGAAGCCAGATGCAAAAGATCGCATATTACATGATTCTATTTAAATGAAGTATTCAGAGTAGGGAAATCCATAGAGACAGAAAGCAGAGTAGTGTTTTCCAGGAACTGGGAGAAGTCAGGGGAAGGGGCACGGGGAAGTGCTTAATTCATACAAGGTATCCTTTTGGGATAATAAAATGTTTGGGGACTAAATACTGGTGATAGTTGCACAATATTGTAAATATACTAAATGCCACTGAATTGTATACTTTAAAATCATCAATCTTGTGTCCTGTGAATTTTAACTGAAAAAAATAGATATACATAATGGAATATTATTCTGCCATAAGAAAAGATGAAATAGTGCCATTTGTGACAATATGGATGGATCTTGAGATTATTATGCTAAGCGAAATAAGTCAGACAGAAAAAGTCGAGAACCATATGAGTTCACTGATGTGTGGGATATAAAACTGAAAACAACACAAGAACAAGAAAAACAAATGAAGAAACAAAACTCATAGACACAGGCAATAGCTTAGTCGTTACCAGAGGGTAAGGGAGGAGGCGGGTATAGATGAGGGTAAAGGGGATCAAATATATGGTGATAAAAAGAGAACTGACTCTGGGTGGTGAACGCACAATGTGATATATAGATGATGTATTACAGAAGTGTACACCTGAAACCTATGTAACTTTGCTAACAATTGTCACCCCAATAAACTTGAATTAAAATCTGCTCCCATCTTATGCAGCACTGTCACCAAAAGGGACTTTGCCCAAGCACGAAAGAATCTGGTGGTCTAGCAGGAGTCACTCGCAGTAGCTCTGCTTCTCTGGCCGTTCATATTTTCTAAATGTACTCAGCAGATTCTTCATGATCTCACTTTCTCGTTGGCAGAAATCTTTGATCGAGGGACAGAATTTAATCACCACTGCTCTGTGTGTGTAAATGATGGTACTAACTCATGAAAATGGGGATATGTCACACAGTGCCCATGTATCCCCTCTACACTCACACATCACAGGTACCTATGAGAAATACAGCAAATCCCCCATCCCATTCTCAGAAAGCTTTCACGATTTGAGTTTGCCTCTATCAGAAGAGTCTCTTTGGAGTTCATGGGCTTAGGGGTGTTCCCCTCCCTTGGAATCAGGGCAGAGCACATTCTGTCCTCAACCACAAGGTCTCAAATGAGCCTCTTTATGTCAGTGGAATCAGAGGTTTGTAAATGATCCTAAGGTATCGAAGATGAGAAATAGGATCTCTGCTTCAGTGAAGTGTAATGTTTATTACATACTAAACAGCACTCAAGGAGATGGCAGCTAATACAGTAGTTATATGAACATGTGTGCCATTAAAAATTGTAATTAAGCCAACTCCCTGAGCACCAATAATGAAACCCAATGAAGTCGTTTGCAGGAGGGTTGGGTTACAATTCCACATTGCAAAAGAACCTGTGGCAACATCTGCAGTGGCGGCCAAAGCACCAGCGTTGACCGTGGCACTTGGAACAGGAAAGGCCAGGAGACTCAGTGACAGTGGGAGTTGTCTCCACTTAGGATTTGGCAGTAGTAGACACAGTGGCACAGACACAAATCATAGGAAATTCTCAGGATGTTACTGAAAGGGAAAGCAAATATGTTTAGAGATCCCAGAAGTAATTTCCAAGGAACACAAAAAATAAATGGCAATGTTTACTGTTACTTTACTGTAAGCAAACTTTTATTGAGTGTTTGCCACGTGCAAGTACTCTGCTGAGCTCTTTATAGAAATGATCTGGCTTAATTTTCACAACCCTGTAAGGTAGGTGTTGGTGTTCTCCCAGATTTACAGGTAAAGAAACTGAGGCTCCAAAAAAGATTAAGTCATCTGCCCATGGTTACACATAAATTACAGACCCAGAAATCAAATCTAGGACTGCTGACTCCAGGGCAGATACGTGACTATTAGTTCCAAGGTCTTATTTGGGGCTTTGCTAGTAATAAGGTATGGGAGGGGTGGGGAACCAATCTTTATTCATAACATATTTTGTGTCATTTAACCCTCACAACACCCTGGTGATGTGGGTAATACTATTCCACATGACAGATGAGAAAACTATTGTCTCTATCAGTGGCTGAGTCTCATAGGGAGAGCAATACTTCAGGATGGTTTTCTAATCCTTAGGAAGGAAGCTTTGGAACTTTGGACATCCATGAACTTCCATAGGAAGGTGTGTCTCTGATCTTTCTTGATTCTCAGTTCCTGGTTTGTGCATATATGCACATAATGCTCAGGACATAACACATTAGTGGATTGGAGCCCCATTACTCTAGGCTTGGCTACCCTTCAAGTGTGAACTGGAGGGGTAAATTGTGCTCAAGTTAACCCCCCCTTTTGGAGGGATTTTGTTGATTTTGCCATTTAGTTGGGATCCCCTTGGATACCCTAAGATTCAAATAGGATACTGGGAAACTACTGAGTGCTGAGAGGGCAGTGCTGTGATCAGAGAAGGGAAGTTCCTGAGACTGGAGATAGGGAATCATAAGAATTTAGGTGGCTGGTTCATGAAAATCAACGAGTTCATTTCTACCCTCTTAGCCATCCAAATTGTCATCCCAAACACCACCAGCTGCCCTGATCTGGCTGTGCAATGAATGGGAAAGACCCTGTTTGCAGTGACCTGACAAATCCTTAAAAACAATAGTTGCTGCAGAAGCTAATGTCACTGAACAGCATCCTCTGTTTCACATGTCACTGAGCAATACCCTTCATGTTTCATGTCCTTACATGCTTGGACATGATCTAATTCAATCCTCACAACAGCCCTATGGTACTATTGTATCCCTGGACCTACCTACTCTTCCCCTTTTTATTAATGAGGCACCTGAGGCCCAGAGAAGTCAATTGACCTGCACAAGGGCACAGGGCTCTTAAGTGGTAGAGCCAGAATCAAGCAGTCTTCTGCTTCAGAACCAGTGCTCTGAATTTGATGCTGTCCTGCTCCTTGGGGATGCAGAACTCCACTGCCTTCCATGCTGCCATTTTGTCATTGCCCTCCACCTCTGTGGATCTTATTGAGGCTCAAAGCCCTAAGAGATTGCTCTGAGTGGGGTCAGTGGATAGAATTCAGAAGTATAGAGACAGATGCTGATGTGGGTAGGGGAGATTGGGGTGGAGGGATTTAGACAATTTAAGCTGAAAATTGCCAGCTTCAGAACTGTATCAGTAAGTGGACTTGGGGAGAATGGGAAGGATGAATTAAATAAAATTGTTATTCATCTTCCCTGTTTTTTTTTTCACTTTTGCCCTGAGAGGGCAATTAAGGAAACAAATGGTTTGTGGAGATTAGCTGACTGGTAGCTTAGCATATTAATATAATGACACTTGGCTATACCAGGCTGACTTTCTGTTTAAGATAGCTTTGTCCTTTCAGGCCGAAGAGCTGATTTAAGAGCAGTAGGACCCTGCAGATAAAAAATAAAATAAAATAAAATTAAGCTGCATCCTTTCTCTACCCTGCTTGTGTCCCCACCCAGAAAAATAAAAGTGTTGGCAGAAAGCTCAAGGGATGTGAAGAGGCGGAGTACCCTCCTGCCAATAGTCATCAGAGTGCAACTAGCTCAGGGGCCCATGGTGAGGCCAGTCTGCGGTGGGGGTGGGTGCCATCAATTCTCAAGAAGGTTTCCACCTGACTTGAGTTAAAATTTAATTGCATTCAGCAAACATTTTCTGGGCCCCATGTTTGCTAGGCACTGTGGATCCAGAGAAGATTAACTCTTGGTCCCTTCTCTCTGGGAGTATCTAGCCTAGCGGGGCAGAAGGACACATGATACAGGCTATAATTTTGTCTGAGAGGTATCAGGGAGTCGACATCTGGTTTTGTCTAGAAGAATGGATAATAATTGGACAGCCCTGATATGGGAAATGGTTTCTTTCTAGAAAGAGAGGGTAACGGCTCCAGTGTGTGGTGGGTGCTGTGATGCTCACAGTCACCCCACAAGCAACCTGAGCATTCCTGTGCTGCCTGTCCATGGAGCGATCCATTGGCAGTCTTAGTATCTGTGGCCCGATCAGTAAGCAAAATCTCAAAACAGGGGCCGGCCGAGTGGCGCATTGGTTAAGAGCTGGTTTTGGGATGCCAGCGGCCCGGTTCGGATCCCACATGAGGGCCAGTGACACTGCCCTCTACAGCTAACAACAGCTCCACCTGGAGCTGGGCTGTGCGAGCCCCGGTGATGGTGTGGGCTGCAGCCCCTGCTGCAGTGGGCTGCCATAGGCTACAGTGAGTGGCCCGCAGCCAGCGCGAGCGGCTGGCAGCCAAGCGTGAGCTGCCAATAGCCGCGGTGAGCGACATCCAGAGGCCAGCGACCGATCTGCCTCATCCGGGAAGAGCGCAATGACGATACCAACAGTGAAGCAACATCCTCCGCAACTAAACTGAAGAACAAAAAGACAGCAACTTGTCTGTTCCCCTTCCCCGATTCCCCAACGCTGTTCCCCTCCGCCAATTCCCCCAATAAAATCTTTAAAAAAAAAAATCTCAAAACAGAACAACAACATACAAAAAAAGGAGAAGAAGAAGGAGGAGGAGGAGGGAGAGGGAAAGGGAGAAGAAGGAGAAATCAAATCTTGTCTCATGCCCACTCCCATTCCACTTGGAGTCATTTTTAGGGAACAGTTTGGAAAGTGGTTAAGCACATGAATTTTTGAGTGAAACAAATCTGGTCTCTGCCTCTGACAAGCTTTGTGACCTTGGACAATTTATTTGATATTTCTGAGCCTCAGTTGACTCTTCCTTCAGATGAAAAGTAGGGATAAACAGCAGTATCTACCTCACAGAGTTGTTGGGAAGATTAACTGAGATCCTGCTTATGTAACACAGATGTCAGCTGCTAAAGTCTTCTTACCCTTAAGATCTTGGTAACATTGGCTCAAAATCTCATTCCCTCTCCCCAAGATATCTGGAAATTTCTGAGGGGGTAGCAATTGCATGATAACCTCAGTGTGTGGCTTTCTCCTACTCTGAGTTCCGTTCTTCAAATTATGGCCATTTGAGGTTTTGTTTTTTTTTAGCTCCCTCACAGAATTAACCAAAACCCTTTCTTTGATTTTGAGAACAGCAACAAAACTACCCCCAAATATTAACAACGAAAGCAATGACTCACAAAGCCTGTGTTGTATAACACACTTCATTGAAAGTTTGGAGAAGAAGTTGTTGCAGGACAGCAAACACCTTAAAATTGAAAAGGCTTGGGCCGGCCGAGTGGCGCATTGGTTAAGAGCTGGTTTTGGGATGCCAGCAGCCCCGGTTCGGATCCCACATATGAGGGCCAGTGACACTGCTCTCAATAACATAACAAAACAAAACAAAACAAAATTGAAAAGGCTCTTCAGAGTGCTTTGGCTGCACCTCCAAGTAGCTCAGCTTGCCTGTCTCAGTGCTCCTTCTACTCCCTCTCTCTTGGAAACAAAAGAACCAAATTATTTTCATTTTCTCATACAAAGTAATTCAGCTCTCTCTAGCCCTTAATCACCAAGCATAGGGCTTTTTTTTTTCTTTCTTTCTTTTTTTTTTTTTTTGAATAAGCAAGGGTCTGCTCGAGGCTTAGAAATAACCTCCTAAAAGGACCTAATTAAGTTTTTGGACAAGTTGCCATCCACATTTTTGTTTTCATGGGGTGAAGGGTGATTTTTTACCCCCTCATTATAGTACATGTAAAGTACTGTATACAAATCTCATCCATACTAAGCACAAAATAAAATCACAGCTATTGTTATAATAATTTTAATATTTTGGACTGATTTAGGCATAAATTAATCGATGTGTTACACATTTATATTAGTAGAAGAGTCAAAGGAGATTATCTCTAGAACAGTCCTTAGAGATTCAGAACTTCTCAAAATGTGTTGACAGAACACTATTTTCACAGGCTGTTTATAGGTCATCCAAGAAATAAGATTTTCTTCCTTAATTATGTTAGAGTCATGCTGCAGTTATATCTCACTCTTGGAAATGTGAAATTCACATTAGCCCATTAAAGGCTCTGAGAAGTCCTGTAACAAAGATAACCTATTTCACTTTGTTTAACTTCATGTTGTCCAGTTTTATGTGACCACAAAATTCTTTGTGTTCACCAAAAAATTTTGCAATTAGTATCATGAAATTTACTTTGGGATATGTTAACCTGGCTCTAACCTATCTATCATTTTACAACTGATTAAAGTGAGATGCAAATAGGCAAATGACCTGAACCAAAGGCATCCAACTAGCTGGTGATTTGTGTGAGGCAGCAAGTGGAATGGAGATTGTGAAGAGTGTCTCAGAAAAGATCTAAGTAGGGCCAGCCGAGTGGCACGATGGTTAAGCGCTGGCTTGGGAAGCCAGTGGCCCCGGTTCGGGTACCGCTTATGAGGGCCAGTGACACTGCCCTTAAAAAAAAAAATCTAAGTACACCCAGTCTTACTAGTAAATTACTTCAGTTGAACACAACCTGAAGTCCTTTGTTCAAAAAGAATCTACTGAAAGAGTTATGTTTACACTCCCTGTCTACCCTTCTTTATCTCCTCCAATCCACATTAATCCCACTGTTTACCGGAAACTGCTCTTATTAGAGTCACCAATGATATTCATGTTTACAATTCTAGTGGTCACTTCTCTGTCCTTATCTTACATGACTTCTTGGCAGTGTGCAATACGATTGACCATTAACTATTCCTTGAAATACTCTCCTTTCCCGGTTTCACATAACACAGAGTCTTCTTGTTTTCCTCCAGCTCCTCTCACCAGGGTTCATTGTTGTTGCTCTTTATTGTCATTGTTATTTGTTCAGTGACTTTTCTGAATAAAATTTGTAGTCTGGATTCTTTGTCATGTGTGGCCACTGAAGTCTCATTTTGGTTAGCTTAGTGGTCAACTAATGGTTAGAAAGATATTCTTTCTTTCTTTATTTTAAATTTGATTTTAATTACAGTTGACATACATTATTATATTAGTTTCAGGTGTACAACATAGTGATTAAACACTTATGAAGTGATCACCCCAATAAATCTAATACCCATCTGACACCATACATAGTTATTATAATACTATTGACTATATTCCCTAGGCTATACTTTGTCCTCATGACTATTTTTTTTGTAAAAACTAATTTGTAATTCTTAGTCCCTTCCTTTTTTCATCTATCCTCCCAAGCCCCTTCTCATCTATCAACTATTGAAATGTTCTCTTTATCTATGAGCTTGTTTCTGTTTTGTTTGTTCCTTTATTTTCTTTTTGAAATTACACATATAAGTGAAATCATATGGTATTTGTCTTTCTCTGTCTGACTTATTTCACTTAGTGTCATACTCTCTAGGTCCATCCATGTTGTTGCAAATGACAAGATTTCATTCTTTTTTATGGCTGAGTAATATTCCACCGTATATACCATATATTCTTTAGCCAGTCATCTATTGATAGACACTTAGGTTGCTTCTATATCTTGGCTATTGTAAACAATGCTGTAATGAATATATGGATGCACTCATATATGTCTTTTCGAATTAAGTGCTTTGAGTTTCTTCGGATAGATACCCAGAAATGAAATTGCTGGGTCCTTCTTTGTCTCTTGTTATAATCTTTATTTTAAAGTCATTTTGTCTGGTATAAGTATTGCTACCTTAGATTTTTTGTTTGTTTGTTTCTGTTTTCATAAAATATCTTTTTCATCCCTTTATTTTCAGCCTGTGTGTGTCTTTCGATCAGAAATGAGTCTCTTGTAGGCAGCATATGTAAGGGTCTTATTTTCTTATCCATTTAACCACCCTATATCTTTTGATTGGAGCATTTAATCCATTTACATTTAAAGTAATTGTTGATAGATAAGTATTTATTGTCATTTTATTATTCATATTTTAAAATCTTATTTATTTTATGTTGTTACATTTGATGTTGTCCCAGAGGCCCCTTAAACTATCCTCAATTAAAATTTATTTTTTTCTTTTTGCTGTTCTGGTTGAGTGTTTTCTGCTACCTTATCTTCCAAGTCGCTGATTTGATCCTCTGCTTCATCTAATTGATTCCTTCTAATATATATTTCATTTCAGTTATTTTAGTCTTTATTTCTGACTGTTCATTTTTATGTTTCCTATATCTTTGTTGAAGTTCTCCCTAAGATCACTGAGCATCCTGATAACCAGTGTTTTGAACTCTGTGCCTGGTAGATTGTTTGTCTCCATTTTTTTAGTTCTTTTTCTGGAGTTTGATTCTGTTTTTTCATTTGGAACATGGTGATCTCCTTATTTTGGCTGCTTCTCTGTATTTATTTCTATGCATTAGGTAGAGCTGGTATGTCTCGTGGTCTTAGTAGAGTGGCCTTATGTAGTGGTGTTCTGTGGGGCCCAGTGGTGCAATCTCCTGGTCACCTGAGCCAGGTGCTCCAGGTGTGTCTCTTCTGTGGGTTTTGTGTGCCCTCTGGCTGTAGTTGAGCCCTGATTAACTTTGTCATATCAATGGGAAGAGTTGAACCTCAGATTGTTTTGTTGTGAGAACTGGCTGTGACTACAGTGGAGGAGCCGTTGTGCAGGGGCTGACCTGATGGAGAAGGATTTGCTTTAGCAGGGGTCTGGTGTCTGCTGAGCCTGCCGGTTGGATGTGTCATTTGTGGAAGTGGTTGCATGGTGCTCTGCTGTGGTCTGAAGCTGGCCACAAGGTATATTGGTTCTGGGGCCTCTTGGGAGGGTCTCTGGTGCAGACCAAGGTCAGCCACTGCCTGTAATCTGCCCAGGGACTTTGTATGAGCTACAAAGTGATCTGCAGATGGCTGGCACTTGTGCTGGGTTTGAAGGTGCCTGGGAAAGGTTAAATGCTAACAGAGACCAGCTGCAGCTAGTGCCAGGCTTGGGCCTGCTTAGCAAGAGGTATGGGGCATGCCAAGGCCAGATGATGTTTGTTCAGGGTTTGTGACCCTTTGAGAGATTTTAGGGAAGTCCACTGCATAAGCCAAGACAGGCCATTTTCTCTCATGGCACCTGAAGTTGCTTGGGCAGACCCACAAGTTGAGTGGGGCAGGGTCTCAGGGAATCACCAGGGTGGGGTGAATGATGTTAGGTAGTTGATGGAGACTCAGTTGTGGTGGCTGCCTGTTCATACAGGCTGGATTGGGAGAGTGCTCAACAGAGAGACAATGGCCTTTACCAGCATTTCTGTCTGGGAGAATGCTGTCCCTTCAGCCCTTGCCCTGAAGCCAGACAATTCACTTCCTGCCTGTATGTCCCTGGTGCCTTTTGAGCTGCTGCTCTAGTGCTGGAGCTCAGAGGGAGTGAGGCCATCAGCTAATAAGTCCATGTATGGGCCCTTTAAGAGGAGTGCCTGGGACTTCAGCAGACCTCCATCTCACTGAGCCACTATCTCCACTAGTTTGCACAGCCAGAAGTTCTGGGACTTCTCTCCCTAGTACTGGAAGACTAGGCTGGGAGCCTCTTGTGGAGGTAGAACCCCTCACTGTTCACAGGAGCCCTCCACAGCTGAGATATCCCTCCCCATTTTTAACCACTATACATGGGTGTGGGTGGTTAAAAAGCCCCCCTTCTACCAGTCTCCACATGGCTTCTTATGTATTTCCTTAGTTATAGAACTTGTGTTCAGCTAGACTTTCCGTGATTCTCAATGGTGGTTGTTCTGTAGTGTAGTTGTAATTTTGATTTGGTCATGGGAGGAGGTCAGCATAGTGTTTACCTACTGTGTCATCGTTTTTTTTGTTTTTTTTAAAAGATTTTATTGGGGAATCGGGGAAGGGGAACAGACAAGTTGCTGTCCTTTTGATCTTCAGTCTAGTTGTGGAGGACATTGCTTCACTGGACCATGTTGATATCATCATTGCGCACTTCCTGGATGAGGGAGATTGGTCACTGGCCTCTGGATGGTCACTCACCACGGCTATTGGCAACTCACGCTGGCTGCCGGCCACTCACTGTAGCCTATGGCAGCCCACTGCAGCAGGGGCTGCAGCCTACATGGTTGCCAGGGCTCTCAGCCCAGCTCCATGTGGAACTGTTGTTAGCTGTAGAGGGCAGTGTCACTGGCCCTCATATGTGGGATCCAAAGCGGGGCCGCTGGTGTCCCAAGCCAGCACTCAACCAATGCGCGACTTGGCCAGCCCCCTACTGTGCCATCTTGACCAGAGGTTCTCAGAGATTTCTTGAAATGCCTGGAAACAATTCTCCTAGCCTTTGTTGGGGGCCTATGTGTACATGTTGGGGTATACCTTCAACAATCCAGCAAGCAATTGTCAACTCTGCCTTACCCTTCACTACCTGCTTTCAAATAGCTTCAAGGTGAGCCAGAGGTGAGAGATTAGGGCCTTCTCAGTCGTGTCTGAGTATGTATATCACCTTGTGTGTGTGCATAGTCCTACACATGCATGTGACCTTCTAGTTTCCCAAGAATATATGGGATCTCTTTGAAATCTTTTATGAATATCTTATTTCCCAACTTTTCCTCTTAAGAGTTTTGGATACTTCCACAAGCTTCATACCCTGCCTCAGGAAGTTGTATGGTTTAACAATTGCTGCTGATGGTATTTGAAAAATACCCATAGGAAAAAAGCTGTTGGCACTAGGCAAACTTGAGTCCAGCTGGTGCTCTCTTCAATTTGTATCCTGAATGCCCCCACTTTTCACAACCCCACTGCCATCACTCTGATCCAAGCCCCCATCATCTCTCACCTGATTTACTGTCATAATCTCCTATCTATTCTCCCTGATTCCATTCTTGCCCTCCTATAATCCATTATCCACACAGCAAATCTTTTAAAAATGCTCTTCAAATAAGATTATGCCACTGTTTAAAAGTACTTTAGTGGCTTTCCCATTGTACTTTGGAGAAAATCCAAACTCTTTCCATAGTGTCTCAGGCCCTGCATGATCTAACCCCTGCCGGCCTCACTTGCATCATCTCATACTTTTCCCTGTTGCATGCTAAGCTAACAACCTTGCTTGTTTCTTTCAATTCCTTGGACATATGAAACTCTTTCTCACCACAGAGCCCTCACAGGTGTTAACATCCCAGTTTCCCCAGGACTTTCTGGTTTTACCACTGAAAGTTCCATGTTTCAGGAACCCCTCCATTTTGGACAGACTAGGACAGTTGGTCACCCTACTTTAAACAGAATGTTATCTCAAATAAGATACTTTTCTCCTTATTTTTCACCTAGATATATCCTGGCCACCCCTTAATATCAGTTTAAATATTCTTCCATTAGAGAATTCTTCCCTGACCACATAATTAGTGTAGGGATTCCCTGTTTTTCTCTTTCATAATTCTCTACTGTTTTCATTAGCACAATTTATAATGTTTTATAATCATGTATTTATTTGTATTTTTACTTTTATTACTTGTCTCTTCCACTAGGCTGTAAACTCTATGAGGGTAAGAACTAATTTTTTCTAATTCACCCATGTATTCCCAACATTCAGCATAATACTTGGCACATGGTAGGAACTCAGTAAATATTTGTTGAATGAATCAGTGCTTCACCAGCATAGGTTGATCTGCCACTGTCTATTTAATGTTAAAGCATTTTGTATTCAGTTGAGGTTTTCTCTATGGCCTATCTATACTCCCCAGGTGGGGTTAATGCATCCTTCTTAGATAGTGACATTGTGTGACTCCTTCCTATTTTTTAAATCCCCAAACCCCAAAGAAGTCAGCAAGTCCAATGGCAAACTGCTCAAAGCACAACCTTGACCTGAACAGGAACAGAGGCAGCCCATACAGGGCCTTTGCGTAAATTGGAGAAAAATTCCCCTAGATTCAGGTACAATCCTGAGGGGAAATGGCTTGGCAAACAGGGTATAGGCTGCATTTCAGGCCCATGTTGTATTCCTCTCTAGCCATGTAGACTTCCTTGTATGGGTCACAGATTTCACAACTATAAGCAACTACCCTCATTCTGAGGAGAAATTTGTAAGCAAGGTGAGAGGAGAAGAGATGAAAAAAAAGAACAACAGAGCCCCAGAAGATGCAGAGCCTGCCTCTAGTGGAAACGGAGGTTCTTTGGAAAGAGGCTTTTAAAAAGCCTGTATAGAAAGAAGAAAGAAAGATTGACTCAGTAATCTCAACTCATTTCAGTGGTTAAGCATCAAGAGCACATGTTCTGGAATCCCACAAGCTTAGGTTTGCATTCTGGCTCTGGTATTTACTAGTTATGTGACCTTGGAGAAATGCCTCGATTTTCTCTTCTGTGAAATGGCTCGTTAAATCATTACGAACATTAAATAAGATCAGGTATATCATATAGGCTTACTACAGTGTCCTATACATACAAACTCTTAAATAAAATTATTTTCTATTATTGATACATTGATACATATTGGTATTTATATTATATAAAGTACAAAATACTAGATTTATAAGAAGAAATCAGAACGAGTTTCAACGGAAGCCTTGAACAGCAGCCCCTCCCCCTGGCAGCTAGCCTTGAGTTTGCAGCTCAGGTTTTTATTAAAAGATAAAATTGGAAAGCTTCCAAGACTGTACAGTTGGCTCAGTCCCTAGCCAGCCTGGTGACAGTGTGGGGGTGAGTAGGAAGGTGACTCACTTGTCCCAGTAGAGGCCTCATCTCTTGTGAAACAGCAGGGGTGGTGGGTGCTATTGAACAATATATCAATAAGGTCCCCAAGAGCCATGCCCATGCCAAATACCCAAGTGCTGTACAGGTGGCTGACTATAGGCCTGTACTCAGGAAGAAGGCATGTAGGCATCAGGAATGACTTAGCTCTCTTTGAGTCGTCCAGGTTTCCAAGGCATCTTTTTGCCAGGGGAAGGCATAGCCCAGAGCCCTTTGGTATGCTGAATGGTGTGTAGGTGGCAGACTAGGTGGGCAGCAGGGATGTGTGTTGGGACTAGAAGAGGTCAAGGACATGGGGAAGAGAGAGTCATCCCAGAACTACAGCACTACTTTGTCTCCCTCCCATGAAGACATCTGAACCCAGGAAAAATGGTCCAAGTGAACAACCATAAAGGCATCCTTGAAAGAGAAAGAAACGATGAAAGAATAGCTTGGGGTACCAAATACAACATTTTTCAGTTTTGATTGGGAAGCCATGTCCTTTACCCAAGGTCACTTAGGTGGTGGGAATCTCCCTACCCAATTTGGCTATGTAATTCAATGGATAATAATAATTAATAATAATAATAATAACAGTAATAATGGGCTGTTGGAAAAGTTTGCAACAAAAAAACATAGAAAAAAATATGTCATGATTTTTCTGACAACCCAATAATAATAATGATAATAATAGGAATAATAATAATAATAGTGACAACAGTACTGAAAGCAGTTGCTGAATATCAATGCCTGGTCTTGCACTAAGAGCCCACACAAATTACCATGTTTTGTCCTTCTAACAACCCAGTGAAGTAGGAACTGTTGTCATCTTTATTTTACAGATGAGGAAATGAAGTTTCAGAGAGGTGATGAAGCTAAGACCAGGTCAGGCAATGGAACCTATTTTTGAATGAAGGTCTCCCTGACACTGAAGTTCCTAAACCCAAATCAGAACAAAAGGCTTGGCATTCTACAAACATGGGACTCACCAAATGTCTCCAGGAGGAAAATCCAGGGCCTTTGGTCACCCACCCCCTGCACAGCCTGGCCTTGAGTTCTGAGAGGCCCAGTTTTTTGTTGTTGTTTTTAACTTGTTCAGTTGTATCATTTACCATCATGTAACTTGCTAGCTGTGCAACCTTGAGCAAGGGCTTAGCACAGAACCTGGCATACAGTGAGCATTGCATAATTTTAGCTAATCTTATTATTGTTATTAGCCATCCTTAGTCTGTTTCACCTGGATAAAATTGGCATAGTAGGACCCACACTACCTTCCTCACAGGATTATTGTGAAGTCAAACGAGATAATGGAAGAGCCTTGTAAACTGAGAAGGTCAGTATCAATATACTGTTCTTTCATTAATGCATTCATTTGTTCCTTTAATGAACGTGTCCTACAAGCTTATTATGAGCTGGGGTAGACACAAAACTGAAGTGGACAGAGGCCTTGCCTTTGTACCGTCATATTCTCTTTGAAGATCTTAATAATTATTTCTTTATCATAAGGCATGGATTCTCACTGCCATTCATAGATGAGGTTAAGTAATTCATCCTAAATCAAATAGTAATGCAGAGTTAATAATAATAGGCATCTGTGTGATTTGGGGAACTTCCTTAACCTCTCTGTGATAGGTTGAATAATGGCTCCCAAAATATCTAAGTCCTAATCCTTGGGTCTGTATATGTTACCTTATATGGAAAAGAGGACTTTGCCAATGGGATTAAATTAAGGACTTTGAGATGGGAAGGTTATCCTGGATTATCTGAGTATGTCCCAAATGCAATCACATGTATCCTTGTAAGAGAGAGGCAGAAGGAGATTAGACATAGACAAAAGAGAGGAAGACAATTAGATAATGGAGTGATCATAGTGATGTGGCCACAAGCCAAGGAATTTTGGCTGCCACAAAACTGGAAGTGGCAAGAAATTAATTCCCTGCGAGAGACTTCTGAGGGAATGAGGCTCTGCTGATACCTTTATTCCCACCCAGTAATACTGATTTTGGACTTCTGCCTCTAGAACAATGAGAGAATAATTTTTCTCTTGTTTTAAGCCAACAATTTTGTGGCAATTTGTTATAGCAGCCATAGAAAACAAATACACTTTCGATACCTCCATTTCCTCACTTGGAAAATAAAGCTAATAGTAAGACACATTTCACAAGGTCATAAGGATTCATTGGGTTAAAATAAATGCGAAGAACTTTTAAGCAGTGCCTGCCATATTCTAATCACCATGTAATTATCATTAATGGAGCATTTACTATATTCCAGGCCCTATACTTTAGAAATATTTCTTTTGTGTGTGTGTGTGTGTGTGTGTGTGTGTGTGTGTGTGTGTTTTTGTTTTTTTTTTTTTTTGAGGGCAGTGTCACTGGCTCTCACATGTGGGACCCGAACTGGGGCCGCTGGCTTCCCAAGCCAGCGCTTAACCACCGTGCCACTCGGCCAGCCCTAGAAATATTTCTTTATGCAAGTGAAAGTGTTTGACCTGCAACTCAAGTTTTGGGGATCCAAAATGCATGTATTTATTTTTTACAATTAATTACGATTATTATTATCACATAAAGGTTCCTTAAGAAAAGTTTATCTCCAGCCTTTGTCACACCTGTGTTCTACACCTTGTCCTAAACCTGTTATCCTAGATCTCAGGGCTCTTTGGGCAGGAACTCTATCTTGGTGGGTTAGTCCAGCCCACCCCCAGCTCTGAGCTTGCTGCTGGAAATGCTGGAGAGGGGTGGGATGGAATGACGTGCTCTCCCTTACTGGGACTGAGATACCATTGCTTCTTATTAGTAGGACCAAGGGCATCACTGCCTTTCTTGTTTCTTCTCTGAGCATCTGGCACCTATTAGCATTCCAAAAATATTTGGTGAATTATTGAATCTCTCTGTGATTATTGGAAGACAAAATGCCATTACCCAAACAGAGACTTTGAGGACCACAGATGTTACATGAGTGCATTTATCATGGCACTGGCAGGAAAGAGATTCTGTATCTATAGGGGTAATGAAGAGGGTCTAAGGAAGGGAATACGTACAAAGGTGTTTGCTGTCCAGGTAAAGGGAACTGACAAGAGAGATGACAAGGAATGGTAAAAGACCCTGGGTCTTGCCACAGCAGAGAGCTGTTACTACCCTAGCCTGAAGGAGCAGGGCGAGAGAATAGATACAGAACCCACGGGAAGTTGTAGCTGTGGGAGGGAGGGGGACTGCGCAGTAGAAGATGTGGCTTTTGGTGAAGGAATGCAGGCTCTGCTAACCTGTGGCCCAGGGGCTTAGTCTATTCAGGCTATTGTAACAAATGCCATAAACTGGGTGACTTATAAACAAATGTATTTCTCACAGTTCTGGAGACTGGGAAACCCAAGATCAAGGAAGGCACTGGCAGATTCAGAGTCTGGTGAGGACTTGCTTCCTGGTTCATAGACAGTGGTCTTTTTGTTGTGTCCTTACATGAGGAAAGGGGCAAAGGAGCTCTCCGGTCTCTTTTATAAGGACACTAACCCCATTCATAAGGGCTCTGCTTCCAAGGCCTAATCACCTCCCAAAGGCCCTACCTCCTATTACCATCACATTAGGGGTTGGGTTTCAACTTATGAATTTTTTTGGCAGCAGGAGGAAATATATAGTTTGTCTATAGCATTTAGACAGTAAGGGAGCCAGGGGAATGAATAAATACCCCATTTTCTTTCTCTTTCCACTCTTCAATCTTCTGCCAGTGCTTCTCATTGATCAAACACAACTGGAATCCAGGGGACTAGGGAGCCCAGGTGATGATGCAGTCCACATGGGTCTGCCTCCTGGAGCACAGAGCAGGATGGAGAATAGTGGTGAGTGGATCTGTAGGGACAAATGAAGAATATCCAGGATGGCCATTGTCCTAAGGTCATCCAGAAACACCAGTGCCAAGTTAAAAACAGGGTTTTTAGTAACTCTGGGCTCATTCCCTGAGGCTTCATGCTTCTAAACAACCTAGCCTGGTGATGCATTTAGTGATTGGTCAGGTGCTTGTTATCCTCATTTGTTATTAGAACTTCTGACACAGTTTGCTTTTTTCCATTACCAATGGGTTTGAAAAGTAAAAATCTCTCTAGCATCGCTCAATTCTTTTAATTGATTTTTTTGATGACATCTCATTTTTAATTATGCTTTCCACAGGCCACAAATGAGTTAATGCAGGGAATAAATGAATAAAATCTCTGTACTGTTCCTACAGGCTATATTTACGTGCTTGTGCAAAATTAGAACTAAGCTCTATAGATTTTTCTGAAAGTTTTGATTGATGCTAAATTAGAATGAGAAAAATTTCCCTGGGAGATTGAACTCGATTGCCTGGAGATACATTGGCAAAAGACAGAAGAATCCCGACCTGCCTGCTGCAGGTATTATAGGCATCAGGTCCATTATTTGCAGGTCTGGGAAGGTCTGGCTACTCCACCTCTGGGCTTTCAAGGTGGCACTCACTTATACTTACCTCGCATACTTCAGAAGGATTGGTCTCCAGAAGCCTGGGCTCTGGAGTCAGCCAGATCTAAGTTGGTTCCCAGCTCTGCTACTCCCTTGTTATTCAGCCTTGGCCAAGTCATCTAATCTCTCTCAGTCTCAGTTTCTCCTCTGACAAAGTGGGCATATAATGTGCCTACCTTTCAGAGTTGCAGTGAAGGTAAAATAAGGTCATGGGGTGAAGCCCTTAGTGTGCTGCCTGGAGGATGGTCAGCACCTCATAAATGATGTAGCTGCAAGTGGGAGTGCTGGGCTCAAGAACTGCTCTCTCTTTCCTACCCCTGCTGCCTCCCAGTCAGCATGTCTTACATCCCATTTCCTGGTCCTGTGCCCCAACTTCCATACCTACCTCTGGCTCCCTTGCATACAACAGCCATCTGAACATTTTCCTGGCATCATCTCTCATCACCAGGTTGATCTTGGACAGAGTGCATGCTCCCAATGAGTCTGATTTCTCTTCTGTGAACTGGGAGGAACAGTAGCCTCCACCTCATAGGATTATGAAGATACCAGGTAGCCCAGGCCTGAGTTGTGGTTAGTTATGGTTGTATGTGCAACCTGAAATACTCTGAGGCTCCTTACCCTACAGGTAAAAATGAAGCCACAGAGCCACATTTCACTGGCCTCTTACCTCCATTAAAACGACCAGGGGCCTCTAGCCTTAATCTCGCCCTGTCCCCAAATGGCCTGGAAAATCACTCCAAGGCCACTCACTTTGCTGTCAGCCTCCTCAGTGAGGCTTGCACATGAGAGGGCCATCAGTTCAGGTGCCATATCCAAGTGAAAACAGCATTAAATGTAGACCTCGCTATGTCCAGACTATGTAGCTCTCAAAAAGGAGGAGAATGGCTCTGCTGCACATACACTTTTACAAGAGGGCTCGCATCTAGTCTGCGCAGCTGAATTGGGTGGTTACCTACAGCCCTGCTAGTGTGTCTGTTCCCTGCCACACACCAACCTTGCTTAGGAGCCCCTTAGTGCCAGGCCTTGTGCTGCACACTTCATATACATGACCTCATTTAATCCTCCCAAATCCCCTCACTCAACCCTTTCCAGTCAGACTGGCTTCCTTGCTGTTCCCAAACCTAACAGCATGTTCCCACACTAGAGCCTTTGCACTTCTAGTGCCCCCTGCCTGGAATGTTCTTTCCCTGGTATCCACATGGCTTGTCCTTTCACTTGCTTCAGATCATCTTTTCAATAATGCCTTCCTTGACAGCCCTTTTTATTTTTTTATTTTTTGTATTTTTATTTTTTTTAGAGGGTAGTGTCACTGGCCCTTATATATGGGATCCGAACCAGGGCCGCTGGCGTCCCAAGCCAGCACTTAACCAACGAGCCGCTTGGCCAGCCCTTGACAGCCCTTTTTAAAACTGCAATCCCCTACCACAATCAAAACACTCTAGACCTCTCTCATAAATTCATAGCATTTATCACTATGCAGCATGTTGCTTATTTACTTGCTTCTTATTTATCTGCCTGCATGAGGGCCAAGATTCTTGTCTGCTTGTTCTCTGCTGTATCTCCAGAACCTAGCACCATGCCTAGCACCTAGCAGGCACTCAAGAAATATATGCTGACTAAATGAAGGATCCCACAAGGTAGCTGCTACTTATGATCCCCACTTTATAGCCAGAGGCACAGAGAATTAACATTAACTTGCCTTATACCACACAGTTGGGATCCAAACACAAGATGGTCTGATTTTAGAGCTCTAACATGAAACCACTATACGGCACTTCTTTTGGACACAGAGGGCTTCTTGGTGAACCAAAAGTAAACCCTGGAATTGGACCTGGCCATGGAACTGGGAGCTTCCTGGCCCCAGCCCCCAATTCTGAGAAACAATTGGGAAGCCATAAGCAGGATGTATAACTGAGGGGGCAGAGTGTTTTGCCTCTGAGCTAGATATGTGGGCGGGCTCCAGCCCTGCCCATCTAGCATACCAGCCTTCCACGCAGACATTTCACAGAGACAAGAGAAGACCCAAGTCTACACTTTTCCCTACCATGGCCACTATTCATTGAGCACCTACTTTATCATACTACCATGTGAGGCATTTAACATATGTTATTGAATTCAATCCTGTCAGAAATCCTGAAAGTTAGATAGCATTTCTGTTACTGCTTGCTTCTATAATTTCATGTCTTAAATTATTAAATGGCAACAAAATACAGCTATTGGGAAGAATATGCTGAAAATAACTATTGTAATTGTGGCTCCAGAGATATTAAATAATTTGGATTCCTCTTATAGAAGCATAGAAAACAGGAATTGGAAAAGTTGCCTAAACTTTGTGATAGGCAGAATTCTAAGATAGCCCCTCTAATTCCCACAGTCTGGTATCTATACTCTTATATAAGCCCTTCCCCTTGAATGTAGGTGGAGCCTGTGACTTGCTTCTAACCAATAGAATATGAAAAAGATGATGGAATTTTGCAGATTTAAGTAAGGTCTCTAATCAATGAACTTTGAGTTAATCAAAAGGAAGATTGTCTTGGGTGGGCTTGACCTAATTAATCAGTGAGCTCTTTAAAAGAGATTCCAGGCCTTCTCTGAAAGAAGAGACTTGAAGAAGTCAGACTCTCTTCTGTTGGCCTGAAGTCGTTGCCATGTGTTCTACTGCAGCAAAAAAGTGAATTCTGCCAACAATCACGTGAGTTTGGAAGAGGACCTTGAGCTTCAGATGAGATCCCAACCCCAGCCGATACCTTGATTACAGCCCTGTGAAACCCTGAGCAGATGACCTAGATACCTGACCCATAAAAACTATGTGATAATACATAGATGTTATTGTAAATTTTTTTTTCTCAGCTGAGCCCTCCTGCCACCTGTTGGCAGCTCAACGGCAACTCAGCTCGGGCTGGCATCGAACGGCCGTTGCTCAGAGCTCAGCTTGCACTCTTGAGCGAGTTCTTAACCAACTGAGCCATTCGGCCGGCCCCATAGATGTTATTTTAAGCCACTAACTTTGTGGTAATTTGTTACACAGAAATAGAAAACTAATATAAATCCATGAGCCTTATTCATCCTCTCCTCTAAAAAAAATGGAAATGCTAACTAGTCACACCTCAAAAAGAGGTTGAAAATATTCAGTAGTAAGTGCTTTAGCTATTTCAGCATTATTTGAGCTCTGGAGAAAGAGAGATTTAAGTTCTGGGACCAGACCTGACTAGCTGTTTGACTTTATTTTTTATTTATTTTATTTTTTATTTGTTTTTCCTAACTGTTTGACTTTAGATAAGTCATTAGATCTCTCTGAACCTCTGTTTTCTCACTAGTGATGCCGTTTTCCATATGTGTTTCTGTGCCACTTAATAAATGAAGAGATGAAATTACAAAGTGTTTACCTAGCTTACACAGGCAAATAGGGTCTTATTGGAGTTAATCCACATACTGAATTCTCCAGGCTAGGATTTCAATGGGAAAAAGTTTTGTAAAATGAATTTCTGAGCCACTTTTCTTTTAGACAAGGTAGAAATCTGAGGATTGGGATTGGTGTGAATGCATTTTAGGGTCTCTTTAGTATCTCAGTTTTAAATGATCAAATGTTAGAGAAGAGAAGTGGCTTGTTCAAAGTCACAGACCCAAGTAGTATCAGAGTCAGGACCAGGGCTCAAGTTCTCTGGTCCCCCATACCCTGATCCTTGAACTATATCATCCTGTTCCTCCTAGAATTTCTTCTGATTTTTCTGTGAGGCCCATAGAAAATAATTTCCACACTTGGTTTCCTTCTTTGTTGTTTTGCCCAAGGCCTTCATCCTTTAACTTGATTACATCTTGTCTGGCTGATAGAAAGTAATTTCAACAAGTGCTTAGCTCTATTGGTTGCCTCCCCCAATGCAGACTGCCAGCGCCCAGTCACAAACTCCACAGTGCAGTTCATCTCCATGGTTTTTCACTTCCTGCTTGCCCCACGATGCATACCTGGTTCACGTGGACTTTCAGTCGAAAAGTAGAAGTAGGAACAAAAGAAACAGTGAAAAGTACACTCACATGGAAGTAAAGAATAAGTGAAGATAGGGCTTGGTGGATTCCAGGAAGGGCAGTATTGTTCCTCCTGACAAAATCCTACTCATCTTTCAAGACCAGTTTAGCTGATACCTCACCTGGAACTTATTTTCTGTCCCACCTCAGGCAGAGTTTATCATTTTCTTCCTCCCCCATGTTCCCATTGATTTTTTTTTAAAAGATTTCATTGGGCAATTGGGGGAGGGGAACAACGTTGGGGAACCGGGGAAGGGGAACAGACAAGTTGCTGTCTTTTTGTTCTTCAGTCCAGTTGTGGAGCACGTTGCTTCACTGGCCCATGTTGGTATCGTACTGCGCTCTTCCCGAATGAGGCAGATCGGTCGCCGGCCTCTGGATGGTCACTAACCGCAGCTATTGGCAGCTCACGCTGGCTGCCAGCCACTCATGCTGGCTGCCGGCCACTCACTGTAGCCTATGGCAGCCCACTGCAGCAGGGGCTGCAGTCTACACCATCGCCGGGGCTCACAGCCCAGCTCCAGGTGGAGCTCTTGTTAGCTGTAGAGGGCAGTGTCACTGGCCCTAATATGTGGGATCCGAACCGGGGCTGCTGGCGTCCCAAGCCAGCTCTTAACCAATGTGCCACTCGGCCAGCCCTCCCATTGAATTTTGACTAAAACTCTTCTTTGGTGTTTTTCAAGTGTTATCTTGTATTAAAGTTATTCTCCAGTACACTCTCTGTGAGCACAGAGACCAAATTTCATTTATCTTTACATTGGCCACCACTAGTGCAGTGCCTGGCACAGAGGAGGCACTCAATCACTGTTTGCTTACTTGAATCTAAAATCAATGTTTTTAAACTTTGAAATTTGCTGCCACATATTTTTTATAAAGTTCCTTTGGTGATTAATGAAACTCTTTACATTTCTAAAGTTAAATCTGAGGGGAAAACATAATGCATGAGCATCTTCCAATTACAGATTTTCATCAGCATCTGACATTAAAAGAACCAGGTTGATGAATGCACTTTTGTTTTTAAACTGCTCTATTTTCCAATCCATATGGGGGCAGCACACAGTTGGTTTATCAGTTAAGATTCAGGGCAAGAAACAGAAACCACTCAAGATGTACTAATCAGAAACTATTTAATACAGGGAATTCATACTGAAAAAATATTTCAAGGGATGAAGGAGTGGGCTCTTTGCTGGACATCCAAAACCGACTCCCACACCATGACAGAACTGACTCATATGACGAACTACTATCTCTAAGGCCATCAGTGGAACCACCAAATTCAAGAACCCACTACTGTTGCTGTTTTCCAGGAATCAGGAAGATGGACTTAGGAAGCTGACACTGTCACTGTTTCTACTCCATCTGCCTCCAGGCCCACACAGAGATGGTGACTGGACACTGGAACATGGACTCTGGCCATTACCTCAGCTTCCACTGCTTCCCAACATCCAGGAAGCTAGAGAAGGGACATAGGACCACCAGTACAGAAAAATCTCATGCCCCTGAGAACTTGAATGCCAGCAGAAAACAACAAAAGAGGCAGAGAGATGGCCTACATTTCATTTCTGCTTTCGAAAAACCAAGCAAGTATGTACATCCAATTGGTAGAATCTATTTTGCATCCAGAAACGCAGCTGCAAGAGAGACTGGGAAATGTAGTTTCTAGCTTCTCATTCTTTGCAGTATAGGAATGTACATCAGAAGGAGGGTAGGAGGGAGATTGAACAAGCTAAAACAAAATATTCCCACAAGCTGTTTCTGGGATAGTCTGCCAGCCTTCCATGGCTATGGCACTTGGAAGCTTCCTGCCTTGTGGTCAGATATAGACCCATTATCTTAAAGATGTAATTGTATTAAATACGAGGCCTACTATTAAGTTCACAAACTTGTTGCAATGATGTTGCTAACCTTTTTTGATATCAGAAGGATTATTCATTATGAATTTGTACCAACTGGGCAAACAGTTAACCATGTTTACTATTTGGAAGTTCTGAAAAGGCTGCGTGAAAAAGTTAGACGACCTGAACTTTTTGCCAATTCACAGCTCTTGCATCACGACAATGCACCAGCTAACACAACACTGTCTTTGAGGGAGTTTTTAGCCAGTAAACAAATAACTGTATTGGAACACCCTCCCTACTCACCTGATCTGGCCCCCAATGACTTCTTTCTTTTTCCAAAAATAAAGGAGATATTGAAAGGAAAACATTTGGATGGCATTCAGGACATCAAGGGTAATATGACGACCCCTCTGATGGCCATTGCAGAAAAAGAGTTCCAAAATTGCTTTGAAGGGTGGACTAGGTGCTGGCATTGGTGCATAGCTTCCCAAGGGGAGTACTTTGAAGATGACCATAATGATGTTCAGCAATGAGGTATGTACCACTTTTTCTAGGATGAGTTCGTGAACCTCATTGTCAGACCTCATGTGTCAATCATTGTCTGCTCTGCCCACAGCAGAAGAAGCTTCAGGAGAAATTTCCTGTCGCATAGCCTTATTGAGTGGTCATTGGATTCTGTGACCTGGCCTCCTTGCTGTGCCCTATGTGACCAGGATGGGCATTGGCCCAATTGTGTCGCATGTGTAGGCTGGCCAGGGACCTAAGTGGCTCAGATGCCCTGGTTAGAAAATAGGAGCTGGGCTAATAGACTCCAGCCCTCAGGAATTTAGTCTGGGAAACTGAGAAACTGCCAGGGCAACTGAGCTGGAAAGTCATCAGGGTGACTCAGGGCCAGGGTGGCCATTGTAGGCTATGTACAAGGTAGAATTGTTATAACATCAGATTGGTAAAAAGATGAGTAGGGCACAGATGGAAGGATAAAACAAGCATGCCCAGGAGAAGAGACTTCAGCCTCTGAGTTATCCCCAGAGAAAGTAGCTTTCTATGTTCTTGGCATCTTTTGAGGCCAGTTCCAACCCAAGAGTACTTTGCAATACCCTCTCCATTTGCCTTGGAGGTAACTTGAGTGGGTTTACCAAGTAGCGAAAGAGCCCTGACTAAAACCAGTGCAGAAGGGCAAGTGGATGGCAGGCTCAAGTCTTTCCCTGGACCATGTGGGAAAGACAATGCTATGTTCACCACTCCATTTCCTCTTCCTTTACCAGGAAGAGTACATTTCCCAGCCCCTCTTAGAGGGCTGCTGTAAGTTCTTACCATTGGGAATGTGAGCTGAAGTCATGTGTCAACCCAGTCCAAGACACTTTAAAATGGTGTGATCCCTCCTCTTGCCCTCTTCCTCATCTGTGCAGCTGGAAGCTGAAAGCTCTGAGATGGTGACATTACACTATAGAAGTAACCAAGATCTCTAAGTCACTTGTTGGAGGAAAGCTTTAACCTTCCTAAGACTTTAACTTGACCTTTGTGTGTTAAATCACTGATTAAGGGAACAGGTAGAATATGTCTATTGCATCAACTAGTATTGATTACCCTGATTAAGACACACTGGCATCCTGGACCAGCAGCCCACAGTGTTGCTCTCTATGCAACATGTAAGAGGCTGCTGTCATGCCTGCACTGCTCTAGAGTTGCTGTTCATTTATGCTTGGGACCTGTATGTTCTCTGTCCACTGCCAGGAGTATCCTCAGTCTGATTTGGATGTAGGAAGAATTAATACCAGAAATGGAAAAGAACTGAGTTTTCAGTGGCATTCCCCAGAAACATTCCCTTACACCTTTCTGAGAAATAAGTGAGGCACAAAGAACATTGAATGCCCTCTGTATGCCCAAGAAATATTTCTCCCTTTCAGCAAATGGGAGCTACTTATGTTTGTTGTTTTTGTTTTGTTTTTGTTTTCTGTTTTTGAGGGCAGTGTCACTGGCCCTCATATGTGGGACCCGAACTAAGGCCACTGGCTTCCCAAGCCAGTGCTTAACCACTGCGCCACCAGTGGGCCCAATGGGAGCTACTTTTACCTAAGGGAGTCAATAAGGGAAGAATATGGGTTCCTTAATTGAAGTCAATGGCAGTATTTCTGTGTAATTCAGTGAATGACTTGACTGTAAATTTTATAAGGAAGGGACAAGGACTGCCTTTTTCACCACTGTATCTCATGAGTCTAGAACAGTGCCCACTGTTGGTATTCAATAAATATTTGTTGAATGAATGAATGAATGAGATGAGGTAAAATCTTTGACCTGTTTGTCTCAGAGAGTTGTGAGGCTCAAATAGCCCAATAGCCATAGAAGACCTTTGTAAACCATAAAGTGTGTTTTCCTTGTGTGTGTGTATACATATGTACACCTACGTGTGTATGTATGCATATATAAGATAAATCATTTGCAGCCATGTGTTCTCCAAAGAACATAAAGCTTTATTCTTCCTTCAGCGTTTATATATTTATGTTACTGTCTTTGGATATACAAGTTTATACCCAAATTCTATTTCAGTGCAAGGGAATTTAGTTGCCACATCTATAATTGTTGGCAGACCAAGAAGATAAAGAGGAATAGGTAGGTGGTCTGCATGTCTCAGGATTATGAGTGAAGGACTAGAATGACTGAATCCATTATGGAGAAGCTTGTTTAGATTATGCAAATCATCCATCAGTCAAGGTAAACTGAGTGGATCTAACTGGTGTAAGGAACAGAGCTGCCATCACAGATTTGAGTACTGTTTGGACTTTATAATGCAAGTGTGCTTACATGTGTGCCTCCCTCTGCATAACATCTGAGCTTTTATGACAATATATGTAGACATTTGGTCACTAATATATTCGCTCTATCATTCATTCCCAGGGAGCACCTCTCCTGTAGTTTAATAAAGCAAGAATGACTTTTTCAATGCAATGTTTTCTCTGAGTTTTCTAGTCAGTCAACTTTCATCTACTGAGTGCTTTTCAGTGTGAAACCCTGCATAGAGCACAGTGAAGGGCCTGGTGATGTGTAAGGCATGGTCCCTGTTCTCAGTGGACCATACTAAGCCAGGATTAGTTAGGGAAAGCTTCTCAGAAGAGATGGTTCATTAGTTGTCTATTAGTGCTTAACAAATTATAAATATAGAGACTTGAAATCACACCCATTTCTTAGCTTGCAGCTCTGCAAGGTATGACTCAACAAGCTTCTCTGCTCAGTGTCAGGAAGCTGAAATCAAGGTGTTGGCTAGGCTGAGTTCTTATCTGGAAGCCCATGCTTCCAAGCTCATTCAGATTGCTGGCTTAATTCAGTTCACTGAGGTTGCAGGACTGAATTCACTGTTTCCTTACTAAATGTCAGCCAGTGGCCACATTTAGCTCGAGGGCTGCCCACATTCCTTGCCATGTGGACTCTTCCATTCTTCAAATCAGTAATTGAATATCAAATCCTTCCTAAGCTTCACATCTCTGACTCCTTCCTTTGCAACCAGCTATAGAAAACTCTGCTTTTAAAAGGCTTGCCTGATTAGATCAGATCCATACAAGATAATCTTCCCTTGCCATATAATATAACATAAATGCTGGAGTGGTATCTCTTTATATTCACAGGTTCCACTCACACTTAAAGGGATTATGCAGGGCATGTACAGGAGGCAGAAATATTAAGAACAACTTTAGGATCTTGCCTAAGACAGGTGGATGTCAAGCTAGTCCTTCAGAATAGCAAGGTTTGCATGCTACGGAACCAGAATGGAGAGATCTGGAAGGTACAGTTTTCTCATTTCCAGTCTCCCATGCTTGCTTCCTTCATTGTTTTCTGATGATGGCTCTCTTTTCTTTTGATTACTGAATACAAAAGAAGATCAATTGGACCAGTCAGTGTCTATATCAGGCCTTTGGCAGTGGTTTTCTGCATGACGAATTTGAAGAGTGGTTCTCTCAAATGCCTAGAGGGTAGGCACTGCATTTTCTTTCATCGCTCCCACTCACAAACCAAGCCATAACAATGAATTTTCCCTGACTCTAATATTTAAAAAATAATAATTGTTTTATTTTTCAATTATAGTTGACATGCAATATTATATTACTTTCAGTTGTACAGCAGAGTGATTAGACATTAATATAACTTATTAAGTGATCACCCCAATGAATATAGTATTCATCTGACACCATACATAGTTATTACAATATTATTGACTATATTCCTTATGTTATACTTTACATCCCCATAACTATTTTGTAACTACCAATTTGTACTTCTTAATCCCTTCCCCTTTTTCAACCATCCCACCAACCTGCTTCCCAGCTGGCAACCATCAAAATGTTCTGTGTCTATGAGTTTGTATCTGTTTTGTTTGTTTTGTTCTTTACATTCCACATATAAGTGAAATCACATGGTGTTTGTTTTCCTCTGTCTGACTTACTCCACTCAGCACAATAACCTCTAGGCCTATCCATGTTGTTGTAAAGGGCAAGATTTCATTTTTTTTTATAGCTGAGTAATATTCCATTGTATGTATGTACCACCTCTTTATCCATTCATCCATTGATGGACACCCAGGCTGCCTTCATATCCATATCTCAGCTATTGTAAATAATGCTGCAATGAACATATAGATACACATGACCCTTCCAAGAAGTGTTTTGGGTTTCTTTGAACAAATACCCAGAAGTAGGATTACTGAGACCTTCTTTGTCTCTTTTTATAGCCTTTGTTTTAAAGTCTATTTTGTCTCGTATAAAAATTGCTACCCCAGCTTTTTTTTTTCATTTCCATTTTCATGAAATGCTTTTCCTATCCTTTTACTTTCAGTCTGTGTGTTTCTTTCGATATGAAGTAAGTCTCTTGTATACAACATATGAAATGTTTTGTTTTCTTATATTCGGCCTCCCTATGTCTTTTGATTGGAGCATTTAATTTATTTACATTTAAAATGATAATTGATAGGTACATAGTTATTGCCATTTTATTAGTCATGTTATTTATTTTTATTTTTTTTGTCTTAAAGAGATCTCTCTAAGATTCCTTGTAATAGTGGTTTGGTGATGATGAACTCGTTTAGCTTTTTATTTGTCTGGAACACTCTTTATCTGTCCTTGGATTCTAAGTGATAGATTTGCTAGATAGAGTAGTCTTGGTTGTAGGTCCTAGCTTTTCATCACTTTGAGTATTTCATGCCAGTCCCTTCTGTCTGGTAAAATTTTTCTTCAGAAATCAGCTGATAATCTTATGGGAGCTTCTTTGTAGGTAACTAACTGCTTTCTCTTTCTGCTTTTAAAATTATTTATATTCAAACTTTGGCATTTTATTTATTTATTTTTATTTTTTTAATTAGAGAATTGGGGGAGGGGAACAGCATTGGGGAATTGGGGAAGGGGAACAGACAAGTTGCTGTCCTTTGGTTCTTCAGTCAAGTTGTGGAGGACGTTGCTTCACTGGCCCACGTTGGTATCGTCATTGCGCTCTTCCCGGTGAGGCAGATTGGTCTCCGGCCTCTGGATGGCCGCTCACCGCAGCTATTGGCAGCTCACTCCGGCTGCCGGCCTCTCACACTGGCTGCCGGCCATTCACTGTAGCCTATGCCGCCCAGGGAATCACAGCAGTCCAGCTCCAGGTGAGCTGTTGTTCATCATCTTAGCTGTAGAGGACAGTGTCACTGGCCCTCATATGTGGTATCCAAACTGGTTCTGCTGGTGTCCCAAGCCAGCTCTTAACCAATGCACCACTTGGCTGGCTCCAAGTTTCGGCATTTTAATTATGATGTGTCTTGGTGTGTGCCTCTTTGGGTTCATGTTTGGGAGTCTCTTCACTTCCTGAGCTTGTATGTCTATTTCTTTCCACAGGTTAGGGAACTTTTCTGTCGTTATTCACCCTCCCCTTTTTTGTGTGACTACCTAGAGTGCTGTATTGGAAAAAGTGGCTATCCAGAGGAAGAGTGTGGTATTGCCTGGTGGTGTCTGCTACGGCTAGAGGGGTAGCATTTTTGTGGTGCATTTGCTGAGTCAGCTTGCGCACTGCTTTTCAATCCTGACTGCATATGAGAATCATCTGGGGCAGGGGGTGGTAAATTACTGAGGCCTGGTTCCTACCCCAGAGATTATGACTGAATTGGTCTGGGTAAGGCTGAGTATGATGGTTTAAAGCTCCTCAGGTGATTCTAACCTAGAATTGGCAGAGATTGAGAGCTCTGCTTTACAGCATCCAGCTTCTTTCAAGTTCAGCACCTCAGCATCTCTCAGAGAGCAGAAGTGCTTGTCTGTGTAGGCGTTAGCTCAGCAGCCAGGCCAGATTGGCAGGGGAACAGGTTGGATGAAAGGTCTGTGTTCCTTGTTTTATTTGGGACATAAGTGCTTGGGGAATTTCTAGGCCCATATTTGAGTGGTCCATTTAAAACCTGCTCCCCGTCGTGTGGTGTAAAGGGAAAAACTCAATTTTTTCCCTTCCTATGTAGGAGAAAAACCCAGTTCTTCCCTACTGTGTGTTTTTTCCCTGTGTGTCTCCTTTACTTTTACATAAAACACTATTGGTCACCAAATGTGTGGGGCTTTTTCCCAACAAAAGCAAGCCTTTGACAAATTGTAGGGTGTCCAGAATTGGATTCAATTCTGATGCTACCCAGAGAGAGCATCAGACACAGGCTAGGGGCTCAGTCCCATAAAATTGCCCCTTCCTCCTCTGTTATTATTTCTGCAAATAGATTTTTTTAAAATTTAATTTAATTTTATTTTATTTTTAATTAGTTTCAGGTGTACAACACAGTGCAATAGTTATACATTTTACCCCTCAAAGTGACAACCCCCCACCCCCAATACACCACCCCACTCCCCCCCCATATCATATATATCTATTATTATTCCTCTGACTCTCTTCCACAGTATAATCCACATCCCGTGACTATCTATATATATTCAATTACAGTAGGTATACCACCTCCACTTTAGTATTACAGTGCAGTGATCAAACCTCTACTCCATCCATGAAATGGTCTCCCTAACAAGACCTATGATCATCTGACATTCCACAGAATATTTACAACATTATTAATTATATTCCCCAAACTGTTTTTCATATCCCAGTGGCAATATTGTAGTTGCCTATTTTTGCTGTCTAATCCCTTCCCCTTCTCCCTCATCCCCATTCCTCTCCCAATTAGCAACCCTGATTTTTCCTCTATATCTATGAGACAGTTTCTGTTTACTTTGCTCATTCATACAGTTTTTCAGATTCCACATATGAGTGAGATCATATGGTATTTGTCCTTCTCTGACTGACTTATTTCACTCAACATTATAGTCTCTAGGTCCATCCATATCATTGCAAATGGCACGATTTCATTCTTCTTTATAGAGTAATACTCCATTGTATAAATATACCACAGTTTCTTAATCCAGTCATCTATTGATGGGCATTTTGGTTGTTTCCAAGTCTTAGCTATTGTAAATTGTGCTGCTATGAACATCGGGGTGCATAACTTTTTTTGAATAAGTGTCTTGGTTTTTTCAGGATAAATACCTAGGAGTGGAATTGCTGGGTCAAACGGTAGCTCTATTTCCAGTTCTTTGAGATACCTCCATACAGACTTCCATAGTGGCTGAACCAATCTGCAGTCCCACCAACAGTGCAGCAGGGTCCCCTTTTCCCCACAGCCCCGCCAGCACTCATTGTTTGTTGATTTGTTGATGATAGCCATTCTGACTGGAGTGAGGTGGTATCTCATGGTGGTTTTTATTTGCATTTCCCTAATGACCAGTGAGGTTGAACTTTTTTTCATATGCCTGTTGGCCATCTGTATGTCCTCTTTAGAGAAATTTCTCTTCATATCTTCTGCCCATTGTTTAATTGGGTTGTTTGCTTTTTTGGTGTTGAGTTGCATGAGTGTTTTATAAATTTTGGATATTAACCCCTTATCAGATATATCATTGGCAAATATATTCTCCCATTCAGTAGGCTTCCTTTTTGTTTTATTAATGGTTTCCTTTGTTGTGAAAAAACTTTTAAGTCTGATATAATCCCATATGTTCATTTTTTCTTTTACTTCCCTTGCCCGTAGGGATGTATCAGTAAAAATATTGCTCCGGGTAATGTCTGCAAATGTACTCCCTATATTTTCATTTAGGATTTTTATGGTTTCAGGTCTTACATTTAAGTTTTTAATCCATTTTGAATTTGTTTTTGTATAAGGCGTAAGGAGATGATCCAGTTTCATTTTTTTTGCATGTGTCAGTCCAATTTTCCCAGCACCATTTATTGAATAGACTATCTTTACTCCAGTGTAAATTCTTGCTTCCCTTGTCATAGATTAACTGTCCGTAAATGCTTGGATTTATTTCTGGGCTCTCTGTTCTGTTCCACTGATCGATGTGCCTGTTTTTATGCCCATACCAAACTGTCTTGATTACTGCGGCCTTGTAGTAGGTTTTGATGTCTGGTAGCATGATTCCCCCGACTTTGTTTTTATTCCTCAGAATTGCCGAGGCTATTCTGGGTCTTTTATGATTCGATATAAACTTTAGGATTATATTTTCTATTTCTGTGAAAAATGCCCTTGGTAGTTTGATAGGAATTGCATTGAATCTATATATTGCTTTAGGCAGTATGGACATTTTAACTATATTAATTCTTCCTATCCATGAGCATGGTAGGTGTTTCCATTTATTTGTATCTTCTATGATTTCTTTCTTCAGTGTCTTATAATTTTCTGAGTACAGATCTTTCACCTCTTTGGTTAAATTTATTCCTAGGTATTTTATAGTTCTTGACGCAATTGTAAATGGGACAGTTTCCTTAATTTCTCTCTCCATTAGTTTATTATTGGTATATGCAAATGCCACTGATTTCTGAACATTGATTTTATATCCTGCTACTTTACTGAATTCGTCTATCAGTTCCAATAGTTTTTTGATGGAGTCTTTGGGGTTCTCTATATACAGTATCATGTCATCTGCATATAATGACAATTTTACTTCTTCATTGCCAATTTGATTTGCAAATTTCTTTTTGTTGTCTGATTGCTTTTTGTTGTCTGATTGCTGTGGCTAGAACTTCCAGCACTATGTTGAATAAAAGAGGAGAAAGTGGACAGCCTTGTCTTGTTCCTGATCTTAAGGGGAATGGTTTTAGCTTTTCCCCATTGAGTATGATGTTAGCTGTAGGTTTATCATATATGGCTTTTATTATGTTGAGATATGATCCCTGTATTCCCACTTTGCTAAGGGTTTTTAACATAAATGGCTGTTGGATTTTGTCAAATGCTTTTTCTGCATCTATTGAAATGACCATGTGATCTTTATCCTTCATTTTGTTGATGTGGTGTATCACATTAATTGATTTACGGATGTTGAACCAGCCTTGCGCACTAGGGATGAATCCCACTTGATCATGATGTATGATCTTCTTAATATATTGCTGAATTCTGTTTGCTAATATTTTATTGAGAATTTTTGCATCTATATTCATCAGGGAGATTGGCCTGTAGTTTTCCTTTTTTGTGATGTCTTTATCTGGTTTTGGAATCAGGGTGATAGAGGCTTCATAGAAAGAGTTTGGGAGCCTTCCCTCCTTCTGGATTTTTTGGAATAGTTTGAGAAGAATAGGTGATAGTTCTTTTTTGAATGTTTGATAAAATTCACTTGTGAAGCCGTCTGGTCCAGGGCTTTTGTTTTTTGGGAGCTTGTCAATTACTGATTCAATTTCCTTGGTAGTAATCAGGGTATTTAGATTTTCTGTTTCTTCTTGCGTTAGCTTTGGAAGGTTGTATGCTTCTAGAAAATTATCCATTTCTTCCAGATTGTCAAATTTGTTGGCATACAGTTGCTCATAGTAATTTCTTAGAATTTTTTGTATTTCTGTGATGTCTGTAGTCATTTCCCCTCTTTCATTCCTGATTTTGCTAATTTGAGTCCTCTCTCTTTTTTTTTGATGAGCCTGGCTAGAGGTTTGTCAATTTTGTTTATCTTCTCAAGAAACCAGCTCTTGGTTTCATTGATCTTTTGAATTGTTTTTCTGTTCTCTATATTGTTTATTTCTGCTCTGGTCTTTATTATCTCCTTTCTTGTACTCCCCTTGGGCCTCTTTTGCTCTTCTTTTTCCAGTTCCCTTAGGTGTAATGATAACCTGTTGATTTGAGATTTTTCTTCCTTCTTTAGGTAGGCCTGCACCGCTATAAACTTCCCTCTTAGGACTGCTTTCGCAGCATCCCAGAGATTTTGGGTCGTGGTGTTTTCATTTTCGTTTGTCTCGAGGTATCTTTTGATTTCCTCCTTGATCTCATTTGTGACCCACTCACTATTTAATAGCATATTGTTTAGCCTCCATTTATTTGTCAGCTTCCCGGATTTCTTCTTATAATTGATTTCTAGTTTCATAGCATTGTGGTCAGAGAATACAGTTGATATGATTTCAATCTTCTTAAATTTATTGAGACTTGTTTTATGGCCTAACATGTGGTCTATCTTAGAAAATGTTCCATGTGCACTTGAAAAGAACGTATATTCTGTAGCTTTGGGATGAAATGCTCTGAAAATGTCTGTTAAATCCAGCTGGTCTAATGTGTCATTTAAGGTCGCTGTTTCCACATTGATTTTCTGTCTGGAGGATCTGTCCATTAGTGACAGCGGGGTGTTGAAGTCCCCTACTATGATAGTGTTACTGTTGATCTCTGTCTTTATGTCTGACAATATCTGTTTTATATATTTAGGGGCTCCTATGTTAGGTGCATAGATGTTTACTAGAGTGATGTCCTCTTGTTGGATCGATCCCTTCATTACTATGAAGTGTCCTTCTTTGTCCTTTGTTATAGTCTTCAATTTAAAGTCCATTTTATCTGATATAAGTATCGCTACTCCAGCTTTTTTCTCAGTACCATGCAAATAGATTTTCAATTCCTTGCTCTCTCTCTTCTTGTGGTATCCCAATTATGTGAATGTTGGTTTGCTTGATGTTGTCCCAGAGGCCCCTTAAACTGTCCTCATTTTTTTGGATTTTTTTTTTCTGTCCTGATTGGGTGTTTTCTGCTACCGTGTCTTCCAAATTGCTGATTCGATCCTCTGCTTTGTTTAATCTACTGCTGATTCTCTCAAGTGTGTTCTTCATTTCAGTTATTGTATTCTTATTTTCTGACTTGTTCTTTTTTATATTTTCTATTTTTATGTTTCTTTTCTCTTTGTTGAAGTTCTCCCTGAGATCACTGAACATCCTTATAAGCAGTGTTTTGAACTCTCCATCTGGTAGATTGCTTGTCTTCATTTTGTTTAGTTTTTTTTTTCTGGAGCTTGGTTCAGATCTTTCATTTGGTATATATTTCTTTGTCTCTTTATTTTGGCTGCTTCCCTCTGTTTGTTCCTGTGTATTAGGTAGGGCTGCTATGTCTTGTGGTTTTAATGGAGTGGCCTTATGTAGTAGATGTCCTGTGGGGCCCAGTGATGCAGTCTCCCTGGTCACCTGAGCTGGATATTCCAGGTGTGTCCCTTGTTTGGGTTGTGTGTGCCCTTCTGTTGTAGTTGATCCTTGCTGTTTGCATATCAATAGGATGGACTGACCATTGAGCTGATTGATATGGTGACTAGCTGTGCTACAGTGAAGGAACTGTTGTGCAGGGGCTAACTCTACAGAGCAGGTTTCACTTTAGCAGGTCTCTGGTACATGCCCAGTGTGCCCTTTGGGTGTGTCATCTTTGGAGGTGGCCAGGTGATACTCTGACTTGGTCTGAAGCTGGACACTGGACCTGCCAGCTCCAGGGCCTCTTAGAAAGGAACTCACCACAGACCAAGATCAGCTGCCTTCTGTGCCCTGTCCCAGGCCACCTGGCATGAGCCACAAAACAATCCACAGATGGCTTCCAACTCTGCTGGGCTTGGAGGTGTCTGGGAGAGGCCAAGCCATGAACCAAGGCTGGCTACCATTAGTGCTCAGTTTAGGGCTGCTCTTCAAGAAGTATGGAAGATGCCGAAGCCAGATGCTGCTTGATTGGGGTTTGTGAACCTTTGAGAGATTTTAAGAAAGTACGTAGCATGAGCCAAGACAGGCCATTTATATGGAATAGCCACTGGCAGTGGCTTGAGTGGGTCCACAAGTTGGGTAGGTCAGGTTCTCGGGGAATCACTGGGGTAGAATGGACAAATAGTATTAGCTAGGTTGATGGAGACTCAGATATGGCAGCTGTCTTCATCTGCATGCTAAGTGTGGGGAGGGATCAACAAAGAAACAATTGATTGTGCCAGCATTTTTGTCTGAGAGAAAGCTACTCCAGCTCTCACCATGCAGCCAGACAACTCAGTTCCTCCGCATATGTCCCTGGCAACTTTTGAGCTGGTACCCTAGCACTGGAGCTCAGAGGGAGTGAGTCCATCAGCGAGTAAGTCTGTGTGTAGGCCCTTTAAGTAAGAGGATCGCCTGGGACTCTATCCATCTTCTGTCTCACCCAGCCACAATCCCTGCTAGTTTTAAGAGCAAGAAGTTATGAAGACTTAGCTCCCCATCATTGGAACCCTGGGCTGGAAAGCTGGTGTGGGGCTGGGACCCCTTGCTCCTCTGGGGGGGACTTCCATAGCCAAGATATGTCTTCCAATTTTTTAAAAATATTTTATTGGGGAATTGGGGAATGGGAACAGTGTTGGGGAATTGGGGAAGGTGTACAGCCAAGTTGTTGTCCTTCAATCTTAGTTGTGGAGGGCGCAGCTAGCTCAGCTCCAAGTCTAGTCACCTGACAGCAGCTTGTGGCCTCTCAGCTCAAGATGGCATGTTCAATATTAGTTGCAGGTGGGCATAGCCCACATCCCATGCGAGAGTTGAACCAGAAACCTTGTTGCTAAGAGTGCACGCTCTAACCATTTAGCCATCCGGCCACCCATCAGCAGCAACCCAGGGCAACTCAGCTTGGGCGCAGCTCACTGGCCCATGTGGGAATCCAACTGGTGACCCTGTTGCTCAGAGCTTGCGCTCTTAACCAACTGAGCCACTCAGCCAGCCCTCCCTCCCAATTTTTAATGGTCATACATGAATGTGAGACCAACACGTTCCTCGTCTCTGCTCCTCTTACCAGTCGGGAGGTGGCACCTTCTTTATGTCCTTAGTTGTAGGATTCAGTTCAGCTAGACAGCAGGCAATTTTCAGTGATGGCTGCTCTGTAGTTTAGTTGTAATTTTGATGTGATCAAGAGAGGAGGCAAGGGCCGGCTGAGTGGCACGTTGGTTAAGTGCTGGCCTTGGAAGCCAGCGGCCCCGGTTCGGTCCCACATATGAGGGCCAGTGATACTGCCCTAAAAAAAAAAGAGAGAGAGAGAGAGAGAGAGAGAGAGGAGGCAAGCACAGCATTTATTTATTCTGCCATGTTGACTGGAAATGACCCTCATATATCAGATACATTTCTCTCTCAAACTTTACAGCCAGGCTTGGGGAAGAGTCATCTATGTATCCTTTCTGTGTCTCCTTGTTTACAAATGACTGCTCAGTGCACTGTAATCTAGCTGCTGTTGCCACCATTCCATTTGGTTTGGCCCAACAAAATAGACTGATCCGGATTCAAATGCTGGCTCAGTCACTCACCTGATGTGTGACTTTGGGCAAATGATATAACTCTCTTGCCCTCAGTTTCATTTTCTATAAAAAGAGGATATCCATGTTGCAGTTTCATGGTGAAGATTAGTGATAATGACGTAAATCACTAACACATGCACATTAAATAATCTTTCATGACTCTAAGCTTCTTGATAGCAAAAACCATATTTTAAAGGGGCATAGGGCATTCTGATGCAGCTTCTTTTTCTTTTTGACACTGTCATTTTGATAAAAATAGCAACAAAATGTCCCCATATCCAAATGGGACTTCCAAAAAATTGGAAGGGATATCTCGGCTGTGTAAGTCCCCCCCAGAGGATCAAGGGGTCCCAGCCCCACACCAGGCTCCCCAGCCCAGGGTTCCAATGATGGGGAGCTAAGTCTTCATAACTTCTTTTTTTTAAAGCAGTAGAATAAGTAGTTTATTAGAAAAAATAGTACATTTAGAAATAAAGTAGACCTGAGTACTAGAGGATGGCTCAAGGGCCCATTACTAGAAGTTACATACCAAAGAGTGTGAAGTGGGCCACATGCAAAGGCGAGGCTCAAAGGGAAGAAGCAGCAGCAGCAGCCGCAAAAGCAGTAGCAGTAGCCCATAACTTCTTATTGCAAAACATACTTATTGCAGATTTCACATCCTTCTCTCCCACATTTCCTTGAACAGTGCTTAATGTGTAATAAGAACTCTATCAATGTTTGTTAATGGTAGAAATGATGAATTAATCTCTTTTCTTCATCTACATTGTACTCTCTTTGAGGACAGATTTTTTTCTTGTTACTAAGATTTCATATGGTTCATTCTTTCAAAAGTAAATATTAATTCTTATCATGATATTTTTCAAGAAACAGTCAATATTGGGGGTGACTGGTTAGCTCAGTTGGTTAGAGCATGGTGCTGATAACACCAAGGTTGCCGGTTCGATCCCCACATGGGCCGCTGTGAGCTGCACCCTCCTTAAAAGTGTCAACTATGACATTGTGGCATGAAAGCAATGTGTAACCAATGACAATGGCTATTCCCCAGTTTTAAAAATTAAAAAAAAAGAAACAAGCAATATTTTGTGATGGATCATTCCTTCATTTATCCAAATTCTCAGACTTTGGTGGAACTTGAGGAAAGGCTGAACTCAAGCACCTCAGTAAGAAGATTCATTCTTTAAGCACCAGAGAAAAAGAGATTCTACAACTTTCCCCAGTAACTTAACTCAGAGTTAAACTAGATAGAAGGAAGACAATAAGGATTATTAAGATTCCTCATGCTTTACTTAAGTCTATTTTCAAATGCTAATGGTGTTCCCAGAAAGTCAGGCAACTTTTTCCTCCTTCTGTGTGTGTGTGTGTGTGTGTGTGTGTGTGTGTGTGTGTGTTTAATGGACAGGTGAAGCAAGAATAGGTTGTTTGCCCTACTTGAATTAGGGAAGGAAAATGGGGTCCCTCAGAGAATCTGAATCAAAGATTTTCTACAGTGGTGAAGAAAGAGAACTTAGGCTTTGGACAATATGGGTCCTGTTTCAAATTCAAAAGCCACACTGTCTGATTTTGACTAGCAAGTCCCCTAACCCCTCTGAGCCTCAGTTTTCTCACCTGGAAAAAGGGGATGATAATAGTACCTTCCCCCAAGGATGGTTGTTAAGATTAAATGAGATAATTCACATAAAGACCTTAACATATGCTTAGTAGTAATAAATGCTGGCTGTTTATATCACAAGTAGAATTCTCTATGAACAAGAATATATTCATGCATAACTTGGTATCGTGGTCATCACGAATCTATTCCCATGTCTTGGAAACCATCCACAACTCTGCTTTGCTGATGAGAATAAGCACTCCTGTGTGAGAGCCACATTCTAAAAACCCTCTTTATTTAGCAGACATTGGGATATATTTGTGAAGCCATGGTAGATAGATCTGTGTCAGGACTGCATTTGAACAAAGGCTCCATGTAAAGTATCATCTTAGTGATAATACATGTGATGCTTTTCCAATGGGTTAGTTACATTTTTTGGTTGAGTGGATTGGGGAAAGAATTAGATTCATTTTTGTTTTTAGGAATAAGTACTTCCTTAGAGTTCTGAAAGAGGCTTGGTCCTGATGGAATTCCTATTTGGGGGCCTAATCCTAGCAATAAAACACACCTTTACTTTGAAGAAAAAGAAAAATACAGGGCTAATCAGATATTTACCTATCTGAGTTATTTAGAGAGCTTGGAACAGTGGTTTCTGGTTTAGTAGGTCTGGGGTGTAGCCTGAGAATTTGCATATCTGACAATTCCCAAATCTTGTTAATACTACTGTTCCAGGGAGACACTTGGAGAACCACTGCACTAGAATGAAGTGAGGGAATAATAGCCCCTTCTGCCTGTGTAGTATTTTTTTTACCTTTACCAATTCTGGTCACATCTATTATCACATTAGAACTTCACTGATGTCAGGTTTAGACAAAAAGTATTGTGAATATTAATTGCTCATGAGAAATAATAGGTTAAGCAGGAACTCACAAACTTTGGATTCTGCAGTGATTATGATCTATGTCTTATAAATTGATATCTTATTTGTGGGGGGAAAATATAGGCCCTGGGAGCACATTTTAAAAAGGAGATGAGCACTGTAACTTAACTGTGCCTACACTCTCCACACTGTATCCAAGAAAACCTTGCCAATCAGTCACGGCAGTTTTTTTCCCATTAGGTCCAGATTTGCTCTCAGAACCTTCTGACCAAGGTGGTCCTGTCAATCAGGGTTAACACATACTGCTATGTTCCATTCATTCTCCAAAGGGAAATAAAGATAAACTAATAGAATGGAACTGACTCTGTGAATTACCAACTGTAAGTTAAACTGAAGATGTAATCACAGGATACAGTGACTCTAGTTACCCTCCAAGTGCTTCAGCAGCCTATAAAGACCATTATAGGAAAATAAAGCTATTCTGGTAAATGAACTCTTCCAGCCCAGCAGATTTTAAGAACTGTCAAGATATCATTCATTCGTTTAACTGTTATTTATTGAAGCCCACTATAGTGCCAAGCACTGTGTTCGATACTTTAGGCTACAGAGATGGATTATTCACAAGGTCCTGCATGGTCTAAGAAACAAGATAAAAAAGGTACAAAACTAACCATACCTTAGGGCTGAATGCAGTAAAGGGCTGCAAGAGGTACAGGTAAAGGGCCTAAGAGTTCAGAAATATCATTTTCAGGTGTGAACTTAAATCTGCCTGTGTTGTACCCACTTGCATGTATAAGTCACAGTGGTCAAGAACATTAAAATTTCACTCCCTAAAACCTCTGCCCTTTAATGTTTCTGAAGCAGAAATGTAGCAATTGCCAGGTGACCATTAGCTCAGTTCTCATTTAACCTAAGCAAGATTGAGTTTATTAACCTAAGGTCTTTATCATGAGTCTCATGATTTCGCTGCTACCATCTTGGGTTTTCATAATGAGAAATAATAGTCTTAACATTTCCACAATTCAAACAGAATTTGGGTCTGGATAGGAGTTTTCCACAGGAATGGAGGAAAATGAGGCCTAAAAAAGAAAGAGGCTGTGGGAGAAAAATGGACCATTAATTATTTTGGAAGGCAAAGATTAAAAATTTCTTATTGACAGCCTGGAAAATGGTTTGTTATAGTAATACCGTAGCATTGGGGCACATAATACAAATGATACAGGATCCAGAAGTGTTGCCAATAGCTCAATTATTGGTAAAGTCCAGCTCAAAACTAACTAACTCTCTCTCTCTCTCTCTCTCTCTCTCTCTCTCTCTCTCTCTCTCTCTCTCACACACACACACACACACACACACACAGATGTTTAAGTATACTCATATGTTTGTATCTATTTTTGTATTTTATAATGGGAAGAGAGAGACTAGCATTGCTTCTAGAATCATATCAAACATCTCATGGAATCAAGAAACCATGAAAATAGCATGTCTGGTTATATGTAAGTGTAAAACATAATTGGATTTTGAAAAACTAAACAAAAAAACCCAACTAGGATTTTCTTGTAAACTGTCTCACAACTTTATCACTGATTTGTTGATTTGTACCTCATTCCTTTGTGATTATATATATATAATTATATATATATATATATATATATATATATATATATATAATCACATCTCAAAAAAAACGGTGTCAAAAAAGTATATACATTTTAAGAAAGGAAAAAAACTACATTTAAATTGTAATACTCAATATATACCAATACAAAAAATGAATACAAGTCACTTTTGACTTCTGCAATTACAAGAGGTGCTCAAAGTGGTTACCATCAGAATAATTTTTATACAGTTTTTTCCTTTCTTAAAATGTGTATACGTTTTGTGGCACCTTCTGTGTGTGAGTGTGTGTGTGTGTGTGTGTGTGTGTGTGTATATATATATATATCCTAAAATCTGAAATATGCTTTAGTAGTTTTTCCCTTGATTTCAAGATTTTGTTTTTCAATAAATTTTATACATTTTTAGATGTTCATAATCTCTCACATGTGTACAACAAAGCCCTTTTGCATTTGCTACTTTGTTATGTCCTCCTAACACCTTTGTGAGACAGGTAAAGCAGCCAAGTTTCAGATAAGGACATTGAGGCTCTGAAAGACTAAGTGGCCTGTCTAAAATTATACAGAAACCAAGTATTTGAGCCTGGACAATGATCCCTATCCTCAGCCTTTAGAAACAATGTTTTCTCCACTCTACCACTTGGGTGTATGTAGTATCTATATTTGTCCAATTGAATAAAGTGTGGCACCCCCAAGGGCCATTCAAATCTACTCTGTGGGACCTATGTTTTATTCCTCCCATGGACGAGAACCAGGGCTAGTCATGTGACTTTTCTGGCCACTCTTGAATAATGGAATGTTCTCTCATCACTTCAGGCCACAAAATAAGCCCATTTTCAGTAAAGAGTTCAGCTCCACTTAAGAGTCAAAAGCCCAACAACCTAAGTGTCCGTTGATGGGTGAATGAATGAAGAAAATGTAATATATATTGGGTTAAGGAGTCTAAACTTTATCTTGAAGATGATGGGGAGCAGTTGCATTATCAAAGTCACATTTTCAAATGAACACTCTGGCAGGTGAGAATGAGGGATGGTGAGCAGCAGACTAATAGAGGTTAGAGAACAATTATACTGGTCATGTAAGAAGTAGTGAGAATGTGAACTAAAGTAATTGCTGTAGTGATGAGAAGTGGAGGAATTCAAAACACAAGAAAAAGTAGACTAGACAGCAGGAGGTATATTGATTGACTGAATTGAGAGAGGGAAGTTAGGGAGTGGACTGCATTAAGAATGGGGCCAGGGGCCGGCCGAGTGTCGCAGTGGTTAAGAGCTGGTTTGGGGATGCCTGTGGCCCCGGTTTGGATCCCACATATGAGGGCCAGTGATACTGCCCTCCACGCTAAAAACAGCTCCACCTGGAGCTGGGCAGCGAGACCCGGCGATGGTGTAGGCTGCAGCCCCTGCTGCAGTGAGCTGCCATAGGCTACAGTGAGTAGCCGGCAGCCAGCGTGAGCGGCTGGCAGCCAAGCGTGAGCTGCCAATAGCCGCAGTGAGCGACCATCCAGAGGCCAGCAACCTATCTGCCTCATCCGGGAAATGCGCAATGACAATACCAACATGGGCCAGTGAAGCGATATCCTCCGCAACTAGACTGAAGAACAAAAAGACAGCAACTTATCTGTTCCCCTTCCCCGAATCCCCAACACTGTTCCTTTCCCCCAATTCCCCAATAAAATCTTAAAAAAAAAAGAACGGGGCCAGGTTTCTAGCTTGTTTAGCTGAGAGAATTTGGTGCTGTTCCCTGAGATTAACGAGCACTAGAAGAGGAGCACTGATGAAAAGATGAAAGAAAGACTGGGTGTGGCTTCAGACATGTGGAGTTTGCAATGCTAGTGGCACATTCATGTGGATATATTCAATAACTGGTGTTGAGTATGGGAATGAGGCTGGGGTTGGTAAAAGAGATGGGCAGTCAATGGCATATAGATGTAGTTGAAGTGGTGGTTTTTGACAAGTTCACCCTGCACTATGGATAATGAAAACAAGGGATTAAAAATCATGATTCTGGTAACATAAATGAGAAGAGAAAGATGAAAAAGGTTATGAGAGGTGGGCACAGTTTTTCAGGAAAATAGAGAGAGTGAACTCACAGATATAGCTCTCATTTATAAAGTACTTGCCGTGTGTCAGGATCTAGCATAGGTAATATTGCTACCTCAATTTCAAATGTGAGGAAACTGAGACTCAGAATCACATAGAACTGGGTTGACTCTATCCTCTCTCTGATTCCAAAGGACATGCTGTTAACTACTATACTTTCCTGCCTTGCATAGGAAAGCAAGCAAAATTTCCAGAAGGAAGGATTAGTCAATGTCAAATGCTTCAGAGATTAAGTAAAGTGATGATGAAAATATGTGTTCTTGAACTTTGTCAAGAGCCAGACTACAGTTGTTTAATGAGTGAGTGGAAGGTAAGGAAGTAATAAAATGCTTTCAGGGAGGGCCGGCCGAGTGGCGCAGTGGTTAAGCGCTGGCTTAGGAAGCCAGCGGCCCTGGTTTGGTCCCATATATGAGGGCCAGTGACACTGCCCTCAAAAAAAAATGGTTCAAGGGTATATGACTCCATCAAAAACCTGTGAAGTCTGTGAAGAAGAGAGGGATAGTGCAGGAGGTCACGGAGTCATGAGAGAAAGTGCTTTATTTTGTTTCATTTGTTTTTGCTTTAATGTGGGAGAGTATGTTGAAATGCTTAGTTGGAAGGAAATTGTGAAGAAAAAGCTTGAAGACAGAAGTTAGAGATAAGCTAACTGATGGCTTGAGATCTCAGGAAAGCTAGGACAAGTGATGATCAGAGCATGGGACTGACTCTAGAGAGGACTAGGCTTAGCATTTCCAGTGGGATGGGAAAGAAAGAGGAAAGGCTGCAGACAGGTTCAGGAAAGAATTGCAGGAACTGAGGCAAATCCTACCCAATGGTCTCTATTTTCTCTGAAATAGGATTTCTACCCGCCCAGATATACGCTCCCTCCATTTCAATCCTGCTCTGTAAGCAGGAGATTGACCTATGTGATACTTCAGTTTGAGTTGGTCCATGGGAGGCACCAGCAAGAGATAGGATATTGTAGGGTGAGTGGGGCCTGGGTATTTATTTCCCCAGTCCCCTCCTTGCTGGTGTGCTTCAGGTCAACTATTTCTTTCTACTAAAGGCCACAACTCCTATCAGGCAGCTATCTCCATACAGTTGCCCTCTGCAAGTTCTGATGACTGCTTGTTTTCCTAGCCCCCAAAGCCTAGGGATTTAGTACTCCTCACTGTTGCTAGTCCCAGGATCTGCACTATGTCATGTTGGTTTCCTGAAACCCTGCTGCTACCTTTGTAAGTTGTCCCTTCATTAAACTCATTTTGATTCATTTTGGATATGACATCTGATTCCTGCCAAGACACAGACTGATAGAGGAGGCAAAGTCATTTACTGAGAATGAGAGATGTGATGTGAGGAGTAGCTTAAGGAGAATGGAGAAGGTTTGGAATAAATTTCATCGGGATTGGAAGAGGGAGCTGATAAGGGACACACAGGATCACTAGGCAGTGTTGAGAAAAAGGCACAGCTGAGTCTGGAAGCTGCCCTCCTATAGAATCAGAAAAAGCAGCTGGTTGGCTTGATTCATAGGAAGAATTTTGTCAAAGGCCAAATAAGTTCAGAGTACTCGTAAGGAATAGTTGAAAAGCAGGCTGACTTAGGAACAAGGCTTTAGAAAGAAGTCATAAAGGTAACTAGTTGCTGATAGGCTGTGAAAAATGGATAACATGACTACATTTCTTTCTACAAGCACACAATCAAAATAGTCATTTGAAAAAAAATAGTCATTTGAAAATGCATTGTCTAAACCGTTCAAGCTTCTTCATATCTCAGTCACCCTGGCTGGGCCCAGACTAGGATAAAGCAAACAAAGTGCCTAGAGCACAAATGTAAGGATGCACTTGCTGTCAATTGTCAATCCTGCACTTACATGATCCTGAAAGTAAGTGCCTCCTTAAACCCTTAATGTTTCCCTTTCTCCTCCTAACATAGTACACAGAGTCCTGATCCCAGAGACAACTATTAACAGTTTGGCACATTTTCTTCTCGTCTGTTCTAATCATTTATTTCACTAAGTTGAGGTCATACTGCTTAGACAACTTTGGATCAAACTTTATTTACTTGACATTATAATGAAATTGAATCTTCTTTAGAACTGCTTCTGTTATGTCTCTGTTCATTGGTAATACATATTCACTGCAGCAAAACCATACAATACAGATAAGCAAAAAGGGGGAAAAAAAGAGTCTTCTGTAATCTCACCATCCAGAGACAATGGCTGTCATCACTGTGCTGCACTGAAATTGATTCATGAATCAACAAAGTATTTCTGCTGTAGAAATATACTGCCAGCTTGTGGAAGACTGTGCAAAAAATGTTTGCAGTTAAGGGTAGTGAAGTTGGGAGAAAGGTTTGGGGAAAGAAGGGAAGGCGCCAGAGCCACAACTTTGAGTGGAAAAGAAACACCCTGCCTCCTAAAGACCCTGCATTTTACTCCCAGCATCAAAGAGCCTATTCTCCCACCCAAAATGAAAATATTTGTTCTGTTGGGAAATTATACAGAAATTTTTTTTTAAAACCTGCTTATTCAAATACTTTGCAATAATTCCTTGACAAGCTTCCTAACAGTTTGTAAACTTGTTTGGGGAGCAACTGTTATCCCTGTAGTCCTCCAAGTGAAATATATCTGATGTCACATTCCCAGGATGAGAGGCAAGGTGTCTGGTTATGGCCACACTAAATGTGATTATGAGCCTTAGTAGTATCGATCACCATTTATAGAAGTAGTTTAGATTCTAGCTTTCCATTAGAAAACTGTAATAAATCTCGATGCCTCCTTCATTACTTAGAGAAAAAACAAACAAACATCTTTACTCATTATCTGGCCCTCGGCTAACTTTTGAACATTTTCTCTTTCTTCCTAATTCCTTCAGGCCCATCACTACTGCTGCCATTACCACCACCACCTTCACCTCCACTACTACCTCCTCTTCCCCTCCACCTGTAATTCTAGCAAGTGGGATTATTTCCCTGCCTGAAATTCATTACTGCTTTCCAGATCGCCCTTCTTGTTCAGCTCAAATTGCCTCCAAACCCTTCCCTTCTCCCACGTCTACCTTTGAACTCTGCCCAAAGATCCAATTCAAATGATAAGATTTCTAGTGTGAACTCTTCCCAGATCCAGCCAACCAGAACTAATTTTGAATTGGATTGCTGATACTGTTCAGATTCTTATTGAAGTGAGGGTTATAGTTTTCAGTAAAGTCAATAAGTATTTCCTAGTTAGGATATTTGATGTTAAGGTGCATGGACACATAGAAAACTCTAATTAATAAGATATAATCTGTGCATATTCTGATAAATGGTGATGCCTGTATATGCAACCTAACTAGGTTTTCACTTTGAAGGGTTGATAGGTGCTGAGGAAGCAAAGCTCATATTTCTTATGGAGGTGGGTGGTACAGAACCAGTTAAATAAAAGATGAGAGTTGGGACACAAATGTGTGGATGTTGGTGAACATCTAATAAGTGTCTAAAAGGCACTAAGAGGTCTAAAAGAATGCAAAGCTATTATACCATGCACCCTCCAGAAAATTTGCTTTCAATTTTTTTAAGAGTCCATTACATTCTTCTATGAAAATCCTGGCTGCTTGAGGAAGGGAAGTTTGATTCTTCACACTTCCGATATTACCGAAATGAAGCCACCACAAACTCAGAGCATCATGGGAAATCTGCAAGATTTCGGTGGAGAAGTTCTTGGAGGCCCAGGCCATCTGCAATGGCCTAGGGCAGCAGTCATGAATGCCAGAGAGTGACTGGGTCTGATGGGGAGAGGGAAAGAGAAGCTGAGCCAGAACAGCTGGAAGAGCAGGGCTTTAGACCCCAGGGTAATCGAGTAGGGTGAGAGATTCCACAGGGGGAGTGGCAGCTTAGATGCAAGGGATCCAAGGACAGAAGTAGACAGATGGGGGTGGTAAATACTACCCTCTACAGAACTACCTGCTACTGAATCATGGGTGTGGAGGGGGGGAAAGAGAGAGGGGAACCAAGGTGGATAAAAGGAGAAAGAGACAGAGAGATACATATGCAGAGAGAGACAGAGAGAATATATCCAGGTAGCACTTTTACAGCCTAATCAGGGAAGTACAAATGTTATAGAGCACTTTAACAGTCCCAGAAATGCCCTCATCCTCACTCTGAGTGCAGACACATACCCAAGAAAGTTTCCAGATCTCTCCAATCACTTGAGTAGACTCTTCTGTCTTTCTGCCTTCCCTAGCCAGAGAGCCTGAACAGCAGTGGCAATGAGCTTCCAAATTACAGATGCTTAGATAAAACATGACGTTTTGTCTCACCACAAAAATGTCCTAGCTGAGCTCATGTTTACCCAACTATCTAACTTTGCCAACTTCCAAAATAGCATTACACAACACCTGGTATAAAAGCATCTGCATGTGTTGGGGTGGGGGCGAGGGGAGTAGGGAACGAGACAGGAAGAAGGTAAAGAGATACACATTTGTATAGTTGACCCCCCAACTTGAATGATTTCCCTGCATTGTCTGCACAGAGCCATCACAGAGCAGAAGAACACGCAATCTACGTGTTCACATGTTTTTCTTCTCTGGATCTCAGCAAGTCAGCAGGTATTCCTGGAGATGACATTAGCAGGAGACAGGATGTTGCCAAAGAAGGAACTAGGCATTGGCGAGCAGGAAAGGCAGCTTGGTGTCAATATAAGGCAGTCTTGCAGCTAGATCCCCACCCTTCAAAGAGCAAAGAACTGCTCTCCACTTGGGCCTTTTCTGGACCCCTTGGCAAATGTGAAAGAAGGACAACATCTTGTGCATGCTCTTAACTGACATACAATTTTTCAGGTCATATTTCACATTTTCTTCCTTTAAAACAGTACTCCAGACTTCTGTTGATAATGACATCGGAAGTGGCTGATTGGGTTTCCCAGGTGTGGACGCGAGGCCTTAAACTCCCTCCAGACCTGGGCCTTTGGGATGTGCAATGTTTCCCCACCGCCCATCCCGCTTTTAACCCTCTCATAAGAGAGAATCTTAAACAGGTGTTGGATTTTCTTGGTGGTCAGGTTCAGTGTAACTTTGTAACTGATGTTGAGAAAACTTCCTCCACTTCCTAGAGTCAGGAAGTTGTACTTTGTCAGCTTATAAATGAACACATAGCACCCCAAAATTTAAAAATCCTGGAACTCAGCAAGGTTCTCTCCTTGACAAAAGGTATTCATTCTTCTGTTCTCTGTTTTAGAAAGGCATGAGGGCCTCAACAGGCATTTTTGGATTCTGCTCCTCTGCCTACAATTACCTTTAATAATAATGACGCTTGAATGGAAACATAATGGGTTAGCCTGGAACATTGGAGTGGGTGTTTAATTGGCCCTGCCATTCTCAAAATCTGTGATAAAAATAAGACTACTTAAGAAGGCCCTCTCCAGCTGGGCACTTTGGGATGAAGTTAGGTGTGCCACCAATTCCTGAGCAGCATTCTATGCCCCTCTGCCAATCCTTAAATTAGCCCATTCTGAGCATGGGTAATCAGGCTGTTTAGCTTCCTGGACTGATTCTGTTCATGGAGGGCTATTCTTTTAAGCCAAGTCTATTTTTTGTGGTGGTCTGGCAGCTCTGAAATGTTTTTCCTCCTGAAAAGGCCTGGCAGTCTCTTGTTTTTCTTTGGCACAGATATGGCCCTAATATAATGTTTGCAGGTAGCAAGGAGACTTTAGAACAGTAAGTCTCAAAGTTCGTTTCTCAAAGTGGGATTGGAGGAACCCTGGAGGTCTCTGAAGTGCTTTCCTCCTTTTTCCAACTTCATATCTGTATCCGACAGGTTTTTCTACACATACTTCATCTCACACAACATGGTGGCAGACTGAATACAGAAGCAGATATGAGAATCCAGCTTTCATTAAGCCAGACATTAATTTTAAAATATGTAAATAAATGGCACTCTTGTTTTGGAAAATACAGTTGTTTTTCATAAAACTATGACCCACAAAAACCAAAGCTTTGGAGGTTCTCAGTCATTTTTAAGAGTATAAAGGGGGTGGCTAGGTGGCTCACTTGGTTAGAGCGCGTGCTCTGAACAACAAGGTTGCCAGTTTGATTCCCTCATGGGATGGTGGACTGCGCCCCCTGCAACTAGGTTGAAACTACTATTTCACTTGGGGCTGATGGGCCCTGGAAAAACACAATGTTTCCCAATAAAATTTCTTTAAAAAAAAAGTGTATAAAGGGATCCTGAGACAAATACGTGAGAACCACAGCTGTAGAGGGTTTAGAAGAAATGCTCAGAAAATGATCAAAGCACCTGTGTGTTGAAGTCCTATCACTGAGGTGTGACCCTTCGACAGGGAGACAGGAGTCCCTCTGTTCCTTTTTGGCCCCTGCCTCCTGTATTCTGGGCATTATATTTCTCCTGCTTCTGCTGGATATGGCTGGAACTCAGGGAAATTTGGAATAGGCATCACAGAGACTACCAAAAAGCAATAAGCACCCACCTCAAGGTAACCACAGCGTTTTTCCACATAGCGGCTAGAAGCTCAGGTTTTGGAGTCAGACAGATTTTGGTAAAAATCTTATCTTTGCAACTTATTAGCTAAGTGACTTTGAACAAGTTGTTTAACCTCTCTGAACCTAGTTATTTCTTTATCTGTAAAATCAAGATGCCTATTTCAAAAGGTTTTCATGAGAATTAAAGGAGACAATACATATGTAAAGTGCCAGGCACACAATCGGTGCTCAGCAAATGGTAGCTCTTATCATTATTGTTCAATATAGCCTCTTAGGAGGGTACAGCAATATGTGGAAATGTATAAATACCCTTGTAACCATCCAGCCCCTCATGATCCGCCAGTGCCCTTCCTCCAGGTCGTTCTTACCAACTACCATCCTCTACATACATGTACAATTGTGTCTTTGCATATGCATGTCAACACACTCACAGATTCACTGGACAAATATTTACTGAGCACCTATTATGAGCCAGGCACTACTGGGAATAAGGATAAGAGTGGACACGACAGGCCTGATCCCTCCTTTCAAGGAGCTTCCAGTCTAGCTGGAGAGCCAGAGAAGTAAACAGGCAGCTGCCACATGGCACTAAGACAGAGATAAGCCAGGTGACTGTGGAAAGCCAGAGAAGCACTATTCATTCTCTGTTCTTAACTCAAACATCACTCCTTTATGGAAGTCTTCCTTCTTTGAGTCCCTGGCTTCAGCCAGGCTTCCTAAAGCCATGTGTTCTTTCCCTATCTCAGTGCATTATTACATTAATTGGATTACTTCATTGAAATCTGTCTTTCCCACAACACTGTAAGCTCCATAAGGGCAGAAACAGTGTGTGTTTTGGCTTACCACTGCCTATTACAGTGCCTTAGACATAATAGCTGCTCAATAAATGTGAGTTGAATGAGGGAGTATGGACACAAATACTCCTACTTATCAATGTATACTGTCCTTCAGCCAGCCTGCCTTCCATTCTGCTCCCAGAGAAATACAGGCTCGTATCCACTACTGCATTTCCTCTACCTCCCTCCCTGTCTGAAATGCCTGTTCTCCCTCTGCCCAGTAGTTTCACACTTGCAGGACTTGGCTCAGAAAACACCTGCACATTAAATGAATGAATGAAATTATTCCCAGCCTTCCAGGCCCGGGTGTCCCTGACCAGGTCTTCTCTCTCCCCATTAAACTTATGTGCTACTGTGTAATATTAGAGATTGTATTTTCATAAACAGGTCTTATTTCCTCTAAGAAGGGAAGGAGGCCTATTCCATATGTATAGTATAGTAACTAAGTATCTGACTTTGGACTTGGTCTATCTGACCTGGCCTCAAATCCTGGGCCTGCTACTTACGAGCTGCATAGCCTTGGAAGATCACTTCCCCACTCCAGTCCTCAGGCTACTCATCTGCAGTATTACAGGGTTGGATGACATGACTTCTTGTGTCATTTCCCACTCTGAGGATTCTAGGAGCTTTATGAGATGCTAGCAAAATGGGTGTTATTTGATTACTGTGGGGAGTCAACATATTGTCCCACGAGAAAGGCGAAGTGGAGAAAGACCGATACTGCCCAATGGACTTCACAATCCAGAAAACAAAAGACTATTCTAAAATGTGAAGAGTGGTAATTTCTGGATGGAATTACAGGTGACTTTTATATTTTCTACATTTTCTGAAGTATTGCCTCTCTACTCAGTGGTTTCTAGCTGCTCCTTCCCACACCCATTAAAACCAGCTCCCAAACCCAATTATATTGCCTATTTTTAGATCATGTCCACATTTCAGGTCTGCCTGTGGTCGAAGAAGGAGATGTGTAAACAGCAATTCCCTGAGCCCCCACTGCAGGCCAGGCCCTGTGCCGAGCTTTGGAATGGTGGGACTTTAGGAACAGTGGGAATGTAGACATAGCAGGAATGAGAGGGCAGCGGGTTCCCCTGGGGGCAGAAATGCCTGAACTGCTCCATTCAGGACAAAGATTTTACACTTCTCCTGACACAAGTGTCAGAGGCTGATGCATGATTGCTGAATGAACATTTCTCCACACAGGACCAAGGCATTTGCTTTTTTTCTTTATGGGGGTAGTTTTCCTCATTTCTGAATTTGGTATGCTTTTCCCCTGGCCCACTTCTCTCAGTGGCAGGCTTTCTCCTTTATTTTTTCTCCTGTTTTAGTCCCAAGGAAGCAAAGAACTGACAAAAGGAATGATTTTTTTTTATTGGCTTTACAAATCTGCCCTAGCCCCAATAACATTATTCCCGACCTCTGAGGAACTGGAAGCCTGAAGTGAACATGAACTCTTATATTGTGCTTATATTATTGCTTTCCATGAGGTGTTATGAATAAAAATAAACTGCTATTGTTGAGAGAAACCAATTTCCAGCATACCGTGGCTGCTGATTGTTAAATAATAATAATAATAATAATAATAATAATAATAATAATAAAGTTTAGTGATGCAGTAAGCTTGATTTATACTCATTATTATTATTTGTGCTTTCTTCCTAATCAGTGGCATTGGATCACATGTGTTGAGACACCCCATTGTTACTGGAAATTAGTGAGGGAAATTAGTGAGGGGTATACACATTTCTCTCCACCTAGCACACCATAATGACAATTTACCTGTCAGCCTTCCTGACACTAATCTTTGCCTGTGGCTCTTTCTAGTTTGACTTTCTAAATCCCCATGTAGTTATTTAAATCGTTGAAGGCTGGTTCTTTAGGGAGATTGAGAAATGATGGTCATGGGCAATATATTATTTCTGGAGTGGAAAAGACAGCCTTTTCAAAGCTTTCTCTCATTCCCACCAGAGCTTGAACTATATTGTGCTTCTCCCAGGTATCAGCAAATATGTGGGTGGCTGTATGGAGGCCGCTTTATAGTGTGGGAAATTGCTTGGTCACGCCTATCAATCAGCCAGGGCTGTACTTGAATTTCTTTGATTAGCTACAGACATTTTGGGGGAATATTTGACTTGTGACCAAGTTTCCAAGACACACTTTCTCTTGAGGCTCATCTCCACATCTGAAAACATAACAATTAGCAAAAGACCTCTTCTATAGTTTTCATATGCTTAAATTATCTAATTGTGTGACTAGAAAGAGAACAAAAAAATCCTTATACCCTAAAAAAAGCTTTTGAACAGACAAGTTGGATTTGGTGCCTTCCACTGCATGACCCTGGACTCTCTCCGGGCAACTGACTTCAGAGTGCATCTGTTTCAAGCTTCTTTTCCTCTTCCCTGTTCCTGCACACTGTTATATACAGCTATCCGGTGGTGTTAGACACAGGGCTGTGCAGTCAATCCAGTGGGCTCTCATTGAATCCAGACAAGACAAAACATGAGCTTTTCAAGGACAGAGTCTGGGCCCTGTCTACCTCTTTCGTCCCCCCCGACACCACACTCCAGGCTGACTTCCCAGCTCCTAGGGAAGAAAAGCCTGAGGACTGGTTGACTGGATTTCCTAGATCCTAAATGAGGACATATTAGCTTGAGGGGCACAAACATGTGGGTGATGCGAAGGAGGTAAATGGTGTAAAACGGGGATCAACATGCAAGTTCCAAGATCTTGAGTTCATCATATGATCGGGCCAGTGACCTCCTAATTTTGAGATGCTCTATTATCTTGAGAGTTGACAGAAACCTATCAAAGCAACACCTGTATGTAAACTTGTAGATTAGGAGGCAGAAGAGCCTGCCACGTGAGTTTTGAGGTCAGCTAGACCCAGGTTCACATCCTAGATCTGCCCTTTAATAAATAGGTAACCCTGAACAGGGGACAACCTTAGTGCCTGTTAGCTGTAACATGAAGGTCAGACCAGTCCTTACTTCAGAGACTTGTTGAGAATTAAATGGGATGATGCAAGCATGTAGATGCAAGCATGTAAGGGCTAAGTAAACAGAAACTATTGTGCACATCATGTGATCTTATTATCTTTAAAACCATGTATCAGGCAACATGTAACTACTCAAGCACTTCTACTGGGAGAGGTGAAGAGAGGAGTACAACAAGCATGGCCAAATCGAAAGCCAGCAAACTCCCAGGAGTTAAAGTATCAGGTCAACATGCTAAGGGGGTTATATTTTGACACTATGGAGGTACCATTGTCTGTGTCAGGTCCCACCCCATTCTCTCAGCATGTTCCAGACCATTTCTATCCATCCAAGACATTTGGGCAATTTTCTATCCAGACACATAAAGATTCTAATCTTTATGTGTCTGGGTAGAAAAGTGCTGACCCATGTATACAATTATGTCACCTTTGTTGACACCATTGAGGGAAAGTAATTTTGAAACTAGTGGACTAATGTACTGAAAATGCCTGCAAGTGAGGGGGATTTTCAGGGTATGATAATTATTAGTTTAGCCCCAGGAAAAACTCATGATGAAATGACAATTTATTTTACAATTATTAAAGGAGACAATTTAACAATAGTTAATCTAATATTGTCATTATATTTAAATGAATGCACAACACATTTTTGTTAATGTCATCTTAAGGTCATCATATAAAATACAGGAAAGGCAAAAAAGGGAGGTGCTTATAACAAAACTCATGCCCATCCCAGACAAAATTGGATTATTAAGCAATCTGTGTCTTAAATTCAAGAAAATAGCCATCTTAATCTTTTTTTTCTTTTTTTATTAGTTTCAGGTGTACAACACAATGCAATAGTTATACTCTTTACCCCCCAAAGTGAAAACCCCCCTCCACCAGTTCGCCACCCCACTCCCCCCCGATATCATACATATCCATCACAACTCCCCTGACTCGCCTCCACAGTATACTTCACATCCCGTGACCATCCACATATTCAGTTGCAGTTGGCATACAATACTATACAACATCAGCTTCAGGTGTACAGTGCAGTGATCAAGCCTCTACTCCATCCATGAAGTGGTCTCCCTAACAAGACATATGACTATCTGACATGCCACAAAATTTTTACAACATTATTATATTCCCCGAATTGTGTTTCATATCCCTGTGGCAATATTGTAGTTGTCTATTTATGCTGTCTAATCCCTTCCCCTTCCCCCCCATCCCCACCCCCCTCCCAACTAGCAACCCTCAGTTTTTCCTCTACATCTACGAGTCTGTTTACTTTGATTGTTCACTCAGCTCTTCAGACTCCACACACAAGTGAGATCACATGGTGCCTGTCCTTCTCCGACTGACTTATTTCTCGCAACATAATAGTGTCTTCACAACATTATCGATTACATTCCCAGAACTGCCCCCATATCCCTGTGGCAACATTGTAGTCCCACATACACTGTCCAAAACCTTCCCCCTCTCCCTCTTCCCCACTCCCTCCCAACCAGCAACCATCAGTTTTTCCTTTATATCTGCTTGACATCAATCTTCTTAAATTGTCTCTCTGGGTTAGCTTGTTTACCCCTTTCTTTTGTTTAAAAAAGCCCTTTTAACATTTCTTGCAATGCTGGCTTGGTGGTAATGAATTCCTTAAGCTTATTCTTTTCTGAGAAGCTCTTTATTTCTCCTTCAATTTTAAGTGATAGCCGTGCTGGATAGAGCAATCTTGGTTGTAGGCCGGCCGTTATTTTGTGTCACTTTGAATATCTCCTGCCACTCCCTTCTGGCCTGCAGAGTTTCTGTAGACAAGTCAGCTGTTAGTCTAACAGGAGTTCCTTTGTATGTAATCTGCTGTCTTTCTCTTGCAGCCTCTAGGATTCTGTCTCTGTCTTTAACATTTGCCATTTTAACTATGATGTGTCTTGGTGTGGACCTGTTTGGGTTCAGCTTGTTTGGAACCCTCTGCACTTCCTGGGCTTGTATGTTGATTTCCTTCACCAGGGTAGGGGAGTTTTAAGTCATTATTTTTTCAAATACATTTTCAACCCCTTGCTTCTTCTCTTCTTCTGGTATCCCTATGATTCGAGAGTGGTTGCATTTCACCTTGTCCCATAGTGCTCTTAAACTATTTTCATTGTTTTTTATTCTTTGGTCTTTTTGCGGTGCCAACTGGGTGAGTTCTGTTATTTTATCTTCCAAATCGCTGATCCGCTTCTCTGCTTCATCTACTCTACTGGTGATTCCTTCGAGTGTGTTCTTCATTTCAGTTATTGTATTCTTTAGTTCTAACAGGTTGTTTTTTATGGTTTCCCTACCCTTCTTTATGTCCTTGCTAAGTTCCTTAAACATTCTTATCATCAGTGTCCTAAACTGTGTCTCTGAAAGGTTGGATCCCTCTGTTTCATTTGGTTCCATTTCTGGAGGTTTCTTCTGATCTTTTACTTGTGACATGTTTCTTTGTTTCCCCATTCTGGCTGTCGCTCTGGGATTGCTTTGATGTATTAGATAGATCACCAGGAGAGCCCTGGCTGGATCACGCAGGCACACAGCTCACGGCCCAACACTCCCAGGAAAACTTCCAGTCTCAGCCTGTCCCAATCAGCCGCTTGCAGATCAGGCCGAGTAGCCCGACAACCAATCACCAGCCTGGAAACTTTGCATGTGCAGTGTGGAGAGTGGGGACTGGAGGTGGCTTGCACACTCCCACGTCTCAGTGAGCAGCCTGTTGGAGCCGGAGGGCACCCGCCCAGCTTTTCCCTGGCAACGCAGTATAAGCTGGGCGGAGGGTGGACATCCAAGGCCGCAGGCATACGCACGCACACACACACTTCTGCGCCAATTCCACCAGACCAATTAGGTCTCGGACCTGATCCTCTGTGGGAGGGCCCAAGCCCGACAAAATGGCATCCTCCCCACACCACTCACGTGCAGGCTCTGCACCACAGGAACAACAGTTCAAAAACCTCCAGCCTTTGCACCAAAGGTGCTCAGTTCAGTCCGTCCCCGCAGGCTCCCGGCTCACACAGTCACTCCCTCCACCAAGAACCAGGTAAGTGCTCACCGGCGAGCAAGCCCTGGTGCCGGCCCCACTGATTCTCCAGCCACTCTTAGCCTCACCGAGCTGAGCAAAGAGAGTCCTTACTAATTTACTGCCAGCTGTCTTAGAACTTCCCTTCCCGGCAAAGGAGCTCTGGGCTGGTGAGCTTGGTATGGCGCCGGAGGGTCTCTCCCCCAATCAGACAAGCTTCCCACGGCTGGGGCTTCCCTCACGGGGCGCGCCCTCTCTCGTCTCCGCCCATCCTACCAGACCCGATGCGGCTTCCTCTTTAAGTTCTTTGTTTAGTGGTTCTGTTCCTCCAGTGTTCCGGGGACCTCCAGGGTTGAATGCTGTATAATTTGCTTGTAATTTTAGTGTGATCCTGGGAGGCGGTTAGCACAGCATCTGTCTATTGCGCCATTTTCTATCCAATTCCCATCTTAATCTTAAATCTAAAATCAGGTTGTGATTCCGGGCTGAGAACTTGCACTTCTACATTTCCCATGCTTTCTGACACCCACTTTCATCTTTATCCTTCCCTTGTTTGTTTGTTTGTTTGTTTGAGGGCAATGTCACTGGCCCTCATATGTGGGACCAAACCAGGGCCGCTGGCTTCCCAAGCCAGCGCTTAACCACCGCGTCATTCGGCCGGCCCTGTTTGTTTTTTAAAGATTTTATTGGGGAATTGGAGGAGGGGAACAGACAAGTTGTTATCCTTTTGTTCTTCAGTCAAGTTGTAGAGGACATTGCTTCACTGGCCCATGTTGGTATCGTCACTGTGCTCTTCTCAGGTGAGGCAATTCAGTCGCCGGCCTCTGGACGGCCGCTCACCACGGCTCTTGGGAGCTCACACCAGCTGTTGGCCACTTGCGCTGGCTGCTGGCCACTCACTGTGGCCTATGGCAGCCCACTGCAGCAGGGGCTGCAGCTATGCTGCCCCTGGGACTCACAGCAGCCCAGCTCCAGGTGGAGCTGTTGTTCACCATCTTAGCTGTAGAGGGCAGTGTCACTGGCCCTCATATGTGGGATCTGAATTGGGGCCGCTGGAGTCCCAAGCCAGCTGTTAACCAACGCACCACTTGGCCGGCCCATCCTTCCCTTGTTTTAACCTTACCCTTTCATGTACAGCCTCCAGATTTCTTAAAGTCAGTGTTTCCCATCTCTGAGCCTAGGTGTCCTCCAGCATAAAATGAGGTCATTGGCTGGGAGTGTCCCTAGGTCATTCCCCGTGCTGATACTCAGACATGAAGTCAAGACTCACTCAAGACTGTTTGGTTTGCTTGGCCTCCAGGGGCAAAAGGGATAAAGGGAAAGTTCCATTATCCAAGCATTCTAGGATGATAGTTGAATGCTGAAGGTGTCCTTGAAGGAAAAATTAAACAAAATAAAAAGAAGTGTAAAGTGTCTGCAGGCTTCAGGTCCATCAGCTTCAGTGTTTTAAATGCTACTGCAGTTGTATTGGAGTATGTTAACTTTTAAAATGTGCACCTAACCTTTTAAGTCTTTGTCATAAGAGCATTTAATCCAAATTCATATTTCAGTTACATAACCATTCCCGGCCCAACTCAAACACTTGCAGTGCTATTTGAGAGTTTACATATGCTGGATGACTGAACCTAAGGAGATCTTCATTAAAGTCAATGGAGAAGAAAATTAAGTCATTTAAATTGCTATTTCTGGAGTTGTGGAACTTGAAAATGTCCAAACAAGACATATTCCATTATTTATGGTGGTGACTGGATTTGTGACCATTGAAGTGCTTAGCTAGTGCTCGTCCGTCTTTCACATATGGTCTGTGCTGGCGGCAGAACTGAGGAAGGCAAAGGCAGTACAGAAAATAAATTGTGGCTCTGGGGCCCAGTACTCATTCTTCTTTGTTAGTGCAAGGTACAGGAGATCTAAAGAGGTAAATGACAGATTGTGAGCTGAAATTCTGAAACCACTGCTTGCCCAACAGAGAAAAAGTCATTTCTGTAGTTTCACTTTTCCTCTAGTCCCCCTTATTAGAGTAGTCCTTTGAATCTAAGTGGAATTCACTAGCATGGTTCCTTTGGTGAAAACTAGGGGTTGTTTGGCTGTGAAACAGCACTGTTACTTGAGATTGTTAGGGCCCATGTACTGATAAGAAAACTTAACCAACTGTTTCACATTTCATTAAATACTGAGGTACACATTGGACAACTATTTTATTCTCCTTTGAGATTTGGAACTCTCCGCACATCTTTGTGATAACAATTTCAGTATAACATATCTCCTTGGACAGCAGAGGTTCTTAATCTGAGTCTGATGCAGTCCATAAACCCTTTGAAATTGCATGTAACATTTTGTGGGTAGGTGTACATCTGCTTCTTTACTGGGAGAATATATGGCTTTTATTGGATTTTCGAAAGGGTCTATGGCCCCAAAGAGACTAACAACTCCTCTATCTGAAGAAATTTGAACTAACCTGTCATGTTTCCTTTCTGTTTGAAAGGCATTGCTTTCTAGTTTCCTTTCCCTGTCTGTATATTGCCCCTGCTGCCCAGACTAACTGTCTGATGCCTGCCACAGCCACTCTGTTTCCAAACAGCTGTCTTGGGCATGAGAGTGTGAGTGAATCCCCTAGAGACGATAAGTAATGAGTAATGATACTTTTTTTTTAAAGTTACTACATGGTAATTCCATTCTTAACATCTGAGGAACCTCCACACTGCCTTCCAAAACAGCTGCCCCAATCTGCATTCCCACCAACAGTGTATGAGGGTTCCTTTTTCTCCACAGCCTCTCTAGCACTTGTTATTATTTGTCATGTTGATGATGGCTATTCTAACTGGTGTGAGGTGGTATCTCATTGTGTTTTTTGTTTGCATTCCTATGATGATTAGTGATGTTGAGCATCTTTTCATATGTATATTGGCCACCTGTATGTCCCCTTTGGAGAAATGTCTATTCAGGTACTCTGCCCATTTTTAAATTGGATTGTTTGTTTCTTCGTTGTTGAGTTGTATGAATTCCTTATATATTTTAGGTATTAGCCCCATATCAGAGGTGTTGTTTGCAAAAATCTTCTCCCATTTGGTTGGTTGCCTCTTTATTTTGTCGATGGTTTCTTTTGCTGTGCAGAAGCTTTTTATTTTGATATAATACCAATCATTTATTTTCGCTTTTACTTCCCTTGCCTTTGAGGTCAACTTCATAAAATGCTCTTTGAACCCAAGGTCCATAAGTTTAGTACCTATGTTTTCTTCTATGCAGTTTATTGTTTCAGGTTTTATGTTTAGTTCTTTGATCCATTTTGAACTAATTTTGGTACAAAGTGACAGAGAGCAATCTAGTTTCATTCTTTTGCATGTGGCTTTCCAATTCTCCCAGCACCATTTATTGAAGAGGCTGTCTTTCCTCTGTTGTATGTTTTTGGCTTCTTTGTTGAAAATTATGTTTCCATATTTATGTGGGTTTATTTCTGGACTCTCAATTCTATTCCATTGGTCTGTGTGTCTGTATTTCTGCCAACACCATACTGTTTGATTATTGTTGCTCTGTAGTACATTAATCTGTAAAGATATATGTGCTACGATGTTCATTGCAGCTTTATTTACAGTGGCCAAGACATGGAAACAACCAAAGTGTCCTTTGATAAATGATTGGATAAAGAAGATGTGGTACATATACACAATGGAATATTATTCTGCCACAAGAAAAGATGAAATAGTGCTGTTCTCAACAACATGGATGGATCTTGAGATTATTATGCTAAGCTAAATAAGTCTGACAGAAAAAGTCAAGAACCATATGATTTCACTGACTGTGGAATATAAAACTGGAAACAACAAAGGAGCAAGACAAACAAATGAAGAAACAAAAACTCATAGACACAGACAATAGTTTAGTGGTTACCAGAGGGTAAGGCAGAAGGGGGATGGTAGATGAGGGTAAAAGTGATCAAATATATGGTGATGGAAGGAGGGCTGACTCTGAGTGGTGAACACACAATGGGATATATAGATGATATATTACAGAATTGTACACCTAAAATCTATGTAACTTTACTAACAATTGTCACCTCAATAAACTTTAATTTTAAAAAAATGCCACTAGGGCTGGCTGAGTGACACATTGGTTCAGAGCTGGCTTGGGGTGCCAACGGCCCCAGTTCGGATCCCACATATGAGTGCCAGTGACACTGTTCTCTACAGCTAACAACAGCTCCACCTGGAGCTGGGCTGTGTGAGCCCCGGCGAAGGTGTAGGCTGCAGCCCCTGCTGCAGTGGGCTGCCATAGGCTACAGTGAGTGGCTGGCAGCCAGTGTGAGCTGCCAATAGCCGCGGTGAGCGACAATTCAGAGGCCGGCGACCGAGCTGCCTCATCCGGGAAGAGCGCAATGACGATACCAACATGGGCCAGTGAAGCAACGTCCTCCGCAACTAGACTGAAGAACAAAAGGACAGCAACTTGTCTGTTCCCCTTCCCTGATTCCCCAACGCTGTTCCCCTCCCCCAATTCCCCAATAAAAATCTTTTAAAAAAAATGCCACTACAAGTAATAGCTACCATTTATTGAATGCTTACTATGTGGCAGGCCCTGTGTGGACTACTTTAGACACATTATCTCCTGGAATCCTCACAATAGCCCTCTGAGGTGTGAACTGCTTTTGCAGCCAGGACAGGTGAAGTTCACATTTAACAAGTACAAGAGCTGGGATTTAAACCCAATCTCCAAAACTGGTGAGTATATTCTCTACGATCTTCATATTGCCCTCCCAGTGAAACCAGAGTATGAGTGTGCTTCCAGAGGTAAAATGGCTGCTGCTCTTTCTTTGATTAAAATTAGTAACATTCCTCAGCTAATAGATCTGTTGCTGTCAGGATCTGCTGCCATCAGCCTCCACTTTCTGAGCTGATGCTGAAGTCTTATCTGTGGTTACTTTGTTCATTTCCATTTAAATTCATTTTCCGGAGTCAATACTGATAGTCACAAAGATTTCCTCAACTAGTAGATCTCGAGTGAGTGACTCATCCAAACACAATTATTATGCCATCCTATTTGCCCATCATAATTAGCTATCCATTTTAAACCTCCAAAATGCCTGTTTTGGTGGTTAATAGCAATGGAAAAATAAATCAAGGCATATACAGCAGTGTGTATGTGTGGTCATTACTGCCTTGTTATGTGCATCAGCTCTATTGTCCACCTCAGAGCTGTAATTGCAGTCGAGTTTTCCCTTCTCCCCAGTATACTCCAGCAGCCGCCTGCTCCTGCTGTTCAGTGAGTATGTGCTTAGTGAATATTAATATCAATCATCCTAAGCCAAATCAGCTTCTCCTAAGTAAGGGAGTGAATCTGCATAAAATCAAATGAGATAATATATGTGAAAATACTCTGTACAAATCAAGGTATGTTTATAATAAAATCATAATGCATTACAAAACCAAATATGAATTATTTTTAAATGGTCTGCTGTTTTAGATTAGCTGCAACATTAGCAAATGCTCAATAAATATTTGTTCAATTGTATTGTTGAATTGAGATATTCAACAGTTGACTGTACATGAAAACAAAGAATTTCATGAAAGATTTAACAAATACAGTAGGTTAGAGAGCATGTAATAAATGAAGTTTAAAAGAAGATAAATGACTTCAAATACAAAAGAATATACTTTGTCTTTTCAGTCAAGGATAGATTACTCTCTTCAAATCTTTCCTTTTTAAAGATGAGATGATTAGAGCTTACCTTGTAAAAATCTTTTACAAGAAACTATACACTTGAAGCTGAAGTTGAATAATATTGTATGTCAACTATAATTTTATATATATATATATATATATATATATATATATATATAGTCATGGGATATGGAGTACAGCATAGGGAATAGATTCAATGGAATTGTAATAGATATATACTATGTCAGAGGGCAATAGATTGGGGAAGGGGGTTATCATTTTGTGAGGGGTGAAACGTCGAACTATTACATTGTTTTGTACACCTGAAACTAATAAATTTTTTGAAAAAGAAGGTAAAAACATGGAAGTTGGAAAGTGTTGAAAAAAAAGAAACTATACAATAGGATCTTCACTGGATTTAAATTTGAAGCAATCTGTGCAATCTTAATTAAACAATTTTTAATACTGTTCAAGATGAAAAAGATGTCAGCTCATGTCAAAATACTTTGGTGTTTGAAGTCAGGTTTGTGAAGGAGCTTTTTGATGGTCTATCATTTTTTTTCATCCTCCATCATTTATTAGTTTATAACTAATTTTGAAACACACTTAAGGATAATTCTGGTTTATCTCAAGACATTCTGTTTGTAACAATGATAATTTTTATTTATTTAAATACAGCAAACTACTGTCAGAGCTAAAACAGTCTCCATGAGAAATAAAGTAAAAGCATATTAGTGATTAAGGCACAACTTTTCTTTGTCTTATGGTGTATTTATCCACCTTTTAGAAGGGAAATAGAAGACAATTGGATAATTGTCTGGAATTTGTCAGTGAGTAAACAGAGCATTGTACCTGGCATTGAATAACTTGGTCTCTGGATGAGTCGTAAGAATTTCATTCCATATATGAATTCTGAAAATTTTGTAGTCTTATCACTTGGAAGCTGTAAATGAAAACTGCTAACATTTGAAACATTTAAGTTGGGCTTAAAGAAGCGAGCTAGGCAGCCTAGTGGAAAATGGTAACAACAGAAATAGATGAAACTTATAAAACCCTTCCTTATGGCTTTATTTGCTAAGCGGATAAACCAGTAGCTTGCTCAACTTATGAACAGAGGAAATACCAAGTGCAATTTCATGAGTTTTGGAGACACATTTTTAAGAGCACTTCTAAGAGGAATTTTGAGAAATAATAACAATTGGAGAATTAATATTATAGCTTTTTAAGATTAAGAAGGTATTTCCTATATATTTCTTTAATATTAATATACAACTGGTGTCAAACAATTGTTTTTTAAAAGCAACAAGATTTTATGGTTAGGCAAATCAACGAAGATTACAGTGAGCTCCAAGATATGTAACTTATTAGCACCTAACTTCTGATGAGACTGATGGAAAGTTTATTGGGGTGACAATAGCTAGTAAAGTTATATAGGTTTCAAGTATACAATTCTGTAATACATCATCTATATAACACATTGTGGGTTCACCACCCAGAGTCAGTTCTCCTTCCATCACCCCCTATATTTGACCCCCTTTTCCTTCTTCTACCACCCTCCTCTCCCCTTACCCTCTGGTAACCACAGAACTATTGTCAGCCTATGAGTTTTTGTTTCTTTATTTCAAACAGAAAATTTGATACTGAGTTAAGATGAGGATCCTATTCTTTCCTAAGACAGCTAGCTAATAACATCAATATGAGCATAACCAAGGGCTTTAAAATAACTACATTTTGGGGCCAGCCAAGTGGCTCAATTGGTAAAGAGCTCACTTGAGAATGCGAGATGAACTCTGAGCAACAGCAGTTCGATGCCCAGCCCAAACTGAGCTGCTGCTGAGCTGCCAACAGGTAGCAGGATGGCTCAGCTAAAAAATAAATAAATAAATAACTACATGTCTCCAGTATAACATTGTTTTAGACCTTGGTTTAGACCATCTTCATTTACTGTGGAATTTTGAAAGAATTAATGTAATTCAGCTATGGTTTTTAAGAATATAATTACATAACATAACACTAAATATCATTTTAGCTCCACATTTATAAATTAGTGTGAAACATAATGTTGGTTTTACAGTCAGTTTCATACCAAATCACAGTGAACTAACAATTGTCACCCCAATAAATTTTAATTAAAAAAAAAGAAAAGCTTAAAAGCTTAGCATTATGTCCCCTCCCAATTCTCCCAAGGTCTGATATTACTTGGTATAAAGAAGACATTTTAGCGTCTGGCCCGCAGCGGCGGCGGCAGCGGGAGCCATGGTGGGTGGCGAGGCGGCTGCCGCGGTGGAGGAGCTGGTGTCGGGAGTGCGGCAGGCGACCGACTTCGCCGAGCAGTTCCGTTCCTACTCGGAGAGCGAGAAGCAATGGAAGGCCCGCATGGAATTCATCCTGCGCCACCTGCCCAACTACCGCGACCCGCCCGACAGAGGCGGCCGCCTGGACCAGCTGCTGTCCCTCTCCATGTTCTGGGCCAACCACCTCTTCCTGGGTTGCAGTTACAACAAAGACCTTTTAGATAAGGTGATGGAAATGGCTGATGGGATTGAAGTGGACGACCTGCCACAGTTTACTACCAGAAGTGAATTAATGAAAAAGCATCAAAGCTAAGGCAGAAGAGTCATCACATTTTCATCATCAGCTACAGGCTTAGAAAGGAGGCTGGAATGAATGTGCCATTGACCACAGAAGCTCTAAGACTCCTGGTACTACCAACATGTAGAAAAGCAGCAGCTGAAAAGTGGCATTTTAAGTCTCATTCTTCCAGTAGTCATCACTGTAAAAGTATGCATGGATATTTATGTATTTATAAATTATGCCCTCTTTTTTAATTTGGTTTTTGAATATCCGTCAGACTTTTTGTTAAAAATGTGTATTTTTTTATGTTGATGTAGAAATGGCAGGTAGATTTTACAATTCGGATTTCTCAACAGTATACCTTTAACTGTAATTCTGTTTTATGGTCTTCTTTTTTCCCCCACTGAAGCAAACCAGATCCCTTATTTCCAGCTGAAGTTTATGCCACCCATATACCCCACTGTCATATATATATATTTAGCTGAGCCATCCTGCCACCTATTGGCAGCTCAGCAGCAGCTCAAGTCGGGCTGGGCATCAAACTGCTGCTGCTCAGAGCTCAGCTCGCACCCTTGAGCGAGCTCTTAACCAACTGAGCCACTTGGCCGGTCCTACACACTCATTTTTTTAAAAAGAGATGAGTGAGAATCAAACTGCTGGCCTCATCATCAGGTACTCACTCATCAGCTCAGGAGAAGAGGCAGCCTACAAAAAGGCATGTGCCCTTATTTTTTTTTTTTTAAGGAAAACTAGTTGGGCCTTCCGGAATTTATTTTGCTGTCTTTTTTTTTTGAGGGCAGTGTCACTGGCCCTCATATGTGGGACCTGAACCAGGGCCGCTGGCTTGACCACCGCGCCACTCGGCCAGCCCAACATGTGCCCTTATTTTCAAACTAACAAAAGATTCCACAGCTTGGTGCAGGCAGCCAATTGATCTGCAGATTCTCGGGGTTCTCCCAGATGGCTGAGTGAAGCCCACATTCTCTTTTTCTGGAGGGAGTCTGAGGCTCCAGTCCTCTAAACTTGAATTGCCGTGCACATAGCCCCACAAGAAATATTAAAGTGCAATGCTGCTTTGCCCTGAAATTCTGGTATGAACTGCCGTCTTTTAATTAACATATCTGTTCTTTACCCCTTCCTTCCCTATTCCTCTTTTTTATTTAGTACCCACCATTAAGTACTTATCTCTAGCCATAAATACTGAGAGGAACTTCAGCAGAATTCACTCATCAGGGTGTTTGGTCCTGGGTATAGTGATGAATAAGACAGTGGACTCTGCCTTAGTTTAATCTCCTGGTAAACCCAGATAATTGAACCAGGTGAAGTGCTGAAGTGAGCTGGTGGTGGGAACATGGTATCTGGGGGCAGAGAAGAGGGGTGACTCTTGCCCATAGCTCAAGGCTAAGGCCGGACTACACACCTTGGATGGACACCTGTGCAGCTTCTAGCTTTAATCTGGAGTGACCACTAGGGGGGCCCACGTGAAGAAACAGGATCTCAGGTCTACAAGTATAACCTTGAACAAGCTACTTCTCTCCCCCTGCCCTACCTGGAAAATGGAGATCATGGGAATACCACAAAGCTATGGAAAGGATTAAGATGTTAGAGGGCCAAGCATGGGCTTAATGAGCCATATCCTCTTTTCCTCAAATGTAGCCTAGCCTCTTTCCATTCTGATTATCCATAGATTTATGAGGCCTAAAAAGCCAAATTATGAAGTGAAAAATCAAAAGTGCGATTGTTCACTTCTAAAATGTGTTTTCCATAGGTTTCTCATCATGGATTCTATTTTCTCTATAAGATATAATGTCCCAATAAAATAGTATCCTGTCAGGAACGTTTCCATTGCCTACAGCAAGCTTCAACTGTGGACTGATTACCCGCAGCCCCCGCCAGATCTCCTTCAGTTTATTTTTTATTTTTATTTTTGAGGGCAGTGTCACTGGCCCTTATATGTGGGACTGAACCGGGGCCGCTGGCTTCCCAAACCAGCACTTAACTGCCACGCCACTCGGCCGGCCCACCTTCAGTTTATTTTTGAAGACTTCTCTAATTAACCAAAGTCAAATTTTCTGATACCATTTTGTAATTGGTGTTCTCTCATTTCCTCAGCTTAAGTTGCCTGTTTTTCTTCTCATCTTACCATTACAACCTCTGTAGCTATCTTACCTGTAAAATTAACCAGTGTTTTGTAATTTCATCCTTACCTTTTTCTGGAATAAAGTGGGCTAGAAATGTAAAAAAAAAAAAAAAAAGGACATTTTGCGGGCTGGCTGAGTGGCGTGGTGGTTAAGCGCTGGCTTGGGAATCCAGTGGCCCCGGTTTGGGTCCCACATATGAAGTCCAGTGGCACTGCCCTCGAGAAAAAAAATAGAAGACATTTTGCTTCTCTTTCCCATGATAATGTTTATTGCTTCACCTCAGTAGGACTACCAGAATTATGACTGAAACCAGATGATGCTTCTGTTGTCTAAAGAACATGACACTTGATTTACATCTGACAGACTGTGGCCTGCCTGCCATATTAAAATCTGCAACCCAGAAGGAGTAATCAGGCCAAACACAGGCTGACATAGAGCCCTTGTTTGGGTCTTGTGGTCTCTCTATTGCTTGACAAGTGGGCAGAGACTATTTTTCGACATCATGCTTCCACAAGCTTTTAATTATTTACACCTCTCTCTCCTTAAAACACTCTCTTCTCTTGGCTTTGAGGACATACATACTCTTGCTTCTATACCTCTTTTTTCTTTTCTTGCTTCCAACTTGTGGATGGCCCTTGAGGCTCACTCTTTGAACATATCCTCACCTATATACTGTATACCTCAAAGTTCTCACCCACTAGTATGGTTCCAACTATCACCTATTTAAAGGGACCTCCCTTAAACTCTGTCTACAGTGCTGAAGTTTGCTGTGATTTTTACTTCCCTGTGTTCAGGTGTCCAGTACATGCTGCAACTCAAATATCCAGCCATTATCTCTACTCTAGTTGCCTAAAACTGGACGTATCTTATTCCATGTCTACTCTTTTCCCCCAAATCCTGACTCAACTTTCCTGTCTCTGTAAGGTTAGCATTGTTCTCCTATTTACCATTTATCAAGACTACTGATTTGATAACAACTTTGCCTCAAACCCTTAAGAAAGAATTTGATTATTTATTAAAAACATACTGTGTCAGTAAATGTACATTATCTCATTGAATCTTCAGAACAATTCTATGAGGTAGGTATTACTAATTTACAGGTGAGGACACTGAGGTTCAGAAAAGGTAAATTGGTCAAGGGATAAGTTCAGGTCAATCTGAAAGCAAAGCCTGAGGGCTTAACCAAATGGCAAAGGTAAAAAATCACCAGCTGTGAGGGCCAGCCAAGTGGCTCAGTTGGTTAAGAGCTCGTCTAAGAGTGCGAGCTGAGCTCTGAGCAATAGCAGTTCGATGCCCAGCTTGAGCTGAGCTGCTGCTGAGCTGCTGCTGAGCTGCCAATAGGTGGCAGGAGGGCTCAGCTAAAAAACAAACAAAAATAAACTCACCAGCTGTGGAACCGTAAATGAGTGCAGTTACTATAGAAACCAGTATGGAGATTCTTCAAAATATTAAAAAAATAGAACTACCTTACATAGTTACAATATCATTGACTATGTTCCTTATGCTGTACTTTACAACTCCATGACAATTTTGTAACTGCCAATTAGTACATCTTAATACCTTTCCCATTTGCACCCACCCCCAAACCCCCTCCCAGCTGGTAGCCATCAAAATGTTTTCTGTATCTTGAGTTTGTTTCTGTTTTGTTTGTTTGTTTGTTTGTTTGTTTTGTTCTTTAGATTCCACATATAAGTGAAATAATATTGAATTTGTCTTTCTCTGTCTGACTTACTCCATTCAACACAATACCCTCTTGGTCCATCCATGTTGTAATAAATGGTAAGATTTCATTCTTTTTTATGGCTAAGTAATATTCCATTTATGGCTAAATATATATGTACCACTTCTTCTTTATCCATTTATCCATTGATGGGCACCCTATGTATGGTGTCAGATGCATACTAGATTTATTGGGGTGATCACCTCCTAATTTATATGAATGTCTAATCACTATGCTGTACACCTGAAACCAATGTAATATTGTATATCAACTCAATTGAAAAATAAAACAATTATTAAAAACATAATAAATAAGTAAATAAATGAATAGTGAAACTCATAAAAAAAATAGAACTATCTTATGACCAGCAATTCCACTTCTAGGTGGTTATGTGAAGAAATCCAAAACATTAATTTGAAAAGATATATGCACCTCTATGTTCTTTTTTTTTTTTTTTTTTTTTTTTTGAGGGCAGTGTCACTGGCCCTCATATGTGGGACCGAACCGGGGCCGCTGGCTTCCAAGGCCAGCACTTAACCACTGCGCCACTCGGCTGGCCCTTTTTTTTTTTTTTTTTTTTACCTCTATGTTCTTTGCAGCATTATTTACAATAGCCAAGATTGGAGGCAACCCTAAGTGCCCATCAATAGACAATTGGATAAAGAAGAGGGGGTATTGGGGGTGCCAAAAAATTTATACGAGTGGACACTTTGGTCAACGTTGCTCAAGCAATAGTTTGTTGTAATCAGAAGTGTCTAGACACTGATGGTAATGACTTTGAGCGCCTCTTGTCTTTGCAGAAGTCAAACGTGACTTGTATCCATCTTTTGTTATATATATATATATATTTTAAAGATTTTATTTAATTGAGGAATTGGGGGAGGGGAACAGTGTTGGAGAATTGGGAGAGGGGACCAGCCAAGTTGTTGTTCTTCAATCTGCCTTGTGGGGGGAGCCAGTCACCATCTGGCTTCCCGTCGGCAGCTCGGCAGCTCGTGGCCTCTAAGCTCAAGGTGCTGTGTTCAACCTTAGTTGCAGGTGGGTGTGGCCACCATCCCCTGCAGTAGTCGAACCTGGCAGCCTTGCTGTTAAGAGCACACGCCCTATCCACTGAGCCATGCGGGCGGCAGCTCAGTTCAAGGTGCCGAGTTCAGTCTCGAGTCAAGATTGAACAGGCAATCTTGTTGTTACACCATCTGAGCCATCCTCCCACCTGTTGGCAGCTCAGTGATAGATCAGCTAGGGTGCAGCATTCATTGGCCCATGTGGGAATCGAACTGGCAGCCCTGTTGCTCAGAGCACGCGCTCTAAGCCAACTCTTAACCAACTGAGCCACTCGGCCGGCCTGTTATCAGTATATATTGAGTATTACAATTCTAATACAGTTTTCCTTTCTTAAAATGCATATACATTTTTTGGCACCCTCTGTATATACAATGGAATATTACCATTTGCGACAACATGGATGGAACTGGAAGGTATTATGCTAAGTAAAACAAGTAAGACAGAGAAAGGCAAATACCATATGATTTCACTTATATGTGTAATCTAAAGAACAAAATAAAGGAACAAACAAAATGAAATCGAAACAAACTCATAGATAGGGAGAACAAACCAACAGTTGCCAGATGGGAAGGGGTGGGGGATGTACCGAAAAGGGGAAGGGAGTAAGAAGTACAAACTTTCAGTTAAAAAGTAAGTCACTGGGATGTAATATACAGCATAGGATATATAATCAATAATATAATAATTACATACAGTGACACATGGTCAATAGACTTATGGTGATCGCTTCATAAGGTATACAAACGTTGAATTATTATGTTGTACACCTGAAACTAATATAATATTGTATCTCAACTATAATTTAAAAAACCCAAATGCTTATAAAGCACCAGGCAAATAGTGTAAATAAGCAAAGCAGACGAGATTATATTTTTATTTATTTATTTTTTTTTGAGGGCAGTATCACTGGCTCTGATATGTAGCACCGAACCCCGGCCGCTGGCTTCACAAGCCACCGCTTAACCACCGTGCCAATCGGCTGGCCCCAGATTATATTTTTTTAAAATAACAGGGCAATCAGTCTCCATTGGGGAAACAACAGAAGTGAGTCCCATGCACAATTCAGTTTCAGCCATGGAAAAAAGCCACTCTTTCCAGGTCTTTTAAATTTTTTTTTTGAGGTCAGTGTCACTGGACCTCACATGTGGGACCTGAACCGGGGCCGCTGGCTTCCCAAGCCAGCGCTTAACCACCACGCTACTCGGCCGGCCCTGGGTCTTTCAAATTTTTAAGAGAAGGTAGATATCTAGATTTTTATGGAAAACCCCAATATTTAAATGTCTGCAACTTGTCATGTTTTCTGTTTCATTTCTACAATTTAATTATTAAAATTTTTAAACAGAAAAATTGAAAGACTTTTACACACACATATGCATACACACATGTGTGTACATACAGTAATACCTTGGTTTGAAAACATAATTCGTTCGGGAAACAAACTACCTGTACTCGTATTGCAAGACATCACTCGTTTACCACATTAAAATATATTAGAAATGTAGAACACTCGCAAACCACATTATATGCAATCCAAGGTTTTAGGTATATATATCACCTAGAGTCTACCATTAACATATTACTATACTTCCTCTTCACATATCTATCTTTCAATCTATCTTTGCCATGCATTCCAAATTCAGTTGCCGGGCCGGCCGAGTGGCACGGTTTTTAAGCGCTGGCTTGGGAAGCCTGCAGCCCCGGTTCAGTCCTACATATAAGGGCCAGTGACACTGCTCTGAAAGAAACAAACAAACAAATAAACAAAATCAGTTGCAAACATCAGGACACTCCCCTCTAAATATTCCACAATATGTATTATTTTGTTAAGTATGAGTTTGTAGTATTTTGTTCTTGTTATTTAGGCAAACTCTACAAACAATGAAATGTACAAGTATTAAGTGTACTACTTGATGCATTTGACAAATCTATATACTTGTATAACCTGAATGTCTATCAAGATATAAAACATTTTCGTCACTTCCAGAAGTTCCTTTGTGCCTCTTCCCAGTCAAATCCTACCTCTCCCCACCCAAGATAACCACTGATCTGATTTTGTTTCCACCATAGATTAGTTTTCATGTTCGAACACATCATTTACATAGAGCCATACAATACATTCTATTTTGTACTCAGAATAATGATGTTGAGAGCCATTCATGTTCTTGGGTAACATATCAAATTTTAAAACTTTCTGTGTAGAACAAAAAATAAAACTCCCATGTGCAATCCATGGGATATCGGGATGCAACCTCTGCACTATACATGAATGCCTCCTCTTTCCTCATCCCCAAGTGCCATCAAATTCATGTTCCTTTAAAATATCTTATTTCTCTTTTTTTCCTTTCTCATTGCTACCACTCTGCCATAATTCTGTGATTGTTTGATTCCAGCAGGGCATTTGAAAAAGTCTTATATAACATATTAGAAAACAAGATGGTGATATAAGGGTTAGATAGTGGTTTAGTTAGCTATATCTAGAACTGGTTACGAAGCAATGGCCAAAGTACAAAATATTGGATTGAAGACAGCTTGGAGGGGGCTCTATATTAGAGTGCCACAGAGCTCTCTTATTTTTTAAAAAATATTTTATTGGGGAATTGGAGGAAGGTAACAGCGTTGGGGAATCGGAATGGGAACAGACATGTTGCTGTCCTTTTGTTTTTCAGTCTAGTTGTGGAGGTCGTTGCTTCACTGGCCCATGTTGGTATTATCATTGCGCTCTTCCTGGTTGAGGCAGTCACTCGCCGGCCATTAGATGGCCACTCACGCCAGCTCACACTGGCTGCTGGACACTCACGGTAGTTCAGGGCAGCCCACTGCAGCAGGGGCTGCAGCCTATGCCATCACTGGCGACTCACCGCAGCCCAGCTCCAGGTGGAGCTGTTGTTCACCATCTTAGCTGTAGAAGGCACAGTGTCACTGGCCCATGTGGGATTTGAACCGGGGCTGCTGGTGTCCCAAGCCAACTCTTAACCAACACGCCACTCGGCCGGCCCAGAGCTCTCTTCTTGATCTTGCACTGTTCAACCTTTTTTTTTCAACTTATATGAAAATCATCATGCTTTTCAAGTTTACAAATGGCACAAAAATAGGAGACAGAGTAATGTAACGGATAACATAACTAAGCTTCAAAATCCTCATATGCTATAAGGATAGGTCAAAAGCAAAAAGATGAAATTTAACAAGGATAAAGTGAAAGAACTGCATTTAAGTTTTAAAAAGTCAACTGCGAAAGTTCATCATGAAAAATGTTTGTCCTGATGGCACTCCAAGTGAAAAATATCTCAAGTACAGTGTCAGTCATCAGGATTTTGATAAGAACAAAAACAAAGAGACCAAAGAAAAAACTAATAATGCAACCCACATTAATAGAGGTGTACAAGGAAATAGCTCTAATTTAATACAGTGAGTGAAAGCATGGTCTTAAAGTAAGAAAATACTGTGGTAGGCTAGAGATATAAATTTGGGACTTGTCAGCAAATAGATGGCATTTAGAGCCATAGGACTAAATAAAAATCAGAAAGATGGTGAGTATAAACACTGAAAACAGAGAAGATGTCTATATTAGTGTGCTAGACCTGCCATAACAAAATCCCACAGACTGCGTAACTTCAACAGCAATAATTGATTTCTTCATGGTTGTGGATGCTAGACATCCCGGTTCGGATCTCACATGAGGGCCAGTGACTCTGCTCCTTCTACAGCTAACATGGTGAAAAACAGCTCGACCCAGAACTGGGCTGCCATGAGTCACTGGCTGCAGTCCCTGCTGCAGTGGGCTGAGGTGAGCTACTGTGAGTGGCTGGCAGTCAGTGTGAGTGGCCAGCAGCCAGCGAGAGATGCTGTGAACCGCTGTGAGTAGCCATCCAAATGGCCGAAGACAGATCTGCCTCATCTGGGAAGAACGCAATGATAATACCAACATGGTCCAGTGAAACAACGTCCTCCACAACTAGACTGAAGAACAAAAGGACAGCAACTTGTCTGTTCCCCAATGCTGTTCCCCTCCTCCAATTCCCCAATAAAATCTTTAAAAAAAAAGATATAAACTACAGGGGTGGCCCATTAGCTCAGTTGGTTAGAGTGCAGTGCTCACAACACCAAGGTTGTCAGTTCGATTCCCACATGGGCCACTGAGCTGTGCCCTCCAAACTAGATTGAAACAACTACTTGATTTGGAGCTGATGGGTCCTGGAAAACCAACACTGTTCTCAAATTTTAAATAAATAAATAAATAAATAAATAAATAAATAAATAAATAAAACAGAGAAAATAGAGACTACTATTTTGGAAAGTTTTTCTGTGAATAGGGAGAAATTGATGAGAACTTAGCAATAAAAAAAATGCAGGTACAAAGCCCTTAAAAAAGTGAGATAGGTTGGAATCTGGTCTTTGGCCTTGGATAAAGGAATGAGCAAGCATATTATCTATTGTTACAAGAGGGAAGGCAGAGTGGGTGCATATAAGTACATGGAATTGGTGGTGAGATGATGAGGTTATTCTGCTCTGATGGCTGATTTGCCACATATGTACCTCTTTTCCTGCTGTACCTTCTGCCTCATCCTCTCTCCCTAACCCAATCATCTCTACCTATCCAGACTTAGCCTCTTTGCTTTGGAAAGAGCACTGTACCTGGGACCAGAAAACCTAGATTCAAGTCCAAGCTCTTCTCATTATAAGCTGTGTGAGTTGAGACAAGTAATTTATCTTCTCTGACCTCATTTCCTCATCTGCACATTTAGAACAAAATTCTCTCTACGTACATTTTTAAATGCAAAGATAAAAAGTGAGATCTAATAGATCATACACCATGATCAAGTGGGTTTCATCCCTAGTATACAAGGCTGGTTCAACATCCATAAATCAATTAATATGATACACCACATCAACAATATGAAGAACAAAAATCACATGGTCATATCAATAAATGCAGAAAAAGCATTTAACAAAATCCAGCAGCCATTTGTGATAAAAACCCTTAGCAAAGTGGGAATACAGGGACCATATCTCAACAAAATAAAGGCCATATATGATAAACCTACAGCTAGCATCATACTCAATGGGGAAAAGCTAAAACCATTCCCCTTAAGATCAGGAACAAGACAAGGCTGTCCACTTTCTCCAATTGTGTTCAACATAGTTCTGGAAGTTCTAGCCACAGCAATCAGACAACAAAAAGAAATAAAAGGCATCCAAATTGGCAAGGAAGAAGTAAAATTGTCATTATATGCAGATGACATGATACTGTATATAGAGAACCCCAAAGACTCCGTCAAAAAACTATTATAACTGATAGACGAATTCAGTAAAGTAGCAGGATATAAAATCAATGCTCAGAAATCAGTGGCATTTGCATATACCAATAATAAACTAATGGAGAGAGAAATTAAGAAAACTGTCCCATTTACAATTGTGTCAAGAACTATAAAACACCTAGGAATAAATTTAACCAAAGAAGTGAAAGATCTGTACTCAGAAAATTATAAGACACTGAAGAAAGAAATCATAGAAGATACAAATAAATGGAAACACCTACCATGCTCATGGATAGGAAGAATTAATATAGTTAAAATGTCCATACTGCCTAAAGCAATATATAGATTCAATGCAATTCCTATCAAACTACCAAGGGCATTTTTCACAGAAATAGAAAATATAATCCTAAAATTTATATGGAATCATAAAAGACCCAGAATAGCCTCGGTAATTCTGAGAAATAAAAACAGTCGGGGGGAATCACGCTACCAGACATCAAAACCTACTACAAGGCCACAGTTAATCAAGACAGTTTGGTATTGGCATAAAAACAGGCACATCGATCAGTGGAACAGAACAGAGAGCCCAGAAATAAATCCAAGCATTTACGGACAGTTAATCTATGACAAAGGGAAACAAGAATTTACACTGGAGTAAAGATAGTCTATTCAATAAATGTTGCTGGGAAAATTGGACTGACACATGCGAAAAAATGAAACTGGATCATCTCCTTACACCTTATACAAGAACAAATTCAAAATAGATTAAAGACTTAAATGTAAGACCTGAAACCATAAAAATCCTAAAAGAAAATATAGGGAGTACATTTGCAGACATTACCCAGAGCAATATTTTTATTGATACATCCCTACGGGCAAGGGAAGTAAAAGAAAAAATGAACATATGGGATTATATCAGACTTAAAAGTTTTTTCACAACAAAGGAAACCATTAATAAAACAAAAAGGAAGCCTACTGAATGGGAGAATATATTTGCCAACAATATATCTGATAAGGGGTTAATATCCAAAATTTATAAAACACTCATGCAACTCAACACCAAAAAAACAAACAACCCAATTAAAAAATGGGCAGAAGATATGAAGAGACATTTCTCTAAAGAGGACATACAGATGGCCAACAGGCATATGAAAAAAAGTTCAACCTCACTGGTCATTAGGGAAATGCAAATAAAAACCACCATGAGATACCACCTCACTCCAGTCAGAATGGCTATCATCAACAAATCAACAAACAACAAGTGCTGGCGGGGCTGTGGGGAAAAGGGGACCCTGGTGCACTGTTGGTGGGACTGCAGATTGGTGCAGCCACTATGGAAGTCAGTATAGAGCTATCTCAAAAATCTGGAAATAGAGCTACCGTTTGACCCAGCAATTCCACTCCTAGGTATTTATTGAGTGTATTATTATTCATTTAATCACTAGAAGAATATACATTTCTGACGAGTATAAAGTGAGTTTTCATATACATTATATATGGGGAGTGGCTGGGAAGAGGAAGGGACTAATTCCTTGACCATCTGCTACTTGCCAGTGTATTTAGGTACACTATGTAATTTAACTCTTACAACAATCTGGAGAAATGGATGTTATTTTACAGATGAGAATACTGAGTCCCAGTGAGATTAAGCAGCTTCCCCAAAGTCACACAGCTAATAAGTGATGGAGCCATAATTTGAACCTCAAACTCCACACTCCAACCCCATGCTCCTTCCATTATTCCATTCCACACACTCCGATGCTAGGCAATTTTTTTTTTGAGGGCAGTATCACTGGCCCTCATATGTGGGACCGAACCGGGGCTGCTGGCTTCCCAAGCCAGCGCTTAACCACCGCGCCACTCGGCCGGCCCAATGCTAGGCATTTTTGACTGCATTTGGATTTCTTGCTGAGGCTTTAATTACTGAGAGGAAATGACATTTTGATTAGCACATGTTTTTTCAGTTATAATGACAAACAAACAGCTTCTGCTTTTCTCATATAAATTTATGGTAGTGCTGGTTCCCATCCAACTCTCTGGAAATTGGTAATCTTGCTACAAATAAAACTATTTTTATTTCATTAGCTTTTCTTGTACCATCATCGTAAGGAAGTCAGAAATGATGATGACTCATAAATTGCGAGCACTCAAAATGACCTCAGAAAGCATCTATTCCAACCTCCTTCCTTTTATAGATGACGAAATTGGGACTCAGAGAGGGCCGTTGACCTGCCGAAGAGCACACAGTAGAAAGAGACAGAGAGGAATGGCTCTTTTTCCCCCTAGACTCACATTCTCTCCTTCCTACTAACCCTATTTTATAAGCTGGCCTTTGTCCTTACAGTAGTAGCCCCAAGGACCTAAGGATTTTCTCCATTCTTGTATAGAGTTTAAAGGACAAAGCCTCAAAGCAAGCCTTGCTGGGCTAATGTCTGGGGAGCCTGGGAGAGAAATGCCAGGAAAACTGAGAAGTCCACACTTCTGACATTTACTAGTTTACAAAAAAAAAGAATTATTTTATTGCTTCAGAGCAATAAAATTCAAGGTTTTAATGTATGAACGCTATGGAAGCAAGATAACATTTACTTGTTTTAAGGTTTCATTGATGACCTTTTCTCTCAAAACAGCCCTGAAAAATAGACAGCTGCAGGTAGATTTTAAGGTTATTTTAAATCCAGCTCTTCTCCTTGGAATATTAGAACAACTCCGCTGATCGATTGCCTCCCTTTCAAGTTTATAAATGATGTGCAGGAGATATCTTATGGAGGACTGAACGAAGGGGATATCTAGGTGAAGAATGGATAATGCCAAAGGGCTCAGTTATTGTTTCCATCTGTCTCAGAAGATGAGCTTTTCCCTGACCGCTTGTTGCCCTTGAGTGAAGACAGATTAACATTGGTTGGAAGAGGCTTCCTTAGTTTGGGCTTCCTATGGCCCTGCTGGCTCCACAGCTAGGTGATGTGTTGGGTGTGAGCACTTCTCTATATCATTGTGAACTTGGCAAAGTGCACTGCACAGTTCTTCCAACACCATATTGTGACATAGGCTTCATGATGTCACATACTGTATTTGAAATGGCAGGATTTCACTTCTGGCACCAAGGACGGCGTACTATCCACTTATCTGTTTGGAGCTGCACATGCCCAGTGTGTGGAGGGTAAAAACAACAGCAAAACCAGCTAATAATACTTGCAAACCATCTATTTCATTTGAAGAGCCTCATAAAAGAGTAGATAGCTCCTTTATAGCCTCTTTTATGTTTCTTAAGTTCTTCTGAAAGGCAGTATCTAGTCATTTAAACCTTGGTAATCTAAGTCAAACTACCCATCAGTCATTGAATCAGAAAACAATTATTGAGCACCTACTATATGCTATAATCTGTGCTTGGTGCAGAGAGACTGCAAAGCAGGGGCCAGGAGACAAACAGGATGACAAATCTAAGACAATATGTAACTATTAGCTATTCGATCTGAAACCCAGTTCACTGATTTCACTTGTGACCTCCACCAACTTTGGAAAAACTCAGCAGCCAAGTGTTGCCTTCAGACTTATAGGAAACATATATACATTCAAATTCCTTCCAAAGACCCTTGTTCTGCATTACATAAATATTGACCAGTGTCCAAGCATCAAGAACTGCAGCCAAAATGTACTTTCTCAGTTTTAATAGGTAACATTTTTTTCTGGGTTTATTCAGAATTATTTTTGAAAATGCTCTCAGCTTTTCCCTAGTAATGGATGTACCACGTAACCAATGCCTAAAGCAGCCAATGAACTCAAGCCTATTGAATCATTTTTCTGTGCACAGACGGCTGTTCTCTGCCCTGCTATCGACCCGCTTCCATTTCCCTGAATATGCCCATTATGTAGCACCATACCCAGAAAAGGCTATTTTAAGGGGCAGAAGATTTTCTTTTTCCTTTTTAATGAATAAGTTTTGCAAGACAAAACCAAGGTGACTTCCTGCTGGGCTTTTTGTTTTATGTCTTGTTGAAGGAAGAATATTAATTCAACTGTCTGGAATATGTTCCATTTTCCTAAAGACCTTAGAAGCTGGAAATCATAGGGAGGCACTGGATGAGGAGTCAGAAAGATAGGCTTTAGCTCTGATTCTGCCATTAGGTAGCTGTACAACCTGGAAAAAAATAGCTGATCATCTCTGGGCCTCAGTTTCCCTTTCTCTAAAATTAGGGAGACAGGATTAACTAAAAAGGTAGTTCTTTCACTTAACAAGTTTGTGGATTTGAAAGTCACTTAACCTCTCTGGGCCTCAGTTTCCTTGTCGGAGAAATAGAGATGGTAACAGTATCAATCTCATAGTGTTTTATGAGGATTAAATAAGAAAATACAAGTACAGTGACTGGCACATAATAATCAGGAAATACAAAGAATTTTTAGTTTTCCAGGTTAAAGTAAATCATAATTGCCCCTCCTGGCTCTAGGTTTCTGTGAACATTTAAGATCAGTAAATTTTTGGTATCATTTTAAGTGAAATTTTTTCTTCATTTTCTGACTATTGTAATACTAACTTAGCATTTTAAACATGTAAAACTTATTAACTTAGCATGTTAAATAATTGCTACAAATTGATCAATAAGAAAGCTTTTAACAAGGGCCGGCCGAGTGGCGCGGTGGTTGGAAGCTGGCTTGGGAAGCCAGCGGCCGTGTTTCAGTCCCATATATGAGGGCCAGTGACACTGCCCTCGAAATGAAAAAGAACAGAAAAAGCTTATCCATATTACTCCTTTTCTGTATTTCATAGCATGGTTTCTGAAAAAAAGTTCTCCCTGAAACTCAAAGAATAAGAAAGCAAATATTTAATACTTCATGTCTACTGAAGAAACAGCAGAATGTAGAGAATATAGAGACCAAAGATTCTCATCTCAACTTGTGCTTTAGCCCATCAGAAAGAAAAGGGTAGAGGATTTACTGCATTTATCAGGAACTCAAAGACGTTTCTCTGTAATCTTTGTAAATGGGAGATTGTAGAAATTCACTTTGAACCGCGGCTATGTTTTATCAGTATTCAGCGAGCAGTGTGTGGTTTCGGAGACATTCATCTTATATGTGTGGGAGAAGAGACGGACTGAAACAAGCCTATGGAACTTACTAGAATAATAATAATCAAAATCCTCACAAACCCAGTATTATTGTTTGACAATGCTGAGTCCGTGTGTGTGTGTGTGTGTGTGTGTGTGTGTGTTTACTGAATTCAGGCTGACATTCCCTATGTAGATCTTTAATAGTCAATGTGCATAGAATATAAAATAAACCATCAGAATTATTTTTTGATCCAGGTAACTAATTAAAGGTGCTTTAGGGCAAGACAGAAGTCAGTGTCTTCTGCATGGTGTTTTCATGTTTTTTTTCCTTGTCAACAAAGTTGTAGCCAAAGTGGCCATGTGAGATTCTGGAAGTGCTGACATGAAAAGATGAGATTTCATTGTTTCCACCTAGGTGGGTATTATTTAATCTCTGTCTCCTAAAAGAGCAAGCTGAATGATAACTACACATATGTTTTAACCTATTGCTGAAGAGCCTCTTGCTCATGTTAATGTTTGTGAGGGCAGGATGACCCGATCCAGTTTAGATACAACTGTTTCTTGGGGTTCATCTGACTTTAGTAGCACGATTGAATCATTTACCAGTGCATTCTGGCAAAACTGACTGAAGGAATCATTTTGTATGTCCATATGAGGAGGTGCGAGGTGAAGTTGTCCCTTTAGACTGAATCTTCACTTAACAACACTGCTAAAAGCTTTGCTGCTTCATTCCGTTTACATCTTCTGTTATAAATACTGAGCTAGTGACAGTTCAGAAAGTAATATCAGCCTGCCTAGAAGACCCAATTTGTGCATTAAGATAATGCTGTCCTTATCTCTCAAAACCAGTTCATTTAGTGTTTCCTTTGTGAAACAATTTTGTTCACCAGCTCATAAACCTAGACTCACCATACTGAGCTTTGTAATAAGGACAGATCGCTCTCTATACATGAAAGAAAAAGTAGAATTTCCCTTTAATGGCAGTGGGAACTCCAGAAATGTGAATTACTGGTAAGAGTGATAGGGGAAGATGGCCTCATGCAACATCACCTTCTCAAGCTAATAGTGTACATATGAAGTAAGTAATTACTCTACTGGATATAAGTCAGAACACACCTTAACATCATGTTAAGATATTGCATTTTAGGAGTGACATTGGGATATTATACCTAGGAGGGTGACCAAGCTGATAAGGGGTCTAGAAACCATGACAGACAAGAAACAGTTGAAGTAACTGTATGTTTAGCCTGGAGAGAAGACTAAACTAACCCATGTTCACTCTTAAAATATTTGACAATGGAAGAGGTAGTGTGTACTTTGTCTTACACCAGAGGCAAACTCTAGGATAAATAGATGGAAATTACAATAAGGCACATTTTAGAGAAACAGTACAAATAAATAAAAACTTATAACAATGAAAAACATCCAAAAATAGAATACATTTACTCAGAAAGCAGAGACTTCTTCCTGGAGATGTTGAAGCAGGCTGAACCTGTGGTAGGGAGCCTGTAGAAAGAATGCTTACACAAGTGGGAGACAGGTCAGGTAATCTCCAAAGTTATCTGATTCACACTACAAATTATTTTCTTTTTCTATATTGCCACTCAAAAATTAGTGAGGGGAAAGCATATACCTTCAGTCAGTCATTCATCCAAGCATCCATTCATTCATTCATTCATTTAACAAACACTTATTGAGTGATTATTATGTGTCAGGTACTGTGTTAAGCAGAAGTAACATAAGACACAGAAATATAGGATACAGAAATGCAAACAGATAACTATAGTATAGGATGATGCAAGCAAAGACAGGTGTATGTACACATAACATAAAGAGTCATGGAGGAGATGCTATGGAGAAGTATTGGGTTGTTGGAAAAGTCATGATGTATTTTTTCTATGTTTTTCTTTGCAAAAATGCTTCATGACTTTTCCGATAACCCAGTAGAATCTAAGAAGATCTGACACAAGAGGAAGCTCTGCCTGTGTAAAATTTTAAGGGAGGGCTGGCCGAGTGGCTCATTGGTTAAGAGTTGGCTTGGGACGCCAGCTCTGAGCATCAGGGCCACGGTTTGGATCCCACATGAGGGCCAGTGATGCTGCACCCTCTATAGCTAAGATGGTGAACAACAGCTCGACCTGGAGCTGGGCTGCTGTGAGTTGCTGGGCAACGGTGTAGGCTGCAGTGGGGCTGGCGGGCAGCTGGCGTGGGCTTTCATGAGCGGCCTTGAGCCGCCATGAGCGGCCATCCAATGGCCGGCAAGCAACTGCCTCACCAGGGAAGAGTGCAATGATAATACCAACATGGGCCAGTGAAGCGACGTCCTCCACAACTAGACTGAGGAGCAAAAGGACAGCAACTTGTCTGTTCCCCTTCCCCAATTTCCCAACACTGTTCCCGTCCCCCAATTCCCTGATAAAACCTTTTTTAAAAAAATTTTAAGGGATAAATTGGATTTTTCTGGGAAGACAAAGTGGTTAAGGTAGGAAGACCATTCTAAATGAGGGAAAAATACATTCAAAGACATGGAAGTGTGACACCGTCCAGCAAGTTTGTTAAATTTTATGTAACTTGTCATTGCTGGAGCGTGTCGTCTATCAGGACACCGGGAGAGGAGATGGGCTGAGGTAAAAAGTGTGAAACTGGGCTGGCCGAGTGGTGTGGTGGTTAAGTGCTGGCTTGGGAAGCCAGAGGCCCGGTTCAGGTCCCACATATGAGGGCCAGTGACACTGCCCTCAAAAAAAAAGTGTGAAACTGAGCCAGGTCATGAGGGGTGGCTCTGAGGGACCTGAACCTTTATGGAAGCCAGGAAGTTGGGCACTAATGTGTCTTCCTTCTATATTTGCCCTTGGATTTGCCTATACAATTATTGTATCTGTGTTGGAAGCCATTCACAGCAAAACAAAATGAAAATAGAGGTCAGTTATTTTCTGCTGCCATAAAGTCAGTTTAATTTCCAGAATCTCATTCCCTGACTTCTCTATATCTGTTATCATTTTGATCCGAATGTAACGAAAAAAAATCAAACAAGTTTTTGTTTTCATTTACCACAAGTTGAACAATATTATATAAGTTTTCTAGGCTATTTCAATATCTGTGGACAGGAAATGAAATAATATCTGCAGCTGTTCCTTCATAGAAGGCATGTCTCCCAGTTGATATGATATGTTCTTTCTAAGTTAAAAACAAATAGAATCATCTTAGCAACAACAATATAAAACCTTGAAGGTTTTAGCATTTGTGTTCTAATTTTTAAAGAAAAGCTTTCATCTGTTTAGAGTCATAGAATTCAAATGAGCTTTAATTTTTGTAAAAACCCCATAATTGGCCACATTAATTAGATGCTCAATCAGATTTGGGGAGAACTCAGACTTATGGACTTTTTAAAAAATAACCTGCAATGTTAATTACTTTCAAGTATTATACTTGAGAATCCTGTAAGTGCTTTTAAAAGTCACACATTCTTATTTTAATGAAAATGCTGCTGTGACGACAGTTCTTGGAAACAATTGGTCTATGTTGAGATTTTAATATTAATATTTAATAATTTTATTCTGAATACACACACAGAGTGTTTTGGAGCAGAAGTATTTTATTGTTATTCAGTTAAAAAGCAAATAATAATGACCTCGGTTCCTTATATCCTGATTTTCAACCCTGGGGTGACAAGAGTAAAACCAGGTCAAATCTACACATGCAAGGTCTGTATCACAGGTGAGGAACAGAGAAAAATGGATTATCCTTCTTTAAATACAGGAGAAAGAACTACCTCTTCCTTCTCTCCCAAAAGGAGGAATCGAAACCTTTGCTCTTGGAGACAAAATGAAGAGGATCCTGGATCTTTACTCCAACCTTTTTGGATGTAAATTCATCTTTCCAAGGACCAGCTATGTCTACAATTTTTATGACCTAGAAATGTCTCCAAGGTCCTTATTTTTCCTTGAAATGTAAACATATACCTCCAAAGTTAAATAAATATCCCTGGAGTTCTATCACTATCTATATAGTTGTAAATTACCTCCCCAAGGTTACTCTTTGTCCTAGATCCCAAGTTTCAAAAAAAATTATTTATAAGGCCCCAAACTCTGCATATACACAAAGATATTTTCTCTATACCCTATAGTCAGCCTTCACTATCAATGAAGCTAACATTTCCTTGTATTAAGGATGCATGCTTGCTTAGCAAATCTTTTCCCCACGCTCAATAAAAAAAAATAAACTTCAGACTAGTATCATCTCATCATAATAAATTTTAGTATAATTCATTCAACAAATTCAACAAACACTGAATGAGTGCCTACTCTGTGCCAGACTCTTTTTTTTTAAGATTTTTTTTTTTTTGGAGGGCAGTGTCACTGGCCCTAATATGTGGGACCCAAACCGGGGCCGCTGGCGTCCCAAGCCAGCTCTTAGCCACCATGCCACTCAGCAGATTTTTAAAGATTTTATTGGGGAATCAGGGAAGGGGAACAGACAAGTTGCTGTCCTTTTGTTCCTCAGTCTAGTTGTGGAGGACGTCGCTTCACTGGCCCATGTTGGTATTATCATTGTGCTCTTCCCAGGTGAGGCAGTCACTCCCTGGCAATTGGACTGCCACTCACAGTGGCTCACAGCAGCTCATGAAAGCGCACACCAGCTGCCGGCCAGCCCCACTGCAGCCTACGCAAACACCAGCAACTCACGACTCTTGGCAGCCCAGCTCCAGGTGGAGTTGTTGTTCACCATCTTAGCTTTAGAGGGCACAGCATCACTGGCCCTCCTATGTGGGATGTGATCAGGGGCCCTACTGCTCGGAGCTGGCGTCCCAAGCCAACTCCTAACCAACACACCACTCGGCCGGCCCTCTGCCAGACTCTTTTCTGAAGAGGTATTTCACTATAAGACTTCTCCCAGAGTTGGCAATTTACTGTTGCCTATACACTTTCCCCTTCAATTAGAATGACTCTTCTATAGTTGGAACAATTCTTGTTCTATTTGCTATACCAAAAGTCCTAAGTGATCATGGTGCCAAAAAAAAAATGCAGTCTGAGATTTGGAACATTGTTCTTTGGGGACTATTAAATTCAATCATTTTTTCTTTGTACTTTGCCATCCTTCCTTATCATTTATAATCCTACTGCTAGTCTTCAAGACATTCACATATCTTCCTTCACTACACTCAAGAACATTAATTTACATGCTAGATTAACTAAAATGACAGCTTTAAACCAAGAAAAGTTTTTATCCAAAATATTTTCAACTCCCAACAGTTCTGTTTGCCAAGTACTAAAATCTTCTTTTATGACTAAATCCATTGAAGCTGAAAAGCATATGGATTTTTCATAACCTGCTTCATCTTTAATAAAACAAAATCAAAGAATTTATATTGATAGCATCATAGGTAGTCAAAATTATAGTGACCCTTCACTAATATGTCTCTGGATCATTTCTTGAGTTCATCCAATAAAAGACAGTGGTTTAATAAGCAAGAAATAAAAATACACATCAAATAGATAGTTTAGTAGAGTTACAGGACAAAACTTTGAATTCTAAGCACAAAGCTAGCTGTAATGAATGGTTTCCACTAAAGCACTGAATTTGGTGGAAAAATAGGCTGGAGCAAAACAAAATTAAGAAAACAATTTCATTTACAATAGCATCAAAAATACCTTTTAGGGGCCGGCCAAGTGGCGCATTGGTTAAGAGCTGGTTTTGGGATGCCAGTGGCCCCGGTTCGGATCCCACATATGAAGGCCATTGACACTGCCCTCTACAGCTAACAACAGCTCCACCTGGAGCTGGGCTGTGCGAGCCCCGGTGATGGTTTAGGCTGCATGCCCTGCTGCAGTGAGCTGCCATAGGCTACAGTGAGTGGCCGGCAGCCAGTGTGAGCGGCCAATAGCCACAGTTAGCGACCAGCCAGAGGCCGGCGACCGATCTGCCTCTTCTGGGAAGAGCGCAATGACGATACCAACATGGGCCAGTGCAGCAACGTCCTCCACAACTAGACTGAAGAACAAAAAGACAGCAACTTGTCTGTTCCCCTCCCCCAATTCCCCAATAAAATCTTTAAAAAAAAAGCTTTTAAAATTTAGCAATATATTTAACAAAACAATTATAAAACTTCTACCAAAGATTGTTGAAAGAAATTAAACAATATCCAAATAACTGGACAGATAACCCATGTCCATTCATTAGAAGACTTAATGTTATTAATATGAAAATATTCTCCAAATTCATCTATAGATTAACAATCCCCATCAGAATACTTTCTTTGTATAAACTGGCAAACCAATTCTAAAATTCATGTGGAAATTCAAGGGATTCAGAATAGCCAAATCAATCTTGAAAAAGAAGATCAAAGTTGGAGGACTCACACTTCCCAATTTCAACACTTACTAGAAAGCAACAGTAATCAAGACATTGTGGTGCTAGCACAAGAATAGACATAGAGATCAATGGAATGGAATTGAGAATCCAGAAATAAACCCATATATTTATGGTCAATTGATTTTTGACAAAGGTGCCAAGACCCTTTGACAGGGAAAGAACAGTCTATTCAACAGATGATGCTTGGACAAATGGATAGTCATATGCAAAACAATAGCTAAAAACGAGACACAATCCAAATTTCCAGCAACTGATGAATGGATAAATAAATATATTGTATCTTCATGCAATAGAATATTAATGTCTATAGAAATGAATGAAGTACTGATACATGCTACAATTTGGATGAATATTGAAAACCTTATGCTAAGTGAAATAAGCCAGATACAAAACGCCACATATTGTATTATTCCATTTATATAAAATGTCCACAATAGGCAAATCCATAAAGATAGAAAGTACACTAGGGTTTTTCTGGGCCTGGAGTGGGGGATTTGGGAATGACTACCAAAAAATACCGCATTCATTATTGGGGTTATAAAAATATTCTGGAATTAGAAAGTGGTGATGATTGCACAATGTTGTGAATACACTAAAAGCCACTGAATTGTACACTTATTTTTAGTAGTACATAGAGAGCTTGCTCTTTTATTTTTTTCTCCATTGCCAGTTTCTTTTGTTCTTGTTGTTCGATCAGTTGTTGTTTTTTTAATATATTTTTTAATTTTTTAATTAGAATTGACATACAATAATATATTAGTTTCAGGTATACAAAATAGTGGTTAGACATTGATATAACTTATGCAGTGATCACCCTGATAAACCTAGTACCCATTTGACACCATACATAGCTATTACAATATTGCTGGCTATATTCCCTATGCTATAATTTACATCCCCATGACTGTTTTGTAACTACCAATTTGTATTTCTTAATCCCTTTCATCCATCCCCCAATCCCCTCCCACCTGGCAATTATCAAAATGTTCTCTGTACCTATGAGTTTGTTTCTGTTTTGTTTGCTCATTTATTTTGTTTTTTAGATTTCACATACAAGTGAAAACATGGTATTTGTCTTTCTCTGTCTGAATTATTTCACTCAGCCTAATATCTTCATGGCTATGTTACTACAGATGGCAAACTTTCTATTTGTATGACTGAGTAATGGTCCATTGTATACATGTACCATTTCTTCTTTACTGATTCATCTACTGATGGACACTTATTAAGGTTGCCTCCATATATTGGCTATTGTGAATAAGGCTGCAGTGAACATATGGATGCATATGTCTTTTGAAATTAGTGTTTTGGGGTTTTTTTTAGGATAAATACCCAGTAGTGGAATTACTGGGTCCTTTGTCCCTTCTTATAGCTTTGTTTTAAAATCTATGTTCTGTGGTATAAGTATTGCTACTCCACCTTTTTTGTTTGTTTGTTTCCATTTTCATGAACTACCATTTCCACCCCTTTACTTTCAATCTGTGTGTGTCTTTCTATCTGAAGTGAGTCTCTTGCAGGAAGTGTATGTAAGGGTCTTGTTTTCTTATCAATTCAGCCAAAGTATCTTTTTATTGGACCATTTGACACATTTACATTAAAATAATTATTAATAGGTATGTAATTATTGCCATTTTGTTATTCATATTTTTGACCTTTTTTTCCATCTTAAAGAAGGCCCTCTAACATCTCTTATAATACTGGTTTGGTGGTGATGAACTCCTTTAACTTTTTCTTGTCTAGGAAGCTTTTTATCTGTCCTTCAATTCTAAATGCTAACTTTGCTGAATAGAGTAATCTTGATTGCAGGTCCTTGCTTTTTATCACTTTGAATAATTCTTGCCAATCCCTTCTGGCCTGCAAAGTTTCTATTGAGAAATCAGCTTACAATCTTAGGGGAGCTCCCTTCTAGGTAACTAACTGCTTTTCTCTTGCTACTTTTAAGATTCTCTTTTTGTCTTTAACCTTTGGCATTTTAATTAAGATATGTCTTGGTGTGTGCCTCTTTGGGTTCATCTTGCTTGGTACTCTCTGTGCTTTCTGGCCTTGTATATCTATTTCCTTCTCCAGGTTAAGGAAGTTTTGCATCATTATATCTTCAAATAGGTTTTCAATCCCTTGCTCTATCTCTCTTCTCCTTCTGGTACCCCTATGATGCACAAGTCGGTATGCTTGATGTTGTTCCAGAGGTCCCTTAAATGATCCTCATTTTTTTAGATTCTTTTTGCTGTTCTGATTGTTTTCTGTTACATTATCTTTTAAATTGCTGATTCGATTGACTGTTTCATCTACTGTTAATTCACTCTAATGTATTCTTCATTTCAGTTATTGTTTTCTTTATTCTTGACTGGGTCTTTTTTATGTTTTCTATCTCCATTTTTATGTTTCCTATCTCTTTGTTGAAGTTTTCACTGAGCATCCTTATAACCAGTGTTTTGAATTCTGCTTCTGGTAGATTGCTTGTCTTCATTTTGTTTAGTTCTTTTCCTGGAGCTTTGTTCTGTTCTTCCATTTTGGACATGTTTCTTTGTTTCCTCATTTGGCTGCCTCCCTGTGTTTGTTTCTATATATTAGGTAGGGCTGCCATGTCTCCCAGTCTTAGTAGAGTGACTTTATATAGTAGATGTGCTGTGAGGCTCAAAGGCACAGCCTCCCTGATCGCCCGCTCTGGGTGCTCCACGTATGTCCCTTGTGTGGATTGTGTGTGCCATTCTGTTGTAGTTGAGCCTTGGTTGCTGTTTGCATGTCAATGGGAGGGATTGACCTTCAGGCTGATTGGTTGTGAGGACTGGCTGTGACTACAGTGGAAGAACTGTTGTGCAGGGGTTGACCCTATGGAGCAGGATTCACTTTTGCAGGGCTCTGATGCCTGCCTAGTCTGCCTTTTGGGTGTGTCATTTTTGAAGGTGGTTAGGTGGTACTCTCATATGGTGTGAAACTGGACACCAGGTCTGTTGGTTCTGGGGTCTCTGGGGAGGGGCTCTGGTGTAGGCCAATGTCAGCTGTTGCTTGTGCCCTGCCTGGGGCCACCTGGTATGAGCTACTAAGTGATCTGCAGATGGTTGCTACTTATTCTGGCCTTGGAGGTGCCTGGGAGAGGTCCTGCTATGAACTTAGGCCAGCTGCCACTATTGCAGGGTTTGAGGCTACTCAGCAAGAGGTATGGGGCATGCCAAGGCCATGCATTCCTTTTTGTGGTTTCTGAACCTTTGAGAGGTCTTAGGAAAGTCCACAGCATGAGCCAAAACATTCCATATGTATGGAAAAGCCACTGGAAGTGGTTTGGATGAGCCAACAGGTTGGATGGGACAGAGTCTCAAGGAATCACCAGGATGAGGTGAATGGTATTTGCCAGGGTGATGGAGACTTGGATATGTTGCCCGCCTGCATTTGCACGCTGGGTAGTGGCAGGGCTCAACAAAGGAATAATAGCTTCTGCCAGTACTTCTGTCTGGGAGAAAGCTGCCCCCAGCCCTCTCCCTGAAAACACACAGCTCAGTTTCTCCCCATATGTTCCTGGTGCTTTTTGAGTTCATGTGTGGGCCCTTTAAGAGGACCACCTGGGACTCCATCCACCCTCTGTCTCACTCAGCTACAATCTCTGCTTCTTTTCTCAGCCAGAAGTAATGGGGACTTATCTTTCTGACCTGGGAACCCTGGGCTGGGGAGCTTTGTTTGGGGCTGGGACTCCTCACTCCTCTGCAGTTGAGATATGCCTCCTGATATTTAATCACCACACATAGTTGTGGGACCAGCCCATTATGCATTTTGGCCCTCCTCCCAGTCTTGAGGTAGCGTCTTCTGTATATTTTTAGTTATATGACTTCTGTTCACTTAGACTGCAGGCAATTATTAATTATGGCTGTTCTGTAGTTTAGTTGTAATTTTGAGGTGGTTGTAGGAGGAGTTGAGCAAAACATTTACCTTCTCTGATATCTTGACTGGAAGCCCTGAATTGTATACTTTTTAAAAGGTGAATTTTATGATATGTGAATTATATGTCAATTAATAATGAAAAAATAAGTTAAAGGGAAAATGAAGTTTTCTTATGTTACCACTTTTTTGCAGCCAGAAGTTTTACCAGAAAAGCAAACCATAAGCCCAGTACAAGAAAATATAAATTCTAATCACATCAGAGCATGACTTGTATTTCTAGAAGAAACAATATGTTGCATGTAGGTGGCACAAGCAGTAGGATCATATGAAATATGGTATATCCAAAAACTGAGTTTAACTACCACCTAGATCACAAGTAAAATCAATAGCTTTGTATCAGAGATCCATGTGTAAGGCACAAGAGAGATATGTGAAGGCAAGTAGAAGTTGATGACAAATAGAATGACCAACTATCCTAGTTTGCCTGGGACTGAGAAGTTTCTTGGGACACAGTATTTTCAGTGCTAAAGCTGGGAATATCTAGGGCAAAGCAGGAAGATAGCTTACCTTACACAATACAATATATACAGTTGAGCCTGATGCCATGAATCTAGACTGCTCATTGCCTTGTGTGTGCCTGAGTGTGTTCAATCCCCTGCTTGAACATAGCATCAGAGATAAGAATGGGGCATCCTTGGATTTCAATAGTCAGTAACTCTCTTCTATAACCCCCACACAAGAAGAATGACAAACAGGGAGGTTATAAATTATTTGATAAGATGGACTATTACTTTAGGTGACAACCTGTCTCCTTGCAGTTATTTTAATGTCTTCTATATTAGAAATGGCCAATGATAATGACAGGGCAAGTGCTTATACACAATAATGTGCATGCATCCATTTTGAGAAAAAGCTTCATTCAAAATGAAAGAAAAATAATACAGTAAAATATTCCAAACCCTATTCTAAGCACTACAGACGTAAATTTGTTGCATCTTCTTATAACTCTATGAAATGCATACTATTATTATCATCATTTTTCATTATCCCCATTTTATGTATGAGGAAACTAATACATAGACAGCTTAAATAGCTTACTCAAGGTCACACAGCTAATAAATATTAAAGTCAAAGATTCAAACCCTGATAGTCGGGTTCCAGAGTCCAACGTTTTGGTCACTATGCTAAACTACATCCTCAAATGAGATGCATTGTGAGTGGACAAAGAAGTGCAGACTGACAAAGAAAAGGTAAGGAGGAAGGGCTTGGGTCTGAAGAAAGCAAGTCTAATAAATCAGGAAAATTACCTTATCCGCCGTCTATTGCTAATTGACTCATAACTGTAGTCACACCCAGCCTGAGGCAGGGCTTAGAAGATTTTTGTGTGGATCATCTTCCCACATCTCTAGTTCAAGATGCCAACATTTTAGGCCTCTATCAAAAAGAGAAATATGTAATTTCCAAATAGATAAATATGAATATTTGAGTATAAAATATTCAGTGTTTTTCAGAGGGATTGTCTTCTTGGATTCATGGTTTGACTCGACTGCAATAAGTCAAAACATAAAAGTTCTGAAAATGGTATGGACATGGGTGACAGTGGTAGGGCTTAGATAATGGAGTACAATGGGGATCAATGAGGAAGCACATTGAAAGAAAACATAAAGACTAATTTCAAGGGAAAATCTCAGAAACACTGTAGGAAATTAATACAAGTCATTGGCATAGTCTCACTTAATAAAACCAGGAACAGGCATCTGGTAGTCCTATAGTCAAAACAACTTAAAAAGATTAGTCTACAGTGCATAGAGAGGTTAGGGGTTGCATGATTTAGGATAAGTAGGATTCAGTTTTCATTAAAGATAAGTAAATAAGAGATATTCTGTTACACTGAAAGTCCCTCATTAAACAAGCATTTACCTTCAATGCCTACGGTATGCCAGGATCTGTAGTAAGTTTTAAAGATTCAGAAATGAAAAGAGACAGACACAACCTTTGCCTTCATAATCTTATTAAGTAAAATAGACATTTTTTAACATTAGAAATAAATATTGGGCTGTCGGAAAATCATGATGTGTTTTTTCTATGTTTCATTGCAAATATGTGTCATGACTTTTCCAACAACCCAGTATGTATATAATTACAAATGCGGATAAGTCTTTGAAGGAAAAGAACATTAACTACAGAGGCTAATTTAGATAGGAACCTCAGAGTCAGCTTCTCTTAGTGAAACTTAAGCTAAAAGCTGATGGATGAGTAGGAGTTGGACAAAGATTTTGAGGTGAGGTTGGAAGTGGACTTCTGCGTAGAAAATCTTGAGGTGGGAGATAGCTTGGCGAATTCTAGAAATTGAAAAGGACAGTGTGGATGTGGAGAATAGAGCAATGGGCAGAGTGGTTCAAGATGAGAATGGACATGTGGGAACAGGCTGTATCATATATTGGGTCTTCGGAAAAGTCATGACGCATTTTGCCTACATTTTTCAGTGGTCATTTATTTATATAAAGAACAAAGATCAATCAATGATATATTGCCCATTTTGTTCAATAACCTTTTGCCATCTTTCAGTGAACTTCATAATTCCTTGTTCATAGAAGGACCTGTCTTTGCAAAAAATTGAACAAGGTTGCTGATTCACAGACTCGTCTGAATTGAACGTTATACCACTCAAGGAGCGTTTTTTTTTTTTGAGGGCAGTGTCACTGGCCCTCACATGTGGGACTGAACTGGGGCCGCTGGCTTCCCAAGCCAGCACTTAACCACCGCGCCACTCGGCTGGCCCTCAAGGAGTTTTGAAGAGAGCGAAACAAGTGGAAGTCTGATGGTGCAAGGTCAGATGAGTATGGTCAGGCGAGTATGGTGGGAGTGGCAACACATCCCATCCAAGCTCCAATAATTTTTGATGGGTGATCAAACTTGTGTGTGGTCTCGTGTTGTTGCAATGGAACACAACTCCTTTACAATTAACAATCTCTGGAAGTTTCTGGATGATGAATTCATTCAAACTGTCCAATTGCCAACAGTACACATTCGAATTGATTGATTGGTTCCTTGGTAGGAGCTCCACAAACATGACACCTTTAAAATCCCACCACACTGAGAGCATAATTTTCCTTTGATGAATGTCTGCTTTCAATGTTGTTTAAGGTGAATCATCATGCAGGGACCAAGACCGTTTGTGCACCACATTGTTGTAAACAATCTACTTCTCATCACCAATTATGTCACTTCAAAAAAGGATCATTTTCCTCACGTTTAATGGGCATATTGCAGATGTTTATATGCGCTATCAAATGAACTTCTTCAAGTTCATGCAGAACCCAAATGTTGAGCTTGCTTACGTATCCCAGCGTCTCTAGGTGGTCGTGAATGCTTGAATGATGGTGTTCAATGTTTCTGCAATCTCTCGTGTTGTGTAATGTGGGTTTGACTCTATCAATGCCTTTATTTTGTCATCATCAACCTCGGTGAGCCTCCATGACTGAGGAGCATCATTGAGATCAAAATCACCAGCAAAGAATTTCATGAACCATCATTGACACTGAAGTTATTGTAGAGCATTATCACCGTAAACTTCATGCAACTTTTCACAAGCTTGACGCATGTTCTTCCCTTTATGGAAGTAAAAGAGTAAAATACAGCAAAAATGCACAGTTTGGATTTCCATTTTCAACTTGTTGTAAAATCTTCAAAGCTCAACCAAATCGCTCAATTTTTTTTAGAATGAAGTTAGAACTGTCAGCTGTCAAATGACATAGCAACAACATAGACACAAATGACTCTAACACTTCCAAGAATGAACTAATGCCATCTGTTGCAAACATGTCATGACCTTTCCAAAGATCCAATAGATCCTTATAGACCATGAAAGGGAGTCTGGATTTTATTCTAAGTACAATGGGAAGTCATTGTAGAGGTTTTTATCAAGGAAGGAGGGAAGCGACACTGAAATATTGTGATTTGTAAGATACATACATATGGTCATTCAGATAACTGAAATATATTTCTTAGGTATATTTGGTCTTTGTCCATGGCTCACAGCTCCCAAGCCCCTTGGAATTTAATAAGTGATGAGTGTAACAATGGTACCTCTTGTTATGTTAATGATGTGATTTTTCAATCTCCACGCAAAGGAGGGGCTGGTTGCCAGTAGGAGCCAACCAGGTGGCTAGAGGGTTGGAAATTTCAGTCCCACCCACTGGTTTCCAGGGAGGGGAGAGGGGCGTGAGGTTGAATCAATCATAAATGACCCATTGGTCAGTTATGACTTAGTCAGTCATAACTACATAATGAGGCCTCTATAAAAACCCCAAAGGAAAGCTCCTCTCCCTTTGTTTTCAGAGAGTTTCTACACTGGGGAGCTAGAATACATTCTAATACCACAGTGTTGGACCCCAAGCTCCATGAGGACTGAAGTTCCTTTGTTTGGGACCTCACCTTATGTATCTCTTCATCTGGCTCTTGATTCGTATCCTTTTATATCCTTTGCAGTAAATCCAAAAGAGTAAACAGATTTTCCTGAGTTCTGTGAGCTGCTCTAGCAAATTAATTGAACCCTAGGAGAGGGTCATGGGGACCTCTGATTTATAACTGATTGGTGTCTGAAGTGGAGGTCTTGTGGAACTGAGCCCTTTATGTGTGGAATCTGATTCTATCTCCGGGTAGATAGTACCAGAATTGAGTTGACTTTTTGGACAACCTGCTAGCATCTGTTGCTTATTGGTGTGGAGAAGCCTCCACATGCACGTTGAAATTGGGTTCGAGAACCCCTTTTCGATACTAACCAATGCATGAGCAAACCATGTGGTTAGAGGGTTGTCTCCAAGCTATATATAATCAAATCCTAAATTAAGAAGTGTATATTGTTTCCTGAGTCAGTGTGAATTGCAGCCAGGAAAGGCATCAATAGTAGTGCTGGTGGTTGGTGGCTATGGAAGTGATCTTTACCTGAGCCTTGAAGGGAGTGTATGAGGCAAAGCCACTCTGAGCCACAATGGTACCAGTATGACTAAAGAAGAAAATTCTACAGAAAATGAACAGTGTTCAGAGGCTGTTTGAACATTAGAGAATGATATGAAGCAGTCATTGAAATCTCCAAGGTTTGGAGCCATTGGACTTGGAAAAAATGGGATGGCCATTCAGATAAATGGGGTAAGGAAGTGGGTTGCTAAAGAAACTTACCCGTTTCATTTGAGAAATGTTGCTTGAATATGTAAGAGGAGCAAAAATGTAGATGCCATGCTAATGATATAAAAGATTAAGCTGGAGATTGATTTGGGAATAACGGAAGAGAAATGAAAACTGGGGTTGAAGGCAGCTTTGGGGGAAACGGAGCAAGGTACCTCAGCGTGGAAGGATAAAGTGGAACCCTAGAAGAAGACACCAAAAGAACCATGAATGCAGTTGGAAAAGAATTCAGAACATTGTCACAAATAGAGCCAAAGACAGCCAAGTGAAGTTGCTGCAAGTGAAGACTGAGGAAAAAATATTGCATTTATCTACCTTATAGAAATGTCTACAGACTGATAAGTACAAGTTATTAAAGAAAAAACAATGTTGCACTTAAAGTGACAACATTGGATCAGATTTCCAAACTGTTCAGTCTGAGGAGTTACTAAGAACTGTATGATGCCATGTTGTTTATTCTTCTGTCAAACTCGTATATCAAGAAGGGAAATTCAATTTATTTTTGTTTACTTTTGACAATTCTTAAATAATTAATTACTTCTAAAGATCTACTACCTTCTCCGTGAAGTGAGCCCTACATTTCTTTTTTTTTTTTTGAGGGCAGTGTCACTGGCCCTCATATGTGGGACCCGAACTGGGGCTGCTGTCTTCCCAAGCCAGCACTTAACCACCATGCCACTCGGCCGGCCCGCAAAACATCTTTCTTTTAAACCTCAAGTATGCCCTTCTGCACAACATTTTGGAATTCAGCAAATAAGTTTTGTGAGAAAAGAAACCCAACCTCATAGAAAATGGCAAGAAGTAATAAGACTCCAAAAGAGGTTACTAAAGAAGCAGATTAGAAGACTTACGGTAAAATGGCGCAATAGACAGACGCTGTGCTGCCTCCCAGGATCACACCAAAATTACAAGCAAATTATACAGCATTCAACCCTGGAGGTCCCCGGAACACTGGAGGAACAGAACCACTAAACGAAGAACTTAAAGAGGAGGCCACGTCGGGTCTGCTCGGTGAGGCTAAGAGCGGCTGGAGAATCAGTGGGGCCGGCGCCCAGGCTTGCTCACCGGTGAGCACTTACCTGGTTCCTGGTGGAGGGAGTTGCTGTGTGAGCCGGGAGCCTGCGGGGACAGACTGAGCTGAGCACCTTTGGTGCAAAGGCTGGAGGTTTTTGGATTGTTGTTCCCGTGGTGCGGAGCTTGCACGCGAGTGGTGTAAGGAGGGCGCCATTTTGTCGGGCTTGGGCCCTCCCACGAAGGATCAGGTCCGAGACCTAATTGGTCTGGTGGAATTGGCAAAGTGCGTGCATGCGTGCGTGCATGCGTGCGCGCGTCTGCGGCCTTGGATCCCCACCCTCCGCCCGGCTTATACTGCGTTGCCAGGGAAACATAGGGCGGTGCCCTCCGGCTCCTACGGCGGCTCACTGAGACCCGGGAGTGCGCGAGCCGCCTCGGATCCCCACCTTCCGCTCGGCTTGTGCTGTGTTGCCAGGGAAACGCCTAGTGGGAGTGATCCGACTCCAACAGGCTGCTCACTGAGACACGGGAGCACGCAAGCCGCCTTGGGTCTCTGCTTTCCACACTGCACTTGCAGAGTTGCCAGGCTGGTGATTGGTTGTCGGGCTGCTCGGCCTGATCTGCGAGTGGCTGATTGGGACAGGCTGAGACTGGGAGTTTTCCTGGGAGTGTTGGGCCGTGAGCTGTGTGCCTGCGTGATCCAGCCAGGGCTCTCCTGGTGATCTATCTAATACATCAAAGCAATCCCAGAGCGACAGCCAGAATGGGGAAACAAAGAAACATGTCACAAGTAAAAGATCAAAAGAAACCTCCAGAAATGGAACCAAATGAAACAGAGGGATCCAACCTTTCAGAGACACAGTTTAGAACACTGATGATAAGAATGTTTAAGGAACTTAGCGAGGACATAAAGAAAGATAGGGAAACCATAAAAAACAACCTGTTAGAACTAAAGAATACAATAACTGCAATGAAGAACACACTCGAAGGAATCACCAGTAGAGTAGATGAAGCAGAGGAGCGGATCAGCAATTTGGAAGATAAAATAGCAGAACTCACTCAGTTGGCACCGCAAAAAGACCAAAGAATAAAAAACAATGAAAATAGTTTAAGAGCCCTATGTGACAAGATGAAGCGCAACCACCTTCGAATCATAGGGATACCAGAAGGAGAAGAGAAGAAGCAAGGGGTTGAAAAGGTATTTGAAAAAATAATGACTGAAAACTTCCCTACCCTGGTAAAGGAAATCAACATACATGCCCAGGAAGTGCAGAGGGTTCCAAACAAGCTGAACCCAAACAGGTCCACACCAAGACACATCATAGTTAAAATGGCAAAGGTTAAAGACAGAGACAGAATCCTAGAGGCTGCAAGAGAAAGACAGCAGGTTACATACAAAGGAACTCCTGTTAGACTAACAGCTGACTTGTCTACAGAAACTCTGCAGGCCAGAAGGGAGTGGCAGGAGATACTCAAAGTGACACAAAATAAAGGCTTACAACCAAGATTGCTCTATCCAGCACGGCTATCACTTAAAATTGAAGGAGAAATAAAGAGCTTCTCAGAAAAGAATAAGCTTAAGGAATTCATTACCATCAAGCCAGCATTGCAAGAAATGTTAAAAGGACTTTTTTAAACAAAAGAAAGGGGTAAACAAGCTAACCCAGAGAGACAATTTAAGAAGACTGATGTCATATCAAGCAGATATAAAGGAAAAACTGATGGTTGCTGGTTGGGAGGGAGTGGGGAAGAGGGAGAGGGGGAAGGTTTTGGACAGTGTATGTGGGACTACAATGTTGCCGCAGGGTTATGGGGGCAGTTCTGGGAATGTAATTGATAATGTTGTGAAGAGACTATTATGTTGTGAGAAATAAGTCAGTCGGAGAAGGACAGGTACCATGTGATCTCACTTGTGTGTGCAGTCTGAAGAACTGAGTGAACGATCAAAGTAAACAGACTCATAGATGTAGAGGAAAAACTGAGGGTTGCTAGTTGGGAGGGGGTGGGGATGGGGGGAAGGGGAAGGGATTAGACAGCATAAATAGACAACTACAATATTGCCACAGGGATATGAAACACAGTTCCGGGAATATAATAATGTTGTAAAAATTTTGTGGCATGTCAGATAGTCACATGTCTTGTTAGGGAGACCACTTCATGGATGGAGTAGAGGCTTGATCACTGCACTGTACACCTGAAGCTGATGTTGTATAGTATTGTATGCCAACTGCAACTGAATATGTGGGTGGTCATGGGATGTGGAGTATACTGTGGAGGGGTGTCAGGGGAGTTGTGATGGATATGTATGATATGGGGGGGAGGGGGGTTTTCACTTTGGGGGGTAAAGAGTATAACTATTGCATTGTGTTGTACACCGAAAACTAATAAAATAAAATAAAAATGAAAATAAAAAATAAAAAATAAAAAAAGAAGCAGATTAGCTTGTCACAGGTGCCAGAAGTAGACAATATGACTCAATGGATCAAAGCAAGAAAGTTTATTGCTGGGCCGGCTGAGTGGCACATTGGTTAAGAGCTGGCTTGGGATGCCAGTGGCCCTGGATCAGATCCCACATGAGGGCCAGTGACACTGCCCTCTACAGCTAAGATGGTGAGCAACAGCTCCATTTGGAGCTGGGCTCCTGTGAGTCCCTGGGGACGGCATAGCTGCAGCCTTTGCTGCGGTGGGGTGCCATAGGCTACAGTGAGTGGCCGGCATATAGCCTGAGCTGCCAATAGCTGCGGTGAGCGACCATCCAGAGGCCGGCTACCTCTCTGCCTCAGCCAGGAAGAGCGCAATGACAATACCAACATGGGTCAGTGAAGCAAAGTCCTCCGCAACTAGAATGAAGAACAAAAGGACAGCAACTTGTCTGTTCCCATTCCCCAGTTCCCCAACACTGTTCCCCTCTCCCAACTCCCCAATAATGTCTTTAAAAAAAAAGTTTATTGCTCACAGAACAGCAAAACCAGAAGCAACAACATAGTAGTAGCACTGGCTCCCCTAAATCCAAGTCCTGTGGGAAAAAGCAATGGACCCAGATCTCAGCTATGTGTGCAATGGGTTATGCTGCAGCTGAAGAATCCAGGGTTAAAGGCTCTGCACTGTGATAGCAAGTGGTGAACTCACCAGTTCCTTACCCCCACGAGTGAGTAGTCTTACAGTAGTCACACTGTGGTCTCCTTGACCTGTTTAATTGCCTACATGACTAGCTACAGAAACTGCTCAAGGTCAGAGTGAATTTAGGCCTTGAAAAATATCACTATCAGTAACAATGTGCAAGGACACTCAGGGCCAGTAGCAGACTGCCTCTCCCAACAAATTGGAATTCACTTTATCTGTTAAGCATTTATAAATTACATAGATTTTGGCTATCAAGAGTCTCTTTGGGGGCCAGCCAAGTGGCTCAGTTGGTTAAAAGCTTGCTGAAGAGTGCGAGCTGAGCTCTGAGCAATGGCGGTTCGATGCCAGCCCAAGCTGAGTTGCCATTGAGCTGCCAACAGGTGGCAGGATGGCTCAGCTAAAAAAAAAAAAGAGTCTCTTTGGTCTTCATTCTTTCTAGAATTAAAATTCTAATCTTAGACATCTGTCCTCCTATGTCTATTAGCACTCCCCATCCCCCCAGCTTCTGAAACTCCCAAACATCTTAGTCATTTTAGCTCCCTCTTCTGGAATTTTTCCATTTTATCTAATCCTCTATTTCTTTTCTGAGAAATAATGACAAAATTTATTCCCAGAATTTGACATCTAGATGCACCATAGTTTAGAGCAGGGTTTGGCAAACATTTTCTCTAAAAGGTCTAATAGTAAATACTTTAGGCTTTGCAGGGCATGTGGTCTCTATCACTTAGTAGTGCCATTGTAGCATGAAAGAAGCCATAGATAATAATACATAAATGAATGAATCTGGCTGCGTTCTAATAAAACTTTATTTACAGAAATGGACTGTGGGCCAGATTTAGGCCACAGGTCATAGTTCGCTGACCCTGGCTTAGAACAATAATAGGATATTTTGTGTTTGTTATAAGAAAAGAATTATAGACTAATATGTCTGATAAACATAGAGGCAAATATTCTTTTCACATTTTTTTTTGAGAGCAGTGTCACTGTCCCTCATATGTGGGACCCGAACCGGGGCCACTGGCTTCCCAAGCCAGCGCTTAACCACCACGCCACTCGGCCGGCCCACAAGTGTTCTTTTAAATACTAGTAACTGAATCCAGCAACATATAGAAAAGATTATGTACCATGATCAAATGGGGTTTATTCTGAAAATGCAAGATTGGTTTAACATTCAAATTAATATAATTCCTATATGAACAGGTGTAAGCATTTGACAAAATTCAACATCTATTCATGAAAAAATTCTCAGCAAACGATGAATAGAAGGAAACGTTCTCAATCTAACAAAAAGCAATTATGTAAAATCTGCAGCAAATATACTTATTGGTACAAAGACTGAATGCTTTTCTTCTAAGATCAGGGACAAGGCAACAAGTGACTGTCAGCATTTCTATTCAACATTGAATTAGACATCCTAGTCATTGCAAAGAAAGAAATGAAATAGAAAGTATACAGATTAAAACGGAAGAAGTAAAACTAACTCTATTGGCACATGACATGTTTGTGTACATTTTTTTTAAATTCTAAATTATCTCCAAAAATGCTACTAGAAATAACAAGTGAATTTAGAAAGATAACAGGATACAAATACAGTGTGAAAACAATTGTTATTTATTTGTACTAGCAATGAAAAATTGGAAATTGAGATTTAAAAGAATATAATTTACAATAGCATCCCAAAACATGGCATGCTTAGAAATAAATTTAACAAAATATGAGTAAGACTTATACACTAAAAACATTTAAAAACAAAGTAAAAAAAACACATATAAATTGATACATACACCATGTTCATGGATTAGAAAATTAAAAATTTATATCAATTCTCCCAAAATTGATTTATAGATTCAATACAATCCCCATCAAAATGATAGCACGTATTTTTTGGTAGGAACTGGTGAACTGTATCTATAATGTATATGGAAATGGAAAAGATCTAGAAAGGACAAAGCAATTTAAGAAATAAGCAAATAAAATTGAACAAAGTTCAAGACAAACTATCTGATTTTAAGACTTACTATAAAGCTACATTAATCAAAGATAGTCATATAGATCAATGGATTAGGATAGAGAGTCCAGCAATAAATCCACACATGTACAGTCAATTGATTTTCAATAAGACTGAATTAGAAGTTAAATTGGGGAAAGGATAGTCTCTTATACAAGTGGTGTTGGAACTGCCGGATATCTATATGGGGAAAGAATAAACATCAACCTTTATCTCACACTATACATAGAATTAACTTAAAATGAATCATATCTACATATAAGCGCTAAAACTACAAAATTTCTAAAAGAAGATATAGTAAAAAATGTTAATCTTGAATCAAGCAAAGATTTCTCATCTAGGATACAAAAAGTATAAACCATAATTTTTAAAACTGATAAAATGGACTTTATAGAAATATAAAGTTTCTGCTCTTTGTTTTTTATTTTATTTTATGTTTTTATTAAACTTATTGGGGTGACAATGCTTAGTAAAATTATATAGGTTTCAAATGTATATTTATATAATACATCATCTATATATCACATTGTGTATTCACCAACCAGGGTCAATTCTCCTTTCATCACCATATATTTGATCCCATTTTCTCTCTTCTACCACCTCCCTCCCCTCTTAACCTCTGAAGTTTCTGCTCTTTGAAAGACAAATAAGAAAATTAAAAGGCAATTAAGCCATAGACTGGGAGAAAGTATTAGCAATACATATATCCAATATAGGATTTGTATTAAAAATATATAAAGAAGTCTTACAGCTCAATAATAAAAAGATAAACATCCCCCTCCCAATGGCCAAAAAGCATGAACAGAAAGTCAAAAAAGAAGATACAAGAGGGCCCACCGAGTGGCGCGGTGGTTAAGCGCTGGCTTGGGAAGCCAGGGGCCCCGGTTCGGGCCCCACATACGAGGGCCAGTGACACAGCCCTCAAAAAAAAAAAGAAGATACAAGAATAACCAATAAGTACATGGAAAAATGCTCAACATTATTTGTCTTCATAGAAAGGCAAATTAAAAATCACATGAGATACCACTACACACACCCATTAGAATGGCTAAGATTAAAAGACTGACCATACCAAATACTGTTGAGGATGTGGAGCAAACAGAACTTTCATACATTACTTGCAGGAATGTAAAATGGTATAACCACTTTGGAAAATTCCTTGGCAGTTTCTTATAAAATTAAACATTCACTAACCAAATGACCCAGGAATCCTACTGCTAAGTATTTACCCAAGAGAAACAAAAACTTGTCTACAAAAGGTTTCTACACAAATATCTGTTGCATCTTTCTTCTTTTTTTAAAAAAGATTTTATTGGGGAATTGGGGGAGGGGAAGAGTGTTCGGGAATTGGGGGAGGGGATCAGCCAAATTGTTCTTCAATCTTCATTGTGATGTGCGCCAGTCGCCATCTGGCTTCTGGTCGGCAGTTCATGGCCTCTCAGCTCAAGGTGCTGTGTTCAATCTTAGTTGCAGGTGGGTATAGCCACCATTCCATGCAGGAGTCGAACCAGCAACCTTGTTGTTAGGAGTCCACGCTCTATCCACCGAGTCATCCGGGCGGCAGCTCAGCTTAAGGTGCTGAGTTCAGTCTTAATTTGCAGCTGGGTGTAGAACCATTGAACAGGTAATCTTGTTGTTAAACCAGTTGAGCCATCCTGTCACCTGTTGGCAGCTCAGCGACAGCTCAGCTCGGGCGCAGCGTTCACTGGCCCATGTGGGAATCAAACCGGCGGTCCTGTTGCTCAGAGCTCACGCTCTAAGCCAACTCTTAACCAACTGAGCCACTCTCTGCCAGCCCTGCATCTTTATTCTTTTTTTTTTTTAATGTACCAATTTTTTTTTTTGTTGTTTTTTTTTGTTTTGAGGGCAGTGACACTGGCCCTCATATGTGGAACCGAACCGGGGCTGCTGGCTTCCCAGGCCAGCGCTTAACCACCTCGCCACTCGGCCGGCCCTGCATCTTTATTCTTAATAGCCAGTGGAATACTGGTAAAACTGGCTCCCTGGTGGGAAAATGTCCTGATTTTTCCATTCTTTGGTATAAATACTCTCACCATGGTTGATTTTAAGCTACCAACTTGGCATCACTGAACAAGGAGTTGAGAAGGGGTGTGCACCATCAGCTCCTGCAAGCCAGTATGAGCTGGCTTCAGCACAACACTAATTTTTACCTCAAAACTGGAAACAACCCTAATGGTCATCAGCAGGTGAGTGGATAAACAAATTGTGGTATATTCAATGTAATGGAATGGCATTGAACAATGAAAAGGAATTAACTACTGATACATGCTACAATATGGATGAATCTCAAGGACATTATGCTAAACAAAAGAAGTCAGATACAAAAGAGTGCATACTGTATGCTTCCATTTATATGAAATTCTAGAAGATGTAAACTAAAGTTAGATGGCAGAAAGATCAATGGTTCTCTGAGTCTCAAAGTGGGGTAGGGTGAAGGTGATTTTGATGGTAATTACCCATGGGAATATATTTATCAAAGCTCATCAAACTATCTTCTAAATAGGTGCAGTTTATTATATGTAAATTATGCCTCAATAAAGTTCATTTAAAAAGTTTTTTTTCTAGTTTTTACCCACTAGCTAGGAAGATCTCCTTCTAGTTTATGTTCATTAACTTCGCTTTTCACTATTGGAAGAACTTAGTGTTACATGCAAAAATAGACATTAAAATATGCACTTTTATTTTGAGAGCATTAATAAAAACACTAAACAAGTAGTCTAGCACCCTGAAGGAGCCCATTGTTAATATCTTTCTAACTAAAAAAGTATCCTTTAATCCTTACCCTTTCTACACTCTCTCTGTATTGGTTTCCTATTTATCTCTCCTCCACTACCTCCAATTCTCCATACCCAGGGCTGGTCTTCATGTGGTACATATATGTACTATGTAAGAAGATGGTATTAATCTCACACAATAATAATATCACTAACCTAAAGTAAAATCTCTAAGATTTGGGTACCCTATCAGCAAAGTAATTATTTAACCCCCAGAAAGATAGAAAATAATTCATATGGCAAACATTTACATAGTACTTACTATGTGTCAGCCACTATAATATGAGCTTCATATTAAATTAATCTATTTGAACCTCCCAGCCACTCTCTGAAGTAGGTACAATATCATTATTCCCTTTTTACTAATGAGGAGACTGAGACACCGAGTGGTTAAGTATCTTGTCCAAGGTCACACAGCTAGTAAGTGTGAGAGTTGTGATTCAATTATCTTCGCTTACAAGGACCTTTAGTCTTCAAAATCTAGAACTTTTATAATAAATAAAAAGTCAAGAACCATATGATTTCACTGATATGTGGTATATAAAACTGAAACAACAAAAGAACAAGAAAAACAAATGAAGAAACAAAATTCATAGACCAACAATAGTTTAGTGGTTACCAGAGGGTAAGGGAGGAGGGGGTGGTAGATGAAAGTAAAGGGGATCAAATGTATGGTGAGGGGAGGTGAACTGACTCTGGGTGGTGAACACACAATGTGATATATAGATGATATATTTCGGAATTGTACACCTGAAATCTATGTAACTTTGCTAACAATTGTCACCCCAATAAATTTTAATTAATAAAAAGTAAATCAGTTCTATGGAAAAGACAAAATGGAAGGAAACATTATTCTTTTCATTGGAGCGATGGAAACCAATAATTTGAACAGTATGTATAATACAACTCCAATTTTGTTACTGCATAGCACACATACATAGATAGATAGATAAAAATCCATTGAAAAGTCTTGAAAGATAAAAACCAACATGATAACAAAGATTATCTCTGGGTGGTGAAACTATATATGATCTTTTTTCCTTCTGCATGCTTTTCTGTATTTTCCAAATGCTATACAATAAATATGCATTACATTTATAACCTGAAAAAAGTCAATGTCTTCTCAACTATGTGCAAATTTTAAATATTTCCTGGCATTCTATGGTACTGAATAATCTATGCAGTAAATCAAAAGTTCTTCCCACAAACTGTACATCGCAGTAAAGAGCAAGGAACATTCAAATTCAAAACATTCAAATGGTGTGATACCTGTTTTATAGAATAATTTCTTTTTTTTCCTAAAATTGTTCATCTGATTATTTTATCTAAGCTATTTTTTAAATTAAACTTTATTGGGGTGACAATTGTTAGTAATGTTACATTGGTTTCAGGTATACAATTCTGTAATACATCATCCATATACCACATTGTGTGCTCACCACCCAGAGTCAGTCCTCCTTCCATCACCACATATTTGATCCCTTTTACCCTCATCTACCACCACCCTCCCTCCTTATCCTCTGGCAACCACTAAACTATTATCTGTGTCTATGAGTTTTTGCTTCTTCATTTCTTGTCTTGTTTCTTTATTGTTTTCAGTTTTATATATCACATATCAGTGAAATCATATAGTTCTCAATGTTTTCTGTCTGACTTATTTCGCTTAACATAATAAAGATCCATCCATGTTGTCGCAAATGGCACTATTTTACCTTTTCTTATGGCAGAATAGTATTCCACTGTGTGTCTGTGCATATATATATATAATATATATATATTTTATATATATACATGTATATATATGTATTTTATATATATATAAAGAATCTTATGTATCCAATCATCTATCAAAAGACACTTTGGCTCTTTCCATGTCTTGGCCACTGTAAATAAAGCTGCATTGAACATAGGAACATATATATCTTTATGATAATTTCATATATTATTTTATACTACTCAATGGTTTGGTCATGTGAATTTTAACAAGGATGGCTTTTAAGCAAATGCTGCAAACAACATTATGACAATCAACTTGTTTTGCCATACACTTTGGAAAAGAGATGGATTAATTGAAAATTCATATGCAATAGCATGGGAGTAATTATATGTACTAAGCCAAATTTACTTATGATAATAGACTTAATTAGAAAATTCTTTAATGTACAATTTTAATAAGGGCATTAAAGAAATTGGGAAATTTGAAGAACATCTAATCATTTCTGAATTATAATTGTAAATGAGTACAGATGACCTAATCTGCTTACGTTAATGATAATTATTAATTTAGCAATTGTAGAAATGAGCTCAAAACATGAACTACAATAATTACAATACAAACCAATAACTTCTTGTCTGCCATTGCACAAATGATTAAATTATGTGAGTAATGTTTTCTCTATACTTTAAAAGCTAATGTAAATTTAAGAACTCAGAGAAATTATTATTGTAATTAAAACTAATAGGTATACAAAAATATGGAAAACAAACAACTGGATTTTGTAAAGCTTGAAGAAAAATATTTCATTCTACTTTAAATCCTAATATGCATCTTTTATTGTAACTGCAATGAATAATGAATCACTGGAAAAATAATATCGCTTTCTGTAGCAGGGTACATACATAGTACTGGTTTTTAAAAGCATTTTTTCACTTATGGCTTTCCCCAAGAATGATGTCTTCTCATTCCTATTTCAGCACAAATAATTTTACACTTTGAAAACAATGCTATGTATTATCAGTTAACCAAAAGCACTAAGTGGAACCCAAGATGGTTACAGTCTTTAAATGCCAAATACCTTTCATTACATTGTGATTCACATTAAGAGTTTGTGCAGGAAAAAATTGGGGGGATATCATAAAATCTCAGCATTTAGGTCTATTTATTGTTGGGAGTGGGAAGGTGATAAAGCACAAACTCTCGGTCAATTAAGGAGTAACACTGCCCAGGACTGGAAACCGGGAGCCCAGACTCGGCGCGCCAGGCTCAGGCTGTAGGTGGGCCAAGCCACCCCTCCAAAGGGTGGACAGTCTCAGCCCAACAAGGCCCACGCCTTTCACCGCGTGCTCCGGTGGCTCTTTGCACGCCTAGCCCGAGTTTCCTTCTGAAAATCACCCCAGGTCAGTCAGGGTGCAACCCGCGCGACCCTACGTTGGCACGCGCTGTGAAGAGCTCTGGACTCCTCGTGACCGGGAAGCAGAAGTGTCCAAGGCTTCTACCGCCTTCTCTGGAGTGTGTCTTTCCAACCCAGGTGCAGTGCGCATCAGGGAGAGCTCGCCTGAAGGGCCAGGCCGGCCTTAATGCAACACCAGCCCAAACGCAGCCAGGTAAGGGTCGTGGGCCTGGCCTACAAGGAGAAGAGAGATGGATGGTGCGGCCTGGAGGACTGGCCTGACAGCGGCATGGCAACACCACCACTGTGGCCTGTGCCCTCGGTGACCGGGGCCACCACCCACAGTCCTCCTTCCTCCTGCTGCAGCAACCCAGCGATTCATTTAGTCTTCATGCCAGGCTTGGGAATTTGGGCTTTGGAGATTAACAGAAGCTTCTCTAACTCCAGATAGGCCACCTGACCTCTCTGCCTCTCAGTTTCCTTATTTGTAAAAGGAGGACAATTACAGAGCCTACTTTGAGGTTGCTTTAAAACTCAGTGAAGTGTATGTGTCTGGCACATAGATGCTCATTATTAGCCTTGTAATTGTTATATGTATGCATATAGACTCGAGATATAGCAGAGACAGACAACTGTTGTGTTGATAGCCTGATGGAACCTGAAAATAACAGGCAATATTTTTGAGTGTCTCCAGCAATGGCTGTGTCTCCCAGAAGACTCCAGATCCTGCCAGGTGACCCAGGAACCTGGGCTCTGGTGACCCTGCTTCCTGGCCTTCTATGACTGTGTAACCAATTCCCTGAATAAATTCCTCCCATTAAAAAAATCATATTTTTAAAATTCTGAGATGTATCACACCTTAAGTAAAAGTGCATAAAACATAAAATTCACAAAGTGCTTCTTAAACTTTAATATACACAGGAATCACCTGGCGATCTGTTAAAATGAAAGGCTTGGTTAAAGTGTCACATTCTACACTTCCAGTGCTTCTAGTAGCAAGGGTTGAAACAGTAAATATAAATCCAGCACCCATGTAGTAACCATCATCCTTAAGAGACAACATTGCTGGCAAGCCACAACCCCATCAATCCATTCCCGGCTACTTTCAGAGTTAACCATTCTCCTGACTGCTGTAGTAATCACTCACTACCTTGCTTAACTTTATATGTTTAAACCTATATATGAGTCCCTAAACAATGTGTTTTATGCTTGCCTATGTTAGAAATTTATACAAATGAAATGATAATTATGCATGTTCCTTTGAAATTTGTGTATAGCAAGTCTACTTGTAGAATACATCCATGTGGATGAATATAGCTGCCATTCATTCTTTTTCACTGTTGTATGATATTCTATGGCATGATTATACCACGTTTAATTTTTATAAATTTTATTATTTTTATTGAGGTATAATTAACATACAACTTAGTTTTAGTTTCAGACATACAACTGAATGATTCAATGTTTGTATATATCATGAAATGATCACAACAGGAAGTCTCATTAACATCCTTCACCATACATAGTTACTGAATTTTTTTCTAGTGATGAGAATTTTTAATATCTCTCTTAGCAACTTTCAAATGTGCAATACAGTATTATTAACTATAGTCACCATGCTGTACATTACACCCCTATAACTTATTTAAATTTTTTAATTTGATAAAATATATATATATATCATAAATTTTGCCATATTAATCCAATTTAAGTATATAATCAGTAGCATTGATTACATCTACACTGTTATACAACCATCGCCACTACCAATTTCTAAAACTTTCTCATAACACCAAACAGAAACTCTATATCAATTAAGCAAGAGCTCCATATAAGTTTTATTTTATTTTTCCCAGCTTTATTAGGCTATAACTGACATACATAACATTGTGTAAGTGTAAGGTGTACAACATGTTCATTTGATATTGCAAAATGATTACCACCTTAGCATTAACGAACACCTGCATCATATCACACAATTAATTATCTTTTCGTTTTTGTGGTGAGAACATTTAAGATTTACTTTCCTAGTAACTTTCAAATATATAATAATCATTAATTATAATCACCATGCTGTGCATTAGATCCCTAGAACTTATTCATCTTATACCTAGAAGTTTGTACCATTTCAACAAAGTCTTATCCTGTCCCCCAATCCAGCCCCTGGTAACCACCATTTTCCTCTCTGTTTCTATGAGTTTGGCTTTTTTAGATTCCACATATAAGTGTTGGGAAGGGGGTGGGGATGAGGGAGAAGGGGAAAGGTAACATAAATAGGTAACTACAGTATTGTCACAGGGATATGAAAGACAGTTCGGGGAATATAATGTTGTTAAAATTTTGTGGGGTGTCAGATGGTCACATGTTTTGTTAGGGAGACCACTTCATGGATGGAGTAGAGGCTTGATCACTGCACTATATACCTGAAATTGATGTTGTATAGTATTGTATGCCAACTGTAATTGAATACATAGACAGTCACGGGATGTGGATTATATAGTGGAAGAGAGTCAAAGGAATTGTAATAGATAGTATGATACGGGGGGGAGGAGTGGGACGGGAGAATTGGGAAAGGGGGGTTGTCACTTTGAGGGGTAAAAAGTATAACTATTGCACTTTGTTGTACACCTGAAGCTAATTAAAGATATATATAAATAAATAAAAAAGTTAGATGACCTGAAAAAAAAAAAGAAATCCTGTGGTATTTGTCTTTCTCTGTCTGACGTATTTCACTTAGCATAGTACCCTCTAGGTCCATCCATGTTGTCACAAATGATAAGATTTCATTCTTATTTTTTTTGAGGGCAGTGTCACTGGCCCTCATATGTGGGACCCGAACCGGGGCCGCTGGCTTCCCAAGCCAGTGCTTAACCACAGCACCACTTGGCGTGCCCCCATTCTTTTTTGTATTATTATATTTATTGGTGTGACAATGGTTAGAATAGATTTCATTCTTTTTTATGGCTGAGTAATAATTCATTGTGTGTGTGTGTGTGTGTGTGTGTGCGTGCGTGCGTGCAAACACACCATAACATCTTTGTCCATTCATTCATTGATGGGCAGTTAGGTTGTTTCCATGTCTTGGATATTGTGAATAATGCTGCAACAAACATGTGTGTGCAGATATCTCTGATATCCTGACTTCATTTTCCTTTAATATACACCCAGAAGTGGATCATATGTTACTTCTATTTTTAATTTTTTGAGAATTCTCATATTGCTTTCCACAGTGGCTGAACCAATTTATATTCCCGGCAATTTATATTCCAGTGCCCAGGGGTTCCCACTACTCTACATCCTCGCCAACACTTGTTATCTCTTTTTTTTTAAAGATTTTATTGGGGAATTGGGGGAGAGGAACAGCATTGGGGAACTGGGGAATGGGAACAGACAAGTTGCTGTCCTTTTGTTCTTCAGTCTAGTTGTGGAGGACATTGCTTCACTGGCCCATCTTGGTATCATCTTGGTGCTCTTCTCGGGTGAGGCAGATCAGTCACCAGCTTCTGGATGGCTACTCACTGCAGCTCTTGGCAGCTTACACCGGCTGCCAGCTGCTCACGCAGGCTGCCAGACACTCACTGTGGCCTATGGCAGCCCACTGCAGCAGGGGCTGCAGCTATGCTGTCCCAGGGACTCACAGCAGCCCAGCTCCAGGTGGAGCTGTTGTTCACCATCTTAGCTGTAGAGGGCAGTGTCACTGGCCCTCATATGTGGGATCCGAACCGGGGCCACTGGCATCCCAAGCCAGCTCTTAACCAACGTGCCACTCTGCTGGCCTTTGTCTTTTTGATGATAGCCATTCTAATATGTTTGAAATGATATCTCATTGTGCTTTTAATTTTCATATCTCTGAGGATTAGTAATGTTGAACACCTTCTCATGTACCTGTTGGCCATTTGTATGTCTTCTTTGGAAAAATGTCTATTCAGTTCCTGTGCCCATTTTTTTTAAATGGTTGATTTTGTTTTTATTTATTTATTTATTTATTATTTTTATTTTATTTTTTTAGCTGAGCCATCCTGCCACCTGTTGGCAGCTTATCGGCAGCTCGGCTTGGGCTGGACATTGAACTGCTGTTGCTCTGAGCTCAGCTTGCACTCAAGCAAGCTCTTAACCAACTGAGCCACTCGGCCGACCCTTCCTGTGCCCATTTTTAAATCAGAGTACTTAGGGTTTTGATGTATTGTATGAATTATTTGTATAAATTGAATATTAATCCCTTATTAGAAATATGATTTGCAAATATTTTTCCTATTCTGTAAGCTACCTTTCCAATTTGATTATTAGTAATAATTTTAGAATATTTATACAAAGTTCTTACTGGGAGTTTGATAGAAATTGCATTCAAACTGTAGATCAATTTGGGGAAGAAATGATATCTTTACTCTTTTGAATCTTGCAATCCATGAAAAAAAAATATTCCTCTCCATTTATTTAGATTTGATTTGATTTGCTTTACCAGCATTGTGCAGTTTTCATTATATAAATCCTGTTTATTGTTTGTTAGATCTATACCTAAGTATTTTACTTTTCTAGTGATTGTTAATTGTATTGCATTTTTCACTTCCATGTATGCATGTTCACTGTTAACATATAGAAATTCTATCAATTTTTCTATGTGATTTTGTGTATTCCAACCTTGATAAACTCATTTTTTATTTTAATTTTTATCTTTTTTAATTACACTTGACACTAAATATTATATAAGTTGCAGGTGTACAGTATAGTGGTTAGACATTCATATAATTTCAGAAATGATCCCCCAAATTAGTATAGTACCCACTTGGCACCATACATACTTATTACAATATTATTGACTATATTTCCTATGTGGTTCTTTATTTAACCTTGTCTATTTTGTAACTACTAATTTGTACTTCTTAATCCCTTCACCTTTTTTACCAGTTTAATGCATAATCAGAGCCTCTGGCAGCACGCAAGTTGGATGAAGCAGGATCTCAGGTAGTCACTAGAGTGGGACAAGTGGTGTTCATCAGGTTAATACAGATTCACCTTTGGCATCAGTGCTGAGCCTAGATCCCTTCACAAAAGTCTCAGAGCACACCAAGGCCTTCTACCACTTGCCTCATGCCTACAAACCCCTGAGAAATATCCAAGAAAGACTGCAGCACGAATTGGGACTGGTTGTCCACCACCAAAAGTGCTTCCCGCAGTGCGTGAGCCAAGGTTGGTAGTTTGCTGCTGAAAGAGCCTCCAGTGGTGTGAAATTTGGATAGGGCAGGACCTCAGGCAGTTATCAAGTTGGGGTGAGTGGTGTTCACTAGGTTAATGCAGATTCAGAGTTGGCACCCATCTATGCCTACAGGCCCTTTAGGGGGAGGGCTCAACACAGGCAAGGTGACACCCACCTGTTTGCTGGGTGACGAGGACTCAACACATGGACTATGGCATCTGTCCCTCCAGCCCTTGCCCTGAAGCCTCCTTTCAGTTTCTCCCTGTATGTGTCTGGTGCCTTCGAGCTGTTGTCCCTTAACCAAAGCTTTGGGTGAGTGCCTGTGCAAGTGACTGTGTGGGTCCTTTAAGAAGATACCTGGGTTTCCAGCAGCCTTCCATCTCACCTGGACAGATGGAATCCCCACTGATTTTCACAGCCAGATGTTGTGGAAGGTCCACTTCCCAGCACTGGTGCTCAGGTGAGACAGGTGTGGGAACCCTCCCTCATCAGTGGGGACCCCTGCAAGTGAAATATCCTCCATCATTCTCAACTGCCACATATGGGTGTGGGGCCAGCGCATTTTGCATCTCTGCCCCTTCTACCAGTGTAGACATGGCTTCTTCTTAATATCCTTGGTTATAGGACTTATGTTCAATTAGTCTTCAGATGGTTCTCCAAGTTGATTGTTCTATAATTTAGTTGTAATTTTGATTTGGTCAGGGGAAGAGGTTAGCACCGTTTTTACCTTCTCTGCCACCTTGCCTGGAACTTTAAACTCACTTATTAGTTCTAGGAGTTTTTTTGTGTTTCTTGGGAGTTTTCTACAGAGACAATCATGTCATTTGCAAATAGGGACAATTTTATTTGTTTTTTATTTGCAAGTTTTTTATTTCCTTTACATGCCTTATTGCAGTGGCTAAGACCTCCAGGACTACATTGAATAAGAGCAGTAAGAGCAGACATCCTTGCATTTTCCCGAATCTTAGAGGGAAAACATTCAGTCTTTCACTATTAAATATGATTTTAGCTGTAGGTTTTTTTGTAGATTTTCTTTATCAAGTTGAGGGCTTCCCCTCTATTCTTACTTTACTGAGAGTTTTTGTTTGTTATCATCAATGGGTATTGAATTAGCAAATATTTTTGTGATGCTTACAATGTGCCATGGACAGTTCACAATTAACTCTTTTAATTAACTCATTTAATTCTCACAACAATCTTAAGAGGTAGGTACTACCAATATCATCTTCTTTTCAAAGATGAGAAAACTGAGGGACAAAAAAGGTAAATAAATTAAACAAGTTAAAACAGCTAATAAATAGCAATGTCAAAATTCAAACAAGCTATCTAATTTCAGAATCCATGTACTCAATCAGCACCATATGCTACTTTGATCAATTTATATTAGCTTTGGAGACTTCATTTTTGAAATGCAGAGGATAAATCTTAACTCGTTGGGAATATTAAATGAAATAGTACATATACTTGGCATATAGTAAAAGTGCTCAGTGAATGTCATGCACAGTAGTTACTGTAGCCCTATTATTAACTCTCAGGGCTGGAGAGGTGAGTAGAGGCTGTGGTGTATGAATCTGGTCTACAGATGTTTGGAAATAGAGTGAGTCTTTCCAGCTAAGCTGGAAAATGAATCAACTCATTCAAATGTGGAAATAGATCACCCCATTCTAATTTAAAACTGTAGAACATAAATGATTAGAGACAGAGGAACTTAGAGACACGCCCATGCCCACAATGAAGGTTTAAATTATATTTATATCCAGTAAAGAATCTCCAGGATTGAAAGACACCTTGAAAACCCCAGGACATACAAAAAGAGGATATATAAAATCGTTAATGAGAAGTGTAATGTCATAATCATGTCTTTCGTGCAGGGCAGAGTCTATAAGACAAAATATTAAGATCCTTCCTTTCCCAATTTTTACACAAGTAGTTGTTATTTTGGTAAGAATTGGAAGAGGTGCTGAACAGGCTGTATTTGTCTGCAGCTATAATTTCTTTCCTGATTTATTTTCAGGTGTAGATCAATTATTGCCTTCTTAACTCAGGAAGCAAAATGAATAAGGAAATAAAAACACTTTCTATGCTTTTAGCAAATCCCAGGTGTGTGTTCAGTGTTCTTGGAGGAGCTTAACAGGCCTGCTGAGTGAGCAGAGTATTTGAATCAAAATACACAACTGGGCACTCAGAGTATAGCAGGAAAAAAGGGAAAAGCAAAAAGTGAATAGAAATCCTCTTATTCCAAGAGTGATGGCAATTCAGACAGCTTATACACCTGGGTTCCTGCGATGCTCTTTCCATCACAGCCATGAACAGTTTTCTGGACCTTTTGGCTGCTGTCCTTTTCCATCTGCGAAGCTTTTCTTCTGTTTTATGCTACCACCACCTGCTGTCCTATTCCTACCACACAGAATCTGTTTTCCCCCTTTCCAGAAAGAATATGACTGCAAATCCACTATAACAACATCTTTTAAGGAGCTTAAGCAGTGACATAACTCTTAAGGCTTCATTTTAAAAACACAGACTTTAAAAAATAGAAATGTCTTGTTTCAATTGCCTGTAAATAAAGTACCTTTCTTTCTAGGCAGGTGATGATGGAGGGCTGGTTATATGATTTTCACTATAGCAGGAGGAAACAATTGTATAGGTGAACTTTTATTTATTTTTACTTAAGTCTTGTACTCCTTATAACAACTCTGTAAGTTAGGTTCTATTATTATTTCCATTTTAGAAATGAGAGAACCAAGGCCCAAAGAGGTCAAATCACATTCTCAAGGTCAGTATAGTAGATTATATTAGTGTTTACAAGATTAGGTGCTCCTCCCTGTTGACATCAGCCTTGGCCGTGTTACTTGTGGTGCCTCTTCCCCTCTCCATTTACATTGAACTTGGCCATGTAAATTGCCTTATCCTGTGACATATGAACTGAAGTAAAATGTTCTGAACAAAAGCCTGAAATTCATCTCTGAGTTCATCATGTTTTTTTCTCCTTCATCCATGCGGCCAACAGTATTTAAGAGATGAGATGTTCCTTCATAACGGATCAGAGAATAAAGACAGATGGAACAGAACTGAAGCTGAACTGGATGGTACATATAATATGACTGAGAATCAAACAATTGTGATTGTAAGCCACCCAGATCCTTGAGTTGTTTGTTCATATGTCCGTCATCTTTGGCAGTGCAAAAAACAACCACAAGATCTCAGTGGCATTTAGTAATAAACATTTGTTTCTTTCTTTCAAGTTGGCAGATCAATGGGGCAGCCCTGCTCCGTGTGTCTCATTCTAAGGCCCAGGACTGTCCATGGCATGTTATTCTCATGCAATGGCAGAATTGCAAAAGAGAAAGTCCAACTACCAAACTATATTTCAAATGGTTCTACTGGCATCATGTCCTACAAATCCTATTAGATAAAGCAAGTCACATGGCCACGCCAAAGTCAAAAGGGTGGCAAGTATAATTTGTTTTCCATAATGTAATGACAAGAGCATGAATGTTTAATACCATTATTGATGTAATGAAGAATTTAGACAAGTTATTGAATCTACCATGGTTACTAATTCATAACCTAGTTAAGGTGAATGATACTGTCAACAGCTGAAATTCAAACCCTGCAGTCTGGCTTTATATGTTTGTATTTAATTTTTTGAGATATAATTTACATACCATAAATTTCACCCTTTCAAAGTGTACAATTCAGGGCCAGCCGAGTGGCACGGTGGTTAAGCACTGGCTTGGGATGCCAGCGGCCCCGGTTCGGGTCCCACATATGAGGGCCAGTGACACTGTCCTCAAAACAAAAACAAAACAAAACAAAATGTACAATTCAATGGTTTTTAGTATCTTAACAGAGTTGTGCAACTATCTCCACAACTAATTCCAGAACATTTACATCATCCCCAAAAGAAACTGTACCTTTAGCAGTCATTATCCATTGTTTCCTACTAACAACTCCTTGAAACCATCAATCTCCTTTCTCTCTCTATGGATTTGCTTTCTCTAGCGAGTTCACATAAATAAAATCATATAATATGTGGCCTTTTGTGTCTGGCTGCTTTCACTTAGCATAATGTTTTCAAGACACATCCATGTTGTAGAATCTACCAGTATTTCATTCCTTGTTATGGTTGTATAATTTATTCAATAAACAAAATGAATAATGAATACACAAAATGAATAAACAAAATGTGAGAGAGAGAGATGTAACATATGTATATATCTCACATTTTGTTTATTCATTCAACAGTTAGTTAGAAGGACCTATTTGTTGCTTCCATTTCTGTTTCAGTTCTCTTGGGTATATAACTAGGAGTGAAATTACTGGTGTTATGGTAGGTTATCTAATGTATTGGCATACAACTATTTATAGTATCCCCTTATAATTATTTATATTTTGCAAAGTCAGTAGTTATGTAATTCTCTTGCATTCTTGGTCTGAGAAATTTGAATCTTCTATCATTTTTCTTTGTCAATATAGCTAAAGATTTCTCAATTTTGTTATATTTCCAAAGAACCAACTTTCAGTTTTGTTACTTTTCTCTATTGTTTTTCTGTTCTCTATTTCATTTACTCTAATCTTTATTATTGCCTTCCTTCTGCTTGCTTTGAGTTGACTTTGCTCATTTTTTATAGTTTATTAAGGTGGAAGTTTAGAATGTTGATTTGATATCTTTTTTAAAAATACATGTGCTATAGCTGTAATTTCTCTTTTAGCACTCTTACCACTTGATCCCATAAAGTTTGGTATGTTGTGTTTTATTTTCATTCATTTGAAAGTATTGTAATCCCTTTTGCAGTTTTTCCTTTGACCCATTGATTATTTAGAAGTATTTGTTTCAATTTCCACATATTTGCTATTTATTTTAAATTTTACTCCACTGTGGTCAGAGCACATTTTATGATTTAAATTCTTTTAAATTTATTGATTTAATGGCCCAACCTATGGCCTGTCCTATAGAATTTTCCATGTTTGCTTGAAAAACATGCATATTCTGCTGTTGTTGCATAGGGTGTTCTATAGATATATATTAGTTCCAGTTTGTGACTAATGTTGCTCAAGTCTTCTGTTTCCTTTTTAGTCTTCTGTCTGGTCTCTTATTCAATGTGGGTATTGACATTTCCAAATATTATTGTTGAATTGTATTTTTGTATGTAATACTTTTGTTCCCTATCTGATTTAAAAGACAACTGCATAAGTAATAATTACAAATATAAATTGATGGACACACATTGGATAAAGTTGTAATTTGTATGGCAGAAACAGCACAAAGGAAGAGGGAGAGAAAGGAGATATGTAGAATCAATATTAATCCAAACCAGATTTTTTGTTGTTGTTGGGAACTAAGATTTTCTTTCTTTTATTTAATTAAAATTTATGTTAAGTGAAATAAGTCAGTCAGAGAAAGACAAATACCATATGATCTCACTTATATGTGGAATCGGAAAAACTGAATGAATGAGCAAAGTAAACAGAAACTGTCTCATAGATATAGAGGAAAAACAGGGCTGCTAGTTGGGAGGGAGTTGGGGATGAGGGGGAAGGGAAAAAGATTAGACAGCATAAATAGGTAACTACAATATTGCAACAGGGATATGAAAGACAGTTCGGGGAATATAATTAATAATGTTGTAAATATTTTGTGGGGTGTCAGATGGTCATATATAGTGTTAGGGAGACCACTTCATGGATGGAGTAGAGGTTTGATCACTGCACTGTACACCTGAAGCTGAGGTTGTATAATATTGTATACCAACTGTAATTGAATATATAGATAGTCACGGGATGGGGAGTATACTGTGGAAGAGAGTCAAGGGAATTGTAATAGATATGTATGATATGGGGGGGGAAGTGGGGTGGCTAAATGGGGGAGGGGGCTGTCACTCTGAGGGGTAAAAAGTATAACTATTGCACTGTGTTGTACACCTGAAACTAATTAAAAATAAATAAATAAATTTAAAAAACTAAATAAAAATGTAAATCAGTTCTTCAATTGCTAATAAGTTCGTTTCTTAGAAAATTCTTTGGTTTAAAGAAATTAAATAAAAAACTAAATATGAAAAAAAAATTATTGGGGTGACAATTGTTAGTAAAATTACATAGGGTTTAAGTGTACAATTCTGTACTACATCATCTATATGAGGTCTGACAATTGAGTTATTGAACTCATCATAGAAAAAGTGCTACACACCTCATTGCTGAATATCACCTTGGTCACTTTCAAAGTACTCCCCTTGGGAAGCTATGCACTGATGCCAGTGCCTAGTCCACCCTTGAAAGCAATTTTGGAACTCTTTTCCTAGAATGGCCATCAGAGCTATCCTTGTATTACCCTTGATGTCCTGAATGTCATCAAAATGTCTTCTTTTCAATGTCTCCTTTATCTTTGGGCAAAGAAAGAAGTCACTGGGGGCCAGATCAGGTGAGTAGGGAGGGTGTTCCAATACAGTTATTTGTTTACTGGCTAAAAACTCTCTCACACACATTGCCACATGAGCTGGTGCATTGTCGTGATGCAAGAGCCATGAGTTGTCGGCAAAAAGTTCAGGTCATCTTAGCTTTTTCACACAGCCTTTTCAACACATCCTAATAGTTAACTGTTTGTCTAGTTGGTACAGATTCATAATGAATAATCCCTCTGATATCAAAAAAGAATAGCAACATCGTTGCAACAAAGTTCACAAACTTAATTGTCAGTCTTCATGTATATTACGTGTTCACTATCCAGAGTCAGTGCTCCTTCTACCACCATATATTTGACCCCATTTACACTCTTCTACCACACCTCTCCCCTGTACCTTCTGGTAACCACTAAACTATTGTTTGTGTCTATGAGGTTTTTTTCTTCATTTGTTTGTCTTGTTCCTTTGTTGCTTTCAGTTTTCTATCCCACATATCAGTGAAATCATATGGTTCTACACTTTTTCTGTCTGAATAATTTCACTTAGCGTAATAATCTCAAGATCCATCCATGTTGTTGCAAATGGGACTATTTCATCTTTTCTTATGGCAGAATAGTATTCTGTTGTGTATACCCTGAGCTAGATTGTTATGGTAAGATATTATTACAATTCCCTGGGCAACCATTATGAAAATAAATTTTAAAATATCATAAAGTATATGACATCAATATTAAAATAGTGGGTGCTAAAATATCTATTTAACATAAAAGAAAGTACTAATGGAGGGATAAATTTAAAAATAAAACATATAGAAAACAAATCACAAATGACAGTTGTGTATCTTCACCATATCACTAATTACACTAAATGTTAGTCAATTAAACACTCAAATTAAAAGGCAGAGGTTTGCAGAATCCATACAAAATACATGATACAACTATATACTGTTTATGAGACACACTGTAGGTTCAAAGACACAAGTAGATTGAACATAAAAATATAGAAAAAGATATGCCATGAAAACAGTAACCAAAAGAGAGCTGGAGTGGCTATGCTAATGTGAAATAAAATAGACTTTAAGACAAAGTCATTATTCGAGCATTTTATAATGATAAAAGTGTCAATCACTCAAGAAAATATAACTCTTATAAACATTTGCACTGACAGGAGAGATCCAAAATGCATGCAACAATTTTATTTTTTGAAACAAACTTAATTTTTAAAGCAGTTTTAGGTTCTCAGCAAAATTGAGCAGAAAATATGGAGAGTTGCCTTATCCTCCTTGCCCCCACACCATGCACAACCTCCCCTACAGTCAATATCCCACACCAGATTGGTTCATGTGTTACAATCTTACATTGAATTTATCATCTCAAGTCCATTGTTTACGTAGGGTTCACTCTTGTGTATTCTATGAGTTTTGACAAGTATGAACCATTATATCATACAGAATATTTTCACTACCCTAAAAAATCCTCTGTGCTTTGCTGATTTATCCATCATTCCCTCCCACCTAACCCCTGGCAACCACTGATGTTTTTACTGTCTCTATAAGTTATGCCTTTTCCAGGGTGTCATAGAGTCAAAATACATAGTATTAGCCTTTCAGATTGGTTTCTTTCACTTAGTAATACGCATTAAGGTTTTTCCATGTGTTTTCATGGCTTGAGGGCTCATCTTTTTTTTTTAATTATTAAAGATTTTATTGGGGAATTGAGGGAGGGGAACAGCATTGGGGAATCGGAGAAGAGTAACGGACAAGTTGCTGTCCTTCTGTTCTTCAGTCTAGCTGTGGAGGACACCGCTTCACTGGCCCAGGTTGGTATTATCGTTGCGCTCTTCCGGGTGAGGCAGTCGTTTGCTGCCCATTGGACAGCTGCTCACGGTGGCTCACAGCAGCTCATGAAAGCTCATACCAGTTGCCGGCCAGCCTCACTGCAGCCTTCGCCAGAGACTCACAGCAGCCCAGCTCCAGGTCAAGCTGTTGTTCACCATCCTAGCTGTAGATGGCACAGTGTCACTGGTCCTCTATGTGGGATCGGAACCTGTGCCCTGCTACTCAGAGCTCGCATCCCAAGCCAACTCCTAACCAAAGCGCCACTCGGCCGGCCCAAGGACTCATCTTTTAAGCACTGAGTAATATTCCATTGTCTGGATGTACAACAGTTATTTAATTATTCAATAACTGAAGGACATCTTGGTTGCTTCCAAGTTTTGGTAATGATGACAAAAGCTGCTATAAATACCTATGTGCAGGTTTTTATGTGGACATAAGTTTTCAACTCCTTTGGATAAATACCAAGGAGTGTGATAACTACATTTATTTTTGTAAGAAACAACCAAATAATCTCCCAAAATGGATGTACCATTTACATCCCTCTAGTATTGAATCAATGTTCCTGTTGCTCCACATCCTCATCAATATTTGGTGTTACCAGTATCCTGGATTTTGGCAGCTCTAATAGGTATGTAATGGTATCTCATTGTTGTTTAAATTTGTAATTCCCTAATGACCTAATTCTCTAATGTTGAGCTTTTTTTCAGATGATTATTTGCCATCTGTATATCCTCATTGCTGTGGTGTCCATTCAGATTTTTTACACATTTTTAATTGGGTTTTTTTTTCTTATTGTTGAGTTTTAAGTGTTCTTTGTAACTCTGTTCATTTTTCTTCATTCTTTATTCTTTTTAGTCCTCAGACTGGATAATATCAATTGACTTTAATTCCCTGGTTCTTCTGACTAATCACATTTGCTGGTGAGCTCCTCTAGTGAATATTTCATTTCAGTTATTCTGTTTTTATCCCTAGAATTTCCATTTGGTTCTTTTTTAAATATATAATTTATGTCCCTTTATTGATATTTATGAGGTATTTTTCTTATATAGTTTTTTAGTTCTTTAGACGTAGTTTTCTTTAGTTCTTAAATATATTTAAAATAGCTAATTTTAATTAATTGTCTAGTAAATCCTACATCAGAACTTTCTCAAAGACATTTCTAGTCATTAATTTTTTCCCTGTGTATAGATCATAATTTCTTGTTTTTTTTTTCTGCATGCTTCATATTTTTTTGCTGCAAAATTGGAATTTTAAACAATATAATGTAGCAATTCTGGAAATCAGATCTTCTCCCCTCCCAGAATTTGTTGCTGTTCCTGTTTGCTGTTGTTGTTGTTATATGTTTGTTTAGTGATCTTTCTGAATAAATTATATAAAGTCTATATTCTTTTTTGTGTGTGGTCTCTGAAGTCTCTGCATCTCTTGGGAGATGTCTTATTAAAATACTCCCTCTCTAACCTCAAGTCCTACCACAGAATTCATACAATTTACCCCATACAACTCAGCCACACTGATTTGTACTTAAGTGGGAGATTAGTAATGCACAGTGGTTAAGTATTAAAGAAGAAAATAATGGTCTGAAATCAATTACCTCATTTTGTACCTTAAGACACTAAATGCCAATGATACATCTGATAAGGGGTTAATATCCAAAATTTTTAAAAGCTCATACAACTCAACACCAAAAACACCCCAAACAACCCAATTAAAAAACAGGCAGAGGGGCCGGCCAAGTCGCACGTTGGCTATGAGCTGGCTTGGAATGCCAGCAGCCCCAGTTCTGATCCCACATATGAGGGCCAGTGACACTGCCCTCTACAGCTAAGATGGTGAACAACAGCTCCACCTGGAGCTGGGCTGCTGTGAGTCTCCAGGACGGCATAGCTGCAGCCCCTGCTGCAGTGGGCTGCCATAGGCTACAGTGAGTGGCCAGCAGCCAGTGTGAACGGCTGGCAGCTGATGTGAGCTGCCAACAGCCACTGTGATCAGCTGTGCAGAGGCCGGATACCGATCCGCCTCATTCGGGAAGAGCACAATGATGATACCAACATGGGCCAGTGAAGCAACGTCCTCTACAACTAGACTGAAGAACAAAAGGACAGCAACTTGTCTGTACCCCTTCCCAGTTCCCCTACACTGTTCTCCTCCCCAAAATCCACAATAAAATTAAAAAAAAATGGGCAGAGGACATGAAGAGACATTTCTCTAAAGAAGACATACAGATGGCCAATAGACATATAAAAAGATGCTCAGTGTCACTAATCATTAGGGAAATGCAAATAAAAACCACAATGAGATACCACTTCACTCCTGTCAGAGTGGCCATCATCAATAAATCAACAAACACAAGTGCTGGCAAGGATGTGGAATAAAGGGCACTCTCGTGCACTGTTGCTGTAATTGCAAATTGGTGCAACCATTATGGAAAACAGTATGGATGTTCCTCAAAATATTAAAAATAGAACTACCTTATGACCCAGCAATTCTATTCCTGTGTATTTATTCAAAGAAATCCAAAACACTCATTCAAAAAAATATATGCACCCCTGTGTTTATTGCAGTGCTGTTCACAATAGCCAAGATCTGGAAACAACCGAAATGCCTATCAATAGATGATTGGATAAAGAAATTGTGATACATTTATACAATGGAATATTACCTTGCTATAAGGAAAGAATGAGATCTTACCATTTGCAACAACATGGATGGAGAATAGTATGCTAAGTGAAATAAGCAGACTGAGAAAGACAAGTACCATATGATCTTTTATATGTGAAATCTAAAGAACTAAATAAATGAGCAAACAATACAGAAATCAACTCAGAGATACAGAGAAAAAAACCGATGGTTGCTAGATGGGAGAGGCGTTGGGGGATGGGAGAGAAGGTGAAGGGATTAAAAAGTACAAATTTCTAGTCACAAAATAGTCACAGGGATGTGAAATACAATATGGGGAATATAATCAATAATGTAAAGACTATGTAAGGTGTCAGATGCGCACTGGACTTACCAGGGGGATCACTTCATGGACTGTGTAGATGCCTGACCACTGTGCTATACACCTGAAGCTGAAGTAGAACGATACTGAATGTCAACTTCAATTATATATATTCATGGGATATAAAGTACAGCATGGGATGTAAAGTACAGCATAGGGAATATAGTCAATGGTATTGTAACAGATATATGCAAAGTCAGAGGGGTAATAGACTTGGAGGAGGTTATCACTTGGTGAGGGTTGTAAATGGCTAATCATTCTGTTGTTTTGTACACCTGAAACTAATATAATAAAAAAAATTTTTTAAAGAAACTAGAAAAAAAAGAGCATAGAAATCCCCAAAGTATGTGTAAGAAAGAACAAAATAAACATCAGAGCAGCAATCAATAAAATAGAGAATAAGTAAACAGTAGAGAAAATCAATGAAATCAAAAGTTGGTTCATTGAGAACATCAATAAAATTGATAAACTTTTATATAGCTTGTTCAGGTAACACACACACACACACACACACACAAATTACCAAGTCAGAAATGAGAGGGACTGGTTGAGTGGCTCAGTTGGTTAAGAGTTAGCTTAAAAGCGCAAGCTCTGAGCAACAGGGCCCCCAGTTCAATTCCTACATAGGCCAGTGAGCTGCGCCTGAGCTGAGCTGTCTCTGAGCTGCCAACAGGTGGCAGGATGGCTCAGCTGGTGAGAGCATGTGCTCCTAACAACAAGACTGCCTGCTCTATGGTGGGCTACACCCGCCTGCAACTAAGACTGACCTTGGCACCTTGAGCTGAGCTGCCGCCTGGATGTCTCAGAGCATAGAGCGTGCGCTCTTAACAACATGGCTGCTGGTTCAACTCCCGCATGGGATGGTGGCTACGCCCACCCGCAACTAAAATTGAACACAGCACCTTGGCTTAGAGGTCATGAGCTGCCAATGGGCAGCCAGATGGCAACTGGCACCCTCCACAATGAAGATTGAAGAACAACTTGGCTGGTCCCCTTCCTCAATTCCCCAACACTGTTCCCCTCCCCTAATTCCCCCATTTTTTTAAAGGAATGAGAGAGGGGACATCATTACAAGTGGTGTCGTAGATGTCAAGTGGAAGAAGTGTGTCAAGGTAGGAAGTGCTGTGTCACATGCTCCTGATAGGTCAAGAAATATGAGGATTCAAAAATGACATTGGGAGGGCCGGCCAAGTGGCGCGGTGTTTAAGCGCTGGCTTGGGAAGCCAGCGGCCCCGGTTCAGGTCCCGCATATGAGGGAGGGCCAGTGACACTGCCCTAAAAAAAAAATGACATTGGTGGAATTCACTTATGACCTTGATAAAACTAATTTTGGCAGAGTCATGGGGACAAAAGTCATAGTGAATCAAGTTTAAAACAGAAATGAGAGAATAATTTGAGTCCATGAGTATAGACAACTCTTTTCAGGAATTTTGCTACAGAAGGGAGCAAAGACGTAAGGCAATATGTAGAAGAGGAAGTAAAGTGAAGAAAGAATATTCTTTTTCAGATGGGAGAAATAACATGATTGTATGCTAACGCGAATGATCCATTAGAGAGAAAATCTGACAATGCAGAAGGGAGAGGGGAGAATTGTTAGGGTCATGTCTTTGAGTATGCAAGGAGAGTAGAATCTACTATGTATGAGGAGACATTGTCCTTAACCAGTAGCACAAATGACTCATCCGTAATAACTGGAGATAAGGCAAAATATAAAGGTACAGAATCTGCAGGTAGGTGTATATATGTGGCACTGTTAACTTGTGGATTATCTCTTCCAATTACTTGAATTTTCTCAAGAAAATAGAAAACAAGGTCATTAGCTGTGAAAGATGATGGAAGAGGATGTATTAGAGGTTTGAAGAGGCAGAAGATTTCTAAAGTATCTTTCAGTTCTGACATTCTTCTGTGATCTTTAACCACAGAATGAAATACAGAGGAGCCTTTACATTTTTCCCCCTTGGAGGGAAAAGCAAATTCTTTCTGTATAAGACCCATAGCAAAAAACTATATGGGATTGTATGTGATATCAAAAAAAAATTAGAAATAACCTAAATATCCATTAGCTGCAGAAAAGGCTAAATAAATGATGACCCATCCACATTATGGAATAGTATGTAACAGATTACTAGAATAAAGTAGACCTATGTTTGTCGACATGGAATGATCTCCAAGGCTTGTAAGGAAGTGGGGTAGACACCCTCTTTACTTCCCATTGCTACTCTCTCCCTCCCTTAAAAAATCCCTCAGCTTTGAATCTTGTGATCAGACTAAACCCTTCACCCCCTTCATATTGCTGTTGTTCATGGACCCCCACATTTTGCTGACATAAAGTGAGCATCATTCTCTAGTTAAATACAAACACCAGGGAGCAGGTATTAGATCACTTTGTTTCTTTTGCAAACAAAGAGGCCCCAGAGGAGTGAAAAGATGCAAGCCAAAATAGGAAATTAATTATACTATACAGAAATTGTTGCCTATATGCAAAAGTCACACCTCTCAAACTAGATTTCTGAGGATTTTAAACTGCAGTATCCTCATAAAACAGAGTTAAAACAGGGAAATAGGAGAGTAAGAGTTGGGAACCAAAAAGGAAGCATTCTTTTCACACAGGAAGTTCTTTATGATGGGGTTTTTAAAGATGTCTTAATGTCTTATTGGATCAATTTACTTAAAGTAATAAATACTATTTAATGGAAAAAGCATTGATCATGTGAAGTTAATGTTGTTTTTATTGTTTTATTTCAAATTTTCCTGACGTTCTTAGGTCAATTATAGTTTGTGCTTCTGTCCTTCCTATCATTTGAAAGCATAAAAACAATACATAATTTGAATGATAAGAAAATATTTGTAAGCATTTTAAAAATATAAATGACAATATGATAATGTGAACAGGGACGATAAAGGAGGAGGAAAAAAACAGGGAAGGAGGAGGTAGCAGAGAAAAAAAAGGATAAAGAGGACAAGAGGCAATGACAGGAATCTTCTGTGCTTTAGAGAAAGAAGTCAACTACAGAATCAAGCATAGTAATATTACAAAGTGGACTTCTGGAGTAGATTTCCTCACTTTCTTTTATAAGCTTATAATTTCTTTTTACACTGTCAAACCTTTTTGAAGAATATGATACTACTTCTAGCTTGTAAATTCCTTGAGGGCACATGCCGTATCTTATAGATCTTTGTATCTCACATAGCATCTAGACAATTTACTAGCCACAATGGAGGTACTCAATAAATACCTGTGGAAGGAATGACTGCAGAAGCTGAGGGATATTAAGCATGTTTAAAAGAAATAAAAAAGTAGCTTAATAAAATTTAAAATGCATTTTCCCACATTATTTTAGGTTGTGAATCCATACATTTCAAAGTAAATTTAATCTATATTTTGCCAAATCATTTATATTTTGTTTATTTATATGTTAACTTTTAAAATTATTTAATATGCATTGAAACTTTTATGGCTCATTAAAACTTTCATTTTTATGTGTTTCCCTAACTTCATTTTGAAAGTTTTAAAACTGCAAAAATTTTGGGCCGGCCAAGTGGCTCATTGGTTAAGAGCTAGTTTTGGGACACCAGCGGCCCCGGTTCGGATCCCACATATGAGGGCCAGTGACACTGCCCTCTACAGCTAAGATAGTGAACAACAGCTCCACCTGGAGCTGGGCTGTGCGAGCCCCGGTGACGGTGTAGGCTACAGCCCCTGCTGCAGTGGGCGGCCATAGGCTACAGTGAGTGGCTGGCAGACACCGTGAGCTGCCAAGAGCCGCGGTGAGCGACCATCCAGAGGCCGGCGACCCATCTGCCTCATCCTGGAAGAGCGCAATGATGATACCAACATGGGCTAGTGAAGCAACGTCCTCCACAATTAGACTGAAGAACAAAAAGACAGCAACTTGTCTGCTCCCCTTCCCCCATTCCCCAACGCTGTCCCCTCCCCCAATTCCCCAATAAAATCTTTTTAAAAGATTAATAAATAAAACTGCAAAAATTTTTAAAGAATATAGCCTTCAACTAAACTAATCCATTGTTAATACTTTGCAAATCTATTTTATAGAGTTATTATATAGAAAAAGTTTCTTTTGGAGCCACTTTAATAATACAAATAATGTTGAAGTTCTTTTTTTTTGGAGAAAAGAAAGGGTATTTCATCAACTCTGATGATGAAGTCAAACCTCAAACATGTCCAAGACTTTAAGACCTTGATGAAAGAGATTGCCAGGCCTACTTTAACTCACAATTTTACATCAACCTGAGGCAAGTATAACTAAAACAGTTATTTATTTATTTATTTTTGAGGGCAGTGTCACTGGCCCTCATATGTGGGACCTGAACCGGGGCCGCTGGCTTCCCAAGCCAGCGCTTAACCACCGCACCATTCAGCCGGCCCAAAACAGTTATTTTTTGACATTCACATAAAGCATGGATATATTTTTAAATGAAAACATGGGTTATGTTTGTTATAAATCCGTATAATTTTAATTCATGGATGTAACATACATATTCATCTTCTAATTGGTGGTATATATTTAGTTCGATTTTTTATAAAGATAAATATGTGATTTAGCACAGAACAAGCACAAAAGCATTCCATGTTGTTTTTATGTTAACTACGTTATAGGATAAAATTTGTAAATCTAGAATTAAGTATGACATTTGTACTCTGCATGTCAAGGTTGAATTCTAGGCAAGGTAATCAACATTTGAATCCACAGCATATATATCCTGGGAATTAGCCAAACACTTGAGCTAGTTTCCTACAATGAGATTGTCTTTGCTCAGAATGCCTTTCTAGTTTATCTTTCAATAACATAAAATTAAAATTTAGAAATTCGCAATTTGTGTCAGCTGAATTTTGGTGCCCCAATTTTTCATACACAAATTAGGGAAACATCAGGGCCAGCCGAGTGGCGCGGTGGTTAAGCGCTGTCTTGGGAAGCCAACGGCCCTGGTTCGGGTGCCACATATGAGGTCCAGTGTCACTGCCCTCAAAAAATAAATAAATAAATTAGGGAAACATCATTATATATCATATGTATCAGTTTTAAGGAATAAAAATATTTATTTGTTCTTCACAGTTCCACAAAGTGTTTTCACTAACATTACTTCATTAGTTCTCCACAGTATTCCTATGAACAAGTTAAGGATGTAGGGTGATTGATCTGGAAATGTTTTATCTCATGAAAAAATTGAAGAATTAGGCATTTTTCAGAACGGTAGATTCAGAAAGATGGAAATTCTTCACATATGCTAAATGCTGCCTCGAGGAAGAGGAACCATATTTATTACATTGCTTCCAGGACAGAACTAAAACTAGTAAGTGAAAAATAATAGCAATAATAATAAAGATCAATTTCAACATACATGATGTGCTGGGTATCTTATAATTAGTACTTCATATACATTCTTTCATTTAACAATGGAAAAGATATTATACCCATTTTACAGATGAGGAAGTTGAAGCTTTCAGAGTTTAGGTAACTTGCCTAAGGTAGTACAGATAATCAGTGGTAGTGCAGGGGTTTGAATATGTGCCTGACTTCCAAACCAGTGACCTCATCCTCTATGCTATAATTTCTTTTCTTTCTGCCATATTGCCTATATATTAGGAATGGAATTACCTGAAGGAGTCATTCCAGAACGATTTAGGGGTAACTGAGAACTATCTAGGGGATATTAACTACTGATTGCCATGTAAACTAGTTCTGAACTAAATGTTGGCTTAAACTGAACACTGTAACTGAGTTCGGGAGAACCTAGGGCATTCTGAGCATTCTGGGGGGGAAAAAAAAGCATTGACATTTGTCCTGGAAAAGAACAAGAGGTAGAAGCTAAATAGTTCCTAGAGGTTAAGAAGACAAGATGGCACCAAGAAGCCACATGAGTAAAGAGCAATAAAGAAGCTAAGTACCACCACCCATCTAGTTCCTCAAGTCCAAACGTATTAGTCATCTTTAATTTGTTCCTCCTTTTTCACTTAACCTCCTTCAATCTGGTTCGACAGGAAGTCCCATCAACTCTGCCTCCAACATATTTACGAAAGCCCTCCATTTCTTCCTTCCCCACCACCCTAGTTTAGGTCTTCCTCATGTCCCATGTCAATGACTACAAAAGCCTCTAGATGGTCTTGCTGACTCCAACCTTTACTCTTACAGTATATTCTTAACAAGCCAGAGTGATCTTGTGAAAATGTCAACCAGATCATGCCACTCCTCTGCTCATTTTCAGAGATTCCTCACTGTTCTTAGGAAAAAGACAAACTCCTTCCCAAAACCTACAAAGTCCCCACATGGACTGGCCCCCATCTGCCTCCCCAGCCTCCTCTCACCCCACGCTCACCCTTGCTGTCTGCACATGCCAGGCAATGTAGCGTAATGATTAAGAACTTGGACTGTGGAGTTAGACTGCCTGGACTTGAATTCTGACTCAACCACTTAGTAACTGTGACGTTGGGCAACTTAAGCTTTCTGTACCTCAATTTCTCCCATCTGTAAAATGGAAATAATGACAGTGCTTAGCTTATAGATATTAACTCACTTATGTGAGAGAACTGAGTTTGCGTAGGAAAATTCTTCAAATAGTGCCTGGAATATAGTGAGCATTGTTATTTTTATGACCAGCTCAGTCCTGCCTCAAGGCATTTACAGTTGCTATTCCTTCTGCTTGGAATGTTCGTATCCCAGGTCTTTAGCAAGCATCTTCTTTAAGACCTCAGAAAAAAATATCATCTTATTAGAAAAGCACCCCTGACCTCGCCCATCCCAATCAAATCAACTCTACCATAATACCTGATTTTATTGCCTTCATGGCATTAAAATTTGTTAAATGAATGAATAAACATACCTGTCTTCTTAGAGACTACATTATAATGTAGCTAGAAGGGGAATTGGAGCCTTGTAAATTTCCGTGAAACTTTTACTGGGATTAAAGGATCAGAAATCTCTGTTTTTAAGCTGCTTGTTGATTCTATAATTGTTTCCTTTTTATTTCTCCTTAGAGATTAGTAAAGTTCTCTTGGAAAATGTCAGCTCTCTTAGCTGTGCTAAGGGCAAACACAGAAAGAGATTTTTATATTTAACTGGGCCTAAGTCAGAGGGACTAGAAAGGAGTAGCATGAGAGTAGCATGAGGAATCTAAGGGAGAGACCCCCAGGAGAGTGAGGCAGAAACAAGGACTGAGGGCACAGCTACAGCTGTCATGCTTTACAGGCAATTGTTTTAATAAGGATGGCTGAGCCCTTACCACCCCATCTGTCCAAGCTGTGGCACAGGAGTCCTGCAATGAAGGTGAGATCTTGACACACTGCTAGGCCCACAATAGGCATGCAGTAACTAACCATAGCTCATGCTTATTACTTGCCTATTGTGTGCCAGGCACTGTGCTAAGCTCAGACTGTGCATGATCTTATTTCATCCTCACATGGATCTTTTGAGGGTCATTTTACAGAGGAGGAAACTGAGGTTCAGGGAGGCTAAGTGACTTCCCTTGGGTCATATAGGATTTAAATCCAAGTCTATGCTCTCAACAGCCTCCCTATTTGATGAATAATGAATCGCCAAGTTCCTTGCTGACTATAAGATTGTAAATTTTACAGGATTGAACCAAAAAAAGAAAACAATTTGTCTCAAAATCTGTAGAATATTTGTTCTCAACCAGAGATGATTTGGGCCCAAGGGGACATTTGGCAATTTCTGGAGACACTGTTTGTTGTTATGATTCAGAGTTCCGAGGCAAGGATGGTGGTGGCTGCTACTGGCATTTAATAGGTAGAGGCCAAGGATGATGCTAAAGATCCCAGGATGTACAGCACAGCTTTCCACAACAAAAACTACATAGTGCAAAATGTTAAAAGTGATAAGGTTGAAAAACCCTGCTATTGAAAGAATGTTCAAAGGCAAAAAAGGGACTATGTTTCATTGGAAGAATGTATAAGATAGAATGGAACAGTTCTAGCTACCATTTTTTATTTTCCCTTCATAATAGACCAGTTCAAAAATTAAACATAAAGTCAGCCTTTTGTAATTTATTAATGTGGGTCAAAATGAGCTACCCCCTCTGAGAATTATCATTCTCCAAGTAGAATGAAGCAAAAATGTTGAACTACAGGAGTGACCACCCATGATTTTATACACCAATTTACTCCATTAATTCACATTAATCCAGGGTGGCAGAGAGGGTTCAAAAATCTGTCTGAGCTCACAACTCTGGGCCAGTCCTGACCTCTCGAACCATCTTACAGAAGTTAGCTTCTACAACAGCTTCAGACACTGTGGTCCTAGTTCCATGAATGGTAGCTTCAATTTTGATTAAAATTCTTTAGCTACAGTCATATTTCCTTTTGCCTTTGTGGTGAAACCATGTGAGATAAATGAATGCATCAGCACACACAAGAGTAAGGGGATGGGACTCTGATAATTCTAAGCTATTCACAAAGTGTTTCCATAATTGTGAATTCAGGGCACAGTTTTGATGCCCAGAAACAAATGGTTTCAAAAACTCATCTTAACGCTCTTTTTCCAAAAGGTTGATGATAACTATTGCTTTGTTAAACTTTATGAATTACATTTCAAAAGAGAAAATGCCACTCTAATCCACTTTCTATTGATGACAGCAAGATTAACTGTTTGCATCAAACTCATGTCTCTCCCACAATGACTAACAAAGTGTAAGTGTTGCCCAGGGATCCACCAGCTCATTAAAAAGGTCCATGTTGCAAATACCAATCTGGTAACCTTCTATTAGCTTCTAGAACAAATACAAATAAGTAGATTATGTCCTTTATCCCCTCTCTCTTTGTATCTGTAGTTACATGTGTGGAATAGAATGTGATGAAATAGATTTTAAGGAAATAGTAGCATACAGAAATTTTGCTGCTGAGGAAAACACTTGGTATAAGAAATACAAGTGGGCTGGCTGAGTGGCGTGGTGGTTAAGCGCTGGCTTGGGAAGCCAGCGTCCCCGGTTCGGTCCCACATACGAGGGCCAGTGATACTGCCCTCAAAAAAAAAAAGACTTATCCAAGATAACACAGTCGGTGAGTAGCAGAGTCTATATTGGAACAGTAATGCTCTGATACCGAGTTGTTTGTTTAAAAAAAAAAAAAGAAATACAAGCACCAATAAAAAGGTACTGCCATATAGTGTGGGGATGGAGTCCATGGAATTGTAATAGATATGTATGATATCAGGAGTGGGGGGCAGTGGATGGGGGGAGGGGGAGTCACTTTGTAAGGGGTGCAAAGGATAACTATTATACTATTACATTGTTTTGTACATCTGTAACTAATAATAAAAAGTAAAAACATTAAAAAGTAATTACTAAAAAAAAAAAAAAAGGTACTGCCAAGGTCTGGGAGTTGGGGAGAATGGGGAGTAATGATTTACTGGGTACAGGTTTTTATTTTGGGTTGATGAATATATATATATATATATATATATATATATATATATATATGTTTGTCTGCTTTGGTTTTAGTATGAATGGATTATGATTGAATTTAGTAATAAATTATTTTTTTAATTTTACTATCTTAGTCATGTTGAAGTGTACAATTCAATGGTATTAAGTAAATTCATATTATTGTGCAACCATGATCACTATCCTTGATGAACATGTTTCATAATTAGATATTTGTGGTGGTTGCACAACATTGTAAATCTACTAAATACCACTGAATTGTTCATGGTTAATTTCATGTTATGTAAATTGTACCGTAATTTTAAAAAGATGTATATATGTGGCTATTGAAATGTGTGGTTATATAATGTACATTGAACTTGGTATTCACAGGGTTAACCTGCATCTTCATCATCACACAATGCCTCGTGCATGTTTGCATACTTAAGGTGTTTATGCAGATTATCATTTCCTCCTACTTTTTGATAAAACAAGATTTAAGCTAATAAAGGTAACCAAATTACCAAGAAATATAATCCAAGAATATTAAAAATGTGTGATTGAATTTTAAATTATCGGTGAACCTAAGTACTGAGAATGCAAGATGTGTTCTGAATGTTTAAGTCAATTCCAGTTCTTCGGTTCTGTAATAAACAGCAGTAGGTCTTTCACGCATGGAGATGAATAGGGTTTTTCCTACCTTGCATGTGTGTATCATCTGAAAGAAAAGAAACAGTACTCTATGAAATAAGTGACCTTTCTATTTATTGTAAATCACTTCTGAGTTGCTTTAGACAGCTGGCTTTTGTCCTTTCTATTTATTGTAAATCACTTCCGAGTTGCTTTAGACAGCTGGCTTTTGTCCAGGTGTCTTGTTTATCTCTCCCTGTGTTACAGTGATAACAACCATTCTGAAAACCCCATCTGCAAAACCAGGTGGGAAACTAACACAGTTACTACATTCCTCTAGAGCCCCCTTTTAAAAGGCCTTCAATAGAAATAGATAAACCCTTTCCAAGGCCAACATAACTCTCCTGGGGTTTTTGGTATTTCCAGAGAGGTCCCTAAGTTGATAGATAGAAATAAATTGTTTTGTATACACATAAGACAAAAAGAAAAGTAGAACCAAGTAACTCAGTGGGCCAGCTAACAAATCTTGGCGAGATACAGATGCGTGCGCGCACTCGCGCACGAACGCCCACGCAGCCAATCTATAAAGCCTGGGGCCTTCCCTCAGGCTGGTTTGTTTCTACTCCCTTTTTTCTGCAGGGATATTCGTGTTGGGGAGGACACCAGAGGCAAAATTGGAAGTGTTTGCTCCCTTTCACCAGCAACCCCAGCTAGGAGCTCCCGACTTCCCCTTTCCTCTCCCTCCCTTCATCCCAAGAATGGCCCCGACATCACCCCTCCCCCAAATCCTCCATCTCTCCCCCAAATCTGATCGATGCCTACGTCGAGTTAGTTCCTTGGAAGAAGTCATCTTGTTATTGCGTGTGAGCCAGTCTACACGGGAGTGGGGGAGGGGTGGTGGGCGCGGTAATGACACCTCACAGCAATCACAAACAATGATTATTAGATTGTATTTAATTTTTAATGAATCAAGAGAAATAAGGCCATTTTCGTTTACATTGGACCCCTTTCCTTTCCGTGGGCATCTCTTGCCAGCGCGGATCATCCCCACCTCCCCAGAGCCTCACAGCTCTAAGGCGAGCAAGGAGTCCCCAGATAACTATTTAGTATAAACAAACCGTGCGGCTTTAATGGAATTACCTCAGCCTGCTAGTAAATAATTTATAGTAGGCAGTAAATAAAATATGGTTCTATGTCTTTAAAAGAGTTGTCAAGTGGAAAACACCCACCAGAGAGACGTAAACCCTGAAGATTGCCACGCTTAAAGACGCCGGTTGGGATTGAGAGTCAAGTAAAAGACAACATGTTTTTATACCCTGAAAGAAGGCGTTGTTGCTGCCAGAGCCAAAGGTGGCAGCTCTCAGGGAAGGTTCCCACGGGGAGAAGGGAAGAGACCTAACGTCTTTTTCACTTAGCCGAGGGGCAAGGGGTTAAAATGCAAAGGAAAGGGGGCTGCACTTTCTGCGTAATGCCTTCCATTTGAAAGCCTAGACGCTTTCAAATTCGTTATCACACTTAATCCTCGCCACCACTCTTCCAGTAAGACCAGGCCAGGAACACGATTCCCATTTTGCAGATGGATTAAAAAAGGCTCTGAGGGAAAAATCAGGGTTGCTAATTGGGAGGGGAATGGGGATGAGGGAGAAGGGGAAGGGATTAGACAGCAAAAATAGGCAACTACAATATTGCCACTGGGATATGAAAAACAGTTTGGGGAATATAATTAATAATGTAAATATTCTGTGGAATGTCAGATGCTCATAGGTCTTGTTAGGGAGACCATTTCATGGATGGAGTAGAGGTTTGATCACTGCACTGTATTACTAAAGCGGAGGTGGTATACCTACTGTAATTGAATATATATAGATAGTCACGGGATGTGGATTATACTGTGGAAGAGAGTCAGAGGAAGAGTAATAGATATATATGATATGGGGGGAGTGGGGTAGCGAATTGGGGTTGGGGGGTTGTCACTTTGAGGGGTAAAATGTATAACTATTGCACTGTGTTGTACACCTGAAACTAATTAAAAATAAATAAAAATTAAAAAAAAGGCTCTGAGGCTAAGAGATAGCCTCAGAGCTGCCTGCTGGGGACTACTAAATAGCATGCAGGTGTTCACGTCTCTGCAACTCCTATCAGTTCTTTCCTGCGGCGGCCCCAGGAGTAACTGGTGCCCCCCAACACACACACTCACACTGTCCAGCCCAGCACACTTGCTCAGTTTTACAACTCCTTGGCATCTCTTTTGTTGTCAGTGACCTGAGGACCCCCTAAATAAATTTTCTGCCCCTTTCTTCCCTGCATCACTCCCGCCCGTGGAAGGCACATCCCCAGTTCAGAGAGGAGGACAGATTTATGAGCATCTCCTCAAGGTTACCCCCAAGACAACCTTGACCGTGAAACCAGAATCTTGAACACTTGACCTAAATTTCCAAGGGCATCTGTTTCCGTCTGTAATTGTCACCAGGCTTCATTTGAAATTCGATCCTGTGTCACTAATGGTATTAACAGGAGCTGAGGTCCAACCTTCCAACGGGAGACTGTTGCATATGATTTTACTTCCAAACGAAAGTAAATCAGTTTCTATAAACCTGCAGCAACCCCCTCCTCGAGTACAATAAAACTGTTGTCACAATCAATAAATCTCTGGTTTGGGGCAATGAAAATTAGATAACTGTTCTCTCTCTTTCTGGCTCTTCCCGCCCCCCTACCCCCATGAGACAAAGCCACTATTCAAAGAATGGGGCTTCTTGTTAACTACTTCTGAAGTCCCTCGCTGTACCCGGCGCCTTTCAGACACGCACCTTTCAGTCATCGAGAAAACCAGACGTTTAATTACGGTGACTTTTGTTCGATCATTAGGGATAATAAGGACAACCTTTTCGCTAGATACAATTATAACGCAAGCTGCTCCAACACCTGCACGGACCGCATTTGTCTCCAGCGTGGTTTCTCTCTCCTACTCTAAACTGCCTTTGAATATCTCCTGCTCTTCTGACCAGATTTAATATGTTGCAGGAGATAGATTTCACGAAAACGCGTTGTCCCTTCTGTAGCTACATCTGCTCCGACCTATTAAGAAAAGTAAGACATTTTGATACTAATTGCAAATAAATTGTGATGTGTTCACCGAGTAATTGATTTAATGAAGTTCATATGAAACTCCTGAGACTGGCCAAGTGAAAGGCCCCCTGGTGCGTCTATTGTGGACGGAAAGGAAGGTTGGTTTTTCGTTTTCTTTCTTTCTAAAGAAAAAAAAAAGAGGTGGCGCGGCGGGTGGAGGCGGGTAAGGGGAATCGGCACAGATGTTACCTCCGCAGTCGGCGCGGTGGCGGGTAGGAGCCGCAGGGATCGCGCCTCCTGCCCACCCGCGGCGAGCCCCCGAGTCGGGCCAAACGAAGCGCAGGCGGCCGCGCCGCGACTGGGCCCCGGCAGCCGGATACGCACAGTTCAGAGGCAGACGTGGGCCAAAGAGAGGAAGAGTGCCAGAGTCCACGGAGTTGCAGAGATTGTATAAGGCGCTGCCGCTAGGTTCTCTCCTCTGCTTCCCGAAGTGCTGGACGTCGGTCTCTAAGCCCCTCTCTCGACCCAAAGGCCAGAAGCCAGGAGGCTGTGGGGAAAGAAGGGGCACCAGGCGGCTCTCCCCACAGTCCCAGCCCCTACATTGCAGCCAGGGAGAGAGCTGCGGTAGGTAGTACGTGCTTGCCCCACGTGCCGGCAGGGGGTTACGGTATGCGGGGGTAGGGGCCCACCCCACAGCCAAGAATCCGGATAATGAAGTCGCTTTCCGCTCTCACGCGGGTTTCTTTTTTACCCTTTCTGCCCAGACAAATCGGCAAGTTAAAGGGCTGGAGCTTGCGGGGTGCAGAAACGGAATAAGAGTTTTCTGAATACCTGCTGTGTGTCAGACACAGTGCTTCACAATTAGCTCCCTCTTTCCATTGCTCCCCCTTAACAGATGCAGAAACTGAGGCTGGAACGACCCTTGGCAGCAACTTGCCAGCAATGTGGTGGCTACTCTGGGCCATCCGCTAAGCCCACCTCTTCGCGAAAGAGAAGGCAAGTTCTCGCAAAACCTTTCTCACTGTGCCCCCAGAGTTCTCCAGATATTCTCCTGGGAAATTTAGCCTGGAGGGCGTGGGGAGCAGGGCAGAACCAGCCGCAGGGCCAGGCCCATATTTCCGAGTTGGAGGCGTTCAGTCCGCGGCTCGATTTTGCATTTTTTGTTTCGTTTTGTTTTAAAGAAACAAGAGATCTCGAATAATCAGAGCCCGGGCTGAGCTAGCGGCTGGCTCCAACTTTCTCGGAGTTGCCCTGCTAATGAACTGTCCCAGAGTTGTTTCCTCCTGGGTCCGAGAGCCTCTAATCTGGGTCCCAAAGAGCTCCAGGCCACAGCGTGGTTGGCGCAGGCGCTGACTCTGCTCGGCTGTCGGATGCTGCCGGGACCTGCGAGCCGGGTTGGAGAGGCGAGTGGTAGCCCTCCCAATCCCCTCTGCCCACTGCGGGGAAAGCTGCGCCCGCTCTGCACGTGGAAGAGACCGCCCGCAGCGCGCAGGCGGGTTCTTGGGTGAGGCGAAGAATTTAAAACCCAGACGAATGCAAACGGTCAACGCTGGGGTCCGACCGTGGCCACGTTCTCTCCCCAAGAGGCAAAAACCAGGGCGAAACAAGGCTAAGAAATCAGCCCTTCCTTTCCACTCTGACATTTCCAGCTGGGTAGCTCTTCACGCCCCGCCCAGAGCAACCCGGGAGCGAGTGGTACCCGCCTGGGCTGAGCCACCTGAAATGCCACCTTCTCCTTGAATGGAACTGGGCACCAAATCCCCAGCCCGCTATTTCCCAGGAAGCTCCCCTCACTACACTTTCGTCCAGGCCGGTCCGGTGCAGGCCCACCTTTACTGGGGCTCTCAGCTGACCACATTCATTGCACCGGATGAATGTCTCTTTGTGCTTTGGTGGGGCACTTTCTCCCGTTTTTCGGGACGCAGAAGGATTGGTGGGAGTGGCTAGCCCACCTCGTCCCGGTACTGTGTAACCCAGCAAAGTGCCCCGGCCCCAGGCTCAGCGTTTCTGGGAGCCAAAGAGGGTCCTAACGTCTGGAGACCCCTTCCTCACCTCTGGGCCTCGGAGTAAGTGATATGAGAGCAAGTTTCTCCGGCCCAAGGTCATAAATACACTTTCTTGGGCCGCGAATCCCAGCACCCCCACACACACGGGCTTCACCACGAACAGGCGGGCTGGGAGGGCCCAGGACGTGGGGGAAGGGGTGGGCTAGGGGCCCAGGCAGCTAGAGGCTTCGTGATTGTTGAGGGAGGCGCCTGTTGGAAAAGAAAGTTAGGATTTGAGCGACTTGGCCGCCCGGGATTGTTTTGGGATGACCTTTTCTCCCCAATAAATGGGCACCAGCAGCTGCTAATCACGGGCGAGGGGCATTCAGCTTTTGTGAACATTTTTCACATTCCTGGGGTCTGGGGAAGATTGACCAGGCCTTAGAAGGTATGGGAGTCGCGGTATCCCGCTTAGTTTGAAGTTACAGCCTGCGTGCCCCAGGACTTTCCTCCTCCCAGGCGCAGTAGACCCCAAGACTCAGCTGCACCCCAGGTTGCGGCTGCTTGCTTCCCCTCCCCCCCGACTGCGGCGCCTCCTATGGCCGGGAGAAGGGACCCAGCGGGCTCCGGACCCTTGCGGGGAGCCGGGGAAGGGGCGGGGGACGGGAAGCTCTGTGCTCGTGGCCCCGCCTAAGATGCGGTCACCCGCGGGGGCTTGGCATCTGAAAGTGCGATTTTGGAGCTGGGAATGGAGATTTACGATCCTGGAGGACAGAGCGTGAAAGGGGTATCATCATCAGTTTTGACTGAAAGAAAGAAAACATATCTTTAACAAAAAGAAGGGTCCTTGCCATTCACCCGCGTTGTTAGGACAACGTGAACTATCCTTGAAATGATTAGTTCCACTTCAAAGGAATTTACATTCAATAGTGAAAACTCAGCCTCTTTTTATTTATTCGAAAAGACTTTTCACTATGGAGAGTCATATGTTCCGTCCTTCTATTTATTTTTCCGCATTCACTGTGCACTTGCATTAAATCAACAGAGAGAACTGAACAACACACTCATTATGCGGACCAGCCAGAGGTTCCGGGGACCCTGAACCACAGGTAGACCCGGCGGCGGGAGGGTGCTGAGGTTGAGGTGTAAGACCACGCAGGCGCCCTCCAGGCGGGAATGATGGGTTGGAAAGTGAGGGGAGCAAGTCTGCTGAGCGGCAAGCATGCAACCTAAAAAACCTGACCCAAGCCCAACTCAAGGGCAGTAACCGGAAATCTTGAGCGCTTGGTACCGCGACTGGTACACTTACGTTTCTGGTGAAGAAAGTGGACCTGAATTTCCCAGCGGCATCCCAGGACTGTCTGTTAAAAATTGAACGGGTTGGCACAACTACAATGAGCGCAATTAAAGAGGGTCTCCACAAATTAGGAAACAAATCCCATTTCTTAGTAGTTTGGGATGTTTGCTCCCACACACATTCCAAGGGCCCACACATCCACGCCCCACTCCCACCCCCTGGTTGCCACTTGTCACCAAATCCAAGAAACCTCTAATCAAAGGAACAAAAGTAAAAAATATTTATGAGTAGCACATCTTGGTGGGGTAAGGGTGCTACCTCTCTAACTGTCCCTAGAGCACCCTTGGGCAGTGGCTAGTATAAGGTTCCACCCCCTCCGGAGAGCGAGCAGCAACCAACTTTCAGCTTCACCTCACACACACCCTCATCCTCTCCTCCCCTCCCCCCCACTTCAAACTGCTCTTTCCTTCAGCCCAGGGCTGTTTGTCTCAACAAAAACTATAATACTAAACTTTTTCTTGGCAACCTTTTCCAGTTTCTAATTAAATATGCAAGAGAATCTGTGTTAACCATTGTATTCAAGACTGTGTCCACCATTTCCTAACATATCTCCAAAAATAAATGAGCCCATGCCTTGAATTATTGTCAACATGAATTCTAACAGTTGTCTTTGGAGTCTTCCTCGCTAGATTCAGAAGCAGTGACCACAGGATTCTGGGCTAGAACTTAAAGGTGGCCACCATTTGCCATGTGGTAGCAAAGCTGTGAATTGTGGTAGTGACTGTTGAAGACCCTGATTTTCCTGTCTTTGCACAAGATCTTTTGGGTTGAGTGAGAGCTCAGGTTTTGTTCAGCATTCTAGAGCTAATCTCATGTTTGTCCTTCCTCCTAGATCCTCCTGGATTTATTTCACCTTCTTGGTCTTATGGTATCCTTTTGTTTCTTCTCCTGCTCCAAACTGAAGCATCCACTGCCCCTCCTCCCTCCAGCTCTAATACTCTCTGGGACAGCTTTCCAGGCCTCTCAGCTCCTGACACTTCATGGAGAATCAAACTACAGTTGAGTCAGAACCCCGAGTGAAACACTGGATATGCCAACCCTCCCCCAGCTGGTTTAAGAGAATGTGCAATCACAAGATTCAGCCCCACTCCCACCCCAACAAGATCTCTGCCTTAGTCCTAACATTGAACTCCTAGAGACTACCAAATGGGTTGGCGTTTGTTCCTCAGTGGTATCTATGTTTTGCTGCAGGTAGCAAACACATTCCAGTATCCATCCCTGTCGGGTTACTTTTGAGGTGCCTCTCTTGAGCTCAGGAAAGGGGGGGAAGAGAGAGAGGGAACGAGAGAGAGAGAGAGAGAGAGAGAGAGAGACAGAGAGAGAGAGAGAGAGAGAGAGAGAGAGAGAGAGAGAGAGAGAGAGAGAGGGGGTGTGGGGGGGGCAGGAGAGGCCCCAGCAGAAAGCAATACTGGGAGAACTCTGGGAGGCCTCTAGCTAAAAAGGCCTGAGAAAGAGAGGCTCACAGCTCCCAAGGCAACTCTGGTGGGGGGAGGGCAGAAGGAGGCGTGTGAGAAAAGTGACACATCTTAAAGCACACCCCAGGAGAGCTGGAGATCTAGGAAGGTCTCAAAATGTATTTCTAATTACTTTTCATGCTCCCAGGAAAGGGGCTCTTTTTAAGTTCTATTTTAAAAGCTTGTTATTGTACTCAGTCATAGTTCACATTTTGAAAGCACTGTTTATACATTTTAACTTTTTGCATAGGGTGGGAAAATGTTAAATGCTATAAATATACTTTTCTGGCAAAACTCTGTAGAAAATCAGAACTTAGAAAAGCCTTTAATAATAGTTTTCTCATTATAAGAACTGAGGAGTGTCAAAGACATTGATTTACCAAAAATATTTATAGATTCTTTATTAGAAACAAGGAAACCCTCATTCATGTCTTGTTTCTGTTTAATGTTTCTCTCAGGTACCTGAGGTCCCAAATGTGCAAGTGTGAATTATGCAGACAAGACTGCAGAGCAGGCTTCCAGTCAGCAGAGGGCGCACTTGTCACTGTCAAACCCTATTTACAGATTTGGAGGTGACAATGGTAGGTGCAGAAATGGTGAGCATAATCTCATTGGAGTGGGATTCCGATGGAGATCTAGAAAACGATTTTTTTGAAAAGCCTATTTCATGAAAGTAAACACAAAGAGAACAATAGAGCACATGTCGATAAGTTTTACACCATAAAGTTTCCAAAAAGTAAAAGTATCTCAGGAATCGAAAAACAGATCTTTAAAATCATAATTTGATTTGTATGAGGTTAAGGCCAGAGTATCCACTGAATGAAAATCTGAGGTTTGCTGTGTGTCCATGATACCTTGAAACACTTAGGACTTCTTAAAACTAGGAGGCAGTTGGAAATGCTATAAAGAGCACTGGATATGACATTGAAACCCCTTGGTTCTATCTAGTACCTTCCAGTGATTTCTTAGGCAAGTCACTGCCCCTTTCTGAGTATCAGTTATTTGTTGTTTGTTTGTTTTTTCATCTGAAATATAAAGAAGTTGAAATGGAACTAGATCATCTCTAAGGTTCCTTCCTGCTCTAACATTGTGTGATTTTGGGAAGAAAATGAAATCCGAGGCCACTTAAAAGTTAATCCTCATATTCTAGGATCCTCAAACCATGGTTTCTAAAAGAGTGACAGGGAGGCAGCAATGAAAAGTAGAAAGCAATGCTGACCACTTTGTGATGCTGTTTGCATTACCCAGCCTGAGAGCTGTTTTTAGAACACTTGATCTTGCATAGTGGAAATGGTAATCTGAGATGCTGCAAATGAGTTGTAAGTAGAAATTTTTGAGGAAAAAAAAAAGCCATAGATAGACCAGGGCACTGTTCACAATGGAAAGGCTGAGGTCCTGGGATTAGGCCAGAATACTTAAGTTAGAATGGACCATTAACATTCTCCTGGGCTCAGTCTAGAAACATTTGAGAACATCAGATTCAAGAATGCCACTGACATTTCTGTGGACAGATTTGTGTTCCTCAGTCCTTTCCTACCCAGAGTGAAGTTTTGGGTTTCCTCTGATGGGCAATTCATGCACTGATTTGAACACCTGAAGCACTTGTTGAATTGGGTTTTCTGGTTTCTGTCTACAGTGTATAGTAGATTTGTTTACCACAAAGAATAGGGCCACCACAGATTTTTTTATGCCACTCTTAATTGGCATGCAACTTCTAAAACTGACAGCAGCAAAGCCATGTGCAGCTGTAGATGTGCACTTGCACACTGGCTGAGTGGCTTAGGACATGTGAATAGGCAAAATCACGAAACCCTTGAAGGCCTAAGGTCTGCTATATTCTCAGACGTGTCCCTTCCACTTTACTTCTCAGCTTTCTGTGGCCAAATTGTAGGCTCATAGATTATGAAGCTGCGGATAAACGAGCCTGGCTTTCAGCAAAGTTAGGCACCTGGGAGCAAGTGCTATCATTCATCTTAGGTCTGTACTGTCCAGTATGGTGGTCACTAGTCACATGTGACTATTGAGCAGTTGAAATGTAGCCCAAATTGAGGTGTGCTGTAAGTGGAAAATGCACACCAGATTGCAAAGATTGAGTACAAAAAAGAATGCTAAATATCTCATTAATATTTTTTATATTTTATATGTGGAAATGATAACGGGTTAAATACAATATATTATTAAAATTAATTTCAGGTGTTTCTTTGTACTTTTTATATTTATTTATTTATTTTTAAAGATTTTATTGGGAAATTGGGGGAGGGGAACAGACAAGTTGCTGTCTTTTTGTTGTTGTTCTTCAGTCTAGTTGTGGAGGACATTGCTTCACTGGCCCATGTTGGTATCATCATTGTGCTATTCCTGGGTGAGGCAGATCGGTCGTGGGCCTCTGGACGGCTGCTCACAGAGGCTCTTGGCAACTCACTCACTGCAGCAGGTGCTGCAGCCTACACTGTCACCGGCAACTCACAGCAGCCCAGCTCCAGGTGGAGCTGTTCTTCACCATCTTAGCTGTAGAGGGCAGTGTCACTGGCCCTCATATATGGGATCCGAACCGGGGCCCTGCTGCTCACATCCGGCATCCCAAGCCAGTTCTTAACCAGTGCACCACTCAGCTGGCCCTTATTTTATTTTAATTTATTTTTTTTAGCTGAGCCATCCTGCCACCTTTTGGCAGCTCAACAGCAGCTCAGCTCTGGCTGGGCATTGAACTGCTGTTGCTCAGAGCTCAGCTCACACTCTTGAGCGAGCTCTTAACCAACTGAACCACTCTGCTGGCTCCTTCTTTGTACTTTTTAAAATGAGGTTACTAGAAAATTATAATTACACATTTGGTTCACAATTTTGCCTCAAATTGTTTCTATTGGGCAGCACTCTCTAGACAATTGGTGAAGAGCTCCTAAATACCTACTCTGTGCCCAGCACTAGAACAGACCATGTTTTCTTGCTCTTTGCATCTCCGGAGTCAAATATGGTACCCGACATATAGTAGGTGCTTACTCTTGAATGAATGTACTCTTGAGTGAATGAATGAATGAATGCCCCCTCTAACACTCCAACCCTAGGAAACATTGACTTCGGAAGAGGCATCCAGGATGAAATGCATTCCCTAAGCAGCTCAGCCCTGCTGTTGTCAGATTGTGAGTTAAAAGAGTGTGGTAAATTGCAGGAGATCTTAGATCAACATTCAGCTCAGCAAGTCAGTCACTGTGTGACCTTGAGTAAGTCCCTTCTTTCCTAACCTCCCTTCCTTCCTTGGTATACTAAGAAGGTTGGGCTAGGTAGTTACTCTAGGCCCCTTCCAGTGCAGATATTGAGTCTATGACTGGGAGGGACAGAGAAACTTAGGAAGAGTTAATATCCCATTCAGAATCACCACGCCTCTCTCAAGTTCTCTTTTGGCTCCCTCTTGCCTGCTGTACATTTCCTCATTTCCTTTTCACCTCTGTCCATGACACTCTGTGCTCTTGATTATGGCTTTCTTTCCTGTCCCCTAAGCAATGCCAGTACTGTCCTTCTCCTGCTTTTGTATTCTCTGCTTCTCCAGTTGCTGGGGATGGAAAATGAAGGAGAAGAAAAAAAACTTTCCCACCCCTGATGCAACTATAGAGCAGGTTTCAAATGGAGTGGGACTCCTCGTTCACCTGTCCTTGAGCATTCTGGCAGCAGTAAGGGACAGCGCTGGCAAATGAGAGGCCCAATATTTAAAGCAGTAGGGAACTAGGGCAAGATTCCAGTCCAGACATTTCAAGGCAGCCGTCACAGTTTCAGCTTCCCTTGCTACCATTTGCTAGCCTGTTGGTGCTCTTAACATTTCCCCTAAAGTTAGGGGTTCTGTAGTGCCAATTTGAAGCATTTGCTCATCTACCTGTTGAATGGGAACAAAAAGTCGCATCTATAGGTCAGGGGTCGTATACCCAAATGCCTTCTCAGGGGTTACACAGGGAACATCAACAAATAGGGTGGGTTAGTGTAAGCCAGTAGGGAATGGTGGGAGTTGTAGAAAACCAGAGAGAGCTTATTCTGGCGAAAGGCATTCAAATACTTCTTCCTTTTTTTTTTAATGCTGTGGTGAGTGAACAAAACACAATTCTAGACTGAAATCGGCTCATATCCAATGTACTTCAAAGTTTGGCATCCTGCCTTGCTTATCTATTGTCTGGGTTCTGGCTAGATTCTTTCTAAATTCTAGATTTTCTTTCCTGATGGTGGATGCCATATTAAGGCAAGTAACTTTAGAACTAGTAGTCTATATTTAAAGTCTAAGTTTCAATCAACATATGCAAATCTTCCCTTTCTCCCCCTATTCTTCATTCCTAAAAATACCCTCTCTCCACCCTGGGGGCCTCCATTCCTTTTAAGGGTTGCTTGAATATTAGTTATGTTTAAACTTCAAACCAAAGCAGAGTCTTCATGAGATTTGCATCCTTTGAAATCTGATTATAAATTTTCTGCAGATTTCCCCCACAACTTAAAACACGATTACTTAATATACATATAAGCTGAACTTCTTTTTCAAATGGGAAGAATGACTCTGAATACATCCAGTCTGTCATGGAGTTGGAGGGGTCTCAGAGGACATCTTGCTAAGCCACATCTGCCTCTCTAATGTATCCTTCTACCTGCTGAAGGGAAAAGATGCCTTCACACCCAATTGACCTAACTACATAGTCATCACTCCTCTGTCATCCTGCAGTGTCACCCCCAGGAGACAATGAGCACCCTGAAGACAGGGCCTATCTTTGCCATCCCTGTAGCCCTAGTACCCAGTGCCAGTTTTGGCACTCAAAGTTTATTGAACTAAACAGTCATTCTGGACAGTTACGGAACTGAACTGGCTCCCTCCCTACGTACTCATTTTTTTCCATTTGCTTATTTAGCATACATCCATTGCAAGTATGAAAATGAAAGGGGAAAATGTTTAAGCAGATCCTTTTCTTTGTAATCTTTTCAAAGAAAGCCTTACATCCTGAGTATCATTTGTTAGGATTAGGCACTCTTCTAGGTACTGAGGACATATTGGTGAAATGACAGACAGTCCCTGCTCTCACAGAGCTCATTATTGACAATAGCAAAGGCTGGGCTTTTTTCAGCTCAGATACCCCTTCTTAGAGGCAGCTTTCCATGGCTCCCCATCCTCCTCTCTTGCCTCTCTTGTGCAATGTGTGCATCCCTGGCCACAGCCCTGGTTACTCCATATCTGAGTTGCCAGTGTACTTGAAGTTCTCCCAGTCTGGACTCTGAGCTGCTCACAGGCAGAGACTCAGGCTTCATCATGCTACATCCCCAGGGCATAATATGGTTCTTGCCATAGAAGTAGCATACAATGAATGTATGCTGACTTAGTGGATGAAGATTGACAATTCTAGCTATAGTATGAAAGTGACCAATGAGATGCAAGGGTATTGGAGTCAGAATGATTTTTAGTTTCATTAGTTGAGGTAGAACACAAAGCAGTAAGGTACTAGAAGACGAAAGAACATCTTGGCTCTAGGGTGGCACAGGGTCCATTTATTTGAGCATTCCATTTTAGGATGACATGAAACACAATAACATTGTAGTTCAGTGGAAAAACCACTAAATTTTGCAGGAGGTGTTAATTTGAAGCAGAAGTTTAACAATAGCCTTGGAGTATATTTCTTTCACACTTCCCACTACATTTATAGAGACAGAATCTAAGTCTATACCCATATCCACATCCATATCTATCATCGATTTTCTTTTGGTCTTCAGATTTAAAAATGATATTGAACCTGAAGAAAAATAATGTGTGGAAACTAAACCATCTGAGGTTAGCACATGGGAGTAATTGCCTGAAAAACATGTACCTTTTGCTTCCTGGATTTGAAACTTTTTTTATGCTTTTGAGTTTTTAAAAAATAGTGTACAGCTTTTTAATTTAAAGGCAATTGTTGGGGAATTGAGCATTATTTTTCCAGTTGTACTGGCATGAAATGTCAAGTCCATTTAGATTCCTATAAGTGTTGCACTTCCTTTTTCTATAGCTTTTGTGATTTCTTTCCCATCTCTTTTTCTGCCCATTGCACATCAGTATTTTCTGTATTGGCACCCTCCTAACCTCAAATACAAAACACCATCAGAGATATTTTGGAGAGTGTCTTACACTGGGACAGTGTTTGAAGCATTCTATATTTCATAACATTTCCTGGGGAATTATTTTAAACTATGTGAATGCATTCTAGTCTTACAGACTTTCATATCTCAGTTCTTTTCTGTTACCATTCATTTGATAAGCTTCCAAAGATTGACAATTTCATCTGGGCAATGCAAAGTGTCCTGAAAAACGCTTCCTGTTTTCTTTCTTGCATGTATCCCTTTAGTTCCGTGTTTTCCCAGAGCCCTTAACTTTGGGCTTAGGCAAATTGAAGTCGGCATCTGCACCTCCTAAAATGCCCTAGTGTCTGCTTTGCAGCTCTGCTGCTAGGTAATCACGACACCTATGGTCTCCACCTGTCTCCCTTCATGTCTCTTGCCCACAAGCATAGAGCTCCCAGTGGCTTCTAGTCAGAGCACCATATGAAAAAAGAGCACTTTCATTTGAGGGTTGGGGCGTTGGTGAGGAAACTCCATTTACAGTAGTCACAACACATCTAATTAAACACGCTTTTCTGCCCCATTTGCTCCAGAGAGGAGGCTGGAGGTCTGTCATGTTGGAGGACCGATGAGAATGGTATAGCTTCCTTCTGGACCTGCCCCATGATTCTCCTAGACACTTCAACCCAGGTATGTGTTTGTTTCCATTGACTGAGTTCCTGTCTGAGGAATAAGTTTAAAGTAGCTTAAGTCTGAAGTTTAGTGGTTGCCTTGACCCCAGATGACAAGGCTGCTCTGGTTATCAGCAGGAGAAAGTGCTTCCGGTCATTCATCTGTCTCCTCTCTTTTTCTTTCCCTATAACTTTCTTAGTGTAATCACTTTTCCTGTCTGACCTCAACCAGGGAAAAGCTACAAGAGGATACAAAAGGGGTGTGTGTGTGTGTGTGTGTGTGTGTGTGTGTGTGTGTGTTTATTTTGGGCTAGGGACAAGAAGGCAATACAAATCAATTTAAGATTTAAGATTTTTCTGGCCTCATATTTTTATTTAAATATTTGAAAGGAAAAATCTGAAGAATTAGTCATGTAACTGCCAACTTTGTCTTCCTCCTGGAGTTCTACAGTCAAGGCAAAAACACCTACTGTGTGTCAAACTCTCTGCCTGGTAAAGAAGAGGACTTAGAGGACCAAATCCTTGCCTGAAGTTATGACCCACCTTTCTTTGGCTCTTTAAGGCCTTGGAAGAGCAGTCCATACTTAAAGCCTCTAATTCTTTCCTTCAAATCATGTCTCAGGTTGGATTCTCTGAAAAGCATTTTCTTTTTTTCTCTTTTCTTTTTTTTCATTAAAGTTTATTGAGGTGACAATTGTTATTAAAGTTACATAGGTTTCAGGTGTACAATGCTGTAATACATTATCTATATATCAGCAGATTCCGAGACAGAGTTAGAAGCAGGATATTTATGGTTGAGCTCCCTTGGGATTAACGTCTGTGAAAGGGAGAGAGAAGAAGCAGATTTAGGCAGAGGGAGAAGATAAGCTGTGATGCAGGCCCAATGATTGCTCAGCTAACCTCACAGGGCTCACCAGAGGGGGCTGGTCCTTCAGAGTTTCCCTGAGTCAGGCTTGAGATAGCTAGACCTTCATGCTCCCACATGGATTAGTCATTAGATGTGTGTCACCTCGAAAAGAATCATGACCTTGAGTGAGGTGACTCTGAAGCTGAGGCAATCTCTAAAGGGTTTGGCTGCTGAAGATCATCTGCAGATAGTATTCCCAGCAGCCACACAACACATCTTTCATTGAAAAGAGATATGACATCATCTATATATCATATTGTGTGTTCACCACCTAGAGTCAGTTCTTCCATCACCATGTATTACATAATTGTACACTTGAAACCTAGGTAATTTTACTAACCATTGTCACCCCAATAAATTTTAATTAAAGTAAAATGATTGGGGACTGTCTTAGGCAATTTTGTGGCAATAAAGAGAAATACATTCAAACTACCTTAAAAAAAAAAGAGAGATGAGTGGTACAGCATAATGACTACCACAACCATCTGTAAGTTGGTTTTTCAGAAGCCAAGTAAATCCCTCTTGGAAAGGTTAGCAATACACCCTTAATTAGAAAGCTTAAGAGCTTCTCTTGATCCTTTTCTTACATGAATTTTCCCAGCATTTGGCACTGATCACCTTCTCTGGCTTCAAAACCTCCCTTCACTTCTGCTATAGTTGACTTGTCTTTTTCTAACAGCTCCTTCAAAGTCATCACTCTATCTTCCTCATTCAACCATTCAATTATAGGTACTATCCCTAACCCCTACTTCCACCCTAGCTCCCCTTCTTTTTCTTCTCCATGTTATTTTTCTCTCTGGGTGATCTATATCAGGGGTCAGCAAACTGTGGCTCATGAGTCACATGTGGCTCTGTGGGTACAAACCTGTGGCTCTGAAGTATAATTGAAAATGAAAATAAAACTATCATAGTTTCATTTATAAAATGTTTAAGGGATATTATTCACACAATGGTGATTTCATTTGTTTTATGGCTCTCAAATCATTTTTAAATTGTTGTGAGAGACAAGATTGGCTCTTCTGTCTCAAAAGTTTGCCGACCCCTGATCTATATCGTCCACCTCAAAATGCTCTCTCCTGAGCTCCAGGTATATTGCCAACTTACCACTAGACATTCACAACATAAATGTCCTGCTGTTGCAAACTCAGCCTGTCTGTATTAGTCACTCAGGCTGCCATAACAGAATACCACAGGCTGGGTGGCTTAGGCAACAAAATTTACCTCCTCCCAGTTGAAAGACTGAAAGTGCAAGATTAAGGTGCCAGCAGCATTGCTGTCTAGAGACAGCTCTCTCCTGTTGTTGAAAACTACCACCTTCTTGCTGTGTCTTCCCATGGCCTCTTCTCAGCATGCATGGAGAGAGACATCTCTGGTGTCTTCTTCTCTTCTTATAAGGACAGCAGTCCTATCAGAATAGGGCCCCATACATATGACTTACTTAACCTAATCACCTTCCTAAAGACACTATCTCCAAATACAGTCCTATTGGGGGTTAGGGTTTCAACATCTAAATTTTGAGGGTGGGACACAATCCAGTCCAAAAAACTGTCCAAAATGAACTCTTTATCTTACTCCTCTGATCAGTCTCCCTCAAACTTCCTAGTAAACCATACTACCCAGTGGCTCAAGCCAGAAACTTGGGAGTCATCCTTGCCGTATTCTTGTCCCTTATCTCTACACCCAAACTGTCACATTTACCTATCATTGTGTAATGAATTACCCCCAAACATAGCATCTTAACATAATAAACACTTATCATCACACTCAGTTCCTGTGGGTGAGGAATCCAGGAACAGCTTAGCTGGGTGGCTCTGGCTCAGACTCTCTCATAAAGTTGCAGCAAAATGTCAGCGGAGGATGTAGTCATCTGAAGGCTTGATTGGAGCTACAAGATCAGCATTCAAAATTTCTCTCTTATGCAAACATTGGTAGGATGTTTAGCGATCCATCCAGTTCCTCGTTGGCTATTGGCAAAAGGTATTAAGTCCTCAGTAAATGGGCCTCTCCATTGAGCTGCTTGAGTGACCTCATGACATGACAGCTACCTTTCCTCAGAGTGAGTGAACCAAGAAAGAGCGAGGTGACCACATGCTTTTTATGACCTGGCCTCAGAAGTTACACACCCTCCCTTCCACCATATCCTATTCAATAGAGACAAGTTACTGCATACAGCCCCATACTCAAAGAGAGGGCAATTAATCTCCTCATGGAAAGAGGAGTATCAGAAAATTTGTGGACATATCGTAAAATATCCCAAGTTGGGATATTTTAATATCCATACCTTCTTAGACTATTATATTGGCCTCTTAAATTGTCCTCTTGCTTTTAGTTTTTCTAAAACCCAGATATAATCATGTGAGCCCCAGCGGCTCCCATATGCCTTAGCATGACATTTGAGGCTTTCCATAATTTTGATAAAACCTTTTGAAAATTTAACTTTAATTTAATTTTACCCTTATTGCCTCATGCTAAACAATCCATTAATACCTCCATGCATTTGATCATCTCTGATCTCTTTGCCTGGAATTTCTGTGCTTGTTCCAAATTGTTTACCTTCCCTATATTCATGCCCTTTGCCCTATAACTTTCCACTAGAGGCAGAATATACTTCTCTACACTTCAGCTTTGGACACAGCTTTGTGACTCACTTTGACCAACAGGATGTTAGCAGATGTAATGTATGTAGGAGCTTGAATGGGCTTAAGTAGTTGGACTTACTCTCTTGCACATCTGCCATGGCCATGAGAAAAGCTTTCTTTGGGTAGTTGCTGCATTTTCAGCCTGGGATCCTGAAGGAATGTGTGTGCATGTGCGCCTGCACGTGTGCATGCCCGTGCACATGCACACACATACACACACGCGCGCGAACACACACACACACACACACACACACACACACCCCTTGCATATTGGAGCCAAGTGCCAGTGGAGCCCAGCCTAGTAGATCAGATGATCTCCAAACAACCTATAGTTGTATGGGTAGGGATAAATGATAGTTGTTTAAAGCTGCTTAGTTTTGGGGGTGATTTGTTACACAGTGTGATTGTGGCAATAGCTGACTAATCTGCTCTTATTCTCTACTTTCTTTGCTTGCCAAAATTCCACTCATCCTCAAACTTCAGCTTAGATGACACCTCCTCTATGAAGCATTCCCCAGTCTTTAGAATGAAAATTAATTGCTTCTGCCTTGGAAATCTCATGTTTTATGTGTGTTTTATTATAGTAACATTTTTTTTGCTTTGTACTTTCAGCTTCCTAATGGATTTTTAAGCTTATTGAATGCAGGGGCTGGCCGAGTGGCTCAGTTGGTTAAGAGTTGGATTAGAGCACGAGCTCTGAGCAACAGGGCCACCGGTTCAATTCCCACATGGGCCAGTGATCACTGTGCCCAAGCTGAGCTGTCGCTGAGCTGCCAACAGGTGGCAGGATGGCTCAGCTGGTGTAACAACAAGATTGCCTGTTCAATGGTGGGCTATGCCCACCCGCAACTAAGACTGAACTCTGCACCTTGAGCTGAGCTGCTGCCCAGAGGGCTCAGTGGATAGGGCCGTGTGCTCTTAACAACAAGGCTGCTGGTTCGACTCCTGCATGGGATGGTGGCTACACCCACCCGCAAGTAAGATTGAACATGGCACCTTGAGCTTAGAGGCTATGAGCTGCCGACGGGAAGCCAGGTGGCGACTGGCGCCCTCCAGAATGAAGATTGAAGAACAACGACTTGTCCATTCCCCTTCCCCAATTCCCCAACAGTGTTCCCCTACCCCAATTCCACAATAAAATCTTTTTTAAAAAAAGTTTCTGCACAGCAAAGGAAACAAACAACACAATGAAAAGTCAATCTACTGAATGGGAGAAGATATTTCTCCAATGATTCATCTGATAAGAGGATAATATCCAAAATTTATAAAGAACTCATACAACTCCACATGAAACAAAGCAAACAATCCAGTTAAAAAATGTGCTGAGGATCTGAATAGACATTTCTCCAAGAAGTCCAATAGATACATGGAAAGATGCTCAACATCACTAATATTCAGAGAAATGCAAATTAAAACCACAACGCAGGGTGGCTGGATAGCTCAGTTGGTAAGAGCGTGAACCCTGAACAACAGGGCTGCCAGTTCAATTCCCACATGGGCCAGTTACCTGTGCCCTCTATAGCTAAGAGTGTGAACAATGGTCAACCTGGAGATGGGCTGTTGTGAGTGGCTGGTGGACACCGTGAGCTGCCTTGGGCTGCCGTGGATGAGCCGCTGTGAGCCTCTGTGAGTGGCTGGCCAAAGGCTGGCAACTGACTGCCTCGGCTGGGTAGAGTGCAATGCTCATAATACCAACATGGGCCAGTGAGTGGTGTCCTCCCCAACTGGACTGAGAAAACAACGGCTGGGAGGTGGGGGGTGGAGGGGGGAGAAAAGAGGGGAAGGGGGGATAAACCCACAATATAATATCACCTCACACCTGTAAGAATGGCCATCATCAATAAATCATGAAACAACTGTTGGTGAGGATGTGGGGCAAAGGGAACTGTCGTGCACTGTTGGTGGGATTGCAAATATTAGGTGCAGCCACTATGGAAAACAGTTTAGAGGTTCCTCAAAAAATTAAAAATAAAACTATTTGTGACACAGCAATTCCACTTTGGGGTATTTATCTGAAGAAATCAAAGACAGTAATTCAAAAAGATATATGAGGGGCCAGCCGAGTGGCGCGGTGGTTAAGCGCTGGCTTAGGAAGCCAGCAGCCCAGGTTCGGTCCCACATGAGGGCCAGTGACACTGCCTTCAAAAAAAAAAGAAGATATATGAGGTCTGACAATTACGTTCACAAACTTGTTGCAATGATGTTGCTAACCTTTTTTGATATCAGAGGCATTATTCATTATGAATTTGTACCAGATGGACAGTTAACCAAGTTTACTATTTGAAAGTGCTGAAAAGGCTGCACTAAAATGTTACATGGAAATGACCGGAACTTTTTACCCACAATTCATGGCTCTTTCAACACGACAATGCACCAACTCACACGGCACTGTCTGTGAGGGAGTTTTTATTTTTATTTATTTATTTATTTTAAAGATTTTATTGGGGAATTGGGGGAGGGGAACAGACAAGTTGCTGTCCTTTTGTTCTTCAGTCTAGTTGTGGAGGACATTGCTTCACTGGCCCATGTTGGTATTGTCATTGCGCTCTTCCTGGGTGTGGCAGATTGGTTGCTGGCCTCTGGACAGCCACTCACAGTGGCTCTTGGCAGCTCACACTGGCTGCCAGCCAATCACTGTAGCCTATGGCATCCCACTGCAGCAGGGGTTGAAGCTATGCTGTCCCAGGGACTCAGAGAAGCCCAGCTCCAGGTGGAGCTGTTGTTCACCATCTTAGCTGTAGATGGCAATGTCACTGGCCATCATATATGGGATCTGAACTGGGGCCGCTGGAGTCCCAAGCCAGCTCTTAACCAATGCACCAGTTGGCCGACCCTGGTGAGGGAGATTTTAGTCAGTAAACAAATAACTGTGTTGGAACCCCTCCAGACTCAGCTGATCTGGCCACCAATTACTTCTTTCTTTACCGAAAGATAAAGGAAATATTGAGAGGAAGACATTTTGATGACATTCAGGACATCAAAGGTAATATAAAATGAGAGCTCTGATGGCCATTCCAGAAAAAGAGTTTCAAAGTTGCTTTGAATGGTGGACTAGGCACTGGCATCTGTGCATAGCTTCGAAGGTGACCGCAGTGATATTCAGCAATGAGGTATGTAGCACTTTTTCTAGGATGGGTTTGCGATCGTAACTGTCAGACCTCACATGCACCCCTATGTTCACTGCAGCTTTATTTACAATAGCCAAGATACGGAAGCAATCTAAGTGCCCATCAATAGACGATTGGATAAAAAAGATGTGGTATACATGTCTTGTTAGGGAGACCACTTCATGGATGGAGTAGAGGCTTGATCACTGCACTGTACACCTGAAACTGATGTTATATAGTATTGTATGCCAACTGCAACTGAATATGTGGATGGTCACGGGATGTGGAGTATACTGTGGAGGGGAGTCAGGGGAGTTGTGAAAGATATGTATGATATGGGGGGTAGTGGGGTGGCGAACTGGGGGTGGGGGTTGTTACATTGGGGGTAAAAAGTATAACTATTGCATTGTGTTGTACAACTGAAACTAATAAAAATAAATAAATAAATTTTAAAAAATGATGTGGTATATTACTCAAACACACACACACACAAGTGAAATCTTACTATTTGTGACAACATGGATGGACCTGGACGGTATTATGCTAAGTGAAATAACTGAGACAGAAAAACACAAATACCATATGGTATAACTTACACATAGAATCTAAAGAACAAAATAAACAGAAAAAAATAAAGCAATTGAAATTTAAATCCTTATGTGATCCTCTAAATATTGGGCACATAGTAGACACCCACTACATGTTCAATGACTAGACGAATGAATGCAAACAATAGATCATTTACTACTAGATTGGGGAATAAAAAACATAAACATTATAAGTTTTCAGAGTCGATCAAAATGGACTAGGATACTCTAGCATTAGAAAGGTATTTAGTGTCTAGTAGCTTCTCAATAAAGGTTGTATTTTAGTCATGAGTCACTGGTTGTGAGAAACAGACACCCAACCTAATTCAAAAAAGGAGAATATTGGGCCGGCTGAGTGGCATGGTGGTTAAGCGCTGGCTTGGGATGCCAGCGGCCCCGGTTCGGTCCCACATGTGAGGGCCAGTGACACTGCCCTCAAAATAAATAAATAAATAAATAAATAAATAAATAAATAAATAAATGTGAAGGAAATTTCTTTTTTTTTTAAAAAAAAAAAAAGGAGAGTATTTTGAAAATAAAGAACACAGAACCTACGGAATCACAGTTTCTTTCACATGGCATCTCTGATCTACTCCTCTCTCACTGCAGACCTACTTGCTCCATTCACTCATCTGCTTGCACATGGAGCATCATGGTCATCCTCAAATAGCTAAATAGCTCAGTTTTCTGAGGTCTCAATTCTGTGTTCCCAGGAAGAGGATTGGATTGGTCCAGCTTGAATTAGATAGATTCAATCAGCTGAGGGCAGGGTGATCGGGTTCACTTCGGCAGTTTAGGTTCATTTCTTCAGCAGGGACTATAGGTGGGAAGCTGTGGGTAGGCAGGGAACTCAAACTTGCCTACTAAATGTCTACTGCATCAAAGAATCAGGAACATGTCTTAGAGGAGGGGGATTAATAGCTTTTTGTTTAATGGGCATACTCAGTAGCCTTGAGGACTAAAATCATCAGAACCTGTATGGGCTGTAGAAGGAGAATCTCATTGGCCTGTGACTATCACTCTTGCGTGATACTAATAATAGGGCTGGCCTTTGGAAAGAGCTTAGCACAATGTCTGGCATATAATAAGCACTCAATGAATTTTAGCTTTGGTCAATTGTAGATGTTGCAAGTCTGCAATACTGAATAATTGGATCTGTGGGCTCCTAGATATGAAGATCTTCCTACAGAGTCTTCAGGCCCTAAGAACTCAGCATGAAACAGAAGGCTGAAAATAACGTTGTGAAGTGACCATCTTGTAGTTATCATTGTTTAAACAGCTAATTTTGTTTCCCCAACTATTCGTAAGACAGCACATCCTCAGATACCACTGGTTAAACATAGATGAGAAAGCCTAGGGACCAAGTATGGAAATACTTGTTACTTCTTAAAAGATATTTGGGACAAAGTGCTGTTCCCTGTGTTGATCATAGCAATCTCACCTCTCAGCTAGCTGATGGAAACCTGAGGGATGAGAATGCAACTACTCAGCAGTCATGCTGTTGAGTCATGAGCATGTTTTTAAATAAAGGAAGTTCTGTGGAGATAGGAGCTTTCAGATGATTATCTGAGGAAGGGTGACTCAACAAATGACATGGAAGCCTCTAACTCAGGCAAATGAGAAGTTGAGGGCTTGGAGAGCACTCCAAAGGCAAGGGGGATGTAGGTCTGGATAGAGGTGGAGCCTCTGCTATCTGAGCTCTGGGACTAGAAAAGATGTTGTTAGGCTGGTACTATAAACTCCATTAAAGATGGCCTTGGGTCTGTCATGTTCACTGTTATTCTGAGAGCCTAGCATAGTACCTGCCGCACAGTACTGATGTAAGACATTACATGAGCTCGCTAGCATTAATTCATTGATTCATTTGATTGTTCATTTATTTTACCATTCATTAATTCACTTGTTCATTCATCCAGGCTTGCATGACTTAACAGGTTTTTTCAACCTCAGCACCATTCATATTTTGAGCCAGATAATTCTTTGTTGTGGGGGGCTGTCCTGTAAATTATAGGAAGTTTAGAACATCCCTGGTCTCGACCCACGAGATGCCAGTACCAGACCTCTCCAAGCTGTGACAACCAAACATGTATCCAAATATCACCTGGACTTGGGGGGGTGAGAGGTGGGGAGAGGGGCAAAGTCACCCCTTACTAAGAACCTCTTCTACCGGAATCCAAGTTATTTTACTGAGATTCCCTAAGGATGGTGGTTTCAATCTGAAATCAGGAGGTGTGCCTGATGTTCAGCTTTTCCATGGATAGAGGGAGCTGAAAAAAATAACTTAATTCTTCAACTGGGAGTGTACTGTGTGTAACTGGGGAGAAATTGGCAAGAAAGAACTCAAAGCAAGGATGTTAAAACTTTTTTGCCCTGGGCCCTTCTAAGATAGTTTTGAAAAAATAAGCATTCTTCACACATACTTTATTTTGATTTATTTATTTTTAGGCTATCAGGGTATGGTGCACAATATTCATTTTAAAAACATTTTCCCCAGCTTTTTTTTTTTTTTGAGGGCAGCGTCACTGGCCCTCATATGTGGGACCGAACCGGGGCCGCTGGCTTCCCAAGCCAGCGCTTAACCACCAAGCCACTCGGCTGGCCCTACATTTTCCCCAGCTTTATTTTTTGTGATAAAGTTAAACTGTGATATTATTGACATATAGCCTACATAAGGTTGAGGTGGACAATATAATATGGTATATGTATGTATTGCAAAATGGTTACCAAAATGTTACTTACTATTCCTATTCCTTCACATAGTTTTCTCTGGTGATAACATTTAAGATATACTCTTTTAACAACTTTCAAGTATATAATACAATATTGTTACCTGTAGTCACTATGTTGTACATTAGATCCCTAGAACTTTTATAGGTAGAAGTTTGTATCCTTTGACCAACATCTCCGCATTCCCCCTCCCCCCCACAACCACCATTCTATCCTCTGAGTTCAGCTCTTTTAGATTCCACCTATAAGTAAGAACATCTAGTATTTGTCTTCCTTTGTCTGATTTCTTTCACTTAGCATAATGTCTTCCTGGGTCATCCATGTTGTAGCATGTGTCAGAACTACTTTCCTTTTTAAGACTGAATAATATTCCATTCTATGTATATACCACATTTTGTTTATTCATTCGTACACTGTTGGACACTTCAATTGCCCTTACTTTTTAGCTATTGTGAATAATGCTGCTCCTTCCTTATGGTGATTGTGACCAATAATAATGGGTTGCTTAGTGGCGCATTGGTTAAGAGCTGGCTTGGAACGCTGGCAGCCGGTTCGGATCCCACATGTGAGGGCCAGTGACACTGCCCTCTGCAGCTAACAACAGCTCCACCTGGAGCTGGGCTGCGAGCCACGGCGATGGTGTAGGCTGCAGTCCCTGCTGCGGTGGGCTGCCATAGGCTACAGTCTGTGGCCGGCAGCCAGTGTGAGCAGCTGTCAGCCAGCGTGAGCTGCCAATAGCCACAGTGAGCGACCATCCAGAGGCCGGCGACCAATCTGCCTCATCCTGGAAGAGCACAATGATGATACCAACATGGGCCGGTGGGGCGGTGTCCTCCGCAACTAGACTGAAGAACAGGGGGACAGCAACTTGTCTGTTCCCCCTCCCCCAAATCCCCAATGTTGTTCCCCTCCCCCAATTCCCCAATAGAATCTTTTTTAAAAAAATAAATAATGGGTTGCTTCCATCTTTTGGCTATTGTAAATAATGGGTGTATAAATATCTGTTTGAGTCCTGATTTCAGGTCTTTTGGGTTTATACTCAAAAGTGGAATTGTTGGATTGTACTATAATTCTATTTTTAATTGTTTGAGGATCTGTCATACTGTCTTCCACAGTGGCTATGCCATTCTACATTCCCACAAGCAATGCACAAGAGTTCCATTGAATATAGGAGCACACAAAAAATATTTTTAATGATCAATCAGCTGATAATACAACTAATTTTGTTGAAAGCAATGAATTGGATACCACCTACTTGCAAAGAGATTGGTTGCCCTATCTTGATTAGTCATCCACTTTTTTGACACTAGCACGATATTTCAAATTGCCTCTTTGTTTATTTTCCCAGAGGTCTTTACATTCCCGAGGAAATGCACCATAGTGAGAGTTAAGATGGGTGAAAGTTAGCCTTTCTTTAGTAAAGTGCGAAAAGGCTGGTGGTGAAAGGAGAGGTAGAAAAGTAAAACTGGCTTGCTGCCCCCACCATGGACACTTTTTCAAGTAGATAAATTTTAGGGGGAAAGTTCATATTGAAATTGACGATATGGAACTTGGTTCTTTTAAAACTTCATAGAAAATCTTCACATACTCCCAGGAAAATACAGACCCAAGTTTGAAGATCAATGGGGTCTCTTTAAAGAAGAGGTAAGTCAAACTGGTCCTAAGTTTGTGCAATGTGCACAAGAATCACTTGGGGGGGGGTGTTAAGACACAGATTGTTTGGCCCCGCAAATAGAGTGCCCAATTCAGTAGGTCTAGTGTGGGGCACAAAAATTTGCATCACTCATGAGCTCCTGGGTGATGGTGGTGCTAGTACAGACACCACACTGAGAGCCACTGCTCTAAGGTAAACCAAGTACATCATGGGAGTTCATGAACATACCTCTGTAACTGAGTGACTCTTGCCTAGGGATTCTTCCACATTGTATCAATTGTTTATGTACCTCAATTGATGATTACACTGTTTGGACACTGTAGGGGAGAAATTCAGCTTATACTATTACTTGTAGCATTGTCTTATACTCTTATCCCCCATTGAAAGGCCTTTCTGAGGAGGAATTAGATCTTATTTCTCTATCATCTATTGTAGATGCCATGTCTGTTTGTAGAACTGAATACTACAATTGTCTTCCCATGAAAAGATGTGACTGATTGATTTATTAATATTTCCAACAGCAATATTTCCATCATTTGTTAGGGTCACAGCATGTATTGCTTATCCTTTGGAGAAAAATTGAGACATAAGAGAACATAAAAGGAAATAATGAGCTGCAAGATGTCATCTAAACTTAATATTAACCTAATAATAGGGCTGTATTAACTGAATCGGTGCTCTTTTTCTGTGACCCTGAGACAAATGGGCATACATATGTAATGGGGGTATTACAAAAAGATTTTAAGGGCGGCTGGATGGCTCAGCTGGTGAAAGCATGTGCTCTTAATAACAAGGTTGCTGGTTTGACTCCCACATGAGATGGTGGGCTGAGCCCCCTGCAACTAGATTGAAAATGGCGACTGGACTTGGAGCAGAGCTGTGCCCTCCACAACTAGATTGAAGGACAGCAACTTGACTTGGAGCTGATGGGTCCTGGAAAAAACACATTGTTCCCCAATAAAGTTTTTAAAAATATATATAAAAAAAGATTTTAACTCTATTGATGATATGGATGTGTAAGGATGAAGAGGACAAAAAAGAATTAAGCACATGCCCTGCCATCAATAGGTAGCCAGTCAAGTAGGAAAGAGCAAATTTGAACAGAAATACCTAGGTAAAATGCCATAAAATTGAGAAATAAAGGATTATGGGATTTCACAGTATTACCTTCAAGTCAGATTTTGGAGAAGGTGGAATACTCAGGGAAGCTTCCATGTAGACAATGTCATTTGAGACAGGCCAGGAAGGATAGATAGAAGCTGACTCTGGAAAACTGGAGTAAAAAGTGGGGACAAAAATTTCACACTGAGGGAACAAAGAACAAGAAAAAGGCACTGATGCAGGAAATCATAAAGGGCAAGATGAGGAGCAGATAGGGATTCCACAGGATTGGGGAGGAACAGCGTATGAAATGAGGAGAGATCAAGGACAGGAGCAGATCGCGACAGGCTTGAATGACAGACAAGCTAAGGAATTTTAACTTTATTCTGTAATTAATGGACAACGATTAACGGTGTTTGAGCAAAGAGTGGAATCATCAGAGATGTGCTTCAGGAAGATTTATTTGAAAGGAATGTGTAGGATAGATGAGAAGGGATAAAACCCAGAGGCAGGGAGACCAATTAGAGTAGTCTATGGCGACAGAGAGGAGAGGACAGATGATGCAGGGTAAGAATAGACAAAATTTAGTGATTCAGTGGATGTGACAGGTGGAGAAAAAAAGAAGAATCAAATAGCATGTTGAAGTTTTAGACCTGAGTGGGTAACTGGCAATGTAAGAAATTGGGAATAGTGGAGAAGCAAGATGTGGTGAAGTTTGAGGAAAGGTATGCAAATTTTGAGGTCCCAACACACCATCCTTTTGGATGTCTTACAGGCAGACAGAAGTGAAGCTCAGCACAGACACAAAGTTGCAGATGAAGATTTCAGACTTCTTTCTATAGAAATGATAACCGAAAGGTTATTATTAGATGTGGGAAATAGGATCGGATTGCCATGGCAGAAAATAGTAGAAAAGGAAGATGTAGGCATGAGCATCAAGGACGGACCTTTGAGAGACTCTTTGTACTTAGTCAGTTGGCACATTTTAGTAAGTGTGCCTACTTTAAGTTAGGCCACATACTTAGTAGGCAGGAAGAAGAACAGAGATGGAAACAAGAAAGGAGTGATAGAGAAATGGGAAAATAAAGTGCTGTGTAGTTGCAGTGAAGAGAGCATTTCAAGCTGGTGATCTGACATAGATAAGAGGCTCCCGAAAAGTCTGAAAAGATGAAGCATATAAACAGTTCATGGGATTTTGCAATGAAGTCTCAAGTGATCTCCGGTTGGTAGACAGATTTTTAAGATGACCCCCAATGATCCTGGCCTCCAGGTATTCACGCCTTTGTGTAACCCCTTCCCTGTTCGGACCTAGTCAGTTGCTTCTAACAAATAGAATACCTTCTAACAAATAGACTATAGCAAAAGTCATGGGATATTACTCCTAAGACTAACTTTGAAAAGACTAACTTCCATCTTACTGACTTCTTTCTTTCTTGCTCTCACTTGTTCACTCTGATAAATCCGACTGCCATGTTATGAACTGCCCTGAGGAGAAGCCCATGTGTTAAGGAACTGGGGGTGGCCTCTGGCCAACAACCAGCAAGAAACTGAGGTCTTCAGTCCAGCCGACCATGAACAATTGAATCCTGCCAACAGCTACATGACTGCGCTTGGAAACAAATCTTTCTGCAGTCAAGCTTTGAGAAAAGTGCAGCCCCAGCTGACATCTTAATTGCAGCCTGTGAGAGACTAAGCCAGAGGTTTCAGTTATGCCATGCCCAATTCCTGACCCACAGACACTGAGATAATAAATGTATGTTGTCTTAAGTCATTAAATTTGGGGGCAATTCATTATGCAGCTATAGATAGCTAACACAAGGCACTTGGAGTAGAGTGATGAGGGCAGAAGACAAATCACGAAGTATTAAGGAAATTCAGGCAGGAAATATATACAACTCTTCTAAGAAGTGTGATGGTGAAGGGAAGGATGAAAGCAATATTTCCTACCCCACGCTGATTTTCAAATGGATATTATAAATTAAAATAAAATATTATTTAGACCTCTTAAGATTACACAGACTTACTGTAGCCTCAGGACTATTTGAAGTGATGTTACTTAAACATTGAGAGATTTATAAGTCTTTATTGGGTTAGTTCAAACCTGCTAAGTAATAATGATCATAACACTTGATACTTGGAAATCAATGTACACCTGACAACAGCCTTTTCATGCATTATCCTATGAATACTCACTTCCTGTGAAGTAGGCATGGCAGGCACTAAAAATCAAGATTCACTGGCTCTACCATCTTTCTATCTTTGTAATTTGGTGAATTTGATTCCTATGTTAGAACACTTATGTTGGCACAATAAAAACTGAGCTACACAGATGTGACCAGATAGTACAAGTCTGGTTCCACAAACCTTCATGGCAAAGGTACATGGACTCTGTGTGGGCATATATAGTTGTGGCAGGGGAAGGGGTGTCCCAGTGCAGCATGAATACATCCTTACAAGCAAATGTATTGAGAGCTGCATATTGTCATGCTCATGACAGTTAAGCTCTGCTTGATTATACAATTCACCCCCTCTGCCAGCACAGAGGCCCCAGCTGCTGCTCTTACCAAAGGACTGACATTAACTGACACTTTATCATCTTTATGGGCAGAGTACTTGATACCATTGATATCTCTGCCAGCTTTTAGAAAGAAAGCTCTCCCAAGATCTCTGTGTTTGGGAGACATCTGCAAAGGGATACAACGGAGCTTACCCATTGGTGGGTGCACTTTGGCATGTGCCTTCGAAGCTTGAATTTCAGAGTCTTCCTAATTGCCCCAGTCAATTACTCAGCATGTAATTCCTCAGGCAACCAAGTGTTCCAGAAAAGCTGTGTCAGGTCATCCATCCTAACCCGTCCTGCTGTGCTTCAGATGGCGACTTCCAATCCAAATCAACTTGGGAGGGCAAAACACAAAACAAAACTCAGGGCCTTGCCCAGTGGCTTCAGGAGGCCAACATCACACTCATGAATGTGCTGGAATTCATAGCATCTCTACTCAGTTGGTCATTTAGTTTGTTTGTTTTTTTAAAGATTTTGTTGGGGACTTGGGGGAGGGAAACAGTGTTGGGGAATCGGGGAAGGGGAACAGACAAGTTGCTGTCTTTTTGTTCTTCAGTCTAGTTGTGGAGGACATTGCTTCACTGGTCCATGTTGGTATCATCATTGTGCTATTCCTGGATGAGGCAGATTGGTCGCCGGCCTCTGGATGGTCGCTCACCGCAGCTATTGGCAGCTCACACTGGCTGCCAGCCACTCACTGTAGCCTGTGGCAGCCCACAGCAGCAGGGACTGCAGCTATGCCGTCCAGGGGACTCACAGCAGCCCAGCTCCAGGTGGAGCTGTTGTTAGCTGTAGAGGTCAGTGTCACTGGCCCTCATATGTGGGATCCGAACCGGGGCTGCTGGTGTTCTAAGCCAGCTCTCAACCAATGTGCCACTCGGCTGGTGCAAACAGGTGTTTATTCATGCCATACCAATTACTGGAAAACATTACCTCTTTTTGTAAAGGTAATGCTGGTGGTAAAAATAGATTTAGTGTTTTTATTTATTTCTCCATTCCTTTCATTTTTATCTTTTTGTGGTTAAAAAAATGATTTTCTCTACTCAGCGCTAGAGTTTCTAAGATGCTGCTTACAAAGTGGTAAAAATGAGTCAATTAGTCATGAAAACATATTTGCCCAGATGAGTCTTCACATTTATAAGTAATAATGGCAGCAATGAGGACATTTCCCCCTCTGATTTGACTTTTTTAGATCTATAATATGTAACTAATAATTCACTTACAATAATTTCTGTCTTCTTGGTAATGAGAGAGGTTTTATCCCCCCACCTTACCCTCAGACTATGCACTGAGTGGGGAGAAGACAGTAAAGACATCTGAGGTTGCATTTACAGGATACAGTATTACGAATTGATTAGTATTTTGTTTGTTTATGTAGAGAGTTCCTCCCATCTTCTGTTTCCATATTGAGTATTGTTTCACTTATTTATGTACTGTTTAACAGACACCGATATAGCACTTACTCTGTACCTGTCACTGTTCTAAGCACTTTACAAATATGAACTCATTTACTCTTCCTAAGAACCTCATGAGGCAGGTACCATTATTACCATTATGCTTATTTCAGAGAAAAAGAAATGGGTACAGAGAGGTTAAGGAACTTGTCCAAGTTTACACAGCTAGGAGTGGTGGAGCTAAGATGTGTCCCCAGGCAGTCCATGTTCATAGCTACTGTACTCTGCTGTCTCTGTGAGTCACTTCATTAGTTTTGCTTCCAAAAGTTCTCAAAGTGTTATTTTAAGTCACATCAAACTGCCAACCACAGAGTATGCCAGAGCACCGAGTAAATAGAAATGATGACAACACCATCTATTCTTAGTAAATGACGTTCAGCTCAACATTGGGCCCCCAGAGGCTGGGAAGATGTCTCCTGTGAGACTGGCTCCTTGGACACTCTTTGAGGGGTGTTCTAAAGCCTTCTGTTTCCATCTAGTGAACTTTTACTCATCCTTTAGAACCTAGTTCAAATGCCCCCTCCTTTTTTTTTTTTGAGGGCAGTGTCACTGGCCCACATAAGTGGGACCGAACCGGGGCCGCTGGCTTCCCAAGCCAGCGCTTAACCACCCCACCACTCGGCCAGCCCCGCCCCCTCCTTTTGAGAGACAGCTCCTGAAAGCCAGACGAGCAGGACAAATTTATGGTGGATGTGCCAGAGGGCAGTCTGAGAGAATACTCTGAGGGGAAGTTTGCCAAATGCTGGGCTTTAACAAGCTCTCAGTGATCTGGAAATAATTATAAACATTTCTAGAGTGCTTACTATACGCTGGCTTAATCCTCACAACAACCCTGAAGTATGGGTATTCTTATTATTTCTATTTTACAAGTGAGGAAACAAGGTCACAGATTAAGTAGCTTATCTGAGATCACACATCTGGTAAGTGGTAGAGCAATGATTCAAACAAACATGGGCAGTTTGGCTCCAGTTACCATGCATTTAACCACACCACAGGGTACTACCTGTGTGGAAAAGCCAGCTCCATTTCAAGAGCTAAGGTGAATATTAGAAGGAAGCCTGGAGAACCAGCCATGATGTAGGCTTCTGGTCAGAACTACCTGTCATCTCTGCAGAGGCTTTTGCAGTTTCCCATGGGGTGGTTACCATGGCCAGGCTTGCCTGGGGTTGGAAAGCCTGGTCTCCTGGAGGGGAAAAAAATGTTGAGGCTTTTTTGGGTGGGGGGAAAGCCAATAATTTCCCTGAGTATTTACTTTTTTCCCTATATGTTTAGAACAACATTCATTCATTGTTCATGGAATGCCTACAATTGCCAAGGATTTTTCTAGCCCTAATGACACAGTAGTGAATAAAAGTGGGCAAAATACCTGCTTTTGTATTTTAGCTCTAGATTTTTCTATTTTATGAGAACTACTCTCATCTTTAAATGTACCAAAGCATAATAATCTTACGAACAAGTAAAATGAACGCATACATATAGTTATCATTTACACACCATTTACCAGATGCGTGATTCATATAAACTACTTAACCTGTGACTCTGTTTCATTTGTAAGATAGAGATAATAATAATGTCCATATCACAGGGTTGTTGTGAGGATTATGTTAGTATATAGAAAGTACTCTAGAAATAGCAATTATTTCCAGATCACATTTTTTTAAATTAAAGTTTATTAGGTGACATGTGTCAGATTACATATTTTTTTTAAAAAAATATTTTATTGGGCAATTGGGGAGGGGAATAGTGTTGGGGAATTGGAGAAGGGGAACATTGTGTTTTTCCAGGACCCTCAACTCCCAAGTCAAGTTGTCCTTCAATCTTAGTTGTGGAGGGCGCATGCTCAGCTCCAAATCCAGTAGCCACATTTCAATCTAGTTGCAGGGGTGTGTGGGCCACCATTCCATTAGGGAGTTGAACTGGCAACCTTGTACAGCTGAGCCATCCCACCACCCAGGCAGCTCAGCGCCAGCTCAGCTCACTGGCCCATTTGGGAATCAAACCTACAACCCTGTTGCACAGAGCTCCGGCTCTAACTAACTGTGCCACCAGTGGGCCCCAGATCATGTATTTTTGATGAGAAGGAGTTCGTTGCGAGCAGTGGATATTGGCCTTTGGATTCCATTTCCACACTGACTGCGAGCTTGGCAAGTTCGTTGAGCTCTTGGATTAGTTTTCTCATCTATAAAAGAATAGGGTAGTGCCTTTCAGTTCTAGCATCATATTTTATCCTGAGAAGCCTTATTTTACCCAGCTATACAATGGGGACAATAATGCCTCAGCCCCTTTTTCTGCCCCAGTTCCCTCCTAACTCCTGAAGCAGATGTGAGCCTCCTCTAAGTGGGTGTGTGGGGATTTCAGTGTCTATATTTGGGCACACTTTTCCTAGAACCTGCCCCACCTACCCACTCCAATAGATAGACTCAATATCTGTAACTCCACCTCTCAGGCAATTAATTGTAAATATAGCATACATTTCAATAAGATTATTTTAAATGCAAAAATATGACTTTCGAAAAATTTCAAACTCACAGAAAAGTTGCAAAAATAGTATCAGTAAGTTTCCTCCCAGAATCATTTGACAGTAAGCTGTCAACCTGATGAGCCATTGCCTCTGAAGCTTTTGGTGTGTATTTCCTGCAAAGAACATTCTCCTTCATAGCCAAAACACAATCACTAATGTTAACAGGATGTTAACACTGATACATCACTACCATCGAATCATTAAACTCCATTCAAGTTTCTCCAAATAACACTCTTTATTTGGAGAATATTAGCAGAAGGATCCAATCCAGGATCACAAATAGCATTTCATTTTCCTGTCTCTTTAGTCTCCTTCAGTCCAGAACACTTCCTCAGTCTCGTTTTTCATGATCTTCACACTTTTGAAGAGTACAGGCCGTTTCTTTTGTAGAATGTCGCCTAACTTAGGTTTGCCTGATGTTTTCTTATTATTAGGTTCAAGTTGTGCATCTTTTACAGGAATAGCACAGCAGTGATGCTGTATTCTCATTGCATCCTATCAGGTGGCCCATGATTTCAATTTGTCCCATTACTAATGATGTTCACTTTGATCACTTCATTAATGTGGCAGTATCTGCTAGGTGTCTCTACTGTAAAGTTATTCCCTTTATCATTAATAAGTATTTTGTGGGGAGAGGAGGTGCTCTGAGACTATGTCAATATCCCATTCCTCATCAAACTTTCACCCACTAATTTTAGCATCCATTGATGTTTCTTGGCTGAATTAATTATTACTACAATGGTTGCCAAATGGTGATTGTCAAGTTCTATCATCCCTTAGACATTTATTAGTTTTTTTTTTCTTTTTATGTAAGGGAAAGCTTTTCCTTTTCCTTATTTATTTACTTAAATATGGACCTCTGTGTTCCTAAGACTTAATAAGGTTTTGCCAATCTTTCTTCCTTGGCTATTCTCAAATCTTCTATATAATCTGATATTTTTCCCTTCAGCAAAATGTGGGGCAGACAGCAGTGTGAAATTTAAGCCTATTCTCAGAGATCTTGTCAACCTCATTGTAACATGGGGATTTTCATTAAAAGAAAATAATAGGTAACATTGTTGAGCACTTAGACTGTGCTGAGTTGTTTACATGTGTTATTTCAATTTGCCAATAATTCAACTCTGAAGTAGGTGTTATGATCAATAATTTACATATAAAGAAATCAAGGCACTGAGAAGTTTATTTACTTGCCCAAGGACACACAGCCTATGTCAAAGTAAAGAGCTCAATAAAGCAGTGCCACTAACCACTTTGCTATCCTGTCCCCAACTTATCCCCTGCAAACACAGAAGTCCCTGAGACCTGAGTGCATGATCACTTCCCATTTTCATTTGTTCTTTGGGCCAAACTTCTGGCCTCTTCCACAATCTATCCTTGGTGTATGGCTTTCGTAAATTGTTCACAGTGACTTCAGTTAAACCCACTTGCTGAATAAAAACAGCTTAGTGAACTCCAGGTGTGAAAAGTCAGCAGACTTCAGGGACACTGAATTCAATGATGAAATAAAATTGGAAGAAAAAAAATACTCACACGCCCCCTTCCCTTGCCTGCAATATTAGCTTTAAGACCTAAGATTTTTGGTCTTAGAGTTAAATTTCTCAGCCAGTGTTCCAGCCAGAGTGAAACATGGACAGCGTGATGAGGTCTACAGTGTCTTGCCCTTCTTCACCAATGTCCCTGCTGATCTCCAAGATTTCAGGCTGTCCCTGAGACTGTATAGTTTGCAATTCATGCTTGTCCACAAGTCCAACAAATGGCAGGATTTCGCTGAGTGGGACTGTACAAGAGTGGTACTTGGGGACCTCTTCATCCCCCTCATTCATTCTTTCACTCACTGAATATGAGGTCTGACAATTATGTTCACGAACTCATCCTAGAGAAAGTGCTACATACCTCATTGCTGAATATCACTATAGTCACCATTCAAGTACTCCCCTGGGAAGCAAGGCACTTGACACCAGCACCTAATCCACCCTTCAAAGCAATTTTGGAACTCTTTTTCTGGAATGAGCATCAGAGCTGCTGTCATATTACCCTTGATGTCCTGAATGTCATCAAAATGTCTTCTTTTCTTTTTTTTTTTTTGAGGGCAGTGTCACTGGCCCTCATATGTGGGACCCGATCCGGGGCCGCTGGCTTCCCAAGCCAGCGCCCAACCACCATGCCACTCAGCAGGCCCAAAATGTCTTCCTTTCAATATTTCCTTTACCTCTAGATAAAGAAATAAGTCATTGGGGTCCAGATCAAGTGAGTCGGGAGAGTGTTACAATAGTTATTTGTTTACTGGCTAAAAACTCCCTCAGACAATGCTGTGTGAGCTGGTACATTGTCATGGTGCAAGAGCCATGAATTGTTGGAGAAAAGTTCAGGTCGTTTTCGTGTAACTTTTTCATGCATCCTTTTCAGCACTTCCAAATAGTAAACTTGGTTCACTGCTTGTCCAGTTGGTTCAAATTCATAATGAATAACCCCTCTGATAACAAAGGTTAGCAACATCGTTTTGACTCTTGATTTTGACTGACAGAATTATTTTGGTCATAGGGAATTGGCCAACTTCCATTGTGTACCTTTTTTTAAATTGGGGAATTGGGGGAGGGGAACCGCCAAATTGTTGTCCTTCAATCTTAGTTGTGGAGGGCACAGCAAGCTCAGCTCAAAGTCCAGTCGTCATCCAGCTGCCTGGCAGCAGATCACAGCCACTCAGCTCAAGCTGCTGAGTTCAATCTTAGTTGTGGGTGAGTGTAGCCACCATCTCATGCGGGAGTCAAACCAGCAGCCTTGTGGTTAAGAGAGCAAGCTCTGTCCACTGAGACATGTGGGAGGCAGCTCAGCTCAAGGTGCCGAGTTCTGTCTTTAGCTGCGTGCAGGCATAGCCCACCATCACATGTGGGAGTCGAACAGGCAACCTTGTTGGGAGCACGTGCTCTCAGCAGCTGAGCCATCTTGCCACCTGTTGGCAGCTCAGCTCATGCACAGCTCACTGGCGCACGTGGGAATCAAACTGGTGACCCTGTTGCTCGGAGCTCGCACTCTTAAGCAAGTTCTTAACCAACTGAGCCACTTGGTGGCCCCCTATTGTGCACTTTGATCCTTTGTTTAAGGGTAGTATCGGTACCCCCATGTTTCATCAGCAGTGAAAACACAGCCCAAAATATCGTCTTGCTTCTCCAAAAGGTCTTGGCACACTTTGACTCCCCTTTGCTGTTTTTCATCGGTGAGCTCCTTTGGGACTATTTTTGCATACACCTTTCTCAAGCCAAGATTTTCAGTTAAGATTTTCCTAACTACTTCTCTATCAATGTTTACTTGGTCTGCTATGCTTCTCACAGTCAGCGGACGATTTTGACACAATTCGACAAATTTTTGCAATGTTTTCGTCAGTTCTGCTCGTTACTGGCCACCCTGACCTCTCTTCATCAGTGATGCGTTCTCTCCTCTCAGAAAAATGCTTACTCCATTTGTATTTGTACACTGCCATTTTCTTTATGGAGTCATCCCCATAAACTTGGACTAACATGTCCCTGATTTCATTTCCATGCTTGCCAATTTTAACAAGAAATTTAATGTTTGTTCATTGCTCTAATTCAAGCTCAGACATTCTCATGATGGCACACAAAAACACACAACAACAATAATGAACATCACTCAGCAAGATACCATCACACGTCGACATGAACACAGCTGTGAGACATTGATATACCAAGGTTATGACACTTCACCAAGCTGTTTGTACAGTGCTGCCAAAGTAAGCACATGGTGGCCAGTTCATGAGCTGAATTGTCACACCTCATATATTTTTTTTAGTAATTATTTTATTTTATTTTATTTTATTTTATTTTTGAGGGCAGTGTCACTTGCCCTAATATGTGGGACCCGAACCAGGGCCACTGACTTCCCAAGCCAGCGCTTAAACACCGCGCCACTCGGCTGGCCCTCACAGCTTGTATTTTTAAGCACCATTGGTCCAGGTGATGCAGAACAAGGTAAATAATATCCTTGATCATGGAATCCAGAGTCAACTATTGAAGGAATGAGATGAGAAAACAGAATTCAAAAAGTGTGATCAGTGCTAAGCAAATACAAATACAACCCCTGATTCAACAGCTATTCTGAAAACTCCATACTTTCACAATGCTCCACTATGATTTTGTGTTCTTGTAGTCACTTGTGCACTCAATGAGTGATGATTTATTGACAGTCTGGTCTGTGCTGTGCACCGGAAGCAGGGAGAAGGACAGCAGCCCACAAAGAACTCTCTGTCCAGGCCAAGAAATTGTCAAATGGTAGGACAATGACAGTCCCCACTGGGAGAGACACAGGCTTCAGGAAGCATGGAACAGGACCCCCCACCTACTCTAGATGAGAAGGAAGGTAAAGAAGGGTCTGTTGAAGGCTTTCTAGAAGAACTGGCCTTGAAGCTGTGAGGGAAAGTCAGCCAGATAAAAGGAGATTTGGGGTTTGTGAGACCCAGAAGGCTTAGAGAGCGAGACAGCAGGTGAGATGAGGGCTCCTGGGGCTGTGGGGCTTGCGGAAGATGTGGTCCCAGGGGTTATGAGTTCAGCACAACTAATGGAAACTTAGCTGTAGCCGGAGGAAGAGAGGCTCCTGAGATCAAAGCTGGAAAAGAAGGATAAGGGGAGAAGCCCCCAAGCTGTCATTGCAGAGTACTGATCGAGGTCCTATTTCTCTCTACCAGCTAACAATCTCAATGGGCACCAAACACCTGTGTGTGAATGAAAATACGGTTCTAGTTACTTCCAATTTTCACCAGATTCCCCTTACACAACTGACAAAAAGTAAATAGCTCATGTTTCTGCTCAAAGGAGTCCTGACCTGGAGATTTTAAACATACGTGCAAGTACACGCACGTGTATACACACACACACACACACACACACACACACTTCTTACTAAGCTTACTTATCTTTGTTGATATTATTTGCACAGGCCTGTGCAACTTTCCAGGGGCAAGTACCAACCGGGTCTCTGGCCAGTGACCACATTAGTCATGGTCTTGGCAGCCACCCAAAAAGTTGAAACCACAAAATGCATGGCTTAGGGCAATTTACTAGAAATCCTGATTCATTTTATTACATTTAAAGTATGTTAAGAACCCTCTCAAGAAATATCCATTCAAGCCTGCTGTGGATCCCCAAATGCATCAGCCTGAGGCTGTCTTTCCCAATGACTCCATCAAGGGCCGCACCACTCTGCTGCTCTATCGCTGCAGCAGGAGGGGTCTGGAGAGACAGGCGAGACTCCTGACCAGAATTTTCCCTCAAGATCCCAACACTGCAGTGCTCAGGAAATCCAGAGCTGTGTTATGCAAAGTACATAGGCAGGCCTGGTAGAGATACTGGCTTTACTACTTTCAACCATTGTGACCTTGGATTTGTTATACAACTTCTCTGAGCCTCAGCTTCCTCTTCAGTCAAATGAGAATAAGCCAACCTTGAAGGGTTTGGGGGGTGGTTAAACAAGATGAGACATGTAAAAGCACTCTGTAAACTGGAAAATATAAATATTTCTGTTGTTTTTCTTCCCTCTGCTGAAAAAGAAAGACCTGAGAGAGAGCCAGGTAGTTATGTACTAAAGGGGAAAATGGCAGGAGGAATGGCTGGGTGGAGAAAGAGTACGCTAGGGCCCTTGGCAGAGAAGAGGCTTGCCCAACAGAACTGAGCAATTGGCAAAGCAGGCTTCCGGACCACAGTCTCCCTGTGGCCTTATGTGGAGTGTGCCCTTCAGCTTGTCCTCTACTCTGATGTTCTCAGGCTGCCTTCTGAGATTGCCCAACTGTGAGAGCCAGTGCCTAATGATAGCCCCTCTGTGCTCAGAATTCAGAGCCACTTTTCTCCAAGAATATAGTAAATAGGCAGGGTTGGTATTTACTTTAACCTCATGCCATCCCCATAAGGAAGAATAATTATGATTAATCCCATTTTAAAGATGAAGAAATTGGAAGGTAAAAAGGTTCAAGAACATGCTCGAAGTCACAGTCAATGGTATTTACCTTCCTGTATCTCAACAATGTTTTTGCAATATATTTATTTACTCAACAAATATTTATTGAACGCCTACAAACCAATAGTCTTTTTCTAGGGGAAAGGGACACATAGATCAATAACAATAAGAAAAGCCACCAAGATTTCTGCCCCAGGGGAGCATACATTCTAGGGAAGAGAAAAAATAAACTAATTCACAAAAAAAAAATCATTAACAGGCCTGCCGAGTGGTGCGTTGGTTAAGAGTTGGCTTGGGACACCAGCTCTGAGCAGCAGGGCCCTGGTTCAGATCCCACATTAGGGCCAGTGACGCTGCACCCTCTATAGCTAAGATGGTGAACAACAGCTCAACATGGAGCTGGCCTGCCATGAGATACTGGCGACGGTGTAGGCTGCAGTGGGGCTGCAGTGAGCTGCCATAGGCTACCGTGGGTGGCTGGCAGCCAGCATGAGCCACTGTGAGCTGCTGTGAGTGGCCATCCAGTGGCTGGCGACCGATCGGCCTCATCTGGGAAGAGAGCAGTGATAATACCAACACGGACCAGTGAAGCAACATCCTCCACAACTAGACTGAAGAACAAAAGGACAGCAACTTGTCTGTTCCCCTTCCCCGATTCCCCAACACTGTTCCCCTCCCCCAATTCGCCAATGAAATCCAAAAGAAAAAAAAATTCATTAACAACTTATTTTCCCATAGAGGTATGTGTTAGAAAAACAATAAAAAAGAGAAGACCTTTCTGAGGAGGGGGTGGTCAGGCTGAAACCACCTGATGGATGAGGAGGAAGGGTTTCCAGGCAGAGGGAGCAGCAGGTACTCAGGCCCTAAGGCAGGATTGAGCTCCCCATGAAGACAGCGTGTTCAAAGTCCAGTGTGACTAAAAAGTAGTGAACGAGGGCACAATAATGGAAGGAGACGAGGCCCAAGGGGCCAGATGTGGAGGGCCTTATAGATGAATATAGAGTGTTTGAATTTTATTCTAAGTGCCTTGAGAAACTGGAGGGTTTGAGGGATTGACGCAATCTGGCCAAAAGGTGGGGGATGGACTGGAGGTAACAGGAGTGGCAGGGAGCAGGGAGACTGGTCAGACATCCATCAAAGTAGTAATTCTGACAGAGGATGGTACTCAGACTGGAGCTGCCAACACTGGAGAAGCATAGAGGTGGATGGATTCAGAATTCGCTGTGCAATGGGAGTGGTGAAAAGCAAACAATCAAGCATGTGAGGAACTTTGGGTGGTGGAGCCATTACTGGGGAAGTGAAATCTGGTGAAGAAATAGGTTGGTCGGGTGGGTAGGGGTGTGTTGTAGAAATCCATGATTTTGGTGTAGGCCATATTAAATTTGAGATGTCTGTACTAGGCACTACGGATTAAATGATGGACAAAAATATCCTCATTTCAGCTGCGGTCCGTGGCTGGTGATAGCAACACAGATCTCCCAAAGGGTCTTACCTGGATTCCATATATATCCATATGCTTGAGGGAAGTCTGTAGACCTCCTGTAATTCTGTCTCCAAATGTCCTTCCTCCTGAATCATTTTGAGATTGTAAACAAAACCGTTGATTTCCTCAGGAAAAAAAACAAACAAACAAACAGGCGTGCGCGCACACACGCATACACACATACAACCCCTCTGGAGCTTCTACTTGCTACCTCTCATATAGCTTATATTCTAATGATATTGAATTCTATGCAAATCCCTGTGGCTACACAGTAATTTCTCACCTCCAAGCCTTTGCTTATGCAGTTTCTTCTATCTGGAAGGACTTCCCTTTCATCTCTTGCCCCTGTTTCTTAGCTAACCTCTAAAGATACCACTTATTTCTGTGCCTTTCCCTGAATGAAAATACACATCTGGCCCATACCCTACTTGAGTTTATGATCTAGCCAGGGAATACAGACATCAAACAAGAAATGATAATAGAGTGGACTGAGGACCTCGAAGGAGAAGTGGAGGGTACTATGGGAAGGTACAACAGGGAAATCTAATCTAGTTACAGGTGGTGGTGGAGTACATCCAGAAAGACTTCCTGGAAGCAGCCATTTCTAGATCAAGAATGGAAAGAGAAGTGACATGGGACAGACAAGGATGGGAAGAAAAGAGTGTGTCTGGGAGTAGATAGTATATGTGAAGACCTGGGATGGGGACCATGGAGAAATAATGGGGAGAGAACACTGTAGATCAGGTAAAGTTGCAATGGAAAGACATTAAGAGATTTTAAGCAGAACAGTACATGATCAGACTTGTATTTGAGAAAGAGCACTAACTGATGTGTGCAGAGTAGATGGGGTTGAAGGTGCCAAGAGAGAAGAGCAGGCAGCCATGTTCCTGGGAAATTGTCTGCCATGCTGTGGTCAGGTTAGTGTGCAGGAAGAGCAACTTATCCACTGGCTCCAACTCTGCACCTTAAGCCCATGTTGAAATCACTATCATTTATACCAACAGAAGGTGGCTTATTTTCCTCTCCAAAGAGTCAAAGATTCATCTTTTCTTGATTGTAGATCCTTTGGGACATGAGATAGAAAAAAGAATATGTTCTTGCACCATAGAGAAAAGGGCCTGTTTAGACACCTTTTGAGCCCTCTAAGCCTGCTCTACACCCTGACATTCATAATTGCTCAGAAGCAGTTACTGCTGTCAATGATGAGTGATGGGGCTTGCAAGGCCAAATATCACATTCTTGGGCCACAGTTCTATCAGCCTGGCAAGAGGTGGAGAAATGTGATGCTTATGGGGTTCCGGAACCCAGAGAGAGAGAGAGCTTGAATCTTCTCAAGTTGACTCAGGATTTCTCTTAAGACTGGGAGGTATAGGAAGAGTATATTATTTGATTCTGGTTTATAATTAACTGGTAGAGTAGTAATAGGGTAAATGTTTTTTTGAGGGCAGTGTCATTGGCCCTCATATGTGGGACCCGAACCGGGGCTGCTGGCTTCCCAAGCCAGTGCTTAACCACCAATGCCACTTGGCCGGCCCATAATAGGGTACATTTTGAAGACAATGTTTTCAAAGTCCCTTCTGTGGTCTCCTGTGTTTTAGTGATTATTAGTGTCCAAAGTTTAGAGGCCCTGGCCAAAACATGCTCAGGGCATTGGAAATACTTCCCGGAATCACATCCTTCTACCTGCACAGCACAGGCTTGGAATGCAGGCTCAAGAGTCAGACTGCCTGAGTTCAAAATGTGACATTGCCCCTTACCTGTGTGACTCTGGGTAACTCAAATTCTCTGAGCCTCTGGGGATCAGGAAGCTAATATTACCCACTTCACAGGATTGTTGTGATGGTAAAATGGGGTGGCACATGCCAAGTACCTGGCATGTTATGTTAATAGTAGTTATTGAATGCTTACATTTACCTGTTATCAAGCCACAATGCAATTCAAACTCCCTCCTTACCCTCAACCATTTGTTATCTTACTTCTTATTGATACAGAAAAACACTTTAAGAGACTTCCTTGAGTTCTCTGATATAAATAGTCTCAAACAAGATTAGCTTAAAAACCAATGCTTGGAACTATGGAGCAATTGGTTTGTTCTCTAATGTGATTGATTTTGCTCAGTATTAAGTATTTACAGTCTATGTAAACACGAAAAATGGAGAAAAACAATAAAATAAGAATTTGAAGGGCCGGCCGAGTGGCTCAGTTGGTTAAGAGCTCGCTCAAGAGTGCGAGCTGAGCTCTGAGCAACAGCTGTTCGAGGCCAGCCCAAGCTGAGTTGCTGTTGAGCTGCCAACAGGTGGCAGGAGGGCTCAGCTAAAATAAAATAAAAAAATAAAAAATAAAATAAAAAAATAAAAAAAGAATTTGAAATTTGTATAATAATGCAGAAAAGGAGTAAACATTTCAAAAGACAAACTCAGTGCCATCCACAATGAAACTAAAAAGCACGAATACTGATAGTGATGTCTGAGTAATGAGGAGACAGGTATTCTCTTTTCTTTTTTCCACATATCTGCAGTTTCCAACTTTCCTTTAAGGAGCCTACAGTACTTATACACATTTATAAAAATCATAATAAAAAAGTAGAGCAAAAGAAGTGCTAGTGCTGTTTCAAACTTCAATCTGAATGATCGTAGCAGTGCAACACAAGCTAGTTACGGGTTCAAAAAATTGTCTGCTTAATTCATGCTGTTTGTTCACTGAGAGTTAATTTAATATACTTATCCTAGAAAATAATACATTATTCAGTTTAATCAATATTCATTTGTTCTTTGCATAATCATATTTGCAAAAGCATTTATTAACAATGTGCCTGCAGACTCACAGGAATAGGCCATGCTATAAGTAGAGTAAGATTTTTGAAATTAAAGAAAAACTATGAATTTATGAACATTAGATAAATGATTGATTCTAATATTCTGCAGGTTTCCATTTAAAGTGCAGTCAGGAGTCTTTTCTATATATGTTTTCATTAGAAGCAGCAATAGATACACTGTCAAATTAATGAAAGTCATGTTAATTCAGAAGGAAATAAAATCTGGGTCATTATTGAATAGTTAGCATATTGGTGCATGTAACATTGGCTCTTTCTACATAACCTCAATAGGCTGCTATGGGTATTTGCAAATGCTCGTTCTTGTGTAAGTCAAAAATATACATTTTCCATTTTAATCTGGGTGCTTAGCATTATGTAGAACAGATAAAAACTCATGTTAGGGCTTTCAAACACTGGGACTTGAAAAATGTCACTCTATAGGAATAAAGAGAAGTTTCCTATGAATGAGTCTTATTTACATTGTTGACTTTTTCTTTAAGAATAATTTTGATGGGGCCGGCCAAGTGGCACGATGGTTAAGCGCTGGCTTCAGAAGCCAGCAGCCCCGGTTTGGTCCCACATATGAGGGCCAGTGACACTGCCCTCAAAAAAAAATGAATAATTTTGATTGTGATTATTATTTCTCATTGATTCATTTAATGTTATTTTTCAGAGCTCAAACTTTCAAGAAAAAAATGGAAAATGGATTTACAGGATTGTTGATTAGACATTTTGGACAATACACCCTTTGGAGAAACAGGTACTGTTACAGTGGTACCTTCATTTCCATTTTATTTGTTTAGCATTTATTAGCCAAAATATAGTTGTAAATATTTTTTTAAATAAAACAAGCAGTGAAATCATATGGTTCTCAACTTTTTCTGTCTGACTTATTTCACTTAGCATTTTAATCTCAAGATCAATCCATGTTATTGCAAATGGTACTACTTCATCTTTTATTATGGCAGAATAGTATTCCATTGTGTATGTATACCACAACTTCTTTATCCAGTCATCTGTTGAAGGACAGTTTGGTTGTTTCCATGTCTTGGCCACCATAAAGAAAGCTGCAATGAACATCAGGGCATATATATCTTTACGGATAAATGTTTTCAGATTTTTTAGGTAGATATTTCACTGATATACGTTATATAAAACTGAAAACAACAAAACAACAAGAAAAACAAATGAAGAAACAAAACTCATAGACACAGACAATAGTTTAGTGGTTACCAGAGGGGAAGGAGGGTGTCGTAGATGAGGGTAAATGGGATCAAATATATGGTGATAGAAGGAGAACTGACTCTGTGTGGTGAGCACACAACGCGATATATAGATGATGTATTATGGAACAGTACACCTGAAATCTATGTAATTTTGCTAACAATTGTCACCCCAACAAACTTTAAGTTAAAAAATAAAAAAAATAAAACAATCAATTAAAGCAATTTTCAGCTAGGTTGGAATTAAAGCTAGGTTGGAAACTTCCAGGAAAATATAGCTTGGGAGCAGCAGTTGGGGAAGGCTAGTTGTAAACACTAAATAGATATATAATACATTATTTTAACTTCCATATTGCAGAACTAACCCTGAAGAAGTTTACACAATTCTTTCTATGACATACAACTTAAACTTTTTTTATCCTAAGAAGGGTCTAAAACCTTAAATTCCATTATTATTCTGAAATAACTATATGAAAAAGATGCCTACTAGTAAGGTAGTACTCCACAAATGGAGGCAGGTTGAGGGGAAGAACTAATATTAAGAAAATTTTAATTGTCAGAATGGTCAGGGATATCTTCCAATGTAGGTAGATCCCAATAAAATTCAACTCATTGGGTGGAATATACTTAAAGAAGTAAGGAATTATGATAATAATCCTTCAGCCAACATCTGATGCCTCAACTATGCAGAAAGATAAGGGGTCTTCCTCCTACTGAACTTAAAAGGACATTGAGCAAACACTGCAACTACTGGCAGCCTTGAACAGGGTGATTAAATAAACAAAGATTTAAGGGATTTCCTATAAGATAAACCCCTTTACAGAAGGGCAGCTAAAGGCTTTGAGTTTTCAAGGAAAATATTTATCTAAGGAGAAGTGAGCAATGGGATACATTTCACAACTAAGGCAACACACAGGACACACCCCCTTCTCATGTAATGGAGCAGCATTTCTAATTCTTTACTATAAAAGTACAATTTATCTTAAAATATGTGATTTTTGAAAGCCTTGTCACATTTTTCATTGTGGTAAGAAACAAAAGAAAAAAAGAAACTTGTCACATTCTAAAGTGTGATATGCATTGCTTCTTAGTAGCCAGAGAATTCTCATGAAAACAGCTATAACTTTATGATAGAGGTTGATGAGAGCAATATGGTTTAATTTACAAAACCAGATACAGCCAACATTTCTGGAAGGTATTGGTTCGGGAAAGGCAAGCACATCCCTGCCTGCACTGACTGACTGGATCCCAGTAGTTTCAACTGCTCTCCAAAGGCATCTACTGGACCATCATGTTCAATGCAGTAAATGCAAGAGGAACCATTTTTATCAATTTGCAAAGTTACAATGGTTTCTCAAAATGGAAACATCACATTCAAGTTTAAATGTAGACAAAAAGCTTTCTTTAATTTAGCTAAGGAAAATGTTTAAGTTCCTGAATTCTGTATCAAACTTACGGGTTTCTCAGATTTTAGGAAAGAAATGACCCTTAATATCAAGGATGGTCCCAGGGGCCTGCTTTTTTCTCCCTCACCAGCACAGTCTTAAGAGTTTAAGGGAAGACTTCATTTAAATATCCTGCCAGGTCAGCACAGGTGCAATAGCCTAGGCAAAAAAAAAAAGGTACAACTCAACTCCAGGTGCTAGGATGGTGATTTTTTCTTCTTAGAGATGCACACCTACTTTGTCAATCAGGGTGCTATCTCTTATGCAGAGACCTTTTCCAGTTGAGGAGAAGTTGTATTAGGGATGAGGATCATCTCAGAGAAAAGAGATCCCTCAGGACACATAGTTACTCAGGTGCCAGCAAACTCACCTGAATATCCATCTGTAGACTCTGGAAGGCTGCAGCTGGATAAACAAAGCTCTGCTGTCACTTACAGAAAAGCAGCAAAAAAAAATCTGTTCCAAATAAAAGGGGAAACAATAACTTTTATAAATGAGTAATGTGCTCCATGTCACCTGGAGGAGTTATAACTTTTTCACTCTTCTACCCCTTTCTTGCCAAAGTGAAGAACTACCATGTTATATTTACACATACACTTGTTAAACAAGGATATCTTTCAGATTAATTACCCGTGATTTAACAGTTGTATGCCACTGCCACTGTATGCAAAGGTAAGGATACAGCCATGACTAATCTTTGCCTCTGCCTCCTGCTAGTCTCAGTGTAGCTAGCTGGCTTCAGCATTATCCTTTCTTTAGCAAAACAGTATTTCCTACCCCACTCCGCTCCCACCAACTCTGACCTGTTACACTGTGATTCATATATTTACTGTGCATGTATATCTATAATAAGTCTGCATTTCTTAAGTGGGCTGGCTGCAGTGCTGAACTTCAAGAACTGTGGAATTGGTTAAAACACAAGTAATGTGAAGTCATGTAACATCATACAATGCTGCTTCTAATTTTTTATACTGGCCATACCAAAGAACCTGCCACTAACATTCTATCAATCCAATAAGAGAAGTACACCTGTGTTCAAATTACGCCCCTCATTTAAAAACTATATTAGGAAAACTTTTAAAATATACAGGAGTAGAGAAAATAGTACAATGAAGTCCCACTGACCCACCATGCAGATTGAACAGTAATTATGATTTTGCCATCCTTGCTTCATCTGTTTCACCTCCTACCCATCTCTTGGGCTGCATTATGTTAAATCAAATGCCAAAATTGTGTCCTTTCACCTCTGTGTACTTCGGGATACCTCTTAGAAATACATGGACATTTTTTCGAATTAGTGTCTTGGGTTTTTCAGGATAAATATCTAGGAGTTGAATTGCTGGGTCAAAAGGTAGTTCCATTTCCAGTGTTTTGAGATCCCTATGTTCATTGCAGCACTATTTACAATAGCCAAGAATTGGAAACAATTGAAATGCACATCGGTAGATGACTGGATTAAGAAACTGTGGTACATTTACACAATGGAATATTATGCAGCTATAAAGAAGAATGAAATCGTACCATTTGCAACGATATGGATGGACCTAGAGAACATTATGTTAGGTGAAATACATCAGTCAGAGAAAGACAAATATCATATGATCTCACTTATATGTGGAATCTAAAGAACTGAATAAATGAGCAATGTAAATAGAAATAGTCTTAGAGACACAAAGAAAAAACTGATGAGGGCTAGATGGGACAGGGATGGGAGAAGGGGAAGGGACGAGGCAACATAAACTGGTAACTACAATACTACTGCATAGACAGAAGAGACAGTTTAGGGAATATAATCAATAAGGTTGTAAATATTTTTTTTTTAGGGAAACAGACGGATGCATGTCCTTTTAGGGAGATCACTTCATGGACAGTGTAGTGGCCTTACCACTGCACTGTACATCTGAAGCTGCCACTGAACAATATTATATGTCAACTATTATTTAACACATATATAGTCATGGGATGTGGAATATAGTGTAGGGATGGAGTCAATGGAATTGTAATAGATATGTATGATATCGGGTGTGGAGGGCAGGGGAGAGGTGGGAGGGGGGAGTCACTTTGTAAGGGGTGAAAAAAAACTATTGCATTGCTTTGTACATCTGTAACTAATAATAATAAAAATAATAATAAAATTAAATTAAAAATATATATATGGACATTTTCTTAGCTAACCAGAATGCCATTTTTATAACCAATACAATTAATGACAATTCCTTGTCATCATGTAATACCCAGTTCATATTCATATTCCAAGATTTCTCAAAAATTCAAACTGCTCAATTTAATCATTCCTCTACAGGAGCAAGTAGGAACATCAGCTCCTTGCCAAATTTTCCATACAGAACATCCCTTCCAACCTACACCCCAGGGCCCCACACTTGGTAGGGGCTCAGTCAATGTTTGTTGAACCTGGCCTTTCTCTTGTTCTGGGAGAGAAATCAAAAGTGACACAAGGAAAGGCAGTTTTTCCAGGGCGGCTGCACCTCCTGGGATTCAAGCCCAAGAAAGCTGCTAATGATTTCTGTAGACTCCTGCCCAAGTGTGGTAATGCTCCTAGTGAATATTGCGGGCATATTGAAAAGGCGACCTTCCTGGCTGTGTCTGTTCTCTGTTCACTGTGTGCATCTACAGTTAATTGAGAGACTGATTAAAGAATCAACTAGCCCAAATTGAGCGTTTTTGTTGTCTCCTTCCTTTTTCATTTGATTCAGCTATAAAAGATTAAGTAAATGCATTTCCCCTCCCTCCCAAAGGTGCAAAATCATGAACACATGCCAGCTAACTGTTCTCTCCTATGACTAATTGATGTTTTGCACTCACAGCCTTGAAAAATAATCCTTTCCATGCCTAGTGGTGGTTGTAATGAAATATATTATGCTGACAGCTTGAGCCCTTGCGAAGGTATGGAGCTCAGCATGTAAATAATTGTGTCTGCAACTGAAAAATTTCATAGAAATTGTGCACTGTCAGGGGTGAAGGCTGTGCTTGCCAGCAATTGGCCAGCTGTGCCCAAAGGTGGAGCTCAGTCACTCTTTGGCCCCAGCAGCCTTTAACCAGGCATATGCAACTTGAAGCTGCTGTATAAACCGTTTGTACAATGCTTAGTAAATTGAGATTAGTCAACAAATGTTTATTGGATGAATGAATCAGTATAAAAAAACCAATATTAACATAATAAAAATGTATTTCTCACAGACACAAAAATACTAAATCAGCCAGTCCCAAGAGAGCACACAGGAGGCTTGGCAGCTCAGGAGGCTTTGAACTGAGCTCCGTCCCATTCGTGATGACCATAGGCTACTGGGTAACTCACACTGGCTATCCACAGGGTGCAAATGAAATTCTTCATTTCAAATGAGTATTAAATATGTTTTTCTCAAAAGATCTGGTCATCTCAGTAGCACTTACAAATTCAAATTCTGAATTCTGGATGAGAAAATAAAAAAAAATCATAGTTTAAAAATTCTTGAAAACCATAAATAACAATATTTCAGTTATGCAAAGCATGAAAATAGATTTACTCAACTGGAATTGTTGGATGGCCTTGTGGATTCATGCAGGAGTTGCTGAATGGTACAAAGGTTTATATGAGAGCTCTAAAACCATGCCTACCCTTTGACCTGGTAATCTTGCTTATGGGACTGTATCCCGAGGAAATAATCCAAGAGACAAAACCTAATTTTATAAGGATGTTTATAGCATAGCCATTTATAATAGGTGAAGAGTGGAAGCAATCCAAATGCCCAACATTAAGGGATCTGGCTAAGCCAAAAATAGGCATATCAACTCAGTGGTGCACTGCACAGCCATTAGAGCATTGAGCAGGTGGTTTGTTTCAAACAGTGGCAATATCTGCATGAAATAATGTAATTAGAAAAAGCAAAACACAAAACATCATTTGCCCAGTGATTATGCCTCCATGAAAATATACCTGGTGTTATGAAAAGGGTCAGAAAGGTATCAAGAGTGTAAACAGATGTAAACAGAGCTGTAAATTCACTGAATTCTTTTCTGCCTTGTGGATGGTTGTTTCAGTGTAATGCATAAACAGACGGGAAGAAGGGAGGGAGGGAGGGAGGGAGGGAGGGAGGAAGGGAAGGAGGGAGGGAAAGGAAACTACTGACTACAAATTGGGGCTGCCATTTAAACATTCTGTCATTTAGAGATGTTCATAGGTTAAGAACACCAGAGAGAAATACAAGTGAGAAATTTGAAAGACTCAGGAATATCTAAATCTAGTCTATATGCCTAATAGAAAGTTAAAGTTCATTTGAAACAAGATCCCTTCTGAATGTCATGCAGTATTGGATCAACAATTGGAAGCCATAATAACCAAGATGTGTTCAGGCTCCTACAGGGGAAGACAACTTCCCGCTGCCAGCAATGTGTGTTCCTTGGCAAACCACTTTTCAAGTGATGATGTCTCCATAAAAGAAAAAAATCAAATCTGCAGAATCCACTATCACCCAGCAGAAAACTGCATGCCAAAACCTTTAGAACTGATTTCTGAATATTTGCAGCACACCTTCCAGATTCTCTGGCTTAAAGTAATCACTAATGAAAATTAGAAAGCATTAGTTTTAGATTGTATTTGCAGCATGGCCCTTGCAAATAAAGGGGGGAGGGTCTTGGAAAATAAGTAAAATCATTGTCTTAGGACTTAGTACTAAGGTTCTCAGTAGGGCATCTTCAAAATTTATTTAAAAGTCTTTTGCCCATGTTAAAATGAGCCTTCATTGTTGCTGAATTTTTCCTCAGTATTTCTTACAAATGCAATGATAATTAAGAAGTGAGACTGTAATGTGTTTTGGAAAATAAGAGCATCACATGGCCATGTCTGTTGGAGCCTTTTAAATATTACAGGACCAAATGGGGGGAGGGTGGTAATCCCTTAAAATCATTTTAGGTATCAAGCCATCCAGTATCAACATGCAAGTTGGGAAGAAGCCAAAGATGATAATAGACAGCCAAAATGTGTTTGATCTGAAAGTTTTCATTTATGCCACCATTTTATGGCTGTGAAGGGACTACAGCAAAATGGTGGCTGCCTATACCGTATTTCTGTGAACAGGATATATGTAAAACAGCCACCCTCTGTGAGGTGGTTAATATGCCGCCTCAGCCTTAAAAGCAGTGCCCTTGCCAATACAGAGACTGACTCTCCGGCACTTGTGCTGATATTAAAGTTGCAAAATCAAATATTAAGAAGCCATATTTTTCTCAAAGGAAAAGATTTACCAGTTTAATTAAACAGTGCATTCCTTTTCTTTGCATCTTCTTCCCTTCCCTCCCCCCTTGCCCCCTGGAGAATAGAAAGAAATCCGGTGCCACAAGAAGCCCAGAGCTCTAAGGAGCCTAAATGCTTTGACTGTATTTGTGAGCATGAGATCTATTTAACGACAAGTGACTGGGTCTTCATTTTCCTCTTTTAGCCACTGCTGGAGGTTCATATGGTGTGGTTTTCTCTTAGTCATTGAACAAGCAGTGAGTCTATCCATTTTGTGATTTTTTAAAAAATGATGGAATAAAGAAGTAGACACTGATCACTCCCCTGACCCTAAGCAAAGCACTGGTTTTTATTCTCTATCCTTTGTCTCTGCCTCTTCCCATAGTCTCTCAGCTTCTGAAGAAGCACATCATCTTTGCCTTTTCATATGCACAGTTGTGTGTGTGTGTGTGTGTGTGTGTGTGTGTGTGTGATGGTTACATTTTTCTCAGCTATAAAATGAAGATTACACTTCTTGTTCTGTTTCACCTCATTGGGTACTTTTTTTTTCTTAGTTTCATGTATACAAAACAATGTAATACTTAGACATTTACACCCCTCACAAAGTGATAGTCCCCCTTCCCAATCTACTACCCCTCTGACATCGTATATAGCTGTTATAATACCATTGATTATATTCCCCATGCTGTACTCCACATCCTGTGAATATATATAATTATAGTTGACATTCAGTATTATTCAGTTTCAGGTGTACAGCACAGTTGTCAGGCATCTACATAGTCCACAAAGCAGTCTCCCTAATAAGACCTGTGTCCATCTGACACCCTACAATGTCTTTACAACATTATTGATTGTATTCCTCAAACTGTCTTTCATATCCATGTGGCAATCTTGTGGTTACCAATTAGTGCTTTCTAATCCCCTCACCTTCACTTCATAGGGTTCTTATGAGAATTTAAAAAGATCAAGCATATGAGAGTGCTTTGAAAAAAGCTACAATAAAAAGTGATTGCTATAACTATCTTTTCCTTTGAGATCTTCATAGTATTTATGCTATAGGTAGTGTTGAACTAGATAATTTCTAATTTTAGTAGTAATTTGATGAAAGGTAAAACATTTCCAATGAATTTAACCAAAGTTTTAATAAGGTTTGCCCATTAGATAAGATTCACATGTTGTTTCCAAATCGGTCACTCTTTAAGAACTAGTTTAGCTCTGTGCTTCAGATGTGTGAAAAAATGACCAAGGAAACCCCCAAATCAGCTTGGGCAAAGGGGAGGAATGGAGAGGAGGGTAGGAGGGGAGCATGGGTAGGAAGAATTGGAAAATGGGCTCTTCATCACCAGTTACTTTGTGGAAAAATGTGCCTGGGGGAGGGGAAAGAGACTTAGATACCATTTTCTTTGGCAAAAGGTAATTGAACCAGTATAAATATTCCAAAATCTAGTTTAAAATATTCTTCAGAAAGTGCTGGGGTGCCCTCGAACTGAGGCAGTTTGTGATTAAGATCATGACCTCAAGTGATTGCCACTGAGTTGCGAAGAAATACCATCTATCAAAAGCTATGTGACTCCATTCGCCATCAAAATGAAATGTTAAGCCTGGTAGCTAAAGCTTCTTGTGTACGCCCCCCCACCCCGCCACAGTACAGACTGGAGTTGGGCAGTGTTACAGTCTGAATTGTGATCCCCCCAAATCCATATGTTGAAGTCCCAACTCCCCATACCTCAGAATGTAATTAAAATATGGCAATATAACCAAGGTGAAAAATCACAGTGTCATAAACATAAATCATAGTATTAACTAAGTAGAAATTAGACTAACAAAGGTTGATAGACCTATACATCTGGGTGCCATTACACATAAGAGCTGAAATGTATGGATCATTTACTATATACCAGGCACAATTTATTCTAAGTATTCTGCATGGGTTAATCTATTTAACTTCCACAACACTGTGAAGGAAGTACTATTATTATCTCCATTTTGCACATGAGGAAACTGAGGCTTGGAAAGGTTAAGTGACTTGGCCAAGTTTACATAGCTAGTAAGTGGAGGGGCCAGGTTACAAATACAGGCTGTCTGACTTTAGGACAGATACTCTTATACTGATCAAAATACTGTGTTCAATGAGTATGCTTTCAAGTGCTTTAACCTTGAAAACGCAAAACACATTTTGCCAAATACCTTTGTCTGCTCTTTAAAAATAATTTTATTGAGGTATTCATACTATAAAATACACCCATCTTAAGTGTACAGTGCCTTCGTTTTTAAACTCTTCTGCATTTTGAAAGAAATGGAATATTTTGTTTCACTTATACTTATTTCATCAAAATGTTATCTCATAAAAGCTACTCTCCATTTAAGAATCCTCTGGTTCTCCCCTATAATTTACTTTTCCCAGAAACAGTAATTGCAATTAGTGAAATGTAAATAGTATCTGACCTCAACCAATTCCAGTTCTGTTCAGCACTTCTAACCACTAATTCTCAAGTGCATTCAAAAATCTAACACAGAATGAAATTTAATCCCTGACAATCAAATATCTAAACCAGATAGTCCAGTACAGTTAAACAGAGAAGATCACTGTTAAATTTTGCCAAACAAAACCTGCTAAAGACTTAGAAGAATCCAGTGGAGTTGCCATTGTGATGCATTACTATTGTCTGCTTGTTAAAAAATGCTAAAATGTGAAAAAGCTACTTTTTGCAGTGGAACTGAGCCTATTTGAGTTCAATTTTGTGCTGGAACATAGAGTCTCCTCTGGGTTGCATGAGAACTAAGTGGTAATATGTTATTCAGACCTTATCTGTACCTAAATGCCCTCAGCTACATGCAGCGTCTGCTTGAGCAGTTGATGGAGATATCACTACTTGTCTTAACAGCCCAAGAGAAGCCTCAATCATATGAAACCCTTCCTTATGTCAGATACAAACCTGCTGCTCTGCAACTCCCACTAATTTGTCCTTTTGCTACTTTCCAAAACTATCCAAACAAAAAACAAAAACAATCAATTCCTGTCCTGGTTCTTAGCCCCTTTGATATCTAAAGACAGTTCACAAGTCCCCAGCCTAAGCCAGCAGTTTGTTTGCCTTTCCCTCAACAACAAGATTTTGAATCCCTAGATTATAATAGGAATTATCGGTGCATATTTATCAAAATTCCTCTTATAATGTTTCACCTTAAACCAAGCATAATCTTTTATAATAAATGTGGTTCAATCAGTGTTTAGAACAGAGGATCTTCATCTTTCCCCCTGCACCCTCAGCTTCATCACAGTATAATTGACAAATAAAAATTGTGTATATTTAAGGTGGACAATGTGACTGTTGTGCTAGGTATGCATTGCGAGACAATTACCACAATCAAGCTAATTGACACCTCTATAACCTCACATAGTTACCATTTTGTGTGTGTGTGTGTGTGTTCAGAACATTTAAGATCTACCTTCTTAGCACATTCCAAGTAGACAATACATTATTAACTATAGTCATCAGGCTGGACATTTGATCTCCAGAACTTAATCATCTAATAACTGAAAGTTTGTACCATTTGCCCAACATCTCCCCATTTCCACCATTCCCCAGTCCCAGACAACCACCATTCTATTCTCTGGTTCTGTAAATTAGACTTTTTCAGATACCACATAAAGTGAGATCACACAGTATCTGTCCTTCTGTGTCTGCCTTATTTCACTGAGCATAATGACCTCCTGGTTCAGGATCCCTCATCTTCTGCTTGGTGTTAGGTTGAAATATATGCAATTGCCATTTTGTAGGTAAAAAATGGTCACATCTCAGCAACTTCAACTGGTCAAACTACTATATTTGTACAAATGCAACCTAAGATAAAATGATCTGTTTTGGCAGCAACATTATAATGTTGACAAATATGGGGCTTAGTCAACCAAAACTAACAACTCTTTCTATGTTCGATGGTCTCTGTTAATCCATATTCTCCTAGTCTTCAAATTGTATGTTGCTTTTTGGACCTAAGCACTCACTTTACATTTATTTAAGATAATATTTGAAGAAATCTTTGGAAATCTTGGTTCTATCACCCAGAACATGGGTTGGCAAACTGCACCTTGTGAGCCACATGTGGCTCTTTGTGTACGTTCTGTCTCAAAAGTTTGCCGACCCCTGGAAGAGCCAATCCTGCCCCTCATAACAATTTAAAAATTATTCAAGAGCCATAAACATATTTTTACATAATCACCACTATGTGAATAATATCCTTTAAAAATGTTATAGATGAAATTATGATAGTTTTTTCATTTTCAATTTTACTTCAGAGCCACATGTACGTACTTAAAAAGCCGCATATGAGAAGATATGAAGAGACATTTCTCTAAAGAGGACATACAGAAGGCCAACAGGCATATGAAAAAATGTTCAACCTCACTGAACATTAGGGAAATGCAAATAAAACCACAATGAGATACCACCTCACTCCAGTCAGAATGGCTATCATCAATAAATCAACAAACACCAAGTGCTGGCGGGGCTGTGGGGAAAAGGGGACCATGCTGCACTGTTGGTGGGATTGTAGATTGGTGCAGCCATTATGGAAGTCAGTATGGAAGTATCTCAAAAAACTGGAAATGGAGCTACCTTTTGACCCAGCAATTCCACTCCTAGGTATTTATCCTGAAAAACACAAGACACTGATTCAAAAAAAATATATGCACCCCTATGTTCATTGCAGCGCTATTTACAATAGCCAAGACTTGAAAGCAACCGAAATGCCCATCGGTAGATGACTGGATTAAGAAACTGTGGTACATTTATACAATGGAGTATTATTGCGCTATAAAGAATGAAATCGTACCATTTGCAATTATATGGATGGACCTAGAGACTATTATGTTAAGTGAAATTAGTCAGTCAGAGAAAGACAAATACCATATGATCTCATTTATATGTGGAATCTGAAAAACTGAATGAATGGGCAAAGTAAACAGGGACTGTCTCATAGATATAGAGGAAAAATCAGGGTTGCTAGTGGGGAGGGCGGGTGGGGATGAGGGAGAAGGGGAAGGGATTAGACAGCATAAATTGGTAACTACAATATTGCCACAGGGATATGAAAGACAGTTCCGGGAATACAATTAATAATGTTGTGAATATTTTGTGGGGTGTCAGATGGTCACCTGTCTTGTTGGGGAGACAATTTCATGGATGGAGTAGAGGCTTGATCACTGCACTGTACACCTGAAACTGATGTTGTATAATATTGTATGCCAACTGTAACTGAATATGTAGATAGTCACGGGATGTGGAGTATACTGTGGAAGGGAGTCAAAGGAATTGTAATAGATATATATGATATGGTGGGGAGGAGTGGGGTGGAGAATTGGGGGAGGGGGGTTGTCACTTTGAGGGGTAAAAAGTATAACTAGTGCACTGTGTTGTACACCTGAAACTAATTAAAAATAAATAAATTTATTAAAAAAATAAAAAGCCGCATGTCTCTCGGGAGCTGCAGTTTGCTGACCCCTGGCGGCTCTTCCGTCTCAAAAGTTTGCGGACCCCTGACCCAGAATATGGACTCTCTGTGTCATTACCAATCAGATAATCATGCCATCAAAATCATCATACAGGTTGGCAATAATGAGGGTGAACATTACTGGGCCAAGAAAAGAAACTGAAGAGCAGTGATCTTGTTAGCTATCCACCTTCTGTTTCAAGGAAATATCTAAATTACTTTGTACTTATTCCGTCAGAGAGCATAAGTCTAATTTGAGAGTTCTCCCTCTCCCCTCCTTCTCTGTGGCCACTTAATCTCGGGCACCACACACATCTCTTAGTATGGTCAAAAAGATAACAAGCATGATATTGAGGGAACATCACCAAGAGGCCAAGTACCTGCCCCTGAGCTCTTTTGTTTGATGTTTGGATACTACCTCTAGACCTCATCATGCCCCCTTGGAAGGGCGCTTTGTCTTCTTTTGAGGGAATTTCCATAACTGACCCTTATTAAGCCTCTTAGATCTCCTGCAGACCTTGACACATGACCCAACATTTGTTAGTGTCCCTCCACCAGTGCCAATATCCATCTTGCCAAGCCCCTTTGTATGGAAATGCAGCCCTGTTTTCCAAGACCTTGCATTAGGCAGAATTCTTCCAAGCACCTAAGGAACTCAGTGTCTAGGGAGCACAATAGGGGACTTGGAGCTGTCATATAACCAACCTCACCAGGCAACATTTTTTTCTTCTAATTGACAGGCCCTTCTGCATCCCCCAACTTCTTCACTATCTTCTAATTGATGCCAAGAATTCTATCATTAGCAATTCATTCCTTTGACTTAACACTATTCCCTGTTAAACTGCAGTTTCTTAAAGGAAAGGTAAACCACAGGCTCTTTGGCAAGTCAACGCAGTGTTCTCCAGCTGTTGCTCTAACAGTGACTGTGGAAGACCAGAGCGAGGAGCAGGAGGAGGTCAGGAAGCCTAAAGAAGCCAGGAACTTTCAATTTGTATGTTAAGTGAATACAAGATATATTAAACCTCACATAATAATAATAACAGCAAATACTTAAACAACATTTGTCTTACCTCAGCTTTATGAGGCAGGTAAAATTGTTAGCTCCTTCTCTAGATGAGAAAAATTATGTTCAGAGTTCGATAATTTGCCCAAGGTCATACAGCTAGGAAGGATTAGAACCAGGCTTTAAACACTAAACATCTGGCCCCAGAGCTCAAGTCTCACAGCCCCTGGCTATATAATTTCTCATTCCCTTCATGAGTATTTCCTGTTGGTGTTGACAGCCGTCCACAGAGCTCAGACCATGAGTGGAATATCAAGAGGAGAGTCTTCTTCAGCAGCTCTGTGGCAAGCCTTATGGGCCCATTCCATATTGAAGGCCATTGTCCCCAACTAGGGGCCCTCCGATGGGCACATGGCAGAGTTAATGAGTAAATGGCAGACTTGGACTTGCCTCATCAATTTTTCTGTAAGGATCATTGCTATTTGAGTAATGTAGTACAGCTTCATAAACCAGAGGTGTTCAGTCTCTGCAGGACACCAGATGTAATAAGATAGTGTCTGTTGTCAACTGAATAGCAGCAAAGATTGGCTGGTTTGTTTGGGTGACTAAATAAGCCCACAGGCAAGCTTAAGTACATCACAGAATCTCAGGACTAGATGGGACTTTAGAGAGTCATCTGGTCTAGCAACCCATGAAATAATTGCCTCTAAATTATGCCCCACATACACACACCATCACCATCACCAGTAATAGTCTAATTTAAATACCTCAAAGAATGGGAAACTCACCACCTTCCAGAGCTGCCTTTCCTATCTCTTAAGAGTGATAGAATGCCATTCAATCCTGGTGAATAAGAATGGATTCTGTGCCTGTCAGAAGCTCATCACTTAAGTGCCTGGGAAGGAGAATTCTCAATACTTTTAACAGGGCCTCTGTCCCTGAGACATCACTGATACTCAGGAGTAAAAAGGACTGAAGATTTTTCTTAAGAAGCAACAATGAAAAACCTGGTTAGGTGACTGAGAAACCCCACAGGAAGTCTTGAGGGTTTCCTGATTGAGCAGCTGCAGGGAACTTGTGGGATGAGCTTTTGGGACACTTCTACTCTGCTCCACTGCCCTTTGTGTGGGCTTCTGGCTCCCCAGGGATGGGACTTCTATAGTAAACTTGACAAAGGAGAACAGAGAAAGGTATTCTTTTCTTTAAAAAAGAAAGATTTTATTGGGGAATTGGGAGGGAGAGAACAGCATTGGGGAATTGGGGAAGGGGAACAGACAAGTTGCTGTCCTTTTTTGTTCTTCAGTCTAATTGTGGAGGATGTCGCTTCACTGGCCCATGCTGGTATTGTGATCATTGCACTCTTCCCGGATGAGGCAGTCAGTCTCTGGTCATTGGACAGCTGCTCACAGCAGCTCACGGCAGCTCACGTTGGCTGCTGGCCACTCACACTGGCTGCCAGCCCCTCATGGTAGCTCACAGCAGCCCACTGCAGCAGGGACTGCAACCTATGCCATCACTGAGAACTCACGGCAGCCCAACTCCAGGTGGAGCTGTTGTTCACCATCTTAGCTGTACAGGGCATAGCATCACTGACCCTCATATGGGATCCAAACCAGGGCCCTGCTGCTCAGAGCTGTTGTCCCAAGCCAACTCTTTTTTTTTTTTTGAGGGCAGTGTCACTGGCCCTCACATGTGGGACCAAACCAGGGCCTCTGGCTTTCCATGCCCCCAAGCCAACTCTTAACCAACACACCACTCAGCCAGCCCAAGAAAGATGTTCTTGAAGCCTGAACTTCAGTCACAGGGATCTCTGGGAAACAGCTGGCAATCATGAGCCAGGGCAATCCAGCAGGCAGAAAGGAAAAATAGAAAGAATTGTTACAGACCAGCAGAGAAAGGATTTAGGCACATCAGCCTCCTTAGCACAAAGTCATGCCAGGCCTGGTACCCCCATTATATATGTATATATTCTCCTCTAATTCCCACAATATCATCAGAAGGTGGATGTTATCGTTTTCCTCATTCTTCAGGCTCGGAGAGGTTAGGTAATATGCCAAAGGCCATGTAGCTGGTAAATGACAGAGCCAGAATTCTAACCCGAACTGGAACCCAGGCTTCTCTGACTCCAGAATCCATATGCTAACCACCTTGTCATGCTACCTGTTCCAATTAGGCAGGACGAAATCTCTCTCTGCTTCTACAGCCATGTGTAATTCTTCACATTGTCAGCTGAGTTACCATCTTGCTAAAATTACCAGCTCTAGTCAAAACCTTTAGTGGATCTGTTTTTGCTTCTCACACAAAATTCAAGATCTTAAGGATAGTATTTAAGGTCTCCTTAATTTGGCCACAACTTACTTTTCAGATCTATTTTCTATTACTAGCTTCCTCTATCTATGCCCCGTTCCACTCCTTCCCCACTTATGTTCCAATCATGCTGGCTAACCATTCTCTGAAAATGCCAAACCTCATCCTGTCTTTGCCTCCACTGTTCCCTCTGCTTGGAAATCCCTTCTTTAATCATGTTCCTTTCTTCACATGGCCTAGTTATTCCTACTTTAAAGCCCAGTTGACATGTCAATTCCTTTCTGAAGTCTTCTTCAATCCTCTCAAGTGGAACTTTCCCTGCCTCCTACCTTTCTATATTCCTTTGTGGTTAATCACCTTCTAATGTTTACACACTCTTCTGTTACAGTAAGTTCCTCAACAGTACCTCTTCTAGAGGGATCCAAGATAACAGAGTAGATAAACACTCTTCCTACTTCCTTTCATGAACACATTAAAACTACAACTGTATTATAGAACAATCAACCTGAAGAACCATTTGAAGTCTAGCTGAACAGAAGTATTACATAAAGATATAAAGAAGCATCATCAAGACTGGTAGGAGGGGCACGGATGCAAAATGGGCCAGCATTAAACTTCCATGTGGCAGTTGAGAATCAGGAGGGATACTTCAGCCACGGAGATTCCCCCTGGAGAAGCAAGGAACCCCAGCCCCACACCAGGCTCCCCAGTCTGGAGTACTGGTGCCAGAAAAGGAGAACCTACAACATTTGGGTGTGAAAAACAGTGGGGATTCTGACCATCCAGATGGGATGGAAGGATGCAGGAAACTCAGATGTCCCCTTAAAGGACCCACACACAGACTGTCTCACACACAGGCACTCACCCTGTGTGCCAGTCACAGGGACTGTGACTCAGGGGGCTCTGGGGGCTTTTGGGGGTCAGAAGGATAGTTGGCATTTTCCCTGTGTGGGGTCCTCTGCTGCAGCTGGAAGGCGGGCACCATCTTTCCTTTGTTGGGTTCTCCCCCACACCTATGGTCAAATCTGAATCTGAATTGGTCTGGTGATCTCCACTGGGACCCTTCCCTGCCCAACTGCCCCAATGCCACAGGCACTTTCTCTTGAGCAGCCAGCCCTGCCCACATTGCACTCTTTCTTGGAAAACTACTGGAGTCCACTGGCCCCAGGCAGGTGGCAACTGGCCTCCGTGTGTTCTGAGACTTTTTCTGAGTAGCTCCAGGCTCAGCACTGATACCAAACCAGAATCTATATTAACCTGGTGACCACAATGCTTCCCATTCTAGTGACTCCCTGAGACCCTCCCTCACCCAACTCAGTACTACATCAGAGTTTATCAGTGGCTGAACCTTAATGGAGCCAGCAGGTGGCAGCAGGCCTTGGTGTGTCCTGGCTTTTTGCAGAGCTATCCCAAATGTGGTACTGGTGGCAGACATCCTTGGTTCACCGTGTGGCATCTCTCACTAACCTCCAGGTTTAGCACAGGCAGGGAACAACCACAGTTCACTTTGTAGCTCTTACTAGGCAGTCTCCAGCTGATCACAGGCAGTGGCTGACCTGAGTCTTCACTGGAGCCCCTCCCAAAAGGCTCCAGAACAAATATACTTGGAGGTTGTCTTCAGACCACAGCAGAGCACAGACCAATTAGCCCCACAAGAGGCACACACAAAGGGCAGTCTCAACAGGCTACAGAGCCCTCTGGGGCAAATCCCACTCAGTGGAGTAAGCTCCCCCCCACACACACACACACACAAAGCAGCCTATAAGCTGTGGACATGGCCAAACCCCACACCCAATCAGCCTAAGGGTCAATCCCACCCACTAACATGTCAATAGCAATCAAGCCTCAACTATAAAAGGAGAACACATACAGCCTACACAAGGGACATTCCTGGAGCACCCAGCACAGGTGACCAGGAGACTGTGCCAGGGTCCCACAGGGCGCCTATTACATAAGGCCACCCAGCCAAGACTGGGAGACATAGGAGCCCTACCTAATACATAAAAACAAACACAGAGAGGCAGCCAAAATGAAGAAACAAAGGAATATGTCCCAAAAGAAAGAACAAGACAAAACTCTAGAAAAAGAACTAAACTAAGTGGAGGCAAGCAACCCACAAGTTCAAAACGTTTATAAGGATGCTCAAGGAACTTAGTGAGAACTTCAATTAAGAGGCAACAAGCATATAAAAGTACATAGAAACCATAAAAAAGAACAACCAGAAGTGAAGAATACAATTACTGAAATGAAGAATGCATTAGAAGGAATCAAAAGCAGACTACATGAAGCAGAGGATCGAATCAGTGAGTTGAAAAACAAGGTAGCAGAAAACACCCTATCAGAACAGCAAAAAGAAAAATGAATTTAAAAAATTGAGGATAGGGCCGGCCAAGTGGCGTGGTGGTAAGAACTGGCTTGGGAAGCCAGCAGCCCCAGTTCAGGTCCCACATATGAGGGCCAGTGTCACTGCCCTCAAAAAAAAATTGAGGGTAGTTTAACAGACCTCTGGGACAATATCAATTGTAACAACATTCACATCATAAGGGTACTAGAAGAAGAAGAGAGAAAGCAAGGGATTGAGAACCTATTTGAAGAAATAATGACTGAAAACTTTTCTAACCTAGCAAAGAAAATAGACACACAAGCCCAGAAAGCACAGAGAGTTCCAAACAAGATGAACCCAAACAGGTCCACACCAAGACACATTATAATTAACCTCCATCAGGTGCAACTGATCTCACAGATTCATTGCACACAAATTTTCAAATATCTAACAGTTAACTTAAGTATCATGACTCATTGCTTCCATATCTTCCCCCCACCATAATCTATCACCAGTCGTGTTTGTGGATTAGTACAATAAAGATGTATTTCATATTAGAAAATTTGTGTGCAATGGATCCGTGAGATCAGTTGCTCTGAATGGAGGGTTAAAATAACAAAGGTTAAAGACAAAGAGAGAATCCTAAAAGCAGCAAGAGAAATGCAACTAGCAAACTATAAAGGAGCCCTGATAAGATTTCCAGCTGATTTCTAAACAGAAACTTTGCAGGCCAGAAGAGATTGGCAGGAAATATTCCAAGTGATGAAAATCAAGTACCTACAACCAAGATTACTCTACCCAGCAAGGGTATCATTAAAAATGGAAGGATGGAGCCTGCCAAGTGGCTCAGTTGGTTAAGAGTACAAGCTCTGAGCAACAGGGTTGCCAGTTTGATTCCCACATGGGCCAGTGAACTGCGCCCAAGCTGCTGCCACTGAGCTGCCAATAGGTAGCAGGATGGCTCAGCTGGTGAGAGCATGTGCTCCTAACAACAAAGTTGCTGGTTCAACTCCTGCATAGGATGGTGTGCTACACCCACTCGCTACTAAGATTGAACACGGCACTTGACCTGAGCTGCCACAAACTGCTGACAGGTGGCTGTAAGGCTTAGTAGTTAGAGCGTGCACTCTTAGCAACAAGGTTTATGGTTTGACTCTTGCATGGGATGGTGGGCTGTGCCCCCTGCAACTAAGATTGAATATAGCAACTTGAGCTATCAGCCGCGAGATGCCAAGGGGTGGCAGGATGGTGACTGGACTTGGAGCTGAGCTAGCTGCGCCCTCCACAACTAAGAATGAAAGATAATAACTTGGCTATTCCCCTTCCCTAATTCCCCAACACTGTTCCCCTCCCCAAATTCCCCAATAAAATCTTTAAAAAAAAAGGACGGATAAAGAGCTTCCCAGACAAGAAAAAACTAAGGAGTTCATCACCACCAAACCAGTATCACAAGGAATGCTAGAGGGACTTCTTTAAGACAGACAAAAAAAAGATCAAAATTATGAATAATAAAATGATAATAGCTACATATCAACAATTATTTTCAATGTAAATGGGTTAAGCATTCCAATCAAATGATATAGGAGGGCTGAATGGCTAAGAAAACGAAACCCTTACATATGCTGCCTACAAGAGACTTACTACATCAGATTGAAGGACACACAGAAACTGAAAGTAAAGGGATGGAAAAAATTATTTCATGAAAATGAAAACAAACAAAAAAAGCTGGGGTAGCAATACATGTACTTACACCAGACAGAATGACTTTAAAACAAAGGCTATAACAAGAGACAAAGAAGGACCCACTAATCCCACTTTTGGGTATTTATCCAAAGAAACGCAAAATGCTATTTCAAGGGGATGTGTACATCCATATGTTCATTGCATCATTGTTTACAATGGTCAAGATATGGAGGCAGCCTGGGTGTCTTTTGATGGATGGATAGATAAAGAGGAGGTAGTACATATATACAACGTAATATTGCTTGGCCATGGAAGGGAGTGGGTTCTTGCCATCTGCCCCAGCATGGATGGACCTGGACGGTATTGTGCTGAGTGGAGTGTCAGACAGAGAAAGATTGATGCAATGTAATTTTGCTCATATATGAAATCTAAATAGCAAAATAAATTTAAAAAAAAACAGCAAACAAACTCATAGATACAGAAATCATTTTGATAGTTGCCAGATGGGAGAGGGTTTGGGGGATGTAAAATGGAAAGGGATTAAGAAGTACAAACTGGTCGTTACACATCAGCCTTGGAAATGTAGGGTATAGTATAAGGAATATAGTCAATAATACTGTAATAACTATGTATGGTGTTCGATGACTACTAGATTCTTTGGGGTGGTAGATGGGAGGGGGTTTGGAGGCAGGATGAAAATTTGAAGGGATTAAGAAGTACAAATTGGTAGTTACAAAATAGTCATGGGGATGTAAATAAAGCATAATGTGGTAATAATTATGTCTAGTGCCAAGTGGGTACTAGACTAGTCATGGGGATCGCATCTTAAATTTTTTTTAAATTTATTTATTTTTAATTAGTTTCAGCTGTACAACACAGTGCAATAGTTATACTTTTTACCCCTCAAAGTGACAACCCCACTCCCCCAATTCGTCACCCCACTCCTCCTCCCGATATCATATATATCTATTATACTTCCTCTGACTCCCCTCCACAGTATAATCCACATCCCGTGACTATCTATAACATCTTAAATTACATAAATATCTAACCACTGTACTGTACCCCTGAAATTAATATAAAATAATATTGAATGTCAACTCTAATTGAAAAATTTAAAAAGGGGGGAAAGGTTTAAAAAAAAAGAGTATCTTTCCTAGTCAAAGGAGAAAACTCCAGGAGCACACAGAAATCATGCCTTCTATTCAGCTTTGTGGCTTAATGAAGGGAGTTGTTTGTTTAGGGATTGTTCAACCCAAGGCCTAGCCTCTCAGGTGTGCTCTCTTCAAGTCTATGCCATACCAGTAAATGCACTCCAAGAAGGAGAGGAAGAGAAGCCCAAAAGAAGCTTCAAGAATTCTGACAATGTTGTCTCACTCACTTCCAAGGGTAACTAACCATCAGCTATTTCACTTCCTTTATGTTGTCCCCATTCAAAAAACGTCAACTTTCTCCCAATCTTGCCAAAACCAAATTTTGAAAATATTTTAAGAGAGATAACGGAATCTCTTTGAGGGTAGGCTGCATGCAGCAACCCAGATGAATCTAAAATTTGAAAGATGATCAAAAGAACCCACACATAGAAGAATGCATCCTGTATCATTTCATTTAGTGAGATTCGAAAACAGGCAAAATGAATGTATGATTTTAGATGTCAGAAAAGTGGTTACGTGGGTGGGGGCAGGGGTGTTGTTAACTGCTTGGAGGCACATGGGGTGCTGAAAATGTTCTTTATCTTTATTTAGAATGTGTTTACATAGATGTGTATATGTATGAAAGTTTATTGAGCTGTACACTTACAGTTGATGCACATCACTGTATGTGTATATCTCAATTGAAAAAGCAAAAAAACAGCTGTCCCTCCAATTTCCTACAAACTCTCAAAATACATTAAGTAATTTTTCTTTTGAGGGCAGCCTGTATCTCTAAATCACAAAAACAACAAAAACCCTCCAAAAATGAAATAAAAAAAGATTGCTCTTTAGAATCCACATACAGTTTAAGAAATCTTCAGCCAAGATTATTTAAAGATTCTGATGCAGAAGTTTAGGACTGCAGAAAACATTGAGTCCCACAGAGGCTCTAACAAGGAGTGAGCTATCAATTTAAATTTGATAAGAGCAGGTGGCCTCTTAGAAATACTATTTCCCATCTCTCCTCCACTTCTACTCATCCTCAAGACCAGCTAAAATGTCACCTCTTCTGTGACGCATTCCCTGGTCACTTTTGTACCCTGTACTTCAAGACAGGAGCAATCCCAGCTAGTCAAAGGCAGAGCATGGTTAGAGCCTTTCTAGTCAAAGTGTGGTTTGCAGACAATCAGCATAAATATTACCTGGGAGTTTGCTAGAAATAGAGTATTACTGGCCCCACCCCAGATCTACAAAATCATAATCTGCATTTTAACTTGATTCCAAAGTGACTCATGCACATTAAAGATTAAGAAGAGGTTTATGTAACTTTGCTAACAATTGTCACCCCAATAAACTAATTTTTAAAAAAAGAAGAGGTTTAAGAGAACTCTTACTCAAATTTCAAAGTGCTTCCAAACCACCTGAGACAGTCCTTACAATTGTGGTCCTACTCCAGAGGTCCTGATTCAAAAATTCTGAGGCTGGACTGTAACAAGGTTGGGTTGGAAAGTTTCCAGGTAAATTGGTTCAAACTTGGAGAGCACTTTCTATCAGACACAACACCACAGAATTCCTTCCCAACAACCAGAAGCCTATCGAACAGATGCCAATTATGGTTTGAGACCTAGTTATCAAAAGAGAGGTTCATGGACAATATAATTCCTAGGAATGCCCAATCAGGACTCAAATCTTCCCTGGGCATATAGCTTGGAACCCCCAGAGAATCCCATGTCAAAGCCTATCCACTCTCTTTTTGGCACTTTCCATCTATTTCAAACAGGAGAAACCCCACCTCACACAGGATCTCAAGGTTCTCAGAACAAAGAATGTTCCCATCTAGGCTGAATACCAAGTACCTGCTGCAAGCAAACCAGAGCCCGAAGGAGTCAAGGACCCTATCACCAGTCACTGTGGGCCAAATGTCCCTAGAAATCTACAGCCACGGGTACCTGAAGGCCTCTGCCACACCTGGTACCCTGGAACCAGAGAGCAAGGAAAATGCTCAGCAGGAAATTCTAGTCACAATATTAGGGACCACTTACAGACACTTGAAGGTGGCAACATTCAGGTGTCCCATCCATTATTGATGTCAACTAAAGAATTTCATGGGCCGGCTGAGTGGCGCATTGGTTAAGAGCTGGCTTGGGATGCCAGTGGCCCTGGCTCGATCCTGCATATGAGGACCAGTGACTCTGCCCTCTACAGCTAAGATGGTGAACAACAGCTGGGTTGCTGGAGCTGGGCTGCTGTGAGTCCCTGGGGCTGCATAGCTGCAGCCCCTGCTGCAGTGGGCTGCCATAGGCTACAGTGAGTGGCCGGAAGTCAACGTGAGCACCCATCCAGAGGCCGGTGAGTGATCTGCCTCACCCGGGAAAAGCACAATGACAATGCCAACATGGGCCAGTAAAGCAACGTCCTCCGCAACTAGACTGAAGAACAAAAAGACAGCAACTTGTCTGTTCCCCTTCCCTGATTCCCCAATGCTGTTCCCCTACCCCAATTCCCCAATAAAATCTTTAAAAAAAAAGAATTTCACTAAGCATTAGACTAATAAAGTAACCAGTTATCAGATTGACAAAAATGAAAAGGAATACTCATACCCAGAATGTGTGAGGACTAGAAAAGGTGACACTCACACACAACTGAGGAAAGAATATATCAAGACTAACATTTGGAAGGCATTTTTGCAATACTTACCCTGAAAGGAAGGTGTAGAAGAAGGGTAGTTGAGGTATCTTGTAGAAATTCACCTGAAATGACCTAAACCCTGATTGCAAATACAATCACCTACATTTTTGCCAATCAAATTGGCTCAAATTTTTTTTTGAGGGCAGTGTCACTGGCTCTCATATGTGGGACCTCAACCGGGGCCACTGGATTCCCAAGCCAGCGCCCAACCACCGCGCCACTTGGCCAGCCCTATTGGCTCAAATTTTAAAGAATGAGAACACCCGTTGCTGGTGAGAGTATGAGGAAATGGACATTTTTATTTACTGATGATAGGGTTGAAAATGCATATCCTTTCTGTAGGACATTCTGGAAATAATTATCAAGAGCCTTAAATATGTCCATGCTTGCTGATCCAGCAATTCCGTTTTAAGAATGTGTTGAAGGAAATAATTTCAAATGTGTGAACAGATGTTTACACAAAGATGATTATCACAACTTTGCTTGTAATAGTGAAAAATGGAAACAGCCTACATAGGCAACAGAAGGAGACTGAATAAAGAATTTACAAGCCATGTATACAATGGTATCCCATGTAGCCATGGAAAATGCTATTTCGGTCTGTTTTTTGGATATACAAAGATGTTCACATTTAAAAATTGTATATTGTTAAATAAAAAATCAATGTATATAGTAGAATCCTAGTTTTCAAAATATTCATATGTTTGTATGGATTTGTTAGTATAAGAAAAAGTCTGGGACCGGCCGAGTGGCATGTTGGTTAAGAGCTGGCTTGGGAAGCTAGTGGCCTCAGTTTGGATCCCACATATGAGGGCCAGTGACACTGCCCTCTACAGCTAAGATGGTGAACAACAGCTCCACCTGGAGCTGGGCTGCTGTGAGTCCCCGGGACAGCATAGCTACAGCCCCTGCTGCAGTGGGCTGCCATAGGCTACAGTGAGTGGCTGGCAGCCAGTGTGAGCAGCTGTCCAGAAGCCAGTGACTGATCAGCCTCACCCGAGAAGAAAGCAATGATGATACCAACATGGGCCAGTGAAGCAATGTCCTCCACAACTAGACTGAAGAACAAAGGACAGCAACTTGTCTGTTCTCCTCCCCCAATTCCCCAATAAAAATCTTTTAAAAAAAAAAGAAAGAAAATGTCTGCTGTGATAGGTGTGGATAGTGTCCAGTTCTTGCAAGTTAGGATTAAGAAATTTTTAAAAAATTACTTTTGTTTTTTCATATTTTCATATTTTTCTGTAATGAACATGGATTTTTACTAAAATTTTGAAATAGTGATTCTTTCAAAAAATAAAAAATAAAAAAAGGTCAGCCAGATAAAGAGCTAAAAAGGAGCTATTCTGCTATTTGTCTGACATGCCTATCTTCAAAACACAGAGAACCTCTAGAGTGAAATGCAAAACAATTGCAATTTGTTCTTGAAATGAGACTTATCTTAAATGGCTAAGGAGCAGAGATGAAGTGTCATTGATTTTTTTTTAAGTGGATGTTTAACCCTGTTTCCCCGCCAAAAAATAAAAAAAGTGTTATATTGGCAATTGTTCTAGCTTATTTATTTGAAATATGAGGGCAGGAAGCTGAAAACGAAGTCCTGTCACATTCTATGGAAACTCGTATTTAGATCCCATTCGTACTTAGATGGCATATCCACCCCATTTTCAGATAGCCTACTCACTGAGCAGTCCCAGAGCTTGCAGGACAGGGGAGAAGAATACATGGACAAATGAACAACTTTGAGAGTCAGCAGAGCTGCTGAAGGGACTTTGAAATTGAGCCTCAAAAGGCTACATGAAGAGAAACAAACCAGGAATGGAGATTGCTGTTCTCTCCCAGTAAACTATGAGGCACCCAGCCCAGTGCAGCTAGATCAAGGCATAAGGACAATGCAGAGAGAGTGGCCAAAAGATATTTCACATCAGTCCTCCTCAGAATTATTCCTCTCTCACCCCAAATCCTGCCAAGAGCTGTGCTTTTCAAACTACTGCTCATGACCCACACATGGGTCATGAAATCACAAACACTATGTTAAAAAATGCAATAACTGTGTACTGCCAAAGGCTCTTTCAGCAGCAGGCAGCCAGCTTCAGCTCCTCCACTGCCTAAGGATCTCTTAACTGAAAGCACCCTGCCTCCACCTGTGCACAGACAGAAACTCTTTTAGGGGCGTGTGGCCAGCCTTAACCTGTGCTACAATCTTTCTTAAAAACTCTCAAAGGTCTGCAGGCCCCAGGCAGTCAGCAGCTGGACTCAGTGTGCTGTGCACCTTTTATTGAATGTCTCCAGGCTCGGGACTAGTGCCAAATCTGAATCTGTATTAACCAGGTGGACACCACTCGCATCACTTTGGTGACTCACAAAATCCCACCTCAAACAACGCGTGCACCCTGAGGCTCTTTCAGCGGTGGATACTTACAGACATCCAGCAAATGTCATCAGGACTGGGGGTCACCTGTGCCTTTGGCTAAGTGGACACAGTCATGGTACTGATGGCAGCAGGCTTTGTTTCCCAGCATGGCCACTCTTTTGTGTTTTTTTTTTTTTATTGGGGAATTGGTGGAGGGGAACAGCATTGGGGAATCGGGGAAGGGGAACAGACAAGTTGCTGTCTTTTTGTTCTTCAGTTTTAGTTGCGGAGGATGTTGCTTCACTGTTGGTATCGTCATTGTGCTCTTCCCGGGTGAGGCAGATCGGTCGCTGGCCTCTGGATGTCGCTCACCGTGGCTATTGGCAGCTCACGCTGGCTGCCAGCCGCTCACGCTGGCTGCGGGCCACTCACTGTAGCCTATGGCAGCCCACTGCTGCAGGGGCTGCAGCCCACACCATCACCAGGACTTGCACAGCCCAGCTCCAGGTGGAGCTGTTGTTAGCTGTAGAGGGCAGTGTCACTGGCCCTCATGTGGGATCCGAACCGGGGCCGCTGGCATCCCAAAACAAGCGTTTAACCAATGTGCCACTTGGCTGGCCCAGCATGGCCACTCTTGCATGCCTCCAGACCCAGCAAAGGCAGCTACCAACTGTGGATCACTTTGAAGCTTCTACCAGGTAACCCCCAGTTGGTCACAAGCAGTGGCTGACCTTGACCTTCACTGCAGCTTCTCTAAAGAAGCTCCAGAACCAATACACTTGGCGTCCGGCTTCACACCACAACAGATGATCACCTGATTAGCTTTAGAATTAGCACACCTAAAAGGTGGTCTTCGCAGGCACCTGAGCCCTCTAGGGAGAATCCCATTCCAAGGGGTAAACCCCCACATAGAAGCTTGTCCACTGTGTTCATGGCCAGTCCTCACAGCCTGACAGCCTGAGGGTCAATCCCACTAACTGACATGCCAACAGCAATCAAGGCTCAACTACAACAGGAGGACACACACAACCCACACAAGGGACACTTCTGGAGCACCTGGAGCAGGTGATCAGGGAGACCGCACCACTGGGCCATACAGGACACCTAGTACATAAGGCCATTATACCAAGACTGGGAGAAGTAACAGGTCTACCTAATATGTAGAAACAAACACAAAATGAAGCCAAAACAGGGAGACAAAAAATATGACTCAAATAAAAGAACACAACAAAGCTCCAGAAAAAGAATTAAACAAAATGGAGACAAGCAATCTACCAGACGCAGAGGTCAAAATACTGGTTATAAGGATACTCAGTGCTCTCAGGGAGAACTTCAACAGAAATATAGGAAACATAAAAATGGAGATAAAAAGCATTAAAAAGAACCAGTCAGAAATGAAGAATACAATAACTGAAATGAAGAATATACTAGAGCGAATCAACAGTAGATTAGATGAAGCAGAGGATCGAATCAGTGATTTGGAAGATAAGGTAGCAGAAAACACCCAATCAGAATAACAAAAAGAAAAAAAGAATCCATAAAAGTGAGGATAGTTTAAGCAGCTTCTGGGACAACATCAAACATATGAACATTCACATCATAGGGTTATCAGGAGAAGAGAGAGAAATAGCAAGGAATTGAAAACCTATTTGAAGAAATAATGATGGAAAAGTTCCCTAAACTGGTGAAGAAGATAGACATACAATCCTAAGAAGTACAGAGAGTCTCAAACAAGATGAACCCAAACAGGCCCTCACTAAGCACATCATACCTGAAATTAACATGCCAAAGGTTAAAGACAAAGAATCTTAAAAGCAGCCAGAGAAACGCTGTCAATTACCTACATGGAGATCCCATAAGACGACCAGCTGATTTCTCAACAAATACTTTGTAAGCCAAAAGGGATTGACATTAAATATTCAAAGATATGAAAAGCAAGGAGCTACAACCAAAACTATTCTACCCAGCAAGGCTATCATTTAGAATTGAAAGACTGATAAAGAGCTTACCAAACAAGAACAACCTAAAGAATTTCATGACCACCAAACTAATATTACAAGAAATGATAAAGGGATTTCTTTTAAGAAAAAGGGAAAAACGAAAGAACATAAATATGAATAATAAAATAGCAATAACTAGGTACCTATCAATAATCACCTTAAAAGTGAATGGAGTAAATGCTCCAATCAAAAGACATAGGGTAGGGCCGGCCAAGTGGTGCATTGGTTAAGAGCTAGCTTGGGATGCCAGCAACCCTGGTTCGGATCCCACATATGAGGGCCAGTGACACTGCCCTCTACAGCTAACAACACCTCCACCTGGAGCTGGGTTGCGATCCCCAGCGACAGTGTATGCTGCAGCCTCTGCTGCAGTGGGCTACAGGGAGTGGCCGGCAGCCAGCGTGAGTTGCTGAGAGCCAGTGTGAGCTGCCAAGAGCTGCCATGAGCGGCCATCCAGAGGCTGGCGACTGATCTGCCTCACCCAAGAAGAGCGTAATGATGATATCAACATGGGCCAGTGAAGTGAAGTCCTCCACAACTAAACTGAAGAACAAAAGGACAGCAACTTGTCTGTTCCCCTTCCCTGATTCCCCAACGCTGTTCCCCTCTACCAATTCCCCAATAAAAAAAATCTTTTAAAAACCCCAACTAAACAAAGATTATAATAAAAACAAAACAAAGGAAGACATTGTGTAATGATACAGGGATCGATCCAACAATAAGATATAACTCTTGTAAAAATTTATGCACCCAACATAAGAGCAACTAAATACATAAAGCAGATATTAACCAACACAAAGGGAGAGATTGACAGTAATATAGTCATAGTAGGGGATTTTAACACCACATTGACATCAAGGGACAGATCTTTCAGATAGAAAATTAACAAAGAAACAGCAGCCTTGAATGACACATTAGACCAGATAGATTTAATTGATACTTTTAGAGCATTCCACACCAAAGCAGCAGAATATACATTGTTTTCAAGTGCACATAGAACATTTTCCAGGATACAATACATGTTAGGCCACAAAACAAGTCTCAATAAATTGAATAAGATTGAAATCATATAAAGCATCTTATCTGACCATAGTGGTATGAAACTAGAAATCAATTACAAGAAAAAACTGAAAAATACACAAAAATATGGAGGCTAAATCACTTGCCATTAAACATAAAATGGGTTAACAATGAGATCAAGGAAGAAATAAAAAGGTAGCTTGAAACAAATCAAAATAAAAACACAGTAACCCAAAACCTATGGGTCTCAGAAAAAACAGTCCTAAAAGGAAACTCCAGCAATACAGGCCTACCTTGAGAAACAAGAAAAAAATCTCAAATAAACAGTATGACCTTACACCTAAAGAAACTAGAAAAAGAATAGTAAATGAAGCCCAAAGTGAGTAGAAGGAAGGAAATAATAAAGATCAGAATGGAAACAAACAAAATAAAATCTAAAAATACAATACAAAAGATCAATGAAACCAAGAGCTGTGTCTTGAAAAGATAAACAAAATTGACAAAACTTTAAACAGACTCATGAAGAAAAAACATAGAGGACCTAAATAAATAAAATCACAAATGAAAGGAGAGGGCCGGCCGAGTGGCATGGTGGTTAAGCACTGGCTTGGGAAGCCAGCGGCCCCGGTTCGGGTCCCACATATGAGGGCCACTGACACTGCCCTCAAAAAAAAAGAAAATGAAAGGAGAGCCGTGACAATGAACACTGCAGAAATACAAAGGATTAAAAGAAAATATTATGAACAATTATATGCCAACAAATTGGACTATCTGGAAGAAATGGATAATTTCCTAGAAATATACAATCTTCCAGCACTGAATCAGGAAAAAATAGAAAATATAAACAGACTGACTACTACTAATGAAATTGAATTATTAATCGAAAAACTGCCAACAAAGAAAAATCCTAGACTGGATGGCTTCATATGTGAATTTTACCAAACATAAAAAGAAGGATTGGAGGGCCGGCCGAGTGGCTCAGTGGATAAGTGCTGGCTTGGGAAGCCAGCGGCCCCGGTTCGGTCCCACATATGAGGGCCAGTGACACTGCCCTCAAAAAAAAAAGAGTTAACACCTATACTTCTCAAACTATTCCAAAAAATTAAAGAGAAGGGAAGGCTTCCAAGCACATTTTGGGAGGCCAAAATTACTTTGATACCAAAGCCAGACAAAGACATTGTAAAAAAAGAAAATTATAGGCCAATACCCCTGATGAACATAGATGCAAAAACTCTCAACAAAATATTAGCAAACCTAATTCATCAATACATTAAGAAGATCAAATGCAATGATCAAAGTAGGATTTATTCCTGGGATGCAAGCTTGGTTAGATACCTGCAAATTAATTAATGTCATGTCACATAAACAAAATGAAGGATAAAAATCATATGATCATATCAATAAGTGAACAAAAGTGTTTGACAAAATGCAGCATCCATTTATAATAAAAACTCTAAGCAAAGTGGAAATAGAAGGAGCACACCTCAACACAATAAAGGCCATATACGAGGTCTAACAATTAAGTTCACAAACTTGCTACATTGGCAGCACTGTACAAACAACTTGGTACGTTTCATAACATTGCCATATCAGTGTCTCACAGCTGTGTCAGTGTCAATGTGTAACGGTGTCTTGCTGAGTGGCTTTCATTATTGTTGTTGAGTGTTTTTGTGTGTTGTCGCAAGAATGTCCGAGCTTGAATTAGAGCAACAAACAAACATTAAATTTCTTCTTAAACTTGGCAAGAGTGGAAGTAAAATCAGGGACACATTAGGCCAAGTTTATGGGGATAATGCCATGAAGAAAACAGCATTGTACAAATGGATTAAACGTTTTTCTGAAGGGAGAGAACACATCACTGATGAAGAGAGGTCAGGGCGGTCAGTGATGAGCAGAACTGACAAAAACATTGCAAAAATTCTTCGAATTGTGGATCAAAATCATCGGCTGACTGTGAGAAGCATAGCAGACCAAGTAAACATTGATAGAAACAGTTAGGAAAATCTTAACTGAAAATCTTGACGTGAGCAAAGCATGTGCAAAAATGGTCCCGAAGGAGCTCTTGCATCATGACAATGCACAGATCACATGGCACTGTCTGTGAGGGAGTTTTTAGCCAGTACACAAATAACTGTATTGGAACATCCTCCCTACTCACCGACCTGGCCCCTGATGACATCTTTCTTTACCTGAAGGTAAAGAAATTTTTGAAAGGAAGACATTTTGATGACATTCAGGACATCAAGGGTAATATGACGACAGCTCTGACAGCCATTCTGGAAAAAGAGTTCCAAAATTGCTTTGAAGGTCGCACTAGGCACTGGAGTCGGTGCATAGCTTCCAAAGGGGAGTAGTTAAAAGGTGACCATAGTGATATTCAGCAATGAGGTATGTAGCACTTTTTCTAGGATTAGTTTGCGAACTTAATTGTCACACTGAGTATTACAAACCCACAACTAAGATCATAATCAATGGTGAAAAGCACAAAGTATTTTCCTTAAGATCAGGAACAAGACAAGGATGTCCACTTTTACCACTTTTATTCAACATAGTATTGGAAGTCCTAGCCACAGAAATCAGACAAGAAAAAGAAATACAATCATACAAATGGAGAAGGAAGAAGTAAAACAGTCATTATTTGCAGATGAAATGGTACTATATATGAACAACCCTAAAGATCCCTCAAAAAATCTATTAGAGATGGCAATGAATTCAGTAAAGTAGCAGGATACAAAATTAATATTCAGAAATCAGTTGCATTTTATACAAAAATTATCACAAAGAAAAATTTATATAACAATCCCATTTACAATTGTATCCAAAAAAAAATACCCAGGGGCCAGCCGAATGGCTCAGTTGGTTAAGAGTTGGCTTTAGAGTGTGAGCTCTGAGCAACAGGGCTGCCGATTTGATTCCCGCATGGGTCAGTGATGCTGCGCCTGAGCTGAGCTGTCACTGAGCTGCCAACAGGTGGCAGGATGGCTCAGATGATGTAACAACAAGATTGCCTGTTTGAAACAACCCAATTAAAAAATGGGCAGAAGATATGAAGAAAAATTTCTCTAAAGAGGACATACAGATGGCCAACAGGCATATGAAAAAAAGTTCAACCTCACTGGTCATTAGGGAAATGCAAATAAAAACCACCATGAGATACCACCTCACTCCAGTCAGAATGGCTATCATCAACAAATCAACAAACAACAAGTGCTGGCGAGGCTGTGGGGAAAAGGGGACCCTGCTGCACTGTTGATGGGACTGCAGATTGGTGCAGCCACTATGGAAGTCAGTATGGAGGTATCTCAAAGAACTGGAAATAGAGCTACCGTTTGACCCAGCAATTCCACTCCTAGGTATTTATCCTGAAAAAACCAAGACACTTATTCAAAAAAAGTTATGCACCCCTATGTTCATAGCAGCACAATTTACAATAGCTAAGACTTGGAAACAACCAAAATGCCCATCAGTAGATGACTGGATTAAGAAACTGTGGTATATTTATACAATGGAGTATTACTCCACTATAAAGAAGAATGAAATCGTGCCATTTGCAATGATATGGATGGACCTAGAGACTATAATGTTGAGTGAAATAAGTCAGTCAGAGAAGGACAAATACCATATGATCTCACTCATATGTGGAATCTGAAAAACTGTATGAATGAGCAAAGTAAACAGAAACTGTCTCATAGATATAGAGGAAAAATCAGGGTTGCTAATTGGGAGAGGAATGGGGATGAGGGAGAAGGGGAAGGGATTAGACAGCAAAAATAGGCAACTACAATATTGCCACTGGGATAGGAAAAACAGTTTGGGGAATATAATTAATAATGTTGTAAATATTCTGTGGAATGTCAGATGATCATAGGTCTTGTTAGGGAGACCATTTCATGGATGGAGTAGAGGTTTGATCACTGCACTGTATTACTAAAGCGGAGGTGGTATACCTACTGTAATTGAATATATATAGATAGTCACGGGATGTGGATTATACTGTGGAAGAGAGTCAGAGGAAGAGTAATAGATATATATGATATGGGGGGGGAGTGGGGTGGTGTATTGGGGGTGGCGGGTTGTCACTTGAGGGGTAAAATGTATAACTATTGCACTGTGTTGTACACCTGAAACTAATTTAAAAAATAAATAAATTAAAAAAAAAAAAGACCAATTCAAGTGAACTAAGGAGGAGTCTTAGAAATAAAAAATTAAAAAATTAAAAAAAAAAAAAGATTGCCTGTTTGATGGTGGATTTCGCCCACCCACAACTAAGACTGAACTCAGCACCTTGAGCTGAGCTGCCTCCCAGATGGCTCAGTGGATAGAGTGTGTACTCTTAACAACAAGGCTGGTTCAACTCCCACATGGGATGGTGGCTACGCCCACTCACAACAAAGATTGAACTCAGCACCTTGAGCTTAGAGGCCAAGAGCTGCCATCGGGAAGCCAGATGGCAACTGGCGCCCTCCAGAGTGAAGATTGAAGAACAACAACTTGGCTGGTCCTCTTCCCCAATTCCCCAAAACTGTTCCCCTGCCCCAATTCCCCAATAAAGTCTTTTTTAAAAAAATACCCAGGAATAAATTTAACCAAGGAGGTAGAAGACTTGTACTTGGAAATTCGTAAAACACTGAAAAAAGAAATTGAAGAAGATACAAATATGGGAGCATACTCATAGATAGGAAGAATTAACATCATTAAAATGGCCATACTACCCAAAGCAATCTATAGAGTCAATGCAATTCCTATGGAAATACCAATGGCTTTTTTCACAGCATAGAACAATGCTAGAACAATCATAAAATGTGTATGGAACCAAAAAAGACCCCAAATAGCCACAGCAATCTGGAGAAAGAAGAAATCTGGAGGTGTCACACTACCTGATATCAAATCATACTATAAGGCTAGAGTAATCAAAACAGTATAGTATTGACATAAAACAGACACACAGATCAGTGGAACAGAATAGAGAGCCCAGAAATAAACCCATGCTTATATGGTCATTTAATCTATGACAAAGGAGGCAAGAATATATCATGGAGAATAAATATTTCCCAAATTATTTATTATTAATTAATTATTAATTATTCAATAAATAATTTTGGGAAAACTAAACAGATACATTCAAAAATGAGACTGGACCACCTTCTTATACTATATACAAGATCAAACTCAGAAGGGAATAAGGACTTAAATTTAAGTCTCAAAACCATAAAACTCCGAGAAGAAAACAGGCAGTAAACTCTCTGACACTGCTCTTAGTAAACATTTTTTGATGTGTATCCTCAAGCAATGGAAACAAAACAAAAATTTAAACAAATAGAACTACATCAGACTAAAAAGTTTTTGCATAGCAAAGGAAACCATCAACAAAATGAAAAGACATCCTACTGAATGTGAGAAGATATTTGCCAATGATATATCCAATAAGGGGTTAATATCCAAAATTTAAAAAGAACTCATTCAATCAACACCAAAAAAAAAATCCAATTAAAAAATGGTCAGAGGATAAAAAAAGAATGAAATCTTACCATTTGTGACAATTTTGATGGATCTAGAGAGTATTGTGCTATGTGAATTAAGTCAGAGAAAGATAAATACCATATGATCTCACTTATATGTGAAATTAAAAGAACAAAATAAACTAAAAAACAGGCTCATAAATATAGAGAACAAACTGATGGCTGCCAGATGAGAAGGGAATTGGGGGGCTGGATGAAAATGGTGAGGACATTAAGAAGTACAAATTGGTAGTTACAAAATAGACATGGGGATATAAAGTACAGCATAGGGAATATAGTCAATAATCTCATAATAACTATATATAGTGTCAGGTGGGTACTAAACTAGTCAGGGGGATCACTTTGTAAATTGTATAAATATCTAACCACAATGCTGTGGTTATAAATAATATGGAATGTCAACTAATATAAAATAATATAAAATGTAAAACTAATATAAAATGATATTGAATATCAACTGTAATTAAAAATAAAAAATGGGCAGAGGATCTGAATAGACATTTCTCCAAAGAGGACACACAGACAGCCAATAAGCATATAAAAAAAATTCTCAATATCACTAATCATCAGAGAAATGCAAGTTAAAACCACAATGAGATATCACCTCAAACCTGTCAGAATGGCTACTATCAATAAATCAACAATCAAGTGTTGGAGGGGACGTGGAGAAAAGGTAATCCACGTGAAGTCTTGGTGGGATTGAAATTGGTGCCGACTCTATGGAAAACAGTATGGAGGCTGCTCAAACTATCAAAAATAGAACTACATTATGAACCAGCAATTCCACTTCTGGGTATATATCTGAAGAAATCCAAAACACTTACTTGAAAATATATATACACCCCCATGTTCATGCAGCATTATTTACAATAGCCAAGATATGGAAGCAACCCAAGTGCCCATCAATGGACAACTGAATAAAGGATAGGTGGTACATATATACAATGGAATATTACTCTGCCATACAAAGAATGAAATCTTACCATTTGCAACAATATGGATGGACCTGGATGGTATTAATATTATGCTAAGTGAAATAAGTCAGACAGATTAAGAAAAATACAATATGATCTCATTTATATGTGGAATGTAAAGAACAAAATAAATGAACAAACAAAACATAAATAGACTCATAGATACAGAGAACAAAACTGGTGGTTGCTAGATGGGGGAGGCATTGAGGAAATGGGTGAGAAAGGTGAAGGGATTAAGAAGTTCAAATTGGTAGTCACAAAGTAATCATGTTGATATAAAGTACAGCATAGGGAATATAGTCAAGAATATGGTAATAACTATGTATACCCCCAAGTACATACTATTGGGTTGTTGGAAAAGTCATGACATGTTTTCTCTATGTTTTTCAAAGGTCATTTATTTATATAAAGAACAAAGATCAATCAATGATATATTGCCCATTTTGTTTGATAACCTTTTCCCATCTTTCAGTGAGCTTCATAATTCCTCTTTCATAGAAGGACCTGTCTTTATTTGTGAAAAACTGAACAAGGTGTTGATTTACAGCCTCATCTGAATTGAACGTTATACCACTCAAGGAGTTTTGAAGAGAGTGAAACAAGTAGAAGTCTGATGGTGCAAGGTCAGGCGAGTATGGTGGGTGTGGCAACACATCCCATCCAAGCTCCAATAATTTTTGATGGGTGATCAAACTTGGGTATGCTCTCGCGATGGAACACAACTGCTTTGCAATTAATAAGCTCTAAACGTTTCTGGATGATGGATTCATTTGAATTGATTGTTTGGTTCCTTGGTAGGAGCTGGAAAAACACGACACCTTTAAAATCCCACCACACTGAGAGCATACCCTTCCTCTGATGAATGTATGTTTTCTATGTCTTTTGACGTGAATCATCACCTCGGGACCGACCATTTGTGCACCACATTGTTGTAAACAATCCACTTCTCATCATCAGTTATCAGTCGCCTCAAAAAAGGGTCGTTTTCATGGGTAGATGACTGGATTAAGAAACTGTGGTACATTTACACAATGGAGTATTACTCCGCTATAAAGAAGAATGAAATTGTACCATTTGCAACGATATGGATGGACCTAGAAACTTTCATGTTAAGTGAAATAAGTCAGTTGGAGAAAGACAAATACCATATGATCTCACATATATGTGGAATCTGAAAAACTGAATGAACAAGCGAAGTAAACCGAAACAGTCTCATAGAGGAAAAACAGGGCTGCTAGTTGGGAGGGTGGTGGGGATGAGGGAGAAGGGGAAGGGATTATACAGCATAAATAGGTAACTACAATATTGCCACAGGGATATGAAAGAGAGTTTGGGGAATATAATAATGTTGTAAATATTTTGTGGGGTGTCAGAAGGTCACATGTCTTGTTAGGGAGACCACTTCATGGATGGAGTAGATCACTGCACTGTATGCCTGAAACTGATGTTGTATAATATCACCCGGGAAGACCACAATGACGATGCCAACATGGGCCAGTGAAGCGACGTCCTCCACAACTCGACTGAGGAACAAGAGGACAGCAACTTGTCTGTTCCCCCTTCCCTATTCCCCATCACTGTTCCTCTCCTCCAATTCCCCAATAAAATCTTAAAACAAAAAACAAAAACACAGTTTAATGTTGATTGTTCCCAATAATACCCTTGGATTACAGAAAGAAATAGGTTTATGAAGTAACTAGTTTAAAAAAGGCTAAAGATATAATTGGATGAAAAGTACAAGAAAAATTAATCTCAACAAAATATGTCCTGGACTCAGTTTCTGAGCAATTGCTCTGTAGTCTATAATTATGAATAAAATACCCTTTGAAAAGACCTCATCAGAATCTGAGATAAATGAGAACAATAGGGTAGGTATTACAAAAGAATGGTTCTTCTCAGATAATTGTTTTTAATAAAACGGTAAAAGTGTAGAAAACACCAGGCAACTATAATTAGGATAATAATCTATTGTTCTACAGGAATATATATCCTGTTGTCTCTTCTATTGGAAAACAACAAAGAAAATGAAGTAAAGGATGGGTGGAGACGTTTGAAGGATAGTTACACATTAAACTGTAGAGGTCATTCATTAATCTCTTCTTTATGGCAGAATCAGGCAAATAACGAGTGTGGACGCTGTGCTGTATGCAGGCTCTGAGAGTACTCTAATTTTAGTGAGAAGCCCAGGGACATATAGGCCTGCTTTTCGATGACTCTATATGTCTTTTATTTATTCGCTTAGGTACAGTTGTATTCAGACACAAAGCATCTTCTCTACACTGTTGAATTCTATCCTCTGTCAATCATGAGTGTGCTATCGTTGGTCTCTTTAGTTGGGAGAAATTCCAGGAAGAGCTTAATTTATCCAAGCTTGACAAAGCTGTGTATTCAAGACAGAGGGCTTCAAACCATACAAGACAACTGAGTGAAAAGATGTGTTTTTCATCTTAATGTTCCAGATAAAAAATAAGAATGGGAAAAATCAAATCACCTCCACTTCTCAGGGCTAGGGAGAGAAGGAACACTGTTGTCCAGGAGTACCCATCCCCTGGCTACTCTGGATCAGAGGACAGCCAGACCTTTCCCTGGGACGTGTAAAATAATGAGCTCTTGCCCATCCTAGAGAGGCTGCCACTACATGCTGGGCCCAGATGCCTGACATGGGAGCTATGCCAACAGAGCTTCGGGAAGAGTTCCTTGGTTCCTAGGCTACACTTGTTTTCTTTCTTACCTGAAGCTGTGGACCCTCAAACAGCTAGGTCCCAACAATCCTGATTCAACTATAAATTTGGCAGTATAGTCCAGTAGTTAATAACACAGGCTCTGGAGTAGGATTGCATAAGTTGAAATCCTCTGCCATCTGTATCTGGGGCGGGGGGGCTTGGCAAGTCCCTTAACTTCTCTGAGTCTCAATGTATTCATCTGTGAAATAGGAGTGAACATAGTTCCTACAGCAAAGGGCTGTGATGAGAATTAAATAATCAAATGCAGGTAAAGATCTTAGCCTGGACCACAATGAACATTAAAATACTGGCTATTTTTATAGTTATCATCAACTAGTAGGAATATTCATCTCCCCTTTTTTTCACTCTAATAGGAGTTTTGGAACTGCATTAAGAACTAAGGGACCATCTCTAGAAAAGAAGTTTGGACTTTTAAAGTAAATCCTGATGATCTAGTAATGTCTTCTCAAAATATTTGTTGTTGTTTTTATAACATCAGAGTCTCCTCTGCCCCCTTCCATTGGGTGACTTCTGCTACCCAACACACACACACACACACACACACACACACACACACACACACACACACACTCACACACACACATTACATACACCCCCAAGCACACACATGTTCACCTGGTGGGACCCTTAAACTAATTCTAACTCAGCTTGCTATGAGGACCCTGAGGTGAAGGGAGGGGTGTGTGTGTGTGTGTGTGTGTGTGTGTGTGTGTGTGTGTGTTTTCAATTGAGTCTCCTTTGCAAAAGTCAAATAGATGGATCTTTGCTTTAAGAGAGTCCTTTGAGCTTCTCCATCCTTAAGTTTGATTCCTCTCCACACTTAATCTGCCAAATGGCATTTTATTGTCTGCTTTGAATGCTCCCAGTATGAGCTCACTATGCCCTGAGGCCACCACACTTATCTTTAGCAAACTCTTTCTACTTATAATTTCCTTATTTTGGTCTGAAATCTCCTTTCTTCTAGCTTCATTTCAATGCTAGGTCAGCCTCCTCAAGGGCCTCAACAGTAAAATAAAGCCATTTATAGCATAACCATCAGTAAAAAAATCCTATTCTTTCCAAAGGGATGGATGTTTTGTCTCCACATCTCCACTTACAGTCCTTTGAGATGACTGGTGTCTTTGGTTGGCGTGGATTTATCTTGGATTTGAATGCCAGCTGTCACGGGCAGTTAGTTCCCCTGGCCATCACCCACCTGCAGGAGCAATTTTCCACCTTTCCTTCCCCTGATTACTCTAGGTCCAGCTTGGGCACATAGCTCCTCCACCTCACCTGACCTGACACTTGGTTTTAATTGGGGTCCCCTCAAGAGCATAGGTTGACCTGATTCACTTTGGGGTATAAATACTGGCAGTTGAGAGCCTGGAAGCCCCAACTCTGTGAGGAGCAGCAGTGTCACTCCTTCTTCCCCAGCCCTCACACACAGTGTAAAACAGAGTGAACTCTCAGAAGTCAGGACATTGTTTTCTCTCAACACAGAACAGATTAAAACAGATGAAGTGGGGAAATAAAGTTATTCAGCCAAAGGCACTATTGAAGATGCTACTGGAGGTGTGGTCGGAGAGTGGACCTTTCTCGGCGCAGAGTCCAGGTCTTTGGCAACTCGAGCAAAGAATTGAACGAGATACCAGAGAAAAGCAGTAAAATAATTAGTTTATTAGAAAAGACAGTACACCCAGAAGCAAAAGTAGACCTGAGTACTAGAGGATGTCCCAAGGGCCCATTACCAAAGAGTGTGGAGGGTGCATATGCAAAGGTGAGGCGTAAAGTGAAGAAGCAGCAGCAGACTTAGCAGTAGCAGCCGTGCTTCCCTCCCAGGACTTGGGGTTTTTATCCTTTTTCTCCAGGATGGGCTGTTCTTCCTGGGTGTAGGACCACTTGATTGGCCCCTGTGATTAACAAGAGGTCCTGTGTAGGTGTGAGTGACTGGTCTGATCTAGTTGGATATTTTGTGTCCACTTGCTCTTTGTGCAAGGGTAGGTAATTACAAAACAACGGGGAGTTTTGGGTGGAGAGGGGAAGTGCCTCAGGAGGTTGCACTCTGTTGGATGTGTAGGAACCTATCGACCCAATGCCTTCCTCTAACTGCCTGCCTAGTTTCTCCTTGAGAGACGTGATCCCCATAAAATCTCTGTGGAAAGCTGAGGGACAGGAGGTCTCTTCTTCTGTATCTGCTTCCTGCTGGGCAGGGGCATAGAGCTGTCCCTGCCTATTGGGGGTTCACAGAACTCACCCTAACTGATCTCAGATAAGGGAAGGGGTCTGGAGATCCACCTGGAAGACCTTGCTGGCTTCTTTGCTTGTTGGGGTATCCCCTGTATTCTCAAGGCACCTGAATGAGGACAAAAATATAAATCTGTTAGTTCTTATGAAACTTGTGGCTATTCAGTCCATCACTCCGGTGGCATCAGTTGTCTAGACACAGAATGGGTTTGACATTTAGCTTCCTGGCCTGGGGTACATTAGGAAGTCTCAGGCTTTCAACTAGTTATCTGAAGCAGGGGTAGGAGACTTATATTGTTTCAGATTCAGGAACTAATTTACAAAGCAATTAAGAAGCAAGGGGGGGCCAGCCGAGTGGCGCATTGGTTAAGCACTGGTTTTGGGATGCCAGTGGCCCTGGTTCGGATCCCACATGAGGGCCAGTGACACTGCCCTCTACAGCTAACAACAGCTCCACCTGGAGCTGGGCTGTGTGAGCCCCGGTGATGGTGTGGGCTGCATCCCCTGCTGCAGTGGGCTGCCATAGGCTACAGTGAGTGGCCCGCAGCCAGCGTGAGCGGCTGACAGCCAAGCGTGAGCTGCCAATAGCCACGGTGAGCGACATCCAGAGGCCAGCGACCGATCTGCCTCATCCGGGAAGAGCGCAATGACGATACCAACAGTGAAGCAACATCCTCCGCAACTAAACTGAAGAACAAAAAGACAGCAACTTGTCTGTTACCCTTCCCCGATTCCCCAACGCTGTTCCCCTCCACCAATTCCCCAATAAAATCTTTAAAAAAAAAAAAAAGAAGCAAGGGGGATCTTCCGTCAGAAAAGCAATCAAAGCCCAAGAGCTAAGAAACTAAAGAACTAGGGAGGAGACTTAACATTTTTATACTTAACATTTCTATAGAAAAGAAAACATTAAAGTTTTTCAGTGGTGGGGGTTGGTGCTGCTCAGTTGGCCAGTAACGGAGGGACTCCACGTACCCTCTCAACTTGATTTCTGGGAGATGGTGTACCATGAGAAGTGTGCCACGTTCCCCAGGCTGACCCACATATCTCTTGAGTTACAGCCTCATAACATGCAGTTGATTTGGTTTAAGTCCATCAGTGATCATTTATCTTTCACTGTGGGCAAATCCTAAAGCCCACAGACTGCTGATAAGGAGGGGAGTACAGGTGTGTGCACATGTGTGTGTTTTCAGGGTGGAAGGTGTCATTTGCACCCATGAATGGCTACACTGCATGTACATTTTATGTTACAAATTTCCTTCAAAACTTAACTTTTTACCTCTGTATTGCTTAAATATCATTTACTTATTTCACACTCTGCCAATTTTAAAGGTCATTTTAGATGCTCAAAAATATAATGTTATCTTAGGTTTTCATATATTTTACTTAACACAGTGATAGAACAGAACATTGGAAATTGCACAGTATCAGTTCCTGCCTGCCCTAGGAAGACTTGATAACAGAGTGTTAAGTGCCCCTTTCCTTCTCTTCTATCTGCTGTGGACAGGGAACAAGCTTTCACAAAGCTATCCAACTTTTAAACCTAACTTTTGGGTCAATAAAACAGTGTTTTCTAAAAAACACTCAGCAATTTCGTTTGTTTTTTTAAATTAAAGGGATGGAATAGGGGATTTGGATTTATTGAACTATAATTATGAGCCAGATATTTTAATTATACTAGTGATAAAATTTTGAGGGAGAATTTCATTTGTTTAGTAAAAATAAAGGATTAAATTCACTTTGAAATGCTAACAAAAGGAAATACATTATTAAACCTAGATTGTGCTGAAAATTAGTTTATACCACAATTTCCCAGAGTCTGTTTTAATGAACACTAGTGTTTTAACATTTTTATTTTGAATTAATTTTGGATTTACAGAAGAATTGCAAAGAATACAGAGAGTTTCCATATATTGTTCACTCGGCTTCCCCTGAGGTGAGCATTTTACATAACCTTGGTAAATTTGTCCAAACTAAGAAATTAACATTAATACAATACCATTAACTAAGCTCCAGACTTTACTTGGATTTCACCAGTTTTTCCACTAATGTCTATTTTCCGTTCTAGCCTCCAGTCCAGAATACCACATTATATTTATTCATCAAGTTTCCTTAGTCTCCTCCAACCTGTTGCAATTTCCAGGTCTTTCATTGTCTTTCATGACCTTGACACAGATGAACACTAGTTTTACTGGGTCTTCTGTGGGAGAAAAAAAATTGTGTGGTCAGTTAAGTATATAAATGCTTAATAAAACAAAGATTTCTTATACACTTAGAAGACTATGCTAATGTATTTTATGAATATTCAAGAGAGGTCTGCAAAATGCAGTGTTTTCTAAACATTTAGCTACAGAGACCACTATTTACAAATCCTGTCTCCAGACGAGGCTTCTGGGAAATCCATAGGGAAATTATGGTTTATATGATTTTTATTACAATTATTTCTGGCCTGTTCTTCCTATCCCTAGTCCTGTACTTCTTCCTTCCATTATCCAGTCACCATTAGAGTGAGTGTTCCAAACTGAAAAACAGCTCCAGAAACTTTCCTCAGCCTCGTCTTAACTACAGGACTTGAACTCACACTCTTCAGTATGCAATCAAAGCCCGCCATGACCTAGTTCCAGCCTACCTTCCCAGCTGCAGCTGTTGCTTCCCCTGCAGTCCTCTCTAAATTCTGATCCAGCCACACCAGATGCTCCAGTATCTCCCAAATCTGTCTCTTACTTTTCAACACTCTCACTCTGCCTTTCATACCTTCCTCCTTGGTCTAGCAAAAACCATCTCATCTTTCTAATCCAGTACAGACGCTACCTCCTATCTGAATTCTTCCCTCTTTCATTCCCCCAAGCCTAAGACCAGAATAAATCACTCTGCTCCTGGGTTCTCATAATCATAGATCTACTTGCACCACCCACCGTGCGTAGTTCATTTGACCACCGATTACAGTTAGCTGCAGGTTTGTGCCCCACTCCAGGCCATGAACTCCTTGAAGGTGAGACATGGACGCTTTTTGCCATTAGAAGCCTAACATCTCATCTTTTGCCTTGCACAAAATAGGGGCTCATTAAATGCTTGACAAATAAATGAATGCAAGTCTATAGAACTTTACATTGTATAAGTCTCCCATTTGAGTCTCATAATAATCCCAAGTGGAAGGAGTTATAATTATTCCCAGGTTACAGTTAAGGAAACTGAGGCATAGATTGGTTAAGTGACTTGCCCAAGTGTCATCTAGCTAATCAGGTATAGAGTGATATTTCCTGATCTCAGTTAGTAACTGTGCTCTTTTCAGACTTACCACATGGCCTTCTTGAGTAAGTTAGCAAGCAGACATCAAATATTAAGCATCCAGAGTGTGCTGAGAACTGGGAGGTGAGGGACCAGGGAATGAATAAGAATGAAGGAGCATTTCTGCTGGAGTAGATAGGAGTGGAATATTTTATGGACAAAAACACCGTGACCTGAGAAAGGCAGTAAGGAGATAAAAGGATTAGAAAAGGCTTAGAGGCAGGGAGGAGTTGGTGGCAACCAGAGGGAGATAGCTACTGGTTGTCAAAGATCTGGGAAGCTGGGAAGAGCTGTGTCAAGCTGGAAATCTGTTCTGAGACAGTGATGAAGCCAATACTCTTTGATTGCCTAAAATTGGCTGTGCAGAAATGGATGGCAATGGAGACGTTTGCTGCTGGGGAAGAGAATATACTTTAAATTTAATGAGGACAACTCTAGAAGCCCTGCTGATTCCTGATTGATAAGTACTAAGGCGCCTCACTTAACTTGCAGGCACAGCTGTCTGCACTGAGCATTGGTGGGTACTGGGCAGCAAGCAGCTCAGCCCACAGGGAAACAGTCTCTCTGCCTTTTTGCCTGTTGGCGATTTCACCTCCCAGACAATAAATAGGAGAAGAAGCCAGTGTACAGCCCTGCAACCCCCCAAAGGTTATTTTGTCCAAGGCAAATGTTGCCTATTGAATTCTTACCAGCCTGATTAGAAAGGATTATTCAGAAGGTCTGTGAAGTATCTACTAACCAATCTTCCTGAGTTATTTTTGAATAGCTATTGAATGGATAATTTCCATACCCATTATCAAAATGATATGCTCGAGGTAAAATTTAGCTGCATTGTATTTGATCAGTAATTGCAGAAATGTTTCCCTCAGATTTAATGTCTTATTGGCAGCAGGTCTCCCTACAGGAGCAAAAGACTTTAGGATACTTTTGGGTTGACACAAATGCTTTATTATTGTAATAGTTTTGTTGCAGTGGGGGTGGGGAGGAAAGAAGATTTGTTTGGGCATGTGAACTGAAAGTTGTTGTGTGTTTTTTTTTTCACCTCCCAAGAGCAGCATTTGGCAACATCAAGTTTTCTACCAGCAACAGCAAGTGAATAACATCTCTGCCCATCGCCCAAGCCTCAGTGCTATGGAACAAGAGCAGACCCTGAGGCTCCCCGTGGACTGCAAATCCGATGACAACAGCCAATCATGCAGGTCCCTGTTAGCAGAAATAAATGGAAAAGGAAATAAAGGCTGAGATATTTGACTGTGGAAAGAACTTGAGTCCCGAATTTCACTTCATATGCCTCTGCATGGCAAGATTCTAGATCAGCTGCTGCCAATAGAAATATAATGCCAGCCACATATGTAATTTTAATTTTTCCAATAGCCCCATTAAAAAAGTGAAAAGAAACAGCTGAAATTAATTTTAATAATATGTTTTATTTAACCAAATGTATCTAAAATATTATCATTCCAATGTAAAATCAATTTAAAATTCTTAATGAAGTAATTTACATATTTTTATGCTAACTCTTTGAAATTGGCTGTGTATTTAATTTACCCTCATGGCACATCTCAATTCAAACTGGCCACAGTTCAAGTGCTCTATAACCACATGTGGCTCATTAGTGGCCACTGTATTGGACAGAGCAGGTCGAGCTTGAGCTACATACCAGAGATTGCAGCTTCCAATTAGTTCCTCATTTGAACTGGTCCTTATGGTTTCCTTTGCCCCTAGGCCAGGGAAAAGCTCAGCTTGCTCTCATTTTTTATATGGTGTCCTGACCCACTCAATCCTGTAGTCTTATGCAGACTCTGCCAATGTTGTCAAATCCAAAAATCAAAATCGTCTGCTGACAGTCAGGGCAAGTAACATTGCACAATAATGATTTATACAAAAAAAGGAAAAGGCAGCCTTTCACATCACTTTCAGAAGGAAAAGAGGGTAGAGACTCAGCCAGCTTCAAAGCGACCCAAGTACACTAAAATCCACCAAGATATCTTAGCTCAGACCACCTTTCAGCATTAGATACTTCACCTTGGCTAGGCTGGGCTTTCCAATAGAAATTTTGAAACGGAATCCCAGTAGAACCAAAACAAAGATACTTCCTTGGGAGTTGGTTTTATACTGCCATGATAGAATTCTGAAATGAATATTGTTGAAAATTGGCAAGCCCAATGTATTCCTCTTGATTGCAGGTCTTTTTAGTTTCAGAATGATAATGCCATTTCAATTTTCTTTGTTGTAATGGGTTTGGATCCATAGCTGCACACCTAGGCATACTGAAAGAATATTATTGCATGGGACATTTATGGCCACAGTGTAGGCTACCATATTTTGGGGAGCTATGAAGCTAATGTTGATGTATATAGAGTGATTGACATTCATTTCTCTTCTCTCTTGATACTGCAATCTAATCCTATCAGTCTCTAATTATTTCACATTATGAGATTTGACTCTTTCATAATATGGTTTAATTACTGGAAGATTTAAGTAATATATATTGTACTATGCTTCTCTACCCTCCCCACCCAAGCCTAGCACAGGGCTGAGGATCTGATGCCATTAATGCTTGTCCACTTGACTCGATTCCAAGTTGACCAACAATTTACCTCTGAAAAAACTACAGTTATTTTTCTGGGATATTGGCAAATTGCTATTAATTCTTACTCCCCTTCCTTGAATTGCTTCATTTATATATTGGATGTGTTGTGATTAATGCAACTAATGATGAGCTTCTATACTGTAGCATAAATGTGAGCAGGTGAAAAACTCAGTCACCTTGTTGATTTTTATACCTGGCATTAAGAACTGTTGGCTGATCTTTTTCACTAAATTGACTGAAAGAGCTGGGGGTTTTGACATTCTCAATAATGTTTCAGTCTCTTTTCAATTAATCAGGCATTTTGTTGAATGCCTACTATGTGCTAAGTCTGGACAATGGTTTCAAAGAGCTTGGTCTGTATGTTCATCAGTGTCCCTTAGGGACATTTTAGAATATTGTATATTTTTCCTTAGAAAAGTAAATGGAAATTCAGAAAAATAAAAGGTTTATTACCAATAACAAGAAACATTATCTCAAATTTCACTGAGACAAACATGGAAATCACTGAATATGCTGTAACATGGCAAATATTTAGCTTCAATTGGATTCTCAGTGGGCATAAGGCACTTATGTCTCCAATTGTGAACAAAAAGACTATAATTTTGGAGCATAAGATTTTGAAAATCTATTTTTGCAAGCTGTGATTAGAAAGTAATTTATAATTGAGGATTTCTATACTACTTTTTAGCTCTCTGGGAATCAACTCCCTCCCATGTCCCCAATGACATGTGAATCTACTATCTGACTCTTATACATTGGACTTTTGCACATATTTTCAGGGTTGCTTTCTATAGGAAAACAGGGAACTACATGCATAATATTTGGAGCTATCAGCTTTAAGATGATAGTTAAATCCTGAACTAGCTGTAACTATTTCCTAAATGTCTCACTGCTTGTTTGGTGTGCTTGTCAACACTTTATTCAGCCAAGTTCCTTGGTTGACAAAAATATATAAAGATAATTCATTGCTAAGATTAATCACTGGAAACAGTCCCATTTTGAAAATTACATTTTCATAATTTCTATTATTTTTCATTTTATACTACTCAGGATTGAAATGGACAGAGAGTTAAGTAAAGTAATAAAGTTAATTAAAATAAAAGAGTAAATGAAAGCTACCTTGTAAGCCTGCAAAGGCAGCCATGGAGAACAGCTTTTCCGTAATGACTCCTAATATTTGAACATGTATTTTATGTACTGACTGTGATTGAAAGTAGCCTAATATGTTGAGAGGCAAAGGAAAATTATTAACCCATAAAAATTCCCTTTTAAAAACGGAAGCTATCCAATTTACTTGACTAAAAGACATGGTTGCCAGGCACTTCCACCTCTTTGGAAATTATTCCCAGAAGGTGAATTATTATGTTCCTACCTTGGGGTGGGAAAGCTTTTTTAGTATGTGCTGGGTGTCACCAGCCTCATAATCTTGGAATTTATGTAGAATAACAAACCGGTGAACTTTACAAACCAAATGAATGCATTTAAAACATAATTTAGGGGCCGGCCTAGTGGCATGGTGGTTAAGTGCTGGCTTGGGAAGCCAGCGGCCCTGGTTCGTGTCCCACATGTGAGGGCCAGTGACACTGCCCGCAAATAAAACAAACAAACAAAAACAACATAATTTAAACTCTGCTTTGTTGAAAGAAACAAATGAGAATGGATGTTTTTATTTTAAATAATACCACTTCCGCATACAGAAACAGACTGTTCTCTTATGCCAACATCTAGGTTAAGGATCAGCTGATATTAGAAAAGATATTCATGTCCTATTGAGGACTTTCAAAAGTTGGATTTTATTTGCCCTTTTGTGTTGTGAAACTCACTAAATATTGCAACAAAACAACGTAGTCGTCATCAATACTGTTACAATCACAGGTGTGATGTTGAAAAGAAACCAGGTCACGGCCTGTTGAGATGGCTTCCTGCTTTTTTCTGAAAGGCAGCACCTTGAGCTGTGCTTCTTTCAGATGGGTACTAGATTTACAGGAGTGATTATTTCATATAATATATAAATGTCTAAACATTATATTGTCCACCTGAACTCATATAATATTGTATGTCAACTGTAATTGAAAAATAATATATATATATATTTTTTTTTTGAGGGTCAGTGTCACTGACCTTCATATGTGGGACCGAACCGGGGCTGCTGGCTTCCCAAGCCAGTGCTTAACCACCACGCCATTCGGCCGGCCCTGAAAAATAATATATTTTTTAAAATGTGTATGTGGCTCACCTAGGGCTTTTGTTAAAATGCACATTCTGATTCTATAGGTCTGGGATGGGGTCTGAGATTGAGATTTCTTATGAGCTTGCAGGAGATACTGATGCTGCTGGTCCACAGCCCACACTTTGAGTAGCAAGGGGCCTAGAATATAGGCCAGCGTTTTGCATTCAGGAATGTGTACTGTCTTCCTTTACAGGATGCAGGATTTCTTAGGGAATGGAAGAGTTTGTCCCTCTATCTAAATATTTCTGTAGACAGTGTCCGTCTTTGTGAATGTAATTTTTATGAACATAATTCAAGCTGAAAATGTTTTACCTCGTTTCGTGTAATATAATAGATCCCCATGACAGAATAGCTTGCTATTTTGTAACTTTGAATATCTACCAGTCACTTTGTGTCCCGGAAAATACAGTAGTTATACTCAGCAACAGCCTAGTATCTCATCCTTAAGCAGGAAAATAGGGGTTAGTGTTGTCCTCTGATCCCAGGTGTCTGTCTTTAGTCACTCACCTCTGACCAGACCTCCTGAATGCCAAAACAAATCCAATCCATCAGTTGTTTGATCAAAATGAAGTCAAGAAATCAGTTTAAATTCACCATTGAACTGTCCTGCCATTGCAACTAAGTCAAGAGGGCATAGAAATGCTGTGCATGAAACAGTTCAAACAGGCAAAGAGCACTTCTCAAATGGTCATGGATCTAATATGACCCAAGTTCTATCAATAAACAAGTTTCTTTTAAAAAGAAAAAGGGAGCAGGGGACAGAAGGCAAAATCTATGCCCAACATTTTGAAGCAACTTGGTCTCTACTAGATCCTGAAAACAGATCTGATTCTACTTGGGAATAAGGGACCTGGTCAGGGATAACAGAACAAGCAAGTTATTCTATCAAATTGAGCTCACCAGGCAATTACAAAGCACTTGCTGCATGCACTGTTCTGGGTGCTAGCGAGACTGAAAACCATATGGGCCAAATTCTGCTCTCAAGACCTCACAGGCAGGTACACAAATGATTCACACAAGGTCCAGTAAAGCACATGACAGAAAGAAAATGCCAAGCAGATAACATCAAGATTCAAGGGAGGGAGAGATAATGTTCTATCAGGACCACCAGGAAAGGCTTTATGGAGAAAGTGATATGTGAGGTGAGCCTGGTAGGATGGGTAGAATTTCTACATGTAGTTACACTGATAAGGAGGGGGGAATCCAGGAGAAGGAGCAAAGAAAGGCATGAAGGGCTGGCCAAGTGGCACAGTGGTTAAGCGCTGGCTTGGGAAGTCAGCGGCCGCAGTTCGGGTCCCACATCTAAGGGCCAGTGACACTGCCCTCAAAAAAAAAAAAGAAAGGCATGAAAACAAAAAAGTGCAGAATATATACATGGGACTCTGGTTTGGCTGGAATGTCAGACATGCTTACTGCACAAGTAGATAAAAGGAGGAGATAAGGCCAGGCAAGTGGTTAGAAGCCAAATTGTAGAAGGCCCTAAAAAACCCATCTGATCAGTGAGGTTCTTATTATTAAAGAGCAGTATCATGGTTTATATGATTTCTAAATTATACCAACACAAAATATCTTTATCTCCACTAAAATATCACCCAGCTTTGACATAATGCTGCAAATAGGCTATGCCAATGTTATATATAAAGTCTGAAAACTTCAGTGTTACCCTGCCAATTATTGAGGCATACTACAAAAAGTGTTAGGAACAGTGTGTTACTGACCCCCCAAACAGAATAATAGTCCAGTGGGTCAGAATGAGCACCACAGTCTCTTACTCTCTCTCTTTCTCTCTCTCTCTCCTCTCTCTCTCTCTCTCTCTCTCTCTCTCTCTCTCTCTCTCTCACACACACACACACACACACACACACACACACTGTATCAGATACATATTGCTACTTAATAAACTACCTTTGCCTCCCTCAGTCTATGTTTTACAGAGCAGCCAGAGTAATTACTTTAAAACTGTAAGTCACATTATGCCATTCATGTTCTCAAAATCCTCCAATGGCTTCTCAACACACTTTATTTACTTATTTATTTTTTTTTTAATTAGTTTCAGGTGTCCAACACAGTACAATAGTTATATTTTTTACCCCTCAAAGTGACAACCTCCCTCCCCCAATGCGCCACCCCACTCCCTGCCTCTCCCCAATATCATACATATCTATTAGTAGGGTGTCAACACACTTTAAATAGAATCCAAAATCCCTGGTGTGCCCTATAAGGCCCTCCATGGTCTGGTCCTTGCTACCTCTCCAACCTTATCTTTGAACACTTTCTCCTTTGCTCACTTGCTCCAGCCACATCTTTGCTGATCCTTTAACATACTTACCTCAGGAAACTTGCTGCTTCCTAGGCCTAAAGTACAATCCCCTCAGATAGCCCCATAGCTCAATTCAGGTCTTTACTCAAATGTCACTGCCTCAGAGAGAACTTCCCTGACCAATCTATATAAAATAGTACCCCTACCTCTCGGTGTCTTTTCAATCTGCTTTATTTTTGTACCTTAGCACTCACCACCACTTCATGCATCATCTCTTCACTTGCTTATGTCCACCTCTTCCTACTCAAATATAAATTCTGTGAGGGCAAAGACTTTTGTGTTTGGTTCTGTAGCCGTGGTATCCAGGACAGTGCCTAGTACATAGCATCACTCAGAAGATAGGGATCTAGGCTACTCTAACAACCAATGAACCGATGCTCTTCCTTCTTTCTTGCCCACTACAATCTACTATGCCCCTTGCAGTCATGACTTTCATACTTTTTCTGTGATTAAAATGCCCCAGGGGTTTGGTATCACTGCTTACACAATGAGGCCCACTCCTTAGGCCTACATTCAAGGTCTTTCTAGCTTGGGCCTCAGTCTAACTTTTTCAGTCTTAACTCTGACTTTTTTCTTGCCAGGCAACCTATCTATGCTCTGGTCCAATTGTTTTAATTTTTTTCTTTTTATCAGTGGAATACTTTTTTCCCCAAATAAGATCTTATATGGAACCTTAATGTAAACTTGGGTAGGTGTCCAGGATTCCTCCAGTTTGACCTTCTTTGCAGCATGCCCCCTTGAGAACCCAATTTGAAAACTGTACTCTTAACGAAGCTCTAACATTCTGAGTTTTCCAGTGCCTCTAAACACCCCACCTCCCCCACAGTGATGTCCTTCAACACCATTTGTGCAGGTTGAAATCGCACCTATACTCAAGGCCCAGTCAATTATCATCTCCTGCATGAACACTTCCCTGGTCTCATCAGACATGACTCTTTCCTCCTCTGAACTTCATTCATACACCTTTTCATGGCCCTTACTTCCCATTCCCTGTATCAGGGAGATTGGTTTATAAGTTGTTCATCTTACTAGGCTATAAGCTCCTTTGAAAGAAATGGGCAGTCAGTGGTTACTGAATGAATGATTCATTTTGGAGCCCCAATAGTCCTACTGCACTGTCTCGTACCCAGTAGGTTCTCAATACACATACGTTTGTTGGATGAATGAATGAACGAGTTTCGTACGTTATATGGAACAAAAATCATTTTGAAATTGAGCATATTTAGCTTGTGGTCTGTTTCTTTTTTCTTTGGTCATAAAAACAGACAATGCATCCAGTCCCCTGTGGCTCCTGAAGACTTCAGTAAGCTGCCAAATAACATTACTGAATTTATGATTGGATTAATGAAAAGCTTGTAGCAAAATTATCCTAGGGAGGAAATGATCCTTTTGGGGCCTTGAATTTAAACTGGCAAGGCAACATTAGCTTGAAATGAAAGAAAACATCTCATTGTGTAGACTTTGCATAGCTGATAAATATGCCAGAAGGAGTTTGTCTCAGGGCACCCTGCAGTAGATGCAAATACGAAGAAACTCACCATGTCAAACTGAAGAAAGGGGACGCATGCTGTGTGACCTTACAAAAGTTACTCCCCCTCTTGGGGCCTCCATTTCTCAGGGGTTTTTTTAGTGTGTAAATGGAGTTTCATTTCAATGATCTCCAAGTTTCCTTCCAGCCCAACCCATATATGATTCCCTCAGATTGTAAGCAGGCTACCAGTTTCCACTGGACAGAGTCCCAGATAGCTACTCCCCTGAAGCACCTGGCATTCAGTCCCACTCTTCCATGAGGGCTCCTTCTAGTAACCCTGCTGAGTACCACAGAAATGGCCAGACTTGAACCTGTCCCTTGCCAATGACCCACTGCATATATTTCCACAGCAAGGCAGACAAATGACAATCTGTACAGGGAGAAACTCTTGTTGGCAAGGCATTCTACTGGATAAATCATTCCTCTTGCCCCCAAATATCCATGTGGTTGAAAATAAATAGGACTACCTGCCACAGCCTACACCTAATGCTGCGCTATTCACTGGGTGGTCACAACCACATCCTGTAGCAGCAAGGAACTTGTTACTGACTGAATTCTTCTATCCCCCAAACTTCAATCCTAAACCCTGAGGTGATGTTATTAGGAGCTGAGGCCTTTGAGAGGTAATTAGGTCTTGAGGGCAGAGCTTCATGAATTGGATTAGTGCCCTTATAAAGGAGACTCCAGAGAAATAGTTGTGGGCAAACTGCTGCCACTGAAGGTAGAAAGTGGCAAGAAATGTATTAATTTTCCCTGGTGAAAAAGGAAACAATTCTTCCATCTTGATTCACTGTGACTGTGCTCACCTGAACCTTCTTTCCATTAAGGGTGGATATTAGCTCAGCCCACACAAAATTAAGGTTTTTATGATGAATCACTCTTATCTACACCTTTTATTAAGATTTGCTCATTAAAGTATTAGCAAGTTTCTTTAAAGCTGTTTCTATATCTTTCTTACTTCTTTGCCCCCAAAAGCAACCAGTCTGTTCAGTTAATTCAGAGGGACAGAAAGCAAGCTGGCTGAATTTTCATTTATTGAGCAATTATAATATGCCAGGTGCCATTCTCAACATTTTCCATGGGTCAGTTCATTTAATATCAACCCAACCCAATGACTTAGGTTCTATTATCATATCTATTTTGTAAATCAAAAAACCAAGGTTTTGAAAAGTTGTTACTTACTTAAAATCAGACAGGCTAGCCTCTAGCTGTGTCCCTCCCACAGGGCAGGGATTCTGCAGAGCCAAGAGAAAGTGCCCACCCAGACCCTGACCTCCTTCTACCCTACTTCTAGACCAAACACAGGGAAACTGGCACCCCAGGTTTCCAAATTCACTTATGGGACACCAAATTACTCCAAACTTTCTTCTGGGGTCTGAGAGGGGACTCTTCCTTGTGTCTGTCCTCTCTAAAGCAAACAACAATGCTGCTAGTGTGACCATCTCCACATCTGAGGAATGACCAAAGGGTGACTGTGGTTTGCTTGCTTTTTTCAGTGAATTTTGCATATGAGGGCGAAGGTGTCTACTTGCATGTACACAAAGGCTTCTCTGGTGAGGGCTGGAACTGTAGGTCAAGGGACTAAGTCTCCACATATGGTCATGTTCCAGCCCAGAATTTAAAATAGTACAAAAAGTTTAAATTCCAATCCCAGCCTTTCAGATTGTTATAAAAGTATATTTGTCAGGATAGGATAGAACATATTTTATTAGGCAGTTGGCTAGTTTGTCCAAGCAAACTCTTGTCCCAGCCTAGCAAATTTTAGGGACAGGCTTGCACCCAGATATACACTAGACAATTGAACCCTTCTTATAGGAGTCACCTCAGATACCACTTATTCCATGAATTCCTTCCAAAGGGCATGAACCAGAACTGTTTTCCTCTCTCCTCCTCTTGTGCCAGCCTTTCCCCCAGCCGGCCTGGCCGTACTGTCTATGCTCCATCTGTCTTCCTCTACAAGACTGTAAAAGAAGGACTAAAACATGTGTATATGCTTGCCCCTCAGGACCCAGCAGTGTCTTCCCCAAATACATGTCTGGAGATGTTTGCTAAATAAAAAAGATAAAAAGGGAAAGAATGGAAGCAGTATTCCTTGGGGAGAAATGAAAGAATGTGAAGCAATCAAGAAAGTCCTTGACATAAAGATAGGTGAACTGAGAAGTATTTCCCTTTTTTTAACGGAAAATAACCAACCTATAAAAAATAGAGAGTAATGTAATAATCTTCCATGTGTCCTTCTCCAGCTGCTGCAATGATGAACACATAGCCAACCTTGTTTCACTTATACCCTCAATCACTATCTCTACCCCAATCTTGGATTACTTTAAAGTGAGCCTGAACTAAGTCATTTCAACTCTAAGTATTTCTGCATGAAAAGCAAGAGTTTGTTTATGAGGAATTTGGTATCATCATGCCCACTGAGCAACCACTGGAAACTGACATGTCCTGAGCAGAATTAATTTTGGCAACTGCAGAGGTTTGTGGCACAGGGGCTCATGCAAACTGGTAGCCTGTATGTGAGCAGGAAAGGCAGTCTCTGCTCCTTCCCACTGTGATTCTCAGTAGCAAGGAGCTGGGCCAGCATGGGGCCCATGGCTGTGGCCTCTCACTGAGCTGGCCATCTTTCTTTGCTCATTGCAATCCCTATACTTACTGACTTTAGACACCTTTGTGCACATCCATTCTGACTTGTCTTAATTCTGTCAAAGCCTTCTCCCTCTCCCCTGGAGCTGTCTGGGAATTCTGGTTCATTGTTGCTGGCAGTTTTTTACTTCCTTTGTGCTTAACTTGTTGAAATACGAAAAGGGGTTGGACAGTGTTAGACAATATGGCCCCCGTCACGCCACATTTTACATTGAAATCATCTTTAAGGGGTTTGCTCCTTGACACAGATGGTCTCCATATCCTAGGAGATGGTCTTTTGGCACGAAAATGAAACAGCTGTGCCCCCTGTGAATCAAGAAACTTGGCGAGTTTATTCTGCCTCAAGTCAAACGGACACTTCATTGTCGGGGCCTCTTCATTTCTCCTCCTATAAGGAGCATTTTTGACTCCTCTGTTAAACACTTATATGAGTTTACACTGCTCTTTCTTACCTAGTGGTGAGCTCCCATTCACCCAAAGATTCCTCCCCTTTTCTAAGGCATGAACTGGCCTTTCCCTTGAATACAGGCAGATATAGGATGACCTGCCTGAGTTCATTCCCTGTTTCCCCAGAGCCCTCCTAAGAGAGCCTGTGCTTCTTCCTCCTGTTTGCATCTGGTCCATCCTTTCACAGCCTGCTGCTAATTGTTCTTTTCTTGCCCATTTTAGCTGTGCAATTGTCACCTCTTAGAAATCTCACTTCCTTCTTTAGTGACCTTTTTCACTTCTTCAGTAACTAATACCTCTCTTACAGTAAGAAAATCTATAATTGCCCTTTCAATCTCTTTTCCTGGCTTGCTTTATACTTCACTGACTCTGAGGCTTAGATAGCACATCATTGTATTCATTCTATTTCCCTCTATTTAAATCCCAGTAATTCTGCATTTCATCTCTCTCTTATGGATTTTCCACCCCCTGGGCCAAACTGACATCAGCCACTTAAATCTCCTGAAAACATTCCTTTTTCACTTCATCGATGTATTCCACACTTCCCCTTGGTAGCATATTTTCAATTGTAATGTGTCCAGTGACTTCAAAATTAGATATTTAATGGTGTCTCCTCCCTCCTCACTACTAAGCTCCAGGAGGGCAGGGATGGCATCTGTGTCATAGTAGATCCTCGATAAACATTTGTTGAAAAGGAAAAAGAAATAGAATCAATGAATGAATGAGCATTCTTGAATCAATTTATTTTGGCATTTCTTTCATTCTTCTAAAAAGTTGAATTCATATTATTCTCTTTCAGTTTTATTTTATTACTACAAAGCAAACCAATTGTTCCTTGGAAAACAGTCCTCTCATTCCACAATTTCATATAATTCAAGCAAGACACTTCTTTTTTGTTTGTGTGTTTTTCAACTATTTCATTTATCTCGATATTGCTTCTTAAATTCACAGTTTTAGGGGATCAGTGGATTCTTGTTTTCATGGGGATATTTTTTCACTCAACTTTTTTTTTTGAGGGCAGTGTCACTGGCCCTCATATGTGGGACCCGAACTGGGGCCGCTGGCTTCCCAAGCCTGCGCTTAACCACCGCACCACTCGGCCGGCCCTCACTCAACTTTAATAGCATAATTAATTGGATCAGCTGTGCTACAATGTAAAACACTTTATGTAAACTGGTCATTCAATATTATCTACTTTTAGTAGTAATTATAACCCTCTAGGTTCTACTATTTGGTGCCAGGAAATATCATTGTATGTAGGTATGTTAGTGTATACATGTGTGAGCTGCATTTAAGAATTTATGTTTAAGAATTATGGGCCTGCCGAGTGGCTCATTGGTTAAGAGTTGGCTTAGGAGTGCGAGGTCTGAGCAGCAGAGCTGCCAGATCGGATCCCACATGGGCCAGTGATGCTGCGCCCTCTACAGCTAAGATGGTGAACAATGGCTTGACCTGGAGCTTGGCTGCAGCGGGGTAGGTTGCAGTGGGGCTGCAGTGGGCTGCTGTCAGCTACTGTGAGTGGTCAGCAGCCAGCGTGAGCAGCTGTGACCCACCATGAGTGGCCGTCCAATAGCCAGCTACCGATCTGCCTCAGCCAGGAAAAGCGCAATGATCACAATATAACATGGTCCAGTAAAGCGACTTCCTCCACAACTAGACTGAAGAACAAAAGGACAGCAACTTGTCTGTTCCCCTTCCTCCGTTCCCCAATGCTGCTCCCTCCTCCAATTCCCCAAAAAAAATAAATAAATAGGGCCGGCAGAGTGGTGCGGTGGTTGGGAGCTGGCTTGGGACGCCAGCAGCCCAGGTTCGGATTCCATATATGAGGGCCCGTGACACTGCCCTCTAAATAAATAAATAAATAAATAAATAAATAAATAAATAAAATAAAAAAGAATTATGAAAAAGAGAAGCAGGGCCGGCCAAGTGGCGCGGTGGTTAAATGCTGGCTTGGGAAGCCAGCGGCCCCGGTTCGGGTCCCACATATGAGGGCCAGTGACACTGCCCTTAAAAAAAAAGAGAAGCAAATACAAGTTGTATGAACCTGAGGATAAAGGATGTTTGAATTTTTCTCTTGCTCCTTGTCATGTTTTAAGATATTAAGTTGAACTTCCCACAATTAAGAGATTCCAAGGGGAACAATTCCAGTGATCTCTGAAACATCTATTTCAAAGGCTTCTTTTTACTTATTAGTCTTTCTTAAGACTAAATTTGGATGGATGGAATCCAGCCACTGCATTATATGTTCAAATGTAGTCAGATTTGAACACAAAAACAAAAACAGCAAGATCTTAATACCCAAAACTAGCACAGTATCATTTCTGTTGCATTTTATTGGTTAAATCAAGTCCCAGCCCCAGTCCCAGCCCAAATGTAAAAATATATGCACAGATGTATATATTGTGCCTATTGCTTCATCCACTCACCCTGGTGTCTCAAGAGAATAGAGGTGGGCCCTCTATTTTAGCCCCCTGGGTCAGTGAGGAAGACAGACTGCAGGCAGCACTAAGCAGAGACTTCAACCATCAGATCATCACCTGCCACTCCACATGCTCTCCCTTTCACCCCACGCTCCTTGATCAATTCCTCTTGATTTAGAAACTTTCTTTCAATTCCACATACATATATTGCACAATCCTGGGTACTAGGCACTATACTGTGCTCTGGGAACTCCAGAATAAATAGCAGAGGTTCGCGTCCTTAAGGAGTTCATAGTGCAGGCAACAAAGAAGTAGGGTTAGAACCTATCTTCCCAGCTGACATGAGGTGACCTCACAAACCAAATCAAAAGCTGGGAGACATGCAGGCGAGATGATGGCCACAATAGCCACTTGACCTAACAGGCTGAGCCCTCAGTCACAAAAGGGCATCTGATTAGTCTAACAAGGCATAATTTTTGTAAGGGCATGAGGCTGTTACCACTCTGTGGCTTTATTGTTTAGATCAACATTTTCTAGATTCTGAAACTATAAATGAGCTACCTTTACCTAGTAAGACATAGTGCCATTTGCCTTGTTTGTAATAGGTGCCAAACAAACATTTATTTTTAAGTAGAATTGGATTATTCAGTGATTTTTTTAATGTCTAAGAAATGCTGTTTACTACATGTGATACTCGGAGCATTACTATTAAAAAATACCCAGTAAATCTCCAAAGACACAGAGATACACACCCACATATATAAAATAACTATTAGTCCTAGATTATTTTAGTTTACTTTTAGCCAATTGCATTTTTTAAAGTTCCCAGACACTTCAAGAAGCAAATAGGCACCACTTATACTCCGCAGCTAATCACTTTTAATTCTTTCAGCAGTCATTTTGATAATATCAGACATAATGAAATCACTTACCAGTAACATGGGTCTAATTCCCCCTATGCAAAATAGTCCATTTTAATTCTGGTTTGGAATCCCTGGCAGAGCTCTTGAGGCTGCTCTTTCTATATGGTCACTATTGAAGGAAGTTTATTTTTCTGATAATAAATTTTTATACACATAGATCTCACACAATAACACAGAATCCCAGCTAGTCTTTCCCAACAGTTGTCATGAGGTGTTATCATACTCCATATTACATGAATAAACAAGAAGCTGGCAGTTTCTGAAGTACACCAAGTGTACTGATGGGGTTATGAAGGTGACTCCTGGACCCCTGATAATCTGTCATTACAATAAGGGTTTAGATTAAATAAAATCTTATTAAATCAGATATGAAGAAATAGGGCAGAACTCTTATTATCTCTAAAATAAATAAAGATTGAAGCACATCTTTTTTTTTCTTAAGTCAGGAGCAACTGGTCTCACAGATTCGTCGCACACAAAGATGCCGCTATGAAATATGTCTTTACTGTACTAAGTCACACACGACTGGCAATAGGTTATGGTAGAGGGGGAAGATATGGAAGCAATGAGTCATGATACTTAAATTAACTGTTAAATATTTGAAAATTTGTGTGCAATGAATCTGTGAGATCAGTTGCACCGACGGAGGGTTAAGGTATGATTTTTCTTCTGGATTATGTGGCTTGTCTGGCATCATTAAGGCCCTTTGTGTGGTTTTAATTCACAGTTTGGATACTCGAAAGTGTTTTGCCATTTTCACTCTCTAAAGTGACATGAGCTTGGTTAGTGGAAGAAAGATGAATCCCTGAGGATCCTCAACTAAAAAGCATTGCTTACTGGAGAAATCAGTCTTCTATTTGGGTTGAAGAAAATCAGTCGAAGAGAGGTGCTAAGTGACCAAGAAATGTAAAGGAAGTTAAAGAAAAGAAAATGGGAAGGGAATGAGTCAAAGCCATCTCCATGGACTTGACCATTCTTCATAATGGGATCCTCTCCCTTCTCCAAGCTCTTCCTTTCACACACAGAACCTGAGAGCCTAAAATTGCAGGAAGAGTGGTGGTACCATTAATAGCTAAAAGCGAGAAATGTCCAGGTTTGGGCCAGCCCAGTGGTGCGTTGCTTAAGAGCTGGCTTGGGACTCCAGCTCTGAGCAGCAGGACGCAGGTTCAGATCCCACATATGAGGGCCAGTGACATTGCCTCTATAGCTAAGATGGTGAACAACCACTCAACCTGGAGCTGGGCTGCCATGAGTCACCAGCGAGGGTGTAGGCTGCAGCCCCTGCTGCAGTGGGCTGCCATAAGCTACAGTGAGTGGCCGGCAGCCAGTGTGAGCAGCCAGCAGCCATTGTGAGCTGCCATGAGCCACCATGAGCAGCCATCCAATGGCCAGCAAGCGGCTACCTTTCCTGGGAAGAGCGCAATTATAATACCAACATGGGCCAGTAAAGCACTGTCCTCCACAGCTAGACTGAAGAACAAAAGAACAGCAACTTGTCTGTTCCCCTTCCCTGATTCTCCAGTGCTGTTCACCTCCCCCAATTCCCAATAAAATCTTTTAAAAAAAACAAAAAAGAAATGTCCAGGCCCACCTCCAATTTGGCTGGGTACTCTGTCTTTCAGCATAGAACTTGGAAAATAAGAACACACCTGGTATGAAAAATAACTTCGTCTTAAAGCATATAAATAGAAAAAGACCAAATTGCAATTTTATACTTACTGTGAAAGTGTGTTTTATTCATTCCATTTTCCTGTCTTGGTATATCTACATCCTTACAAATGGATTTGCGCTGTATCAATTACATACTCACTATTCATGTCCTAATCCTTGGACCAAATTCACTGAAAAAGATTCAGCCCTAACTCCCTTGAATATTTTTATTGTTGTTGTTTAAGTCAACCAGATCTGCGACTCATTAACTGCTTGTCTTGTTTTGATATGTAGATCAGAAAATGATCAATAGCTGGCAAAATTTAATAAACGGAGCTCATTTCTAAAAAAAACACACTCATTGCCATGCCAACTATCGATCTTCTCTGAAGGAGGCTTGGCAGTCAGTCACAAAATGGGCCCTGCTAGGCAGGCCCTACTATCTGTCCATAGGAAATCACTGAATAGCCAATCTCAAGTGAGTTTCTATAAAGTTAAGGTTCACAGTGGAGAGAAGTGACATATATATGTTTGCAGGAAAGACTGCTTCACGATTGCTCAGGACATATCTATTTCATTGAGCACCCGAGAATCTTGTCATATAGCTGGTATGGAATGCAGCATACTGATGTACAGCATTGCCTTCTGCCTTGCATAGTACTTAGCATATTATACCCACAGAGAGAGAATGAACAGGTTATTCTATTACCGCTTCATGTTTATGAAGTATAAATGCAAAGAAATCTGTTTACTCTGTGTCATTATGTACTCACTTCCTAGGTGTGAGAAAGATTAATAGCATTGTTATCAGAGATCTGGATCTGTACTCTATTGTATACCATAAAGGCTAGAGGAAAAAAGAGAGAGAGAAGAAGAATCACAGAACTCCTTGAACTTTTTGAAACTCTGAAAACTCCTTTAAAATTAAAAAGTCATCAGAATATCTGAAAAGGTCACAGATTCTAATCTGAAAAATTCCATTTGTTTTTACATCTTTAAATATAGAAATTACATTTTACTATATTGTTGTCAGGTGAATAAAGTGTTTCTAATATTTGTTAAACAAATACTTATTTGAGTGCCTACAATGTAGAAGGCAAAGCTGATGAGTGTAACTGCTACATGTTGAACATGTTTTTGGAATCATGTTCCCCTTTGTATTGAGATGAACGGTAAAGCTGTTCTGCTTAAGCCTTGTTCAGCAATTTTCAAGCCTTGAGGGTATGATTTCTCCCTCCCCAGTCAACTAAACTCAGAAACCATTTCATGATAGTGAGAGAGGCCCACACTCAAAATAGAACCAACCCTCACATAAGTGGTGAACTGGTTTTTGACAAGGGTGATGAAACCATTTCATGAGGAAATAACAATCTTTTCAAGAAAAGGTGATAGGAAACTGGATATCCATATGCAAAACAAAGGTGTAAAGACCCTTACATATACAAAAGTTAGCGCAGGGCTGGCAGAGTGGCTTGGTGGTTAAGCGCTGGCTTGCCAAGCCAGCGTCCCCGGTTCAGGTCCCACATATGAGGGCCAGTGACACTGCCCTCTACAGCTAACAACAGCTCCACCTGGAGCTGGGCTGTGCGAGCCCCGGCGATGGTGTAGGCTCCAGCCCCTGCTGCAGTGGGCTGCCATAAGCTACAGTGCGTGGCCAGCAGCCAGCGTGAGCGGCTAGCAGCCAGCGTGATCTGCCAATAGCCGTGGTGAGCGACATCCAGAGGCCGACGACTGATCTGCCTCATCTGGGAAAAGCACAATGATGATACCAACATGGACCAGTGAAGCAACATCCTCCGCAACTAGACCGAAGAACAAAAAGACAGCAACTTGTTTGTTCCCCTCCCCCAATTCCCCAATAAACTCTTTAAAAAAAAATTAGCCCAAAAGGAATCTAAGTGTAAGACATAAAACTACAAAACTAGGAAGAAATCATTGGAGAAAGTCTTCATGACAGCTGATTTCGCAATTACTTCACTTCATGGATATGACACCAAAAGTACAGGCAAAAAAGGGAAAAATAGATAAATTGGATTTCTTCAAGATTAAGAACTTTTTGTGCATTAAATGATCAAGAAAGCAAGGGCCGGCCGAGTGGCTCAGTTGGTTAAGAGCTCTCTCAAGAGTGGGAGCTGAGCTCTGAGCAACGATGGTTCAATGCCAGCCCGAGCTGAGTTGCCATTGAGCTGCCAACAGATGGCAGGATGGCTCAGCTGATAAAAAAAAAAGAAAGAAAAGAAAGCAAAAAGATAAGCTACTGAATGGGAGAAAATATTTGCAAATCGTATGTCTGATAAGGAATTAATATCCAGGATATATAAGGATATATCCAATAGCAAAAAACAAACAACCTAACTCAAAAATGGGCAAATAATTGTAAAGATGTATTTCTAAAGTAGATATACAAAGGGCCAATAATCACATGTAAAGATGCACATCATTACTCATTAGGAAAATACAAATTAAAACGGCAATAATATACCACTTCACACCTGCTAGGATGGCTATAAATTAAAATAAAAATAAGTGCTGGTGAGCATGTGAAGAAATTAGAACCCTAAGGTGTTGCTGGTGGGAATGTTAAATAGTTCAGACACCATGGAAGACAGTGTCGGTTGCTCAAAAGGCTAAACATAAAACAACCATATGACTTAGCAATTCCACTTCAAAAGAATTTAAAGCAGGGACTCCAACAGATATTTGTACACAGGAGCATTATTCACAATAGCCAAATAATGGAAAGAGCCCAAGTGTCCATCAACAGATGAAATGGATAAACAAAATATGATATACACATACAGTAGAATATTATTCAGCCATAAAAAGGAATTACATTTGTTGTATTGCTACAACATAGATGAGCTTTGAGACATTATACTAAGTAAAATAATCAAGACACTAATGGGTGAACATTATATGATTCCACTTATATGAGGTATCTAGAATAGTCAAATTCATAGAGACAAAAAGTAGAATAGCAGTTACCAAGGACTGGGGTGAGGGGGAATGGTGAGCTATTGTTTAATTGGTACAGAGTTTCAGTTTTGGATGATGAAAAAGTTCTGGAAATGGATGGTGGTGATGGTTGTACAGCACTTTGAGTGTACTTGATGTCGCTAAATTGTACACTTAAAAGTGGTTAAAATGGTAAGTATTATGTTATGCATGTTTTACCACAATAAAAAATAAACTTGAGAGATTTCCTGATTAAAAAAACAAAAAAAACACAAAACAGAATCTGGCCGGCCGAGTGGCGGAGTGGTTAAGAGCTGGCTTGGGACACCAGTGGCCCCGGTTTGGATCCCACATATGAGGGCCAGTGACACTGCCCTCTTAAAAAAAAACAAAAAACAAAAAACAAAAAAAAAACAGAATCATCTGCTATCATTTCCTTTTCTAATTAATATTTCTCCACTTTCATCCCAGCATTCCATGGTGTAATAGTTGTCTGTTATTTCCTTCTCCATCTTCCCCACCCCCACTGCTGTGAGAATCTTGAGGGCAGAGGCTGGCTTTTCTTTATGATAGTGAGAAGGCTGGGAATATGGGCTTTGGATTCAAATAGGCCTTAGAATCTAGCTCCAAGTCTGCCACTAACTACCCAAGGGCCCTTAAACAAGTTTTTTTTTTTAAAGATTTTATTTGGGAATTGGGGGAGGGGAACAGCGTTGGGGAACCAGGGAAGGGGAACAGACAAGTTGCCGTCCCTTTGTTCTTCAGTTCAGCTGCGGAAGTTGTTGCTTCACTGTTGGTATTGCCATTGCGCTCTTCCCGGATGAGGCAGATCGTTCGCTGGCCTCTGGATGTCGCTCACCGCGGCTATTGGCAGCTCATGCTTAGCTGCCAGCCGCTCACGCTGGCTGTGGGCCACTCACTGTAGCCTATGGCAGCCCACTGCAGCAGGGGCCGCAGCCCACACCATCACCGGGGCTCGCACAGCCCAGCTCCAGGTGGAGCCGTTGCCAGCTGCAGAGGGCAGTGTCACTGGCCCTCACGTGGGATCCGAACCGGGGCCGCTGCCATCCCAAAACCAGCGCTTAACCAATGCACCACTCGGCCGGCCCCCAAGCCAGCTCTTAACCAATGCGCCACTTGGCCGGCCCAAGTTTATTTTGGTTTTGTTTTTTTTAACATTTTTTTCCCTTTTTTAAAATTTAAGGGGCCAGCCGAGTGGCGTAGTGTTTAAAAGCAGGCTTGGGATGCCAGTGGCCCCAGTTCAGATCCCACATATGAGGGCCAGTGACACTGCCCTCTTAAAAAAAAAATTAAGTATGTAAGTAAGTATAGTTCGTATACAACCTTTTACTGGCTATATTAGTTTCATATGTACTTGAATCTTTCTGTGACTGTTTTCTTAACTGCAAACTGGAGATTGTTTTAAATGAGGTGCTACATGTAAAGTGCCTGGAATCATAAGCATTCAAAATATCTTAGTTAAAATAACAACATTCACTTTAATAATTAAAACTAAATGATTTTAATGTAAAAATTAATAACTGTAATAACTATAATGATTTATATTGTAATTATTATACCCAACACCTAACACAGACCTAATGCATAACTGAATATTGGCTGATAAATTGCCGGGTATGTGTTTTTACCACACTGTAAGCACCAATTGTAATGGACTCTTTCCTTGTCTATCTCCTCCCTAGATTGGGAGTTCCTCAGCACCATGTTATATAGTACTTGGTCTACAGTAGAAAATCAGCACATGCTTATTGGATGAAAAAGTGAATTAATGGGGTACTGGTAGCGTTGAGAAGCCAAGTAACAGAATCCCAAAGGAGAGGGGGAACGAGGAAGGAAAGAAGGACTTCTTGTATGGCCATTCCCATCTATCTGGAACATTTCCTAGAGCTCTCTCAAGACTTGGGAGGTCTTGAGATTATTTTTAATGAAGAATGACATTTCCTTGTTCATGCTTCCTAATTAGAATGTAGCAACGCAAAATGTTACATTGTATTTGCCTGTTTACTTGTTTATGTCCCTCCCCTAGACTGTGAGCAGCAGGAGACAAAGAACTATCCTTCATTAACCTTTGTGTCCCAGCATATAAAGTGCCTGACATACGCTAGTAGGTGCTTGGCACATGTGTAATTATGAAAGAAGAGAATATAATTGGATCAGATGTTCGCATTTTACTTTATTAAATAATTTTTATTTGGGGAGAGGGGGCAGTCCTGACACAGTGCTTGACATAGAGTAGATACTCAGTGAACACTCTTGAATAAATGAGTGAATGAATGGACTTTATTCCCTATTCAGATGATTGAAGTCAAGTTAAGGTTTTCTTTTCCTGAGAAGAGTGACACAGTAGAACATTTCTTGCTCAACATCTTCTAAGTATGTTTAAATGATCTCCTGCTTATTGTGAACTTAGAGTTATACAAATGAATAGGAGTCTGTCCATCTTTTCATGTTTTAGAGGGGAAGAAGTAGGAAATGGTAATGAACTGAGGGGATACAATAGGGAAAATAAAAGCCCAAGAATTTTCCATCTGAAAGACATTAAAATAGCAGACAAAGGGGAAGATAAAGAAAAAGTAAGGAATGGGGGATAGAGAACTCATGGACATTTGCACCCTATAATCTAGAGGGAAGAAATTAATAGAGCACCACCTTTATTTAGAATGATAGTATTGTCTTATTATGATGCGGCTCTCTCCGTCCCTTGTGGTCTCCTCCTGATGTAAGCCCTTAGAAAATGTTTTTTAGTTTACTGGCTAGTTCACATCCTCTCACTATTTTCAGTTTGGGGAGTCTAGGTTAAAAACAGTCCAGTGACTTGATTCCATTTTGCATAATTGTCCCTGTCTTCTGAGTTCTATATTGAGATCTCCCAACTTTCTTTTTAAATATCACTACAAGATTGCCTAGAGTGGATGTTCATCCTAGAACATGCTTTACCATCAGGAACAATGAATCACTCCATCCCGGAATATGTGTTAGTGGTGGTTCTTTACCATCACCAGCAAATCCAACAATGTGTGGTTTAGCCAGAGCACAGTTCCAATTGGCAGTATTGAGAATGAGAATCAGCCAAATCCTGCTGCTTCTTCTTACACAGGGCTGTCAGCTGTGTCTGTAAGCAGGTCTGCATGGCATCCGTTCTGCACAGCTGATCCTGCACGCCATCCACAGTCCAGTCAGGCCTCACAAGGACCTGGAATTCAGCTCCAGTGACAGGTTAAGTCCTCCTAGAACAAACTGTGTGGGCTGGTGCCAAATTCCTTTGCTGTACAGGAACTCAGCTATAATAAATAGTGCTTGAAAGCCAGCCATCAGTGGGACTTCCTGCCATATGGAGGTTTTTTGTGTGTGATGGTATTTCTTGCAACACAAGTTGACCTGCATCATTTGGAGCCCTGCTGGGCTTCCTCTCTAAGCCTGAATGTGTGAAGAAGGCTGGTAAGTTACCCAGGCTATCGCTTTGAATATGTCCTTCCATTTTTCAATATTTAGTAGCAAAATGGCAGTGTTAAGATCAACAAAATGGGGCATCTCCATATTCACGAAGAAGAGGTCTATAAGTATTTCTAATTACAAAAGGCACAGTCAGCTTCAAGTTGTCAAATATGCAAACAATAAGACAACAATGCTAGAGGCTTCTGGGGATTTACAAAGAAATTGTACAAATGACATAGCTTTATGTCTCACAGAACAGCCTCATATTATCTGTACACACCCCTTTCCAATTCTTTTTGCATTTTTTTTGAGGAAAGGCAGCACATTCAAGTGTGCCCCATCCATACAGTCTTTCAGGAGTGCTTTAGCCCATTGCTGCTCTGTTCCGAATTCCCATATTATATGAGATTCTGTCTTTGCTATTTGCCATTTAGCACCTAAAACTAATCTATTATTCCAATAAGAATAGCTCTTATATCATGACTGTAAGGCACACACTGGGCTGTATTCTGAGGAGACAGTGAGGAGAAGGACACAGTTCTTAGCCTTCCTTGAGGAGCTCACAGGCTAATGTGGAAGAGAGCCAAGGAGTTGTAATCTGTTGTGATTCGTGGAGCAGAGAGGCGCACACAGTAGATACTGGAAACTGCTCATTGCCTTATTTTCATATACACGATGAAGCCAATAACAAAAACACAAATTACAACCTTTCTTTTGATATATGTGTCTACTCTGCACTATTTCTTTTTTTTTAAAGATTTTATTGGGGAAGGGAAACAGTGTTAGGGAATTGGGGAGGGGGACCAGCTAAGCTGTTGTCCTTCAATCTTAGTTGTAGAGGGCACAGGTAGCTCGGCTCCAAGTCCAGTCACCATCTGGCTGCCCATCAGGAACTCGCTGCCACTCAGCTCAAGGTGCTCTGTTCAATCTTAGTTGCGGGGTGTGCGGCCCACCATCCCATGCGGGAGTTGAACTGGCAACACTGTTGCTAAGACCACAAGCTCTAACCACTGAGCAACTCAGCCGGCCCTAGTATGCACTATTTCTTCAAAATGGGGTTGATTAAAGGTAGGCCCCAGCACAGTAATAATTTTTTTTTGAGGGCAGTGTCACTGGCCCTCACATGTGGGACCGAACCGGGACCGCTGGCTTCCCAAGCAAGTGCTTAACCACCGCGCCACTCAACCCAGTAATAATTTAAGCCAAAGTCACCCCTGTGTTTTCAGTTCCTAATTTTAAATGTCTGATGAGTTCTCTTATAGACACATAGAAAGATTTTTTTAAAAGAGCTTTAAAGATTTACTCAGCTCCAACTAGGTGCCAGGCACTGTAATAACTCTTTATTCACCAACATAATTCTTTTTACAAATGGGGAAATTACGGCTCTGGGAATCTAAATAACTTGCCAAAGTGACACAAATAGTAAGCATCAGGACTGAGAGAGAGTTTTCACTTCTTGTGAGCACATAAGAGTGCCTCTTTTACATAAATGAGTTAAATGATTACAAATTATTTTTCTTCCTCCTATTACTGAAGTAGGACATCCAAGATTAGAATTTAAAATGCATCTTAGGGCCGACCGAGTGGCGCGGTGGTTGACTGTTGGCTTGGGAGGCCAGCGGCCCCAGTTCGGGTCCCACATATGAGGGCCAGTGACACTGCCCTCAAAAATAAATAAATAAATAAAATGCATCTTACTTGGGGCCAGGCAAGTGGCTCAGTGGTTAAGAGCGCAAGTTCTAAGCAATAGGATCACCGGTTCGATTCCCACATGGACCAGTGAGCTGCATCTAAGCTGAGCTGCCACTGAGCTGCCAACAGGTAGCAGGATGGCTCAGCTGGTGAGAGCACATGCTCCTAACAACAAGGTTGCCGGTTCCACTCCCACATGGGATGGTGGCTGCGCCCCCCGCAACTAAAATTGAACACGGCACCTTGAGCTGAGTGGCAGCGAGTTCCTGATGGGTGGCCGGATGGCGACTGGGCTTGGAGCGGAGCTGGCTGTGCCCTCCACAACTATAGAAAGACAACAAGTTGTCTGTTTCCCTTCCCCAATTCCCCAATAAAATCTTTAAAAAGAAAAAAAAAGAAATGCATTTTACCTAAGGAAATATGATATAGATGGTATTCAGGTGTGTTTGAAATGAAGTAGAAAATAAGCAAGAAATTAAATCACAGAGAAAAAGCCAAGTCAGGGCCGGCCAAGTGGCGCAGTGGTTAAGCGCTGGCTTGGGAAGCCAGCGGCCCTGGTTCAGTCCCACATGTGAGGGCCAGTGACACTGCCCTCAAAAAAAAAAAAAGCCAAGTCAGAAACCCATGAACAATAAGATGCCTCACACCCCTATACCAGCCAAACACATCCGTTTTTTTATAAATCTGATATGTTATTCCAGGTGTCAATGACTATAAATCTTGACACTGGAAGTTTAAAGAACACTGTTGCCTCTCCAGGCCAGACAGAAAGAGACTGTTAACAACGACGTGCAGTACACTTCTCCAAAATTACATTCAAAGCAACTATCTGAGTTTTATTATACAGCATGTGGAGCCATGGACACTAGACTCACATGGCCAAAGCCACATAATTTTACTTGGTAGCCGGGGCAAAGCCATGGTATTTTTAGAGCCTTTTACTCTAACCACATTGTTTCTTCTCCTCAGAAAATCCAAAGCAGAGGAGTACCCAAGTGTGGATATATTCTTTCTGAATTCGATGAGGCTGCCTATCTAAATACCCTACTGTTCAGTTGAACAGAAATATGAGCCAAACTACAATCACCTAATGCCAAAACAGTTTAGAATTCTCTTGACTTTGTTCATACACATGTTGAGACTTTTTGACATGAAGAAATATAATAGCTATTAAAACACTACTGAAAATATGCTGTGACTCAAGTGAGGATCGTTTAAAGTTACAGTCATTGACTCCAGAATGAGTTGTTTGAAGTGCTTATTACAGAGACTTAATAAGAACTTAAATGGTACAAACCAAATCCAAATGTAAGGAGTACACTGAACTCTTTTTTCTTAATTGAGATGTATTCTACATGATTCATTACTTGTATATTAAAGGATTATCCTTACTAGTGAAAATATTCCTTGTGGGCGACCTTTTCAGTTATGTGAATGGGCACTTGGGAACCCCAGAGTTACTTAGCCCATAATTCATAAACTAAAATGGGTGTGATCCTGCCAGAGAAATCTATTGGCTAGGGTTGCCAACTGGGTCATTGTCAGATGGCTCTAGGAAGTCAGGGAGATAGATGCCCCCCTTCTAGGTAAGGCTGGAAAGAAAAGATCCCACCAGTGAGCTCTCTAGGGGAACAATACCACTACCTGCAGTTAGGCTAACGAAGGCCAAACAAAACCACAGGAGTTTAAAATAATTTCCCAGAGGCATAAAATGCTGTCCAATGTAGGTGTAGTTAAGGACTCCTTGACTATGGCTGACAGATTCAGCTGGAACCTGAGATCACCATGACCCTAGGAAAGAGGTCAGGATATCCTTCCCAGGCCACAGTATCTTGCCTCTATTTTCTCTGTTAGGCTGCACCTCCCCTTGATCTGGATTCATGAAGGAAAGGATATAAAAAGTTCATGTCTCATTCTTAGGAAAAATCCTCTGCTCAGAAATAATCCGAAGATCTAGAAATGCCATGTCCTCTGGCCTATTCTGTCTCCACCTGACTATTCTCTCAGTGCTATCAAACTGGATCTTGACTTTTTTACACCGAACTATGGTCGGTCATAGAGTGTTAGAAGTGGAAGTTGGCAGGGATCGTCCAATCCAGCTATGTCAGATGTAAACGTGAGTTGAATAGAAACCTAGATAGCCTTAAGTGACTTGTCCAAAGTCACTTGGCTAGTTTAGGGCACCCTACTCAGGTACCCAGTGTTGTCTCCATTTCACCACCTTCTTTGTCTTGAGACCACATTTCCAGCACTCTGCTACCGGCAGAGCTCAGGCCCTAGGGCTTACTGTAGGCATTGTTAGTCACTTCATGCTTCTGGGCACATTATTAGGGGTGGGAGTTGAATTGAGATGTTAATAATTAGGCAGTGTTAAAGAAGGAGAAACTGATGGGGCTGCAGGAGTTGCATACATTTTCCCAACCCCCACCATGCATATAGCTTAAAGGCAGCCCAATGGGTCCTCTCTCCCCACTTTCTACTATCAATTTCTTAGGTTGCATTTTGTGACTCCTCCCACATGTTCTGGTGAAGATAATCCTCTTATCTTCACTTCACTTAAGAAACCATTGGAATGGAAATGAAAGGAAGGATAGAGTCTTCCTGTTGTTCACATCTCCTTGGGGCAGGGTCTTTGGCTACCCTGGGCAGCCATGGGCCACTGGATTAGAGAAAACTTACCCTATTATAGGGAGGGGGTGCCAGTTTGGCTCTGGTTAGGTATGGACTGATAGGGGCTCAGTTAGGGCATCTCCAGGTGGACATGGGATTGCTCTTTGGGGATCTGAGGGACAAAAGCATCTGTCATCAGTTGGTATGATGGCAGGTAGGATAAGGTGCTATAATCATAGGCTCATGTTTGGAAGGGATTTAAAAAATAACTTTAGGGGGTGGCCAGTTGGCTCAGGTGGTTAGAGCGCAGGCTCGTGGCGCCAAGGTTGCTGGTTTCATCCCCACGTGAACCAAAGAGCTGTGCCCTCCACAACTAGATTGAAACAACTACTTGACTTGGGGCTGATGGGTCCCAGAGAAAAACACTGTTCCCCAATAAAATTTCTTTAAAATAAATAAATAACTTTATACAACACAGTTTTCTCCAAGACCTCACCAATATGATGAAGCACAGTTGGCTCAGGTGGTTAGAGCGCAGGCTCGTGGTGCCAAGGTTGCTGGTTTCATCCCCACGTGAACCAAAGAGCTGTGCCCTCCACAACTAGATTGAAACAACTACTTGACTTGGGGCTGATGGGTCCCAGAGAAAAACACTGTTCCCCAATAAAATTTCTTTAAAATAAATAAATAACTTTATACAACACAGTTTTCTCCAAGACCTCACCAATATGATGAAGCACATTTACCCCTTCTAGGTACTTTGCCGGCTTTTCACATTACAGAGAAAGCCACTTATCAGAGATTATTTGATTCATGTTAGTAACTCTCACTGAATGACCAGTTAGGTGCCACTCACGCTCTTTATCTAATTCACCTGGAAGCCCTAAAGATAAGCACCAGTATTAACCTCCATTCACAGATGTGGGAACTAAGGTTCAGAGTTCTTAAGTCACTTGCTAAAACGGTTTGAGCAAAGCCTGTGCACTGACCACAGGACTTTTGAGAAAGATAGAATGAATGAATGCATGAATGGAGTGTGTGTGTGTGTGTGTGTGTGTGTGTGTGTGTCAGTGTGTTTGTGTGTGTGTGTGTGTGTGTGAGAGAGAGAGAGAGAGAGAGAGAGAGAGTTAATTAGTTAGTTGTGGGGTAGAGAGGTGAGACTGGATTCTGCATAATCTCAGCTTGCACAGAAGGTGGGAGCCAGTTAAGACTGGATTCTGCATAATCTCAGCTTGCACAGAAGGTGGGAGCCAGTTAAAACTTCGTAAGTAATGGGGCATTTTGAGGTGGGGCAGGATGGGCCACTGAGTCTCCCATGCCAGGTAGACTAACAGAAAAAACCACCGCTTCCCCCAGGGCACCATTGTGTTCTTGTCACAAAGCCCCTCAGGACCTGTGCTGGGCATGCTTGTCAAGACTCAAGCATTATTTATTCACTTGTTCATTCATTCTTCTACACAATCCTGAGACACTCCAGTATCAAAAAAAGCACCACACTTTTTCTACTTTAACCTTTCCAAAGCAAAAATATCTGTGTCCATTTCCCCACCCAGAGCTAGGAGCCCTCAAGGCCAGGTTGAGTGCTGTCTGCTTGGTCGGAGAGGCTCAGATGTGGTAGTGCTAGCAGGCACACCGTCGTCGTAATTCCCTCCCAAATGCACCCTATGCAGAAGTCTGCTGGAATGTCTACAAGGAACCGAGTGTAGGCACTCCTGTCTACATTTGACTCTGCACTTTGCAAACCCAAGCTGGATGTAGCTCCAAGTGAGTTTGAAATACCAAGCAGAGGAGCTGGGCGCTCTGGAGTGCAAGGCATTTTCCAAACAGCCACGGTCACCAGGAGCCGTGACTGTCAGGCTGCCAGGTGCGCCCTGTAATTCTCCCACAGACTCTCTGTCTGCCCCGGTGGGCTCCAGGACCCTGCACAGTCAAGCTACAGAGGCAGATTGGGGAGAGTTCAGGGAACTTCCCAGCCACTGTCCCTGCAAGTTCGCTACAACAACCCCCCCCCCCCCAGATACAGGCTATTGGCACGATGCACAGCATCCCAGGTGCACAAGGACCCTCAAATCCGGCCTTAGCACTCCAGCTAATTTCAACGGTGCATTGTACTTGAGAGTGTCACGGCCATTTTCTTCCCTGATTCTGACATCGACCCAGTGAAGAAGTTAGTGATTATCATTATTCCCAGTTTAAAGATGAGAAAGAAACAGAGAACGGGCATGGAGTCCCCAAGGACCATAGCTGGTCAGCAACAGTCTAGACAAGACTCCAGATCTTGTACCTCATGCCAGGAAGGTGCTGAGGCCAGATTAGGTGGGCAGTTGCTTCTTCCACCCAAAGCCTCTCTTTCAATTTTAGCACTTCCTTTCCAGTCTCAGGAGGAAAAGAAGAGGTTAGGGCCACCAACCCCCGGTTAAGAAAGGAATCTTCATACTTGGGTCCATTTCAGTGGGGGAGGGAACCTACTTGATTCTAAATACTTCGAAGCAACTCACTTCAGCCCTGTGCCTCAAGTTTTCTTATATGTAAAATGGGAGATAATAGTACCAACCTCGGAGGGTTGTGGAGGGGATTCCTTGAGACGATTTACATTCAGCGCCTTATATTTAATAGGTGGTAAATAAATAGCGGTTTTCTTGTTTTCCCTGAGCACTCTGAACATTTTGTTTCTTGCAAAGCTGCGAAGTCACTTTCTAAATGACTGGAAAGTCCAAGGTGAGGTGGGGAAGGTAAGAGAGGAGGCAAACCTGATCTGGCTGGAAGCAGATGTTGATGGGGGACAACTAGATGACATGAATGGGAGTCTAAAATAATTACAAGCGCAGAGGGCAGAAGGGCGAGTCGGTGCACTGAATAGGGTTGAGCCAGCGTATGGCTTTTTCGTGGCCAAATTGGCAGAGAGGAGCCAGATTGGGGGCAATGGGATGATGGGTGGTCCTTTGTGGGTCGTCAGACCTCCTGTGCAGAGCACCAAGTGTTTGTCGCAGGCGTACTTGTTCCTAATGCTCTACGCCAGCGAGAACAAGGGACGCGTTCCTCCCACCTGCCCGCTGGCCCGGGATGCAGTGCGCAGCGCCGAGGCAGCGGAAAGCGAGAGAAGAAGTGGGCTGGGAAGCGGCGGCCGAGGGAAGAGGCGGAACGGCTGGGAAGTGGGGAGCTCTCAGCACCGAACGAGCCTCGCGCTGGACAGGGGTTCAGCAGACAGCCGAAATCTTCGCTAATCGCTTCTCTAGCGTGTGGGTTAGAGGAGGTACCACCGAGGAAATAGTCACACGGCGCGGGAAAGGAGCTATTTGAGTCTGGTGTTCTCTGCCCGTGCGGTTTTATAGCCAGGCAGCGATCTCAGCGAGGCACTGGAGAGCGAGCAGCAGGGTATCGTCTGCACACTCTTGGACGGCCCAGAGCTGCTTGGGCCCAGCCTGGGATCTACCTCGGCTTTTTAGCAGGAGTTTGGATCACCTTGTTTTTACGATTCCCTACACATATAAAGACCCCATTTTTGAAGAGGCAGCCCGGGAGCAAAGTGGCCCTCTGTCCCCTTTAGTCTGAATCCAGGGATGGCATGGTACGGCCCGGCCCGGATGAGGTGACTGAGTCCCCACTCCACCCCTGCTGCGAATGGCTATCCCTATCCTTCGGACCACCGGGCTCAGGAACTGAGGTGAGGGGCTCTGCACTGCCAAGTCCCCAGCAAACTCTGACTGCTGCAGTGGAAAACTTCCCGCAGGCAAGGCTCTGGAGACAGAGGAGGTAGTAGAAGATTAAGTCCGTTTAGAGGATAGACGGGCTCAAAGGAAGTTTTTCGCACACCTTGTGAGGGGGGAGTAAAGGGGATAGGCAGAAGTCCATCCATTTGCCCATGTCAATAGCAAGAGACCAGGCAGTGTGCCGGATGCACAAGCAGTACCCTTCCTTTTACGTTGGGAGAAACTGAAGCCTGGACAGGGGCCAGGATTAGCCCAACGTCAGCCAATTTATAGGAGCCTAGGTGAGACTGGAAGCCAGCTCCTAATTCCGATTTGAATGATGTGTGACACTGTCCTTTCAAGGCTAGACATCACACATCCTGTCACACTCACACCTTCCGCACCCTCCAAGCGGAGAGCCAGATCAAAAGGGCGGAGGCGACCTCGTTTGCCATGGCAGCAGTAAACCTTCCGAGCTCCATGGCCTCCAGGGCCTCGGGCTTTCTTTGCCAGCCGCTCCTCCGAGTTTGGCCTAAGACAACAGCGGGCTCCCAGGCGGTGGACGCGCAGGTGGTCTCTGCGAGCTAGGGAGAGAGTGCTGCTCCCGGAGGTAAACGCTAAGGGCGACCATTCCCACAGGGGCCTGGGTTCAGTCTGGGCTTCCCGGCTTGGCACTAGAACTCTCAGCAAGGACTGGCCGAGTACCCCAGCGGTTGGAGAGAGCCCAGGAGGGACACGCGGTAGGTTGGGTTGGGATGAGAGTGGGACTCAGTCTGGGCTCCGGGTGGAAGGCGGCAGTGGCTAGGGAGACTCGGCGCTGGGGTTTTCTTCAGGCTCTTCCGCTAGGGTTTGGGGAGCCAAAAGTCTTGCCAGCGGACCGTGGCTTTGTCACCCACGAGCGTGTGAGTGCTCATCTCCCTGACATGGCTGTTGGCAAACCGCCTATTACAGCCGTCGAGTTCACTGCTTTGAAGTGCTTTATGCCTGGAAATAGAAACCTAAACGCACACCCCCATCCCCGGAGCCGCGGTGCAATATAAAAGAAGGCTAATAACCTGTTCGCTGGAGGCAACAAGTAATTCCACCATCAAAAGAATCCATTATTTTCAGGATTAAAAAAAAATTTGGACATACTTATATGCCAAGAATTCACCCTGCTCCCCATTGCACCCAGCATTTCATAAATTTCTGGTAATCTACTGCTCAGCGACTGACACCAGCATGGTCCCCGAGTCACAGCAAAATCCCAGCCATCAATTTGCTAAACCAAGGCTTGGTGAAAACTCTCCTGCCTGCACCCCATGGTGGACAGACTCCTGTGGCCCATGGTGCTTGTAATTCGTCCCCTTTCTTACATGCAAACTTCCTCAAAGCCTATGACAAAATCCCACCCTTTGTTTTACAAAGTTCAGAAGGGGAACACGCCCTGAGACAGGCTCTCTAGCAGGCTCCTCAAGCCTCCCCAGGTGCACCAGGCTATAGAAACCTTCTTCCTTACGGAAGACGGGCTCCCGTCTTCTGCCCGGCGGCCCTAAGTGCACAAGTCCCGGGAGGGAAATCTAAAGAAGCTACCATCACGCAGGGACTGGCTCTCTACGGGTCGGGGCCATGAAGAGAAGATGAGGGGGGCCCCTTGGAGCTGCAAAGCACTGGGTTGGGCGAGGATTTCTGCTGATCAGCATCCCAACCACGGCGTGGGCCCGGACCCGGAGGCAGGGCTGTAAGAGGGACTGGGTGGTTCTTCTTCCCTCGTTTTAGGGTCAGCCTGAGGATCTGATCGTCACTGAGGAGACGCGTAGGAAGGGACCGGAGTGGGCCACGATTTCCCTTCTAAAGAAAGATGAGGGGTGAGCAAAACTTCGGGGGAGCTGAGGTCTCCCCTCCCCTCGCCCTTGACTCTTGGATGGACCCAGGCCCCTACCAACAAATAATACGTCCTTTGCAGAATGCTAGAAGAGACTGGTAGGCGAGGGAAAGAGGAGCGCCTGGACATTGGAGGGGAGCAGTGTCTTAGTCCCATGGAAATCGCAGTGTCGTAGTCCCAAGGAAATCGAACTGTGCACAGAGGACGCATGTAACTGGAGACTAGGTAAAGTATGAATTAGTGTGTGAGGTAGAGACAGAGACAGAGAAATAAGAGCAGAGGGGTAGAGTGAACGGATGGATCACACTGGATGACTATTTCAAAACGCCGGGTTTGGTCTATTCTACAAACGCATAAATGTCACATAGCTTTCATTTTTTCATCCCCTGAAACCTTAGCCAAACCGAGCTTTTCTGGTTCAAGTTCGAAATGGAACTGGAAACAAAAGCAGGCAAGATTCCGGTGCTGCCGGAAAGGAGGACCACAAAGCCTCCTCCCTTGTCTCCCCTCCCAGAGCCGGGAAGCCAATGTGAAGATCAAAAGCTTCCACATCACCCTGGCGAGGCGCGCCCCCAGCCTTGAAAGAGGCTGAGTAAAGGGAGGAGATGGTGCGGGGGATCTGTGGGATTCTGGAGCTGGGAGGCGTCTGCCAACCTTTCCTTGCATCCAGGGAAGGCGCGGGCGTAGGCCCTTTCTCCCTTGAGTTCTCCGCAGTGGTTTACGAGTTTATATTTGGCCTTTCGGGGCTACCCGCGCCTGCCCTGCAGTTCCAAGTTCCTTTAGACCTAAGAGTCCCAACTGGGGAATTGTAGGCTCGGTCCGACCCGGCCTGGAGACACAAATTCGGTCCTACCGGTGGGGGTCTCTAGCTGGGCCTATGGGGGCTAGGGTTCTGTGAGAGCTGCCTGGGTCTACGTTGTTTGGTGGTCCCAGCAGGGCCGGGACGGCCTTTCTCAGAAGGCTGGGAAAGTCCCCCAAACCTCTCGATATGATGGGGCAGGAAGAGGGGGACAGAGAGAAGAAAACTGCTGTTTGCTAGAAATCAACGCCCTAGCTTATGCCCCGGCAAGACGAGGCAGAGCCGTCTCTCGTGGGGGCGACTTGGCACTGACTCCTCTCCTCCACTCGCCTGTCCCACCACTCTGGAAAGGAGGCACATCCCAAGGGGCCCCACGACTCCCTGTGGTCCAGATTCAGCGTCATGCTGCGCTGGGTCTTGCTTTCCCAGAGCAGGCTGACCAGGAGGGCGGTTACTGAGCCGATACAGGCCAGTGGATGACGGGTGGAAGCGATCGCGCTGCCATGACAAGCCGGGTCCCAGCATTCACCCGAATTGACGTCGGGATACCCTTGCGAAGTGACCAGCACGTGAGAAAGCTCGGGGCGCGCACAATGCGGCGTCGCCTGGTTAGAGCCGGGAGGGCGCTCAGCGAGCCAGGCCTGCTCTGTCTGCGGCCTCATCATTCATTTCCCTGGACGTGATGGTAAAAATGCATCAAAACAGGCTGCGGAGCGCGGTATAAAAGCACAGCGGGATGAGCTGCTTTCCAGAAAGCATCTCGGTGATTGGACCAGGCTCCGCGTGATTGACAAGAGCTTAGTTTGGTAAAGGGAAGACACGCAAGCTTTCACAGCGGGATCCCTTTTCTAAAATATATCACACTAGCCTTTGAAAAGCGCCGCATACTATAAGGAAATAGCATTTCACGACTCGCTTTATGGTGCGATGACATTTCTTTAAAACTCAGCGAAGATCAAAAAAGGGAGAGAGAAATAAAATGTATTGCAAACACAATGTTTTAATTAGTTTATTCTGCACGTTTCTTTTATCTGACGTATACATTGCGGGTTCCCCTTTAATTAAACAGCCCCTCTCGAGAGGCGGCCGGGAAGGAAGGGAGGCAAGGCACTGTTCCTTTTCGTTCCCTTTAGGAAAAACGCAAGGGCTGGCTGGCCCCAGAGCGAAGCTCACAGGCCCCTGTTCCCTCTGGGCCAGGATCAGCAGGCTGAGACTTTGGGGCTTCGGAAAGCGGCGGGACCCTAGCGCCCCACGGAGGCAGAGAGGAAGGGGGAGAGGAAGGGGAGGGAGGTTTGTCCCTCCAGGGAATCAAATGTACTGAAGGCCGTCGGAATACCTCGGCTCGGCGCCAATCTCCAATCCCTCCTCTCCCACACCCGCCGCCCACCGCCCACCGCCCACCGCCTGCAGCCGAAGTCCCTCCTCCTTAGGCCCTCTCGGATCTCCAGGTTGGGGGCGGGGAACGGTAGGCACCAGATGAGCTCTGGGGTCTCTGCCCGCTCCCCGGCTTTCGGGCTCTGACTTCCGCTACTTCGCCCTGCCTGAGTCCCAAAGCAGCGGATCCTCAGACTCCTGACCAACAGGAAGAGACCGCAAGCATCCGCTCACTGAAAGCGCGGGCACCTCAGGCGCTGTCATAAGTGGCGCCTTAGGAAAGGCGAGGGAAAAGCTAATGGTGGGATGTGTTGTGAGGCTAAGCAAGTCCTGGTCTTACACACACACACACACACACACACACACACACATGCATGAAAGCGCGCGCGCGCGCTTACTTGTTGGGAAGCTCTACAGATTTCAGCTCCACCTATAACCACTCTCCCTCCCACACATGCCGGAGGCCTGGCTTCAGTCTTAGGACAGCCCTCCAGTCTGGCACAGAGCCAGCCCATGCAGCACGCTCTATAAACAATATTTGCGCTCAGGCTGGTATGTAGCTATGGTAGGCATGTTGTAGCCTTAAACTCTTGGGGCATTGTTTGTTCCTTCTGCTGGTGAGATCAGAAAACAAAATATAAATCTGTGGAGTCCAGTGAGGAGAAAGGATAAGAGGTGCAGATTTGGCTCTCTAGACAAACCCCAGAACACAACCCAGTAAATTGATGGACTGGCCGTAAGACCTCTCTTTCTGTCCAAATTTGTTCCTTCTATTGAAACCGGGAATGGAAGTCAAGGTTTTCAGCTTGAGAGCAGGGATGGCGGTGAGGACCGCCACACCATGGCTGGGATGCCTCCTTTCCACCTTTTGCTCAAAGGAAAATTTCCTTCTGACACCTTTCCACACAAGGAGATGAGATGGAAAGCAGGGTGAGGTGTGAGATAACTCTGCAGCCTGTTTGACTAGGCAAAGAGGTCTGCAGTGCTGTCTCTCTTGGGGGAAGGGGAGGATCCATTACTTCTCCCACCAAATATTTTTAAGTATTGGAATTAAAATATTGAGATTTCTGTAAATGTCTGAAATTTATGATCTTCAATATCAAGGATTCCTTTTTAAATAGTGTACACTCTTTTTATGTAATAGTGCAGATAAGCAGCATATAATATGTTTGGACAGAACTTTTAAAACAATTGCAAATCTCATTTGATAATAACCAAGATAATTCATTTAATATGTGAATTCTGAATAATCAGAATTTAGAAAATTCAATACTAGAGCATATGCATAATATGCTTTCTCCATTGTATTATCCTTTAAATGCTCTTTTTCTTTCATTAAATTATCTGTAGTGGACTTACATTCTAAAAAATTATCAACAGAATTAAATGATATGTGATGACAGAGTAGTGCCAAGCCAATTAGTTTCTGGAGCAGTTTGCTTCCCAACTTTTCTGAGCATTATACACAAAATAATGATTTGAACCTACCACAGCTATAGAATGACAACATAGCTCAAGAAATGAAGCTCATGTATGGAACTGAGTTATAAATCACTTGCCCATAGCTAGTTGTGTGTGTGTGTGTGCACACCCATGTGCACCCACACATGCACATTTTGGGGAGTTCTGGAATTGTGACATTAATAATAATTAGTCTCAAATTGTTACCAAGTGATCTTTAAAATTTCTTTGAAGGGGCCAACATGTAAGCAATATTAAATGGAGTTCTTGATCTAGAAGACTATATATTGCAGAAGAGGACAAATGTAGAATACAATGGAAAGCCTCTCCCCAAATTGGCAAAATAATGAACTCAAACTGATTTCTTTCTTACTCACAAGAAGATAAACTTTTCTATAAAAGTTCCACTTGGGTATTCATCCCAGCAAACTCCAGTAGCATATGTCTGGATTGGAAAAGACATATCCAAGAGAGTCATGTTTTTAAAAAATAAAGAAGCTCTGATAGTTACCTCAAACATTGAAGTAATCAGTAGTGTTCACAAAAGAAATATTCTAAAACTTCAAATCTCACCATTTGTTTTCCATGTGTTAAAATGTTGTGCTGGTCTATGTGCAAGACTGAGTCATGTTATTTTCTCGTATCTCCCTCACAATACCTAAGACAGTGTCCTGAATATAGCAGGCCAGCTATGAATATTTTTTGAATAGAGGAAATCAGCTAACGTATTGTTTTCTGTAAATTAAAAAAGTTTTCTAAGAAAAAGAAGGTTAAGGGTCCGGCCGAGTGGTGCGGTGGTTGGGAGCTGGCTTGGGGTGCCAGCGGCCCCGGTTCGGATTCCACATGTGAGGGCCAGTGACACTGCCCTCTAAAAAAAAATGCTAAGAAGCTTGAAAAAAAGTAGGTTAAGTTTCAAATCACCCTGCAACTTAAATTTGCCCCCATCTCTTTCTGCCTTCCACAATTTTGGGGAGATGTCCCTGGAGCCTGAACCAAATTGTGTGATCCCTGGGCAGCTCGGTTCCTTGTAATTACCTAGAGCCTGAGAGGCATAAGGTTTCCCTCACCAGTCCTGGGGAGTTCATCCAGGATAGAAGTGGGACAGAAAATGAAGTATTTCAAGGGAGTGGAACTATCTCCACATTTCCATCCCCTTCTTCTTTCTTCTGGAAGGAGGTCAGGACTGGAATGGGAAAGATGGAGAGAAGTGGGATCAGAACAATAGTTTTCTTCAAGTAGCTCCATCTCTCACCATCTTCCAGTGGGAATTTTGTTCTGTAATAGCAAAAGTGTAGCTCTTTAGTGGAAATAAAATAAATGGGACTAGGCCCAGGAGCAAACCACTTCTTGACCAGAAGTCCTTGATTTCTTCCACCTTAGACATGGAGAGGGTGCATTTCTAGAAAGCAGAGAGTCAGACAGGAGTTGAAGGTGATGTTTTTCTTCATAGAAATATCTGGTGGGCAAAGGGAACAGACAGGGAAAGCAGCCTGCATGGGGTACTCAAGTTTAATCTCAGGGCACACCAAATTGGTGTATACTAGACCTGGATAGTGATGCCAGGGCTAAGAATGTAAGCCTGGAAAGATTGCAGAGTGGGAACAAAGAGGCTCCAGATACTGACATACTCTAGCTCAGTGATTCCCTCATTAGAATCATATTATGGCACCCTTCCCTAGATCAAATGAGTCAGCAGCTGAGATGGCCTGGGCATCTTTTTTTTTTTTGAGGGCAGTGTTACTGGCCCTCATATGTGGGACCGAACCGGGGTCGCTGGCTTCCCAGGCCAGCGCTTAACCACCGCGCCACTCAGCCGGCCCTGGGCATCTTAATATTTCAAAATATCTCCAGGAGATTCTGAAGGAGAGCTAGGGTTTCCAACCCTGGGAACCCTGACTCTACTTTCCTGCTTCTGCGGAAGAAGGCAGCCAACTTCTCCCTCTCCCCAATTTGAGGTGTGACATTAGCAGAAAAGTAGATATTGCAAATTAACTCTCTAATTGAGAACCACAAAATTAACAGATCATGCTGGAGTTAGAGCTTTTAACTGTGTGAATAAAGGCAATGGGTCCTCCTCCACTCCTAGGGGGCATGTTAGAAACTGGAGAGGACAGGCAAGTGTGTACTTCTGTCATAGTGGTTAAGGTATACATAAACCACTGAGAAGGCTAGTTTGCATCAGTGGCAGTGGAAGCTGTCTTGGCTTCAGAAATACTTAGAGGCTAAAGCCACTTCAGGAATAAGAATTGAGGTTAAGAGATAAGAATTTGTGAGCTTTATGTAAAATGGGAAAGGGGTATTTAGGGATATGAGTAGAGGGGTCTTCTGGAGTGTTCTTGAAGCCACTGAAGTGACCCTTGGATCTAGTACTGAGGGAGTGGGGAAAAGAGCGTTCTAGGCAGTGTTTTGTCCCATTCATTTACTGGGTACATAGATAAGAACCTCTATTGAGAACTGTGTCATAGGGTGGGGAAGCAGAAGAGAAGAAAAACAGATGTTTGCTGATAAAATGTGCTTCACAAGGCCCTTGGTCCTGAGGAAAACTTGACCTTTAGCCCCAAATAGCTGCAGAGAGGCTTCTGCACACTTGGTGTTGACTGAAGCGTGTGTGCGTGTGTGTGTCTCAAAGTCAGAAGGACAGGGCTAGGCAGAGGGACCACAGGCTCTGAGAAGTCCTTTTGACTGTTCTCAAGGGCCTATCCAGGGAGTTCTTGTTCAAATCAGGCTCTTCGATCCCTGAAGGACTCTCTGTTAAAGTGAGAGAAAGGGGAAGAGAGGGCAAGGCACAGAGGTTTGGGGGGCCAAGTCAGCAGCATGGAACTGGGACCCTAGCGGAGCAAGTGAGGTGGTCCTCGAGTGCACACAGACTGAACAAATTAGGAAAGGGTGCTTAGGGCATACCCCAGCCTCGGGTTCCATCTGGGTAGCAAGAGGTCAATGCACTGGACTTGGAGGTCTGCAGTTCATGTGGTCTCATGGTTCCCCAGTGCACGGGTCCTCACCGCCTGCACTGTACCTACCATCCGCTGTGCTTGGTAGCACAGACATGAGGTTAAGGGCCTGCTCTGAGGGAAGAGGCAGGAGCCCTAGGGAAGTGCAGTTTGGGGGCAGGGCAGCACTAGAAGGTCCTAATCTGAGTTCTGTTGCCCCTCCCAACCTTCCAAAAGCTGAGGGTTTTTCAGAGCAGGGCCAGGAGGGGGGTCCCTTTCAATTCCATGTCTTCTGCAACCATCTCACCAAGATGGCCCCTGGACCTCTTGAAGAGAAATGACACCCTCAACTGAGCTGGAACAGGAATGTCACCCTGGCCTTTCTTGGAGTTGCCTTTCTTTCTTGGCCTTGCTGCGGTGACCCGGTCCCCAAGCTGGTTTTCCACAAATGGTGCCTGTGGAAAATCCTAGGTGAAGTGTAATCTATCAAAGCTGAGTCTGAGGGGGACAAGGGTTGAGGGCAGAGAGAAATGTAACTTTAAAGAGAAATTCCTGATAGCGCTAGAGTTCTGGTGGAAAAAGGAGGGAGTGGGAAAAACATACCTAAGAGGACAAGCTAAAGTGGTAGCTGACGAACTGGGTTGTTGGGAGCACCCTGGAATCTTTATATTAACCTATCATTAACATTTAAAGTGGGGGGCATTCAGGGAGGGATCCTATAATCCTTGTCCAAGTGTACTGGCTGGTGACATTTGTGGGAGAAAGGGAGGGGAGTGTTTCTGGCAGAGAAAAAGGAGAGGGGTGAACTCCAGACCCTCACTGAGGAGAAGCAGTTGAATTGGGGAAAAGATGGCTCTCAGGCCTGGGGAATTGGGGTGGCTTCCCTTGGGCTTCCTGAAGGCAGGCTGCTCATCAGCCTTAGCCTGGACTCACATGCCTTGCTTGGGGTGGCTCCCAAAGTTGCCCCTGAGGGCTCAGGCGTGCTGAAAGAGTCAATAAACTAGTATCTGTAGCCAAAGAGGAAAGACAATAAAACCACCCTCAGGGTCAGAGGTCGCCCAGTCACCGATAGAGATATTCACAACTCTTTTTCCCCTCTCTTCTCTTCTTGTCCCTTCTTTCTCTTGTCAGCTTGTCCTCCCTTGATTCTTAACTTTTCACCTTTCTCCAATGCCAAAGTTCTCCCCGGAAACAAGTGAGGTGTGAGGCTGAAAAAAAAATCATGTCATGCAAAATGAAGCTTGAAAAATAGGAGAGGTGATGGCGGCTAAAACCCACCCACCAGTTAAGAATATCTAGCCTCTGCTGAGGCTGCTGTCCAGCCCTAGTCCAGGGGTCAGCAAACTTTTCTGTAAAGGGCTAGATAGAGAATATTTTGGACATTGGGGGCCACATTTAGTCTGTGTAATGTAACCTCCCCCACCCCTTCCTTCTCCTCCTTTTTGTACTTCCAGCCCTTTAAAGGTTAAAACACACACACACACACACACACACACACACACACACACACACACACACATATTCTTGGCTCCTGGAGTCATACAAATACAAGCTATGGGACACATTTGGCTTGCAAGTCGCCAAAGCATATTCAAATTAGAAGTTAGTTTAAGTCGCCTTCACCCTCCACCCCCCACCCCCGTCTTTGTTTGAGGGTGGGGGAAAGAAAAGGGGCAAAGGGAGGTGCCCATGTTTTGTTTTAATATGCAAGCCCTTCCTTCCCATCCCCCCACTAGGAAAACTAAATGAGGGACTCCAAACCAAATGCAAAAACAACAGGCAATTTGATGTTACCAAATGCCATTCCTGAACTATATGAAGTTCTTTGGGAGTTGAATGGGCTGGAGACAGCACTTTTTTTTTTTCTATGTGGCATTCTCATTCTCAGTTTGGGCAAAATAGAAGATAATTCAGGTAAGGCAGCCTCTGCCCCAGGAAGGAGGGGCGGAGGAGGAAGAGGAATGGTGGAATAGGCCTGAAACAGGGAAATGGAGCTTGACAACAAGCGGGGGATTGAGATCTAGGTACCAAGGATGAGAGACTCACTGCCAGAAGCATGATGTTGTTCTGAGGTCATTTGGGGTACAGGATCCTGTCTCAAGGCAGAGAAATGAAGAAGCAAATACCTCAGGAGAGTCAAATGCTCCTCTCCTCTTGTTTTAGAGCTAAAATCATTTACGTTTTAAAACTAATGGAGCATTTAGCAGCAAGAAGGAAATTGGGGTACTGGGTAAACCTGTGTTCCAGAATTTTAGGCAAGCTACATACCCCAACTCCATTCTCCTTATTCCATCTCTTCAGGTCCCAGACAAAGGACTTGTAAACACAAATGAAATGCATCATTTCGTATCTGCCTCTGCCTGGGTTTCCCTCTCCCCTTGCCTGGGCACCCCCCACCTACAAGGGTTCTGATCCTAAAGGAAAGGGAAGTCCTCTCCCAATGCGACGTGTCAGTCTGGCACCCAGAGCCATTGCCAGTGTACCTTGAGCCTGGAGGCTAACAGAGTAGTAAAGGTACTCACGGGCAGCAGGATCTGGCAGGCCAGGACCACAGCTTACCGTGAGCCTTGCACCTAGACTTGGGTGGTGGCCCCAGCACTGCAGCCTCTGAAGGTTTTACTCCATTTCCTGTATTTCCACGGCTCTCTTCAAAATCCCAAAACTGGATTCTGGTATCTCTAGTTCAACTCCCTGCCTTCCTTCTCCAGGTTCAACCCTATTTACTCCAGCCTGTGTCTCTGAAGTTCAAATACACACACACACACACACACACACACACACACACACACACGCCTAAACAGCCTTGATTGACAAGTACAATGAAAATGTCTCATTCCTGTCTGGTTTGCATTTCATTACATTGGGCAGAGATATGCCTTGGACTACAGAGGACAAAGGCAAAACAGATTTTTAAAAAGGGTTGATTAACATTATCTATTTGTTTATTCTATGTTGAAATTTAAAGGTATTTAGGGCTTGTAAAATGTTTGTCAAATGATGGGACTGTACTGAAAACTCTGATGTAGCTAATAAAAACTAGAGCCCAAATGAACGATTGGTGAGCGTGTCGGAAGATTCCGGAGCTCTGGAGATCGATAGTTCAGCTCAGCCCCTGAAACCAATTAAGAGCTTTATCTTAGCATAAAAATAAAGAGGAGTTAAAAACACATTCCTTTCCCAGCTTTCTTCCCCCTTCATTTTTATTACGATTTGCAGTTTTTCTTTTAAAAAAGATCTGGGACTCTGAAGAGAGGGTGGGGAATTATGTAAAGAAAGTGTCATTTACCAGGAAAAAATGCCAATAATGATGAGTTTCAAGGACAGGTTTCAACGAGAAACACTTTGTGCTCCACTAGGAAGAGGCAGGGGCACCAAATACGGTGTCTTGGAATAATTCCCTTCCTGGATTCAAAGATTCATTTATTGAAATAAATCAGGAAGCATTGGCAGAACGGAAATCCGCTTGCTGGGTTTAAAGGGTCTTTAAAATGTTGCGAGTGTTAGATTGCAAGTCTTTTCTAAATACAAAACAGAAGAAAAGACCCCAGTGTTTCCCCCGGACTTGAAAGAAAATTGCTAGGACTCCGACTTAGGATAATTTCATGTCCGCCACAGAAAATGTGTTTAGAAAGAAATCCTGCCTGATAGCACAACATGCTGTACGTGTTTTGTTTTTTAGGAAGCTGAAGTGAAAAGTGCTGCAGAGTGGGGCTCTGGGTTGTACGGAGAAACCGTCCCTCCTGCCCCTCTGGACATTCTATTTCCCTCCTGCTTCCTCAAAATTCAGGGTCAAAAGCTTTGCTCATTTGGCAATGTTGAGTTTCTCTGATTTTACTTATTGCTTTAGATTTGGGCATGAAAATCAATCTTTTTCCTATTTACTGTTTGAACTCAGTGTGAGGGAAAGGATCCCATTATATTTCCCATCCATACAGACATGTGGATATTTAGACCAGACCACATACAACTGGGAGATGCATAAAAGAGATTTATTGGTTAATTTACGCCGCCTAATACACATGTAAACCCCAGTAAGCCAAAGCTGCTGAGGGAGTCTCCGTTATAGTGTAAAATAAGAACTATGACGACCTCTAGGTTTGAGCCGCCCTGCCCTGCCCTGTCCTGCTCAGCCCAGCCCAGCCCAGCCCAATGAGTCCTTTCTCCACCTGAGAAATGAAGAAAAAAGAGCTCTCATCTGCCTTGCCTCAGCCTGTGTCCATGAAAAACTTTTCTGTGCTTTCCTTTTTCAACCACCACTCTGCTCTCAGACCTAGCTCCCCAATGCCCCGTTTCCCCAAGTTGTTCCTAGGGTCTCCTCTGAAAAGCTAGTTGAGGTGTGGGGGCTCTAGGTAATCAGGAAAATGTCAATTATTATTATTGCCTAACAGAAGTAGTTTGCTTGGTGGGTTTTGTTTTCAAATGAAGTCACTTGCTATATCTGGAGATATTTTGCTTTCTACATTGTTTCAAAGGTTAGGGTACCCACTCCCCCCAAAAGAAACCTGTACCCAAACCAATCGAAATAGATTTCAAAATGGCCTGCCCCTGTCTTGCTTTTCACAAATCCCCCAGCCTCGTCTTTTTGGGGGCATCTGGGTTCCTGGGCCCCACCGAACCACCGGCACCCTTTGGAGTCGCACACTCTGGCTGGGCCCGGCTGCCTCAGGAAGGGCTCCACCGCCCGGGGTTTTGGCCTGGCTGAACCGCCTCAGGTCGGCCCCTTAACAAGCATCTCCCCTCCCCACTTCTCGGTTGATGATCTAATTGAATTATGCCTTTTTGTTCCAGTGACTACAGAGCACGTGCTGGAGGCAATTAATTATCGGAATGTGGTCATATCAAAACGGACACTGGGCACCGGGTAGGTCAGCGGAGGCGACATCCCCCTGTCCTGTGCTCGAGACCCCTCCCCCCCGCCAAAGAGGCAGGTTGGACTCCCTCGTTCGCCCTTCTTCCTCAGCCCCTAGTCCGGCTGCCTGCCGTGACTTCCAAACGCACAAGGCCCCTGGTTCTCGGGGTACCTGGCGGGGCTCCCCGGAAACCCTTGCTTCAGCACTGACCCGCCTCGGGCTCGACAGACACTCCCTCCCAGCCCCAGAGCCTTGAGAATTCCTCTCCTCTGGACAGGAGCCGAAAGAAATCCAAACTTTTTAAAACCAACTACCCGCCCCTGGTCCGTGGGGGTTGGTGGAGGTGAAGAGAGGTAAAGCGAAGGAAGAATATAAAGTGGAAAATGAAATGAAAGGAGAAAAGAAAAGCTATCCTCCCTTTTCGTAAACCTGACTCCAGGGAATTCATTTGCATGATTTAGGCGTATTTGTTCTTCTCTGAATTCCCCTCCCTCCCCCCACCCAAAGTAACCCTCTGCTGAGCAACACTGAAACCATTCTTGGAGAGCCTGTCCTCAGTAAATGCAATAATTTAAGTTAGCAGCGAACTCACCTTCCAACATGGAGAGAGAGCTCTGGATGTAGAGGGAGAATTGGGGCGAGTTTGATGGCAGGGGGTGACTACGGTAAGTGTGCTACCGGCAGGGTCTCCCCCCAGCAAACTGGTAAAGAAAGAAGGTAAAGTCTTGGCCTGGCCAGGCGGATTGGGGGGGCAGGAAGTGAAAAGCTGCAGTTATAAAGCACTGCCTGAGGCGGTCTCTCCAAGCGCCTCTGAACTTGATCAGATGTTGTTTCCTACAGAGAGATGGCGGCCAGGCTGTGAGGCTGCCTCAAGGCGCAGACTTTGGGGCTTGGCTCTGTTAGTGATGTGACAATCACAGCCATCTTTCTCTAGGCGTATTCTGTCCGCTCTACTCTCCTGAATTCTTTGCAAATGCTCTGCTGGACAAAAAATTGAGTGGATTTAAGCCCGGTCTAAACCTGGTCATTATGTCCAGAAAGACCTTTCACTAGACAAGAGGCGGGAATAATCCCACACACTACCCTGGAAAGTAAATCCTTAACGGGTAATAAGTCCCGGAGATCCCTACATGCTTCTCCCTGTAGAAAGAGAAGGGAGCAAGGCCTTGGCTGTTCAGAGGGAGGAAAATTCCACATCACAGTTTTCAGTCTTGCCTCCCAATTTCGCGTTTGAAAATGTTAAGAATTCGAAGCTGGTTAGCCCTGTGGTTTCAAAACTGTACGCATCCCGTGTCTAGTGACTTTGCTATGTAGTGTGTTTATTTTGCTGTATGCATGTTTTGTGTACACTGGCTAAGTGTAATTTAGTATGTGTGCTTATGTGTATGTTTGTTGGGTCGTGTGTGCCTGTTGACTGTTTTGTGTGGTTTGTCGTGTGCTTACTTACTGTTGTGTTTAGTTGTGTGAGTGTTTAGTGTGGTGTGTGCGTGTTTCCTGTTGCGCACTTGTGTTTACTGTCTTATATGTTTTGTCTGGTGCATTGTGGGGGTAGCGGGGGAAGCAGTGATCACAAACTAGAGTCAACGCTTGGCTGAGACAGAAGGGAGATAGGCTCTAATTGTAATTCTTTCTCCTTGTTTGGGCCTCAGACGGCCGGCAGCAGCTCAGGGCACAGACGGTGTGAACTGGCCGGCCTGGGTCCGGGGTCTCGGGGCTATCAGGGCCTACAGTTGAGTGTGGTGAGGACGCGGAGTGGGCTTTGAGCGTGAACTGCTGCGCTTGCCGCGGGATCAGCACCCTGCGCCCGTGGAGGAAGCACATTCTCGGGGTGGTGAGGCATCGCGCCCACCGGGCATAGAGTTCATTTGGTCAAGGCGGGTACAGAGCGGGCGAGCAGTGCTCGCCCGCTTCCAGACGGAGGGAAACCGAGGAGAAGCCCGGCTCTGCCAGGTCCCTGGCTGGTCGCTGGCTGAAGCCTGGCTCTACTTTCCTACAGCAGCACAAGCCCGGCGGAGCCCACTCGCGGGCGCCCGGCCGCTGTCGCCTCACCTGCCAAGATCCTGGTCACGGCCCAATCAGCGGCAGTCGCTCGGCCGCGGCTGCCATGTTCCCCGCACCGCCCTGTCAATCAGTGTAGCAGCGACCAATGGGCTGCAGGGCCGGGGGTCAGGTGACCGCGGGCCAGCTGGCTCCCCATTGGCGCGCGCCGAGCGGCCTCCCGCTCGGTTTATGTGAGAAGAGTGAGTGATTGACTTTATCAGTCCAAGGACATTACTCTGGAGGCGAAGAGGGTGGGACTCGCGCGGCAATCGGCACGGACGGAGCCTGCCTCCTGCCCGCCTGCGGGCTGCGAGCCGGCTCTGCTACTTAGCGCAGCCCAGCCCGCTGTCCCTTGTCGAGGGAGCCGCCTGGCCCCGCTGTTCAGTGCTCTTGGGGAGAGGAGGGGTGACCAGGACAAGGATTGGCAAACTCCACCTTCCACTTGTTATTTTGCTTATTTTTCTTTGTGCGCGCCTGTTAGTTTGTTAAACCACATCTAGTCCCAGTCTTTCTCCTCCCTTTCCCCCCTCCTCCTCTTTCCCACTCCTCCCCCCACCAGCTCCTTGTACTTCCCCTCCTCCCTCCTACCCCTCTGCAGGAGACTCTGGCAGCGACGGAAAGTTGCAGCCCCTGATACTGCCTTGCGGATCTCCCGGCAGTGTCCACCCGCCACCACTCTTCTCCGACTACGGCTCCTCGGAGATCTTCGCCTGCACCCTCGCTTATTGCAGCCAGATCGCCTGTCTCCAGAACGCCCCACCCATGACGATGCTCCTGGACGGAGGCCCGCAGTTCCCCGGGCTGGGAGTGGGCAGCTTCGGCGCGCCGCGCCACCACGAGATGCCCAACCGCGAGCCGGCGGGCATGGGGTTGAATCCCTTCGGGGACTCGTCCCACGCTGCCGCTGCCGCCGCCGCCGCCGCCGCCGCTGCCTTCAAGCTGAGCCCCGCCACAGCTCACGATCTATCTTCTGGCCAGAGCTCGGCGTTCACGCCACAGGGTTCGGGTTATGCCAATGCTCTGAGCCACCACCACCATCACCATCACCACCATCATCACGGCAGCCAGGTGCCCACCTATGGTGGTGCCGCCTCCGCTGCATTCAACTCCACGCGCGACTTTCTGTTCCGCCAGCGCAGCTCCGGGTTTGGCGAGGCGGCCTCGGGTGGCGGGCAGCACGGGCTCTTCGCCGGCTCGGCGAGCAGCCTGCACGCTCCTCCTGGCATTCCCGAGCCTCCAGGCTACCTGCTCTTCCCTGGGCTGCATGAGCAGGGCGCTGGGCACCCGTCGCCCACAGGGCACGTGGACAACAACCAGGTCCACCTGGGGCTGCGCGGGGAGCTATTTGGCCGTGCGGACCCGTACCGCCCGGTGGCCAGCCCGCGCACGGACCCCTACACGGCCAGCGCGCAGTTTCCTAACTACAGCCCCATGAACATGAACATGGGAGTGAACGTGGCGGCCCACCACGGGCCTGGCGCCTTCTTCCGTTATATGCGGCAGCCCATCAAACAAGAGCTGTCGTGCAAATGGATCGACGAGGCTCAGCTGAGTCGGCCCAAGAAGAGCTGCGACCGGACCTTCAGCACCATGCACGAGCTGGTGACACATGTCACCATGGAGCATGTGGGGGGCCCGGAGCAGAACAACCACGTCTGCTACTGGGAGGAGTGCCCCCGCGAGGGCAAGTCCTTCAAGGCGAAGTACAAACTGGTCAACCACATTCGAGTGCACACGGGCGAGAAGCCCTTCCCATGCCCCTTCCCGGGCTGCGGGAAGATCTTTGCCCGCTCTGAGAATCTCAAGATCCACAAGAGGACCCACACAGGTAAGGGAGTAGGCAGGCGAGCGCGGGCGTCACCGCGCCACTGAGCCGACTTTCAGTGCGAGGGAGAGGGGTAGTTGCCAAAGAGGGGCGGCGCCCCGCCAGGGCCGTTCGGAACAGAAACGCTGTCAGTGTCCCTCCATCTCACGCCCTCCGGGTCCCTCGGCGCTTTTACCCACTTCTAACTTCCCGGGAAGACGGTTCTGCAGTCTGAGGAACTAATTGGAACCTTTTCGCTCCCTGGAACAAACTGGCGCCGCCTCTTTTTGTCTCCCTTTCTGGGTTACTATGAAGGGACTCCAAATGTGTTGAGAGCGTATTGCTTACTAGCGACTTAGCTTTCGGCACACATTCGGGAAAGGCAACCATAGAAATGCTAATGCAAGCTAACTTTCGGTTACTTCCGTTCTTTTTTACCCTTTTTCCCGTGATTGGCACATCTCCTAATTAAATGACTGATACTTTTGTCAAACTATTTTTATTTGGAGTTCCATGTTCAGTCCTCCCGGAGAAAAGCTAAAGTAGAAAAGGCACCACAGTTTCGTGGCTTGTTCAGAACATCTTGTAAAACTGTCTGGAGCCCCTGGATTTATATGGTTTTGTCTTTTCGAACGTTAAGTACGACGACCCGAGCTTTTTAACTAACACTGGGCTTAGTAAAACTGCTGCATTTGAAAGAGGCAAATTAAAAGGTACAAAGACGGAACTGAACGGGATTATCCCGTTCACGGTCCATTGTCCCGCCGGAGCTTGGTGGCTTACATCGCCGAGGTAGCGGCGGAACGTGGCCGCGCGTTGGGAGCCTTGGGAGGGGTGGTGTGGAACCACAACTTAGGGGAAACTTTGGAGGAGCCAGGGGCTTTCCCATCCTGCGCGAGAACAAAGGGACTAGCAGGTTCTGGGCCGGCCCTGCCCCACCCCCGCCCACCACTCCCCAACCCAACAGGCTCAACCAGCGCTCTCCATTTTTCTCCAGGGAAAAAGAGATGCCACAGCCGCCCCCAGTCGGCGCTCCCTCTCCGGGAAGATCGCCGGGCGCTCCGTCTCCCGCTGCTCGGCTCTAAGAAGCTCCCGGCCCTGACCATATTTCCCCCCTTTTTTCATTTTTGCCTTTTGCAGGTGAGAAACCTTTCAAATGTGAATTTGAAGGCTGTGACAGACGCTTTGCCAACAGCAGCGACCGCAAGAAGCACATGCACGTGCACACCTCCGACAAGCCCTATATCTGCAAAGTGTGCGACAAGTCCTACACGCATCCGAGCTCCCTGCGCAAGCACATGAAGGTAATTACCTCTTTATTAGCGGTCGGCGGTTTATAAACACTCGGCCTGACACTGGGCGGCGGAACGGAAGCGCTCGCGCTGCCTACCCTATATCCTCCACGTTAAATCCGATTTGCTTCAGCGGTGACACCTTGAACCCATTTTGGGGACCCGGTGGGGGACGGGGGAGAGCACTGTGGGTAGGAGGAGGAGGGTGCGCAGGGAACAATCGGTTGTTTACTGGGAAGCTCTAACCGAGCTCGCCAGGGCTTGAGGTTGCAGTGGCGCCTCTTCCCGGCTCATCCCGCAGTGGGAACCAAGAGTGCCCGCGCAGAATCCGGGGGTGGGTGGTTCATTTGCTCTTCGGCTTCGGATAAAACAATAGGGCCGAGGAGCGCGGTCTGATTCCCACGCGTTTTTCTGAGACCTTGCAGCGCCTAGTGTGCCTGTGCCACCTTTCTCTATACCTGCTTTCCCAAGCCAAAAGCGGCTTGGTGAAACCTGGGCCCGGAATATTTTATAGGGCCCTAAAAGACTAAGTGCTTAGCCCACTCCATCCCTGGAGAAAGCATTTTTGAAGGGGCATGAATAAAAGAGAGTGCTTTATTCCTTTTCCATAATGCCAATATTAGGACTGAAACTGTTTTGTTGGCGAACATCTCCGGGGTTTCTAGACATTGGTAATATGGAAATTCAAAACAAAACAAAAAAACCCTCAGCGTTTCTCTTTTAAGTGGGTCACTGGGCAGCCTTGCTCTTATAGTGCTCAATTTCTGCTCTTGTTTTTGCTTGCACAATGCCAGTTGGAATTATATTCATTATAATATATACATGTTAATTTTAGGTTCATGAATCTCAAGGGTCAGATTCCTCCCCTGCTGCCAGTTCAGGCTATGAATCTTCCACTCCACCCGCTATAGCTTCTGCAAACAGTAAAGATACCACTAAAACCCCTTCTGCAGTTCAAACTAGCACCAGCCACAACCCTGGACTTCCTCCCAATTTTAACGAATGGTACGTCTGAGGACAAACACAAACCCTGTTAACCATAGAATGGACCAAACGCATTAAAAAAAAAACTGAGACCAATCAGATGGAAATGGAGTTTTAAGGCAAGAGGCCATGTATAGGGCTACATCTTGTTAATTGTAATTGTCCAGGAAGGTTTCTGGGTAAGATCCAGAAGTAGCCATGCCCTTTTCTCAGGATTAGGAAATATGTTTTGGCATTCGAAGGATTTAAATATATATATATATATTTTCACTGCTTTTTTTTCTCCCCTTTCTCTTGCTCTCTGCACACCCCAAACCTAAACTCCTCCAGTTCATTTTAACACTTGTCCTGTTTCTTGAGAGGAAGTTACAGAAGGCTTGGTGGTGGTGATGTTAAACTGATTGAAAGTCTTCGCCTTAGTGGTGATTGTTTAAACTCTCACAGTCTTAAACCGTGCCAAAGTCCTGTTATGTCTTGAACTTTTCCTCAAAGCATTACTCTTGTGAATGTATTTTTGTCTAATGGGGTGGAAACTGTTGTTCAGTATTTTTTCAGGCTGAGGGTGTGATGTTACTCTACACGGATTGTGACATTTAGTATACAGTTGCCTTTGTAATAACTTTTTTGTAAATACATATCCATTGATGCCATATTTATCGTTGTAATTTAATTATTGCTACAAGTGCCGGGAACTGAACAATATTTATGGATAAATGTTTTCTAACAAATTCTGTACAGCTTTTGATTATAACTGCTTTAGCATTAAATTTTATTGTTTTGAAAGAAGAACAAAATTTACAATTTTTGAACCACTGACTCCTTTCTCTTGTTTTGTAACAGCCTCATACAAAGAGGAGATGTGAGCAAATGAATCTTGTTTGTTGGTATTTATAACTCACTCAGATCCCTTTCTTAATTGTTAAATTATTTTTCTATTGCAGTATAGATTCCTTACAGTGTCAGTTTCCATCTGGGAAGACCCTCCTTTCTTTAGCTCAGATGGTTAACTGCAAGTTTAAATGTGTTTGTCCTGGATTTTCGGCATGCAAATCAAATATTACTGATTAATTCAGTTAGTGGCCATGACATCTCAATCTTGTACTTAAAAGACTGAGAAGCTGGGTTTAATCACCCCTGCCCTACATATATAAACATAAGGTAACTTAATGAGTTTTATGTCCCTTCGTTTTTTATTACCTTACATAAAAATGAACATTGCAGCAAGATGCATGTCTGTCTGTTCTATCGAGAGATCATCCATATACCTATATATGTTTGTATCTATGACTTACCTAATCTGCCTATCAAATCTATCTAGTTACCTATATATTTTCAAAAGTAAGTGTGTGTCTGAAACAGTGGTGATAAGTAAGGCCAGTTGAGCCGTGCTTACTTATGGTTAAAGTGCTTCTTAAAAAAACCTTAGTCCATTTACAATTTTGGAAGGCAAAAGCTGATTTGTTTTGCTGTATATAGTTCATAATTTTCACAATTCATAACATTTTTATAGCAGTGTAATAACTGCAGCGGTTCAGAAATGATATTATGGAAAGAAAAAATTTGCAAAATATGTATTTTTAAAGTTCATGGTTTGTAGGCAAAGATGTTAAGAGCATTGTTTCCATTAAAATCAATAACAATGAAAAATGGCTGTTTGCTTTGTGATAAAATATTAACAAACCATTTAATCTTCAGCGAAGCAACTCATTTGGACAAAGTTCTTTTACAGTTGTTATATGAAAAGAAACATTACTTTTTTTTGGGGGGTCGGAGTGAGTAGAGTATTGAGAGACTTTTTTTTAAACTAATTTAGGGTGCTGTTTAATATCCAGAGCCCAACCTCTGCATGAATAACCAGCTTGCAAATCAGTAAATAGAATGGTGGAGATAAGGAATTGTAAAGAATTTAGAAATGTAATGAATAGGCTTAAGTACCTCCTTGAAGGGGCAATGCTCTAGGTTTTTTGGTGGCAGTCAATTTGGTATTATACATAATCATTTTGCATTCTAGAATTTTGTTTATTGTTATTCTTGAAGAAATAAAGTCTTGGCACATCTTATTTATGTTATAACATTTTTGTATTTGGTGCCTAATTTTTTTTTCATGTTTAAATAAATGAACTTTAAATTGGAATGCTCAGAGAACTGATGATTAAAAGAAATTTTGACTCCCTGAATACAGTTGAAGCAGCCTATTTTATCTACTGATCTTTGTCATCAGAACTAATTATTGACAGCTTCTAATTGAAAATTGTTTGCATTCAATTTTTTGTTTATGGAGAATGGGGGGTTTTTGCACTTTCCTCCACTAGTACACAAGGCAAGGGCCTGAATGCCATGAACAGAGATTGGGATGATTTCACAGGTGATGAGCAGGTAACCTGGTCAGTCTACCATTCCTACCCTAGACATTACAGTCTTGACCTTGACATTGAGGGTGCTGGACCAAATTCCTGTTATAGGATTTTTCCTTCAATTCAAACCAGAGCATTTTAAATGCTCAGCAAGTTTTCAGGGCGTGTCTATTTATAAGATTGGCTCTCAATGTGTTTCAACTGAAGTCTAAATAGTGTTTTTCTTTTGAAGTATTCATTGAACTTCAACAGTTTACTGTTTTCTCCATGAATTCCCTTTCCAACCCAACTTAACCTAACCTTAAATGGGAGTAGAGTGATGGGTTGGTTGCAAGATTCTCTCGGAAGTTTGTTTCTCCTCCCCCCATTACATATATTAAGTATCTCCTTAGGACACATAAAGAAGAGTTTCATATTTCCTTGATAGGCTTGAAATTGATTTACCATAAAACTTGACAGTAAAGCCTTGTGTCCTAGAAGGTGAAAGTGCCAGTTAACAAAGATGATAACCAATATTAAGATGATGTAAAAGTTTTGCCCCTCTACATGATTTCCTTTAATTTGTGTATAGCATCATAATTTCTCAAATAGTCTGTGTCCCCTGCCCTTGTCGTTTGTTGCAAAGAAAAGTTCAATTTAGTAAAAAACTTTTCTCAGATTTTCTTCCCATAATTTGACTCTGGGAGTACACATTTTACATTCTTGAATTTTCAGAAAAATACCTTCAAGAATAAGCAACGCCCCCCAACAAACAAAAAACCTTGCAACCCTAAAGATGGGTCAGCTGGGCTCTTAGTGATCTACCTGTTATTTTCCTTCTTTCACCTGGTAAGACCTTTATCTTTTAAAAGTCCATTATCTTTCCCAGAATTGGTGGTTTAACTTGAGATTTCCACGCAGACAGAAGTCTGGCCTTCGTCCAGTTTGGAAGGTTAAAGATCAGAGTCCAACCTAAGCTGGACAGTCAGTCTTAGCTACTGCGAAGGTGGGAGAGCCAGCAGGCACCGCCTCTGCTCACAAAGCCTTCTAGGAAAGTTGTGTTCAGAACTTCCTTGCCCCTGCCCCCTTCTCGCCGCCTGCTGTCTCCATGCCTCTTCCCCACTGGCTCCCTCTCCTCCCTCCTATAAAACAAATGGAAAAAGTCTAAGGGCCTCTTTCCACTTAAGTTCTTGAAAGAATCGGCACCGGCGTGTCCATTCCCCGAAGAGCGGTTCTCCGCTTGGCAGCTAGGCTGGGTTTGTCTCGGGCTGTCTGACTCCCCAAGTCTAGTTGGGTTTTGCCCCAGGACCAGACCAGGCGTTTCTGAAGTCAGTGCTCCCGCTCCGCGGTCTTCAGGCCCCTCGGGGCGCCCAGGTTCTCTATGCACACACCAAGTTCTAGCAATCCCTATCGAAACTCGGCCCGGGGGGAGGGGACCTCATTTCCTAGGGTCAATTCTCTTGCGGTCTCGGCCCGCTGACCCTTTGACCTCCACCTACAGGGCCCTTGGCGGCCGTAAGCCGGCGGTCGCCCAGGCTCCGAGGACACTTCGCGCCCCATCGCCTCCCGGCCTCATTAGGCTGGCGGGGCTGTAAAGCAGGAATCAGCCTCTGCTTAATCCGGACCTGGGGTCAATACGAGCCCAAACAATGGTGAGCTCCGAAGGCCACAGCGTAGCGCTGGCCGCAAACTTTGTGTTCCATTCATTTTCTTAAGGCGGGCGGGGGTGGGCGACGAGGGAGGGAGGTACTCATACACCCAAAGGCCGCTCCTGGCTCTCGGGGCTCTTAAGAGAGTGTCCTTTCGCTCAGCCCTCCGGTCTCTTCGCACTGCTAGGGATTGGAAGGGGTGGCGAGGCCCGGAGCCTGGTTGGCGGCCCACACGAGGGGCTGCCTTGGCGCGGGGAACAGACTTTGAAGTGGGTTTTTAGCGCGCACTAGTGAGAGCCGGGCCGGGGCTGCAGCGGGGACCCGCTGGGAGGAAAGAGAAGGCCCAGCCCGGGCCCCGACCCCTCCCCCATTCCCCATTGCTCCGGCCTTTTCAAGCCGCGGCTGGGGGCCAGCCGTCCCCCCTTACCGCGCCGCGCGCAGGCGCACAACCCGCAGCCGTCGAGTCGGATTTTGCTGCGAGGGGGTGGGGGGGGAAAGTTGAAAGCCGCTTTGCAGTGCCGCGGCCTCCGCTGAGCTGGGAGGGAGGAGAAGAGAGGGATGTGGGAAAGGGGGTTGGTTTGGGGGCGGCTCTCGAGTCGTGAACATGGCGGCCGGATGCGAACCCCCGCGGAGCGCAGCAAAGCGCAGACTGCGGGCTGCCGAAGTGTTGTGTGGTTTAAACTCCCTCGTTATTCCTCAGCTCTGAGCGCCTCGCAGGGGAATGTAGGTCGTGGCGGCTGAATGCAAAATTGTTAAACAAAAAAAAAAAAAGAAAAGAAAAGAGAAAGAAAGAAAAACGGAAGCAAAGAAGTTCTTCCAGGGCATTCTGGGAGTGGGAAGTTGACGAGCCTCCTGGGGTTGGGGTTCCCGGGGGACTTGAACATGAAACCCGCCAGAGGCCGCTCCACCCTACCGTCCCCACTTAAAGCATTTCCCCAGCCCTCAAGGGTGGGGAATGCCATTTTGAGTTGTCATGCCCGAGTAGGGATTCCACAGCACCTTCCAGTACCTAAAATGCCAATGAGTGGACACTGTATTCTCTTCTAGGACAATAGCGGGACCCATGAGCGGAGCCCTTAGGCACCATTTCCAAATATGCCCCGGCTTATCGACCGAGACGTGCCATTTGGAGTTCCAACCCAACACGTTGCTCAGGCCCCAATTACTATATATCTCATTTAAACGTGTGCCTATGAAAAATGGCACTGTCGTAGCTTTTGTGTGTGCTCTAACAGCTGGTGGTCTTACATTAAGGAAAAAAGAAGAAGCCACAATCCCAAAAACTAATTCGGCTTTTGCATTAACTGCTTTAATGCTGCATGCGAAAGAACCCCTGATAGCTCTGGGATCTTGAGCTCCTGTTTTCTCTGCAGAAAAACTACAGATTCACTGTCGTCAGATGTGTCTTTCGCGAGGGAAAAAGAATGTGTAATAAAAGAGTGTAGTTATTGACCCCTGGCTCCTCTAAAAAAATAAGCGGCACGAATTCTTTCAGATTGCATGTTCTTGAAAGCCCACAGCTAAACGAAAGGCCACCTGAGGGCTGCCCACTGTCAAGCATTTGGGTTCCCGAAGGTGTGGGACAGTTACTGTGGACCACCTTGGGGAGGGCCCCAGGTGGGTGGGCAGGTCGTTAGCAAAGCTGGCCCAGATCTGGGGGAAATCTGCAAAAACAGTGCCTTTATCTGCAGAGAACAATTGATGGGGTTGTCTTTCCTCCTTTTCAGTGCACAAAGAATACGGCTTTGGAGCAAGAATTTGGAATATGCATTTAAGTTGTCCTGCTTTGCACTGGAAACCCCTGGGCAATTAAAATAAGCATGCGCTGTAGTATTTTCTGCCCTTTCCTTATGTGTGATTCCTTCAAGTCAAGGGACTGCAGACAGTTTGGAAACTTGTTTTGAAATTGCCACCAAACGGATCTTTCTCTTTTTTTCCCCTTTGGGTGAAGTTTCCTGCCTGGGCTCAGCCACTCCCCTCCACCCCCTCACTGGACTATAGGATTAAAATCTTTGAGAGATCAAACGAAGTAGATGGTGCTTACTGTATACTTTATTTTTCCATGCTGTAGTTTGAGCTTTTTCCTGGGTAAAGCTCTTGGTACCAAAAGTGTGGAAAGTGAAAAGTTCATTGACTTAAAAAAGCTTGAGCTAATGGTTAAGCAGTTTGTCTCTAAGAACTACAGAGCCCAGATTGTCTCTTAAGTTGACTTGAAAATCAAGCTAAAGATGCACTGGTGAACTGTCTCCCCTGGATACCTGTGGTGTTCTTTGAGTCACTTGATATGGTAAAACTCTGGTTGATTTTTGTACGAGTTATGTGAATGGAATTTCTGAAAAACCAGACGAATGATAAATTGGTAGAACTCTTACATGTGTTTGATGAATCCAAAGGGCACTGCTTTTCCCACTGAGGTTTGGTTTCTATAATAACTATTGAAATTTACACCTTGAATAACAGTTTGTAGAAAGCATATAAAGCGAGGGAATGTTCAGAACATTTGGACTAATAGTAACAACACACGAGCAAAACTTCTTTGAATAAGGTTCAAGAAACTCCTGTTTTTAAAAAGTCAGTTAAAACTAGAGAAAATATCTTTCTTTAAAAATCATCTACCAAAGCATACAATTTTATATACTTTTAATGTGATGGCAGTTCAACCTGTTTACAAATTTGATGAAATGTGAGCTTTACAGTAACTATAAAAATAGCCTTCACCAGATGGCAAGTTTATGTCTGGTCTTGAATAGGATATATATCTGATGTGTTTTATTAAAACACAACCTATGTAAAGACCATTTGAACAAAAGGTGTTAAAAACAAAAGATTCCATCATGTTTTATTATAAACTAGCATTTGAAACAACATATCCAGTTACATTTTATGAAAATTTTCTAAGTAGATGTGGCCTGTTTTGACCTATCTACAGTTCACTTTTTGTTTTTTTACCAGTGTTGTCCTGCTTGGTATCCGGGACAGTCTCTAATTCCTGACGAAGAACTTGATACTGACGTTGGTATGCAGCAGCCAGCCCTCCATAACAGTACCTATGCTAAATGCACGGTTAATGCCGAACCTACTGTGCAAGAAATGATTTACTGATGAGGTTTTAAAGAAAACCACATCAATTTGGTTGCCTGTTACTTTGAAGTGAACATTTTTAAGAGTTGTAGCTTCTTCCCTAGGTATAAAAAGACTATTTCCTTCTTTTGGTGGATTTCATTCTGTGTTGAGCAATCATATGTGAAATGAAAAAGCAACATAACCCCCCACCACCACCTGATTATACATTGGAGGATGGAGGTGAAGATAGGTCTAATTTATAACCCAGTGTGTATTATCTCATGCATTGTGTTGACCTTGTTGAAAATGTCTTTCAAATATCTGTATTCCACATGTAGAACTAAAGAGTTTAAAACTAGAAACATGAATGCTTGTTTTATTAATTTCATATGTTTGTGTGCAAAGAGCAATCCCCAGGATCCCTACAACTGTTGTGTGACCTAAATAAAACCATTTAAATTATTTTTTGTGATCATTGTTTTATTACAGTGACAACTATATCTCTTAAACCACCTTGATTAATCTGTTGAATTGGGACAATTTATATTCTATTCACATTTCTCATGATATAGCAGGGCTTTCACTGAGCAATAAACTTGGGGGAAAAAGCAACCCATTGAACAAGCCCCAACCAACAGTTTTGAGCTCACAGTGTTCTCCTGGAGGGACTCAGAACCAGGTGTTGGGAAGGTCAGGGGAAGAATTCAGAGCCTAGGGTTGATTGGAATGATTAGAAGGAAAGACTGGAGAAAGAAGTTTGGAGAAAAGAGCATTCAAACACCACTATTTGCGTGAGAAAGGGAGAAAGACAAAGCTGAAGATAACCTCAATGGAGAAAGGAGGGCCTCTGGAGAGGAGGCATTGCAGCTTAGCGCGTTATGCATTACGTGTATGTTTTTCAGAGGCCCCAAAGTGGATCTTGGGGCAGACAACTTGCAACCATTGATTAGAACACTTACAGAATCATGGAATATAGGTGTTATTAAAACAGAAGTTGTCATCAATTAACTGTAGTGTTAGAATAGATGAAGACACTTCAGAGAAATTCTTGGAACTCTAGATACTTGATTTCTTGTTTTAAATTTAACATCTGTAATCTAATCTAATCTTAGTGGCCATCATGCTATTTCTTTGATGTGATTATGTCCTGATGAAGTATTGTAAAATTGCAGCCTGATAGAGTATATTGCTATTGGTCCTTTAGATCTAGTTTTAAAATTTCTGCTAAGTAGACTGTAATTTTTAAGTAAAGGGAAAACTACTCACCTCCCTTTGATTTTTGTTGTTCATTTACATTGAACAACAAAATGAATACAGACCAGTCAAGAAAGACTATGACTCTTTCTTTAATTCTTAGCTCCCTAAAACTTGACATTTTTATATCCCCCATAATGATGTTGGTAGAATTTTTTGTTTTGTTTTTGTTTTTAACAACAAGAACTGTGTTCTTTCAGACAGGCGGTGGCGTATTATAATGGGATTATTTAAAAAGCCTTTGGAAAGGTAAACTACAAAGTTGTGCATGAGTCAGCTGCACTGAGATAATAATACCTCCTAGGGTTATTCTAAGAATTAAACAAGAAAATGTCCATAAAGAGCTCGGCACAGAGTGTCCCTGAACAAATGTTAATTCCCTTCTTTTACTCTTGCAGGTAGCTTTTGTTTTGTTGCTTTTGGGTAGTTTCTTATTTTTCATGTTATGGAATATTTTACTGAAAACAATGGTTTGTACTGGGGTGCAAATTAATACAGTTTTCAGAAAACAGATGGAGACTTAAGGGCATATAAGAAATACTGCATTTCATAAGCATAATCACTAGATCAGGCATGTGGGTTTATGAACATAGCTATGAATATTTAAACACATAAAATTAAAATGTTATTAAATGCCCGTTGTTCATTATCTTACAATGAATACACTTATTCTTAGATCGAAATAAGTTGTGTACTTAAAATCTGTAAATATAGTAATATAATGGTTTACTTTTAACTTGATAAAATTTTTACTTTAGTTAACAGCTTGATTCTTACTATATTTAAATTAAATGACAATTTTACAATGTGAAATTGGCATTCACATTTAATAAAAAGATTAAATCTTATGATATCTTAAATTATTCAGTTTCCCCCTACTAAATTTATGTTAGTATTATGCGGGTGTGACTATAGAGAAATGAGACTGATTTTATTGTGAGGCTTGGAAGCTAGCTCTGAAAGCAATTCCTGAAGAGGAGTCCCTGAAATGTTTTGACCAATGTCAGCATCCTTAGAATAAGTTTGCGGACTCCCTAGGTGATGGCCTCATTTAGGATAAAAAAACAAAACAAACAACAGCCACCAGTCTTAGTAGTTTACAACCATACTTTCAGTTTTATTATGTTTTAAAAGGATATCCTGATTATTTTGTTAAGGAAATTGAGGCTTGACTGAAAGTATAGATGTGCTGTATTACATTATAATAAAATGTATTTTTCTGTTATTGGTCTATTTATGCAGTAGAACAAAACAAAAACACCAACACCCTAAGCTCATCCCAAATGAACTGTCTTGAGTTGGAAGTATTTCTTTCCTTTCCACTGATTTTGGGGACCTGGAGCTTCCTGGAGTCTGTACTGCTGAATGATAATGGCTTTTGTATTGAGGCCTGAGAGACTTATCATCATTCCTTTCTTCACTGGTTTATCACCTTTGTCTATCTCTTTCTTCCTGACCCTATTCATGTGGGGGTCAGCCATGTTAAACCTAAATTTTGAATATTGGTTGGTTGTTACCGAATAAGAGCAAGGTTATGTTTAAATGACCAATTTCAAAACTGATGTCCAGTGCAGTGCTGCAGTGCTTCCTCCCATGGCCAGATTCTCCTGTAGGTGAGCTCGCTCTAACAGGCCAAATCAAGTCAGTCAGCACAGCCTTTTCCCACAGAACAGGGAGGGGAGTGCGGGGTGGGGCAGGAGAACAGATTTGTAAATTCTTAGAGAAGTGTTCCAGGTCCTGTTGCCTTTTATTGTACGTTCCTCAGGGGGGTGAAAAGTGTTTTATTTTTAAATCAGGTCATCAGAAAACTCCATTGGTGAAATGAGAAAAATGTAATTGCCAACAATTCCCTCTGAAAATGGGCCAGAGTCAATAGTAGAAAGCTATTTGTGCTACAGATAAATAAATGCACTTTAACATCTTGATATAAATCCAGTGCATAAAAATTGTTTACGAATGATTCTCTAATGTTTCCCAGCCAGACCTTCCATGGAAAAGCTACACTCATATTATATTTTTGCAGCTCATCACCGACAGAGTATGTAATTGGTTGGCCAGCTGATAACATTTCTTTGGAGACTTCACTGTTCTTTACCAAAATATTTAGCCAGGGTATCCACTGATATGTGACATCTTATTGGTTGTAGAGATAACCCAAAACAGGTGTTTAGTTAACTTCTGACCATTGACATGTTAAATGAAGACGTTTCCGTTGAGCAACTTCAGTGATTTCAATTGATTCATCAATCTCCAGTATCTAGCAGCCTTCATGTTTCACTTTGCTAACAAGATGATATCCCACATCTGATGCCAACAACTCTGGTCTTGCAAACAAATGACATGTTTGATAAAGAAATCTTTTCAAAATCATTATGCACTTCAGCATTTGTCTTTTCCTCCAGCACAGCATCTGTGCATCTGTTCTCGCAGGCATTCCTTGATCATTTCTGAGCCTTCCACGATTTTTGAGACTGATTTGCAGGTATATCAAGGATGTGAAATGAAGCTTCTTCCATTGAACATTATGTTGTTGACCACTGAAACACAACGTTTATGTCCAAGGCACTAGATTCAATTTTGCGAATGAGACTGCCAGGAAGTGTTCTCACAAGATTTTCTGATAAGACACTGCTGTGAAAGAAACTGAGGGGAAGGGAAGAAGCCCTCATTAAGGGGAGACAATAAGGACATGATTTTTGTTGTTTTTGTTATGGGTACTTGAAACTTTACATCACCTTTACAGTGTTGAAAAGCTTCAGAGTTTTAAGGCATCTCTCGGAACTGATAAAATGAAAATTCACATGGTCCAACTGATTCAAAATAGATACAATTCATTCTTTAGTGAGCCCTGTTTAACTGCACAATTTGCTTATATGCATAAAACTGAGGAAGTCAATCTCTAGTTTGCATGTGTCTGGATTGCTTGCATCTGGCTCCATTAGATTCCCTGTAATTGCATATTGACTAATTGCATAACATAGCTATTTAAACACTGAATTTAAGCCCAAATGCTTCTATTAACACTGATAATCACTTTGTATAAGTGAATAGTTGGAATATAGTACTCGAAAATCAGAACACAGGACAATAACCCCTTCCCTATTTAAAAAAAAAAATCAACTTTAAAAAAAAGAAACAACTTTGAATTTATAATTAGCCAGTATGTTTATCTATTGGGCAAAAATTAAATCAGAAAAGAGATTGGTAATCGACAAATGCAAATTCTTGATACACAATAAATATTTTATCCAATCTATACTTGTTTCTTTTAAGTGTTTTTAATTGAGCATCCACATACAATATAAATGTTAATTAAGATTAAATCATTTTGAAAAGGTAATTGTGCATTTGTTTTCAATTTGCAATCAGTACTTTAAATGTATGGCTGCAAGCATTTATTGTTGGGGTGGGGGAGGATTGCTTCTGTAGCCTGCACAAATTGAAACTTATTTGGTGCATATATGGTGCTTAATAAAGGAATTGTGGCTTGTGTGTACACACCTATATATTAATTTAGATTAAAAGTATGTGTTCACGATATTCTGGTGTTCAAAACTAAAAGGTTCCTGGTAGAATCAGGAGAGAGCATTCTTTAGTTAAAATAGATGATATAACCCATTTCTTTAGTGCTATAAAAATATTACAATTACTGTGCTAAGTGTAAATTGAGTGTCTCAAATATTATGTTTGATTTTAAATGTATTGTCTAGAATGAAAGAAATGGGAAACCCCGCTGATCCTTAAGTTGAGCATTAGCCTCAGGCATATGTGATGTGTCACAGGTTTTTCCGCCTCTTCAATGGTTAAATTCAGAGCACAATCTGAGGACCATTTCAGGAACTTTCCTACTTTAAGCTTTAAAGAATGTTGCTTGATTTCGTAAGGCATTCTAAACCTCAGAGGATAGCTATATCATTAGATAGCCCAAACTTCAGTCTTTTCAGAAAACATTCAATATTAATGGAGAAGGTATTGTGTATATTTAAACTGGTTGATTTGTTAAATCAGCTGGATGTTCTGGCACTGAGCAGGAACAACTGTTTATAAGGACAAAATGAAGTGGGGAGTCTGGAAATTATAACGATAGCTGGGTGTTAAAGAAACTTACTTTTGCACCAACTATGTGCCTGGCATGGCACAATATCCGCGAATAAATGAGTATCGAATAAATAGGTGAATAACTCAAAGTTTGTTTACATGAAATGTACTACATAGCTTAATTGACATTTTACTTTTTGCTTATTTAGATATTTCCACAGAACTATGAGGGTCAGGGAGCCGCCTGATGTGTGGCTTGTGAGTTATCTATATCAAAATTTCTTGGACCCAGCTCAGACAAATGAAGTGAAATTTCTCAGTGTCAGGAACTCAGGATATTCCTTTTTAAACAAGTGTTCTGGGTGAATCTTATATTTATGAAAGTTTGGGGATTACTGTTTTACAGAGAATGACAAAAGTTGAAACTCTTTACTACCAATTTATCTACTTGTTCACCAATGGTCTTTTAAGAGTGAATATATCAAAATGGCCTGCTCAATTAATAAACTTCAAAATGATTTTTTTCTAAGGCAATTTTTCCCCAGTGTGGACAATTGTCTCAATTCTCTCTACTTCATATTGACAACATACAACTGTCAACCATTCAGACACATAGATCTAGATCTGAGGACAAATTGGTATCTACAAGCAGGAGGTAGATTCCTCAGCTTGTGTTTGTTTGATTTAACATTTAACTTAAATGCAAAACCCAAGCCTTGTTGAATTTCCAAGCATTTCCCATTCATTATGCCAAAAGTCCTCCTCCAGATTTCTGCAGCTTTCTGTGTCAATGATCATGACATATTAAAAATGCTAACGTTATAAGTACTGTGCTGTCTTAAGAATTTTAGCACTTCCTGAATCGGAAAATAATGCCCTTGCTTTTTCTGTAATGAGTGAGAACAATAATGCTTTCACCTTCCCTATACTTCTATTAGACAGACGTTACAACAGCTTCAGTTGGAAGGAAAAGCCAACTCTTAAGTTAACTTTTAGCATTATGGATGCTAAAGGATTGTTTTTTCATTATATTAAAGAAAATACCTGTAGGAATGCAGGAAGTGTAGATATTCAGTTCATCTGTATTTTTCTAAGCCATAGAGTGCTCTGTGTTGAGTTTTTTCAGTACAGGCAGTTCCAACAAATAATGAGTTATGTTCCAAAATTTGCTTTTGAAGTTTTAGGCTACTTTAACCTCACCATTTATTTCTCTCTAGAATCAGTATAGGTTTTAGACCCTGGATTACCTCACAGACAGTTTTTAAAAAATTCTATTTGAACTTTAATTCACAATGTAGTCAGATGATAGAACCATAACACCTGGGCTCTCCTCCCCCAGCTGCCTAGACAAAATGGGGACAGTTATGGTGGAAGTAGGAAAAGAAGAGACCATTCCCTTTTCTTCTGTATCATCCTCTTGGGGTTTGGGTATGGCTGAGGAGAGCTCTAGAACTGGAATGTGCATTGAACAGGGTTTCTGATGTATAATCCAGCCTTTAGCTACAGGTAGGGAGTGGAGAATGGGAATAAATTGGCATGTGCATTGGAATTTGTAAGGCAGGGACTTGTAAGGCAGCATCTTCCCTCTTTTCAGAACCACCCCCTTGCTCGTTTTTTCCTATTCTGCTTTGAATAGCTCCCCCTTATCTCATTTTAAAGATTGGTTTCCAAGTCAGATGAAAAGTAAACTAACTGAATCTACCCAAATTAGATACTAATGAGAGAGTGAAGGCAAAGCATTTTATTAGTAATCGATTATTTTCCACTCCACAAGAGGAACTGAACCCTTGGTTTAATTTTCATATTTTTGTTTTATCAGTAACCAATTATTTCTCATTCCGGAAAAAACAATTGCATTCTCAACTTTGTATTTTTTGTCCCGTGTGCTTTCAAAACATGCCCATTTCCTCAAAACAGCACATTAATTCATATCAAGCCTTTTCTATCTTGAGGATGAACTACAATAATGTTTACATAAATAGTGTTTGCAGAAAAGAATTGTACAAAATCAGAAAAAAAAGCCCTATTTTTGTCTGTGGCTTTTGGTGTTTATAGCTTTTTTTTTTTTTTTTTTTTTTTTAGTTACCATTTCCTGAGAACTTTTTGAGTGCATTATTTACTTAAATGTCAAGTTTGCTAAATTCAGCTCATCTAATAAAAGTAGCTCAACCTGTAACATTTTCAGTTGTGTGCTTCCTAATTTTAGGCTAATTTTGCAAATCTTCTCATTTCTTACACTTTTTTTAGTACTGATTTTTGCATTTTCCAGTGTCAAATTTTCTGCTAAAGGTGTCAGGACAATTTTTAGTGAGACAAATAATTAAATAAATATAATAAATTTGCAAAAAAGTTGCAATAAATGTTTGTCATTTAACTCCAACCTGATGTTAAAGAGAAAACAGGTATGACAAACCAAGATCTTTCTAACAGCTTTGGAACTCATCTCTAAATTCCTACATATTAAGAGATGTAATTGAAAGGCCGCCTTACAGGCTGCTCTTATGAAATGTCCTTATTCTCTCTTGCCCTTTGGATTCTAGAGAGGATTAAGGAGGTAGCTGATTGCTAATGTTGTATACTCAGTAAACGGCCCCCTTCTTAGTGGTGCTGCCTCCAACTAGTTTTCATTGGCAGTTTGTGAACTTCCCTGGATTTTTAAAGACTCTCCTTATTGTTCCATAAAATGCAATTTCCTTTGTCTTTTCAGTTCCTTTTCTGTTTTCAGAATAGGGCTTAAAAGTAAGATAAAAGGCCTGATACTTTCCATCATAAAAAGTTGTAATGACAGGTCTCACTAATTAAAGTGTAACAATGGGAAGATTAGCCTTTCAGTTAGCTTTGTGTTGAATCTATACAGTATTTTCAAAAGCTCTAACTCGGAACATATTGGAGCACAACATCTTTAAAATATAAACATTCACACATGGATTTTATTATAATATGCACACCAAAAAGAGGCACGGTACAGTAAGGCTTTCACAATGCAGTAAATAGGAAAACTTCCCATTTCAGTGGACTAACCATTCTACTACTAAAATAAAAAAGACCATCAGGAGAGTTCAAGGGGCAACTCTCCGTTGCCCCTGTGGAGCCAGGCCCTATGCTAATTTTGTATGATGATGTTTCCTTTAGATTCCTTGGTATCAGAGAAGTAGAGCACATGTGCTTTCTACTGTATTTCCTTCCCTCAATGAATGAACACAACTTAACTCTGTATTAATAAAGTAATATTCCTTTCTTGTGGCTTCGGTACCATCACAATGTGTCTAACGCATTATTGTAACATTAGTAATCCCCCAAATTTGAAGCTATAGAAAGGTATTTGATGTGTAAAACATGGTACACAGTGGGTCTTCGTCATTGTGGGTCATAGGATACCATTTGTCTGAGTAGCATATAACCATGCATTTTTCTGGAGATATTAAAAATAATCAAAAGAGAGCTAGATAAATCCAGTTGGAGGAGGGCTGCTAGGAAAGGTCAGAGAGTGAGTAGGACAGAAAATACTCATGTTTGCATCAGGTTTCAAAAAGAGTTTAACTTAGCATTGAAATACTTTAAAAATTAGTGATTAGGTCCTTATTAACAAACAACATACATATAATTTTTTTTTGTTTAAACATGTAGGTTTGGAACAAATTCCTGACTTTAATACAAGTTAAAAATCGCTTATTTGCTATAACACACTATTTTAAAAAGAGGTTCCCAAGTCACACTTTGCCATCTTTAATTTCAGTGTATTTGTCGGAGGCATTATCCAAGCTGAAGTGTCTGAATCAGGCAGAAACACTGGGCATGTTTTACTATATTTAAGCCCTGAAGATATAACATTGTGGCTTTGTTCCATTATTCCAAGTTGGAATAAAAATCAATTCTACCGTTTTAATGTTCGTGTTCCTTAGAAAAAAAGTAAACACCTAACAGAAGAGTCCCATGTATGGTGACTGTAGGTCAGTCACAAAGAGAGAAAGGAGACAAGAATCAGAAGAGACAAGAAAAAAAGGATGCCACGTAAAACTAGGTTCATTTTGTATAATATCGAGAGATTACCCTTTTCTTCACTTCTTTGGCTCCACGAATTGACTTAGGAGAATTGTGTTGACATTCCTTCTCAATGATTTTATAATCAGTCCCCTCTTTCTGACACATCCACCTCCTTTCTTCAAATTCTAATTACTCTTTCACCTGGACTATTGCTTTCCTTACTAACTGGTCTTCCCCCATTCAGGCTCTCACCACTCTCACTTTATACCATACTGTCAGATTAATCTTCCTAATACTTAACATTGATCCTGTCAGTTCTGGGCTCAGAAGCTTTCAATAGCATCCCATTGCTTATCAAATTAAGTACAAATTTCATATGTTAATACACAAGGCTCTCCTAACTAAGGCCCAAACTTATTTTACCATGCACTTTTCCACACATTTCATGGTCCAGTCAAAATAGACTCCCTGGGGAGTAGTTTAAAATAATAGCTAGGAGAACATTCTGTGGCATCAGACCAGAATTGCTTCTGTGTAACCCAGCTGTGTGACCCCAGGGCATCTGCCTACCTTTCTGAATCCCAGTTTCCTTGTTGATGTAATGGGGATAATGCCAACACCTGCCATATAGGATTGTTTTAAGGACTGAACAAATGATATACATTTCACAGACATTGTTGGGAGCAGCAGGATATTTTCAACTATTTCTATCAACCACTCAATGGTTACTTGTTCAATAACAAGTACAGATACAGCTAGTCCTGGATGGGAAATGCAGAACTGGCTCTGAAATAGTCTAAAGAAGCCTGGGAGATGCTCTCATTGGCACTCTTTAAGTAGCTCTTGATCAAATGGTGGTGGTGGTGACAGATACTTATACTCAAAGTTAAATGTTAAAAGAACTCAAAAGTTCAGGGAAATACTAAAAGAATAGTCTCAAGACTATGTGTGAACAATTGCCAGGTGAACAAGATAAATAATAACTTTTGTGATTCATTGGAAGAAGACATATTGGGGGTTCAGTATGGTAGGGGAAGGCTTCCAGGAAGAAGAGGGATTTGAGCTGAATAGGTTTTAGATAGGAGGAAAAGTGTGAGGGGGCTGGAAGGGACACACTTCAAGGGTAGCAGGTCCTGGCTTTGTTTGGGGGAGCTCCGCCTCAATGGCCTCAATGAGCTCCTTTTTTCATAAAAGCCTTCGGTCTTTGTTCAAGAGGAAACTTACTTCAGAGTGAGATGCTAATCAATCTGTTTGGTGATGTAAATTGGGTTTCAACAAACTATTCTCCAATAGAGTTAGAGAATTTCCCTTTTTCTAAAGATGGATTAAGCTTGGACTCGCCCCCTCCTCCCCAGATGGATGTGGCTTTTTGCTCTGGGATCCCCTCCCCCCAAATAGATTTGGAATTGAGATTAGTCTGTGGCCAGAGAGGTGGGCAGGTTTGATTTTTTTCCCTCAGCCTTAAATTGGAGGAAATACTGCAACAAGGAACTAAGTTGGACCTGGCTTAGTGCTGGCTAGACTAAATGAAAGATGGCCTCACTAAGTATTATTAAAAACTAAATGTGCCAGCCTTTGAGAAATGGATTGTGATTCCTGATTATCTATCTGGGTCATGGTATCTGGAGATTAGGAGTGGGATTTCCCCAGGAGGAAATGGAGAATCTCAGTGTCAACTACTCCGGAGTGGGAGAGTGGGCCAATGATCTTAAATGGCAGGACAAGAGGAGTTTCTCCTCTTACTGGAGCCAAGAGGAGCTGGGGCTGGAATCCTAGGAAGGGGAATCCCTGAAGATTCCTGTTGGTGTGGATTTTGAGCTGGCACCTGCTATGAAGATATGCCAGAAGGTGGGCTGGAAGTGGAATGTGGATTGTAAAATATAAACTGGCATTTGAGGGCCCGCCCAGTGGCACGGTGGTTAAGCACTGGCTTGGGAAGCCAGTGGCCCTGGTTCGGGTCCCACATATGAGGGCCAGTGACACTGCGCTCAATAAAATAAAATAAAATAAACTGGCAGTTGTAAGCTCTAACTCAGTTGCCTCTATGCCACCCTCCATGCGTTCTTTTTTTATTTTTTTTATTATTTTTAAGCTGAGCCATTCTGCCACCTGTTGGCAGCTTAGCGGCAGCTCAGCTCGGGCTGGGTATCGAACTGCTGTTGCTCAGAGCTCAGCTCACACCGTTGAGCGAGCTCTTAACCAACTGAGCCACTCAGCTGGCCCAAGCATTCTTTAAAGTTCTGTTAAATATTACATCTTGAACTGAAGGACTTCGGGAGAGCAGAGTCCTCTCCTTGATGTAGGAATAGGTATGCCATCTGAAATAGGCTCTCCCAAAGTGTCTTACTGCCAGAGATGCTGATTCAGTAGGTCTGGAATGGGGTTCTGAAATCCATAGTTTTAGCAAATTCAGCTGATTCTGATGCACAGTCAGATTTGGGATCCACTTCTCTAGGTTGAAAATATTACCACCACTCCTTAGTGGGATTTTATATGAAATGCTAGAATATTTTGAACTTGATGGAGAGAAGTTGTGAAAGTGATGTGCAGGATAGTTTTCTTTTTTTTTTAAAAGATTTTTTTTTTTAAATTGGGGATTTGGGGGAGGGGAACAGCTTTGGGAAATGGGGAAGGGGAACATAAAAGTTGCTGTCTTTTTGTTCTTCAGTATAGTTGCAGAGCACCTTGCTTCACTGGCCCATGTTGGTATTGTCATTGCGCTCTTCCTGGGTGAGGCAGATCGGTCGCCGGCCTCTGGATGGTTGCTCACCATGGCTATTGGCAGCTCCCACTGGCTGCCAGCCACTCACGCTGGCTGCCGGCCATTCACTGTAGCCTATGGCAGCCCACTGCAGCAGGGGCTGCAGCCTACAGTGTCGCCGGGGCTCGCACAGCCCAGCTCCAGGTGGAGCTGTTGTTAGCTGTAGAGGGCAGTTTCACTGCCCTCATATGTGGGATCCGAACTGAGGCTGCTGGCATCCCAAACGAGTTCTTAACCAATGCGCCACTCGGCTGGCCCAAGAGTTTTCTATGTTAGACTTTGATTCACTTTGATATTTTACAACAAGAATATGTTCATATTGTAGTTAAAAAAAATACAGTAAGGCTGGCCGAGTGGCACGTTGATTAGGAGCTGGCTTGGGACGCCAGCTCTGAGCAGCAGGGCCCTGGTTCGGATCCCATATATGAGGGCCAGTGATGCTGGCCTCTACAGCTAAGGTGGTGAACAACAGCTCCACCTGGTTGCGTCTATAGCTAATATGGCCAGAGACAGTGTGGGCTGCAGCCTCTGCTGCAGTGGGCTGCCATAGGCTACAGTTACTGGCCAGCAGCCAGCGTGAGAGGCTGACAGCCAGCGTGAGCTGCCAAGCGCTGCCATGCGCGGCCGTCCAGAGGCCAGCGACAGATCTGCCTCAGCCGGGAAGAGCGCAATGATGATACCAACATGGGCCAGTGAAACAACGTCCTCCACAACTAGACTGAAGAACAAAAGGACAACAACTTGTCTGTTCCCCTTCCCCAATTCCCCAATGCTGTTCCCCTCCCCCAATTCCCCAATAAAATCTTTAAAAAAATCCCCAAATACAAAAAAAACAGTAAAACTGAAACAAAATAGGGGCGGGAAACTCTGCTCTAGCTCCCCCACTCACAGGGCTGCCAGAACCAAATGAGGGGTGGATGGGAAAGGGGAAGGCTTGAGCAGCACAAACTGTCATACAAATCTCAAGTACTCTTTAGTGATCAGCATCACATTTGTAATCCAGAAAGAATATGAAAGTGGGATTAAAAAAATAAAACCAGAAAAAGAAAAGTTATGAGAAAATATATTTTTATAAATTAATCTTATATTACTCTATAGAGGTTGAAGATCCTTTCGTCAGGCAAATAATCACTCCCTGTTTTTCCTGTGTATAGAGGCAGAATTATTTATGGCATTATCCTTCAATGAGACCCATATAGGGAATGTCCTAGAAATTCCAAGAGTGTTTATATGAAAATTGTTTGAGGAAAGTTGATGCCTTCTACAAAAAGTTCGGAAACTTCTAATGTTATACCTGCCATGAATTTCATGGCACTAAAGTGCCATGAATTTCAGACCATCAGCTTTTTTTTTTTCTTACATATGTCACATCTTATCAATGACTAGATGTCACAGGAAGTGACTAACATATTTTATGTGATGTGGAACTGTTTCTTTTTCTAGTTTTTTTTTTTTATTTTTTATTTTGAGGGCAGTGTCACTGGCCCTCACATGTGGGACCTGAACCAGGGCAGCTGGCTTCCCAAGCCAGCGCTCAACCACTGTGCCACTCGGCCAGCCCTGGAACTGTTTCTTTCTTTTTTTTTTTTTTAAGATTTTATTGGGGGAATTGGTGGAGGGGAACAGCGTTGGGGAATTGGGGAAGGGGAACAGACAAGTTGCTATCATTTTGTTCTTCAGTTTTTAGTTGCGGAGGACGTTGCTTCACTGTTGGTATCGTCATTGCGCTCTTCCCGGATGAGGCAGATCGGTCGCTGGCCTCTGGATGTCGCTCACTGCGGCTACTGGCAGCTCACTCTTGGCTGCCAGCCGCTCACGCTGGCTGCGGGCCACTCACTGTAGCCTATGGCAGCCCACTGCTGCAGGGGCTGCAGCCCACACCATCACCGGGGCTCGCACAGCCCAGCTCCAGGTGGAGCTGTTGTTAGCTGTAGAGGGCAGTGTCACTGGCCCTCATGTGGGATCCAAACCGGGGCCGCTGGCATCCCAAAACCAGTGCTTAACCAATGCGCCACTCGGCCGGCCCCTGGAACTGTTTCTTATACTAAGACTATTGAAGAACGTGCAGAGTTACCTTTTACTTTTATAAAGTTAGAGTATTTCCATATTCTTTCAGGTATTTTAAGAAGAAAACCCAGATTTGAGTTTCTATTGTGAGCCTTTCACACCACCAGATTTACTTGACCTTGGGTCTAATGGATAGAAACCCCAAGTGTGAACACTTCTCTTTCCCAGGAGCTTTAACTTCAAAGTCTCCGGGAATCATTTGAACGGTAATATTGTTAAGCACTAACAAACACTCATAAACTGTCTTTTGACCATCCTTCCACCACACTTTTGCATGCAGAGCATTTGTCCATTCATTCCTAGCTGCACTTCCCTGTGCCACCCCTGGCAGAGAAAGCATTTCTTTGATTGTTTTACTTCCCCAATTCTTCCCTTATGAGAATTGGATTAAGGAGCTCTCTCTTTGGCCTAGCAGCCGGGCACAAAGAAACTTTGTCTGAGGTGTGAGCTGACCTTTCTTGAAATTTGAGATCAACTCCTACTTGGATTTGAACTTTGAAGACCCAGAGATAGGAAGTTTCCATATAAGGATCAAAACACGTCAGAGTAGGACGGATTGATTTGGGCTGGCAACCCTGGCAGGTAGGATTACTTTGCTCAGCATCTCAGAACAGTGTACCCTGAGTCCTGAAAACCACCTCACAAATGTCTGCTGACGGGTTCCAATGGTGACTGGAGAGAGCATGAGGATAAATCACTGCGACCTATCTTCACCACTGGAAAAGCAAATCAAAGCATGTCCTAGTGAATATCATCCTTCATTCAAAAGTAATGTCTGTGAGAGGCTGTTATGTTCACAGCAGTGTGGCGAGCACAAAGAACTATAATTGTAGTGGTGCCTGCAGGAGACTGGTGCCTAGTGAACACAGTGGTGTCCAGAGGAAACAGCAGTGGTGCCCAGTGGGAGGCACTGGTCCTGACAGGGGTCAAGAGCAGGAAATGAGGAAAGAAATGGTGTATGCCATATGGTAGTGAACCTGAACAACTGACAGGGGCTTGATCGTGGGCAAAGGTGGGATGCTTCTTGGAGACTCCCAGAAATACCTGAAGGGCACTTTGTAGTACAGGTTCCCACAAAAGCAGATAGGGACAAAAGTCAGAGAAGTATAGATTCTCATGACATATTGTGCTATTGTCTGGCAGAGCCTGCAGAAATTCATAAGAGACATGATTTCCACCCTTAGGGAGTTTCCACACACGTTAAGGGTTTACACACTTGTTAATAAAGGAAAGATTGGAAAAAGTGACAAATGAGGAATTTGGTGAGGAAGGCTTTGCTGGGACCCATGAAAGTGAGTGGGTTCTCATAGTGGTACAGGTAGGTACTGAAGAATCAGTGGTATTCAGAGAGCTGGACAGGCAGGAAGGGACTTCCAGATAGGGATACTCATGATCAGAGAGATTCAGCACATTACCATGTGTGTTCCTGAGATTGACTCCTGGAACTGTAGACTGGGTCAGGCTGTGGGAGGGTGTCTGACTGTCCAGCTTTTCTCTGGAGTTGGAATGTGTGCCAAGGGGAAAGGACAGAATGTTTTGGGCTGGCACACTGCTGGAGATTAGGAGGACCCTGTATAGATTACAGGGAGTGTGCCTAAGAAAGAGGTCAGTTACAAGGAATGGAGATTTGAGCCTGACCAAATGGGAGACAGATTGATAGAAAAAGATTAACAATACATTTGGTTGTCAGAACTACTAAATATAACCCAACCTGCCTTCCACCTTCCTTTTTTCTCTCTCTCCCCCTCAATACCACAACTCTGGTCCTGGTTAAAATTCTACAATTTATGAACATGTGTTGGTGTTTTTGTTTTTAACACAATGGGAGCATTACATACATATTGTCCTGCAACTTGCTTTGATTAACAATATATCATGAATATCTTTCAGTGTTATTGCACATAGATTTTCCTCAATCTTCCTAACAGCTATATAGCAGTCCACTATATGGCTGTACCATTGTTTATTTCACCAATGTTCAATTGATATACATTTATGTTGTTTCCAAAAATATATATTCTTATAACTAATGCTTCAATTAATATCATGTTCATAAACTTTGGGCAAGTGTTGAGGATAAATTCCTAGAAGAGAAATTGCTGGGTTAAAGGATATGCACAATTTAACATCATTTGACACATATTGTAAAATTGCTTTCCAGAATGTTTATCTGATTTAATTCTTCCACTAACAGGTTAATCAAGACCTCTTTGTGGATGTCTGTGGCAATTTGTCAACCTGCTCTTCCTAGAAATGCAATAAATACTAGTTTGCCCCATTGGAAGGGATTATATTAGTCAACAGAATTCTAATGAATGAAGGGTTTCTTAATTAAAATAACCAGAAAGTCATTACTTGTAAATATATAAACAAGTTGATTATAGTAAGAGGCTGAATACTTCTAATAAGCATGTGTGGATATTAAATTAACCATGGTTCACAAACCATCCATAGGTGCATGGTTGATTGGAAATAACCACTTCACAGTGGTTACCAATTCCTCTTTGCCAACTGCCAAATGATATTCCTATTCATTTGATTATTATGGTTTGGCATAATTCATGATACTCCCAAACACATATAAGTGTCAAGTAAAAGTGTGGGTTTTTTTTTTTAGTGGATAATTTAAGAAGTTGAAATACTTAATGAAGGATTAGGAAGTTAGCTTTTCTTTCTGTTTTGATTCAACTGATATTTGTTCAGTGTGTACGATATATTAGGAAGGTACCTTATTAATTGATTTAGAGCATACATGGATGAGAAAAACCTGGTTCTTGCCCTCAAAGTGCCCATAGGGTACAAATAGGAACATGGGATGAACATAAATATAAATATGGCTGTAAAACCAAGACAAAATGAGAAAAGTGCTTAAGAAGAGACACAAGGAAACTACTATGAGAGCAAGCACGTCTGCTTAATGGAGAAATAGGGAAAGGCTTCATACGGGGAAGATGCATTTGAGAGGGACTTTCAAGAATGGGTATGACTTTCTTGCTGAGACACTCACTTTTGTAACCTCAAGGCTACCATGCTGTGGGAAGCCAAGTCTACATAGTGTAGTCCATGTATAGCTGCACTTGTCAACAGTCAATTGAGTGGAATTTTCTGGTCAACCCAGCCAGGTGCCAGATGTAAGTGAAATTTCCAGCAGGGTAATTTCCAGTGAGTGAAGATATCTCTGGACATTTCCAGCCTCTAGCCATTGATTCATCCCAGCCATTCAAGTCTTCTCAGCTGAGGTCCCTGACATTGTAAAGCCAGTAAGTCATGTGTGCTGTGCCCTGTTTGCATTTCTGCACCATAGAAGCATGAAAAATTGTTGTTACACACCCACCCACACACACCTACACACACACACACACACACACAGAGATAAGATTCCACAGGTAAACTGGAGATAGGGAGCTTATTTTCAGCAAAGGAAGCTGAGCAGAGTCCTTGAGGTGGGAAAGCATGACTGTCCACAGAACAAAAAACAGCCCAGAACAGTTCAGGTGAGTTGGCACCAAGGATCTGAAGAAGAGAGTAGTAGGAGATCAGACTAACTCTGAGAATGGAGACAATTAAATGGCAAGCAAATGTACCCTATTTGGTAGGCAAGTGCAATCCAGCAAAAGTTGAGCATAAGGCTGTTTTTTTAATCAGGAAGATAAACATTAATAAATGATTGGCAAAAATAAAATTTCACATTATCTTCTCCTTGCAATTAATCTTTTAAATTAATAAAAAAATTCAACCTATCATTCATTCAACAAATATATGTTGAACGTTTCTACAAATGTAAACTTACTAAATATATTTAAATTACCTTCTAACTTTAAACAAGCTATTTGTTTCTTGTCTCTAATATTAACTTGTGTGATGCCTATCATGTCTCCCACCTGGATTTGTGTGTTCCACTTAGTTTTGTACAGAAAAAAAAATGGTCATACCACTGGGATTCTGGGTAGGTTCTGTTAATGACACAAGAGCAGCCCTTGTTAGTAAAAATAAAAATACTATTGTATAAAAATGAAAGACATATTTTTTCAGTTCATTTTCTGAGTAGAGTCAGATTTTTCACTGTTGGGACTATAACACGCAATTTAACTAAATTTCAAAAGAGGCTATGTGAAAGTGCTTTGGAAATTATAAAAGCAATATTTAAATGCAAGTTATTATTTTACTATTTCTCAGTTGTATTTCAGAAGCATAGAGATCATCATATTGCCCATATTTCTTCTTTAACTCACTTTGGACTTTGTGCCTTGTTAAAAAGAATACTGAATCAAAATAAAAAAATAAACATACATATGAGTAAATCCTAAATAAGAATTAAATATACTTAGTGTAATCATGATTATAAACATGCAATATCTACAAAAGTAAATGTTGATCAGTAAAATTCATACTTTTAAATGCAATGAATACAAGTAAAATAGAGTCCTACTTTACTCAGACTCCATACTTTTGATTTCACACTTAATTTCAATTCATACATTAAGTAGAATACATGTATGTGTTGGTATGTATAAATATTGTATGGTTGTTTAAAGCCATGTTAGAACTTTTGAAATTTGCCCCAGAACAACAAATTTTCTTCTTTTTGTATTTTTGAGGGCAGTGTCACTGGCCCTCATATGTGGGATATGAACTGAGGCCGCTGGCTTCTCAAGCCAGCACTTAACCACCGCACCTCTTGGCCAGCCTGCCAAATTTTCTTAAGTTACAAAAGTAACAGCTTCTATTTACTAAGGGTTTAGTTTTTTAATAGTCAGGAATTGTGCTAACTGTTTTATGCAATATCTCATTTAAAACTTACAGCAACCCCAGGAGGTAAGTACTATTATGAGGAAACTAAGGTGCAGGTAATTTAAGTATTCTTTCTAAAGTCACCCAGTTAGTAAAAATAGGGTCCAAACAAAGGTGTCCTGAACCCCAGGTACTATTAATATTTTGGATTGCTTAAAATAAGGACATCTTGAACTGGCCGAGTGGCACGTTGGTTAAGAGCTGGCTTCGGACGCCAGCGGCCCTGGTTCGGATCCCACATATGAGGGCCAGTGACACTGCCCTCTACAGCTAATAGCAGCTCCACCTGGAGATGGGCTGCTGTGAGTCCCCGGGATGTCATAGCTGCAGCCCCTGCTGCAGTGGGCTGCCATAGGCTACAGTGAGTGGCCAGCAGCCAGTGTGAGCAGCTGGCAGCCGATGTGAGCTTCCAATAGCCACTGTGAGAGGCCATCCAGAGTCTGGCAACTGATCTGCCTCACCTGAAAAGAGTGCAATGACGATACCAACATGGGCCATTGAAGCAACGTCCTCCACAACTAGACTGAAGAACCAAAGGACAGCAACTTGTCTGTTCCCCTTCCCCAATTCCCCAAAGCTGTTCCCCTCTCCCAATTCCCCAATAAAAATCTTAAAAATAAGTAAATAAATAAGGACATCTTACTGAGGGAAGGAACTTTAGAAATCATCTAAAATAACTTAAATTAGAGGGACAAGTGCTAGTAAAATGGTAGGGGGATGACAATGACAACATTACCTATTTTGAAAATTGCCCATGTTCAGCCCTGCACCAGGCAATATGGAGGAACTGTGGTCCCAAGAGTGTGGAGTAAATAAGCATTATGTACCTCTCTCTGCCCTCCTATCTCTAAATCGCTGAGAGTGTTTAGGATACACTACCCCAAAATATGGTACCTTGGCATATTCAATATTTCAAGCTGAAGGAATTTGAGACATGGCAGGTGAAGAAAGAAAATTTTTTAAATGTTTTATTGCATAATTGGGGAAAGGGAACAGACAAGTTTTTGTCCTTTTGTTCTTCAGTCTGGTTGTGGAGGACATCACTTCACTGGCACATGTTGGTATTACCATTGAACTCTTCCCAGTGAGGCAGTCGCCCACCAGCCACTGGATAGCCACTCACGGTGGCTCACGGCAGCTCACAAAAGTGCACACCAGCTGCCACCCAGCCCCAATGCAGCCTACACCTTCTTCGCTGGCAACTCACGGCAGCCCAGCTCCAGGTCGAGCTGTTGTTCTCCATCGTAGCTGTAGAGGGTGCAGCATCACTGGCCCTCTATGTGGCATTTGAACCGGGGCCCTGCTGCTCAGAGCTGGTGTCCCAAGACAATTCCTAACCAACACGCCACTCGGTTGGCCCAAGGAAGGAATTTCTGACATTCCCCTGAAGCAGGTCATAAGACCTTCACGTAAGAGGTATCCTCCCTGTACCTGGAGGAAAGGAGCATCCTTATCTCCAAAGAGTGAGGGATTCTGAAAGGAATCTGAATGACTGGACCTGGCTGCTTCCCCCAGTTTACTATACTTAGCTCATACTCTTGTTGTCCTTTCATATTTTCCCATGCTTCTCCACTCTTCATCAAACCTAGCATAAAAACATTCAGGTTTAACTGCTTCTTTGGATCCTCATTTCCTTATGAAGACTCCATCATGTAAAACTTACATTAAATAAATTTGTAGACTTTCCTCTTGTTAATCTATTTTTGTTACAGGGTCCCCAGCCTATAACTTAGACAGGTAGAGGAAACAATTTTTCATCCCCTACATACCATATGTAAACAATAGGAAGTGTTGCATCATACAGGAAAAGGAATGCCCCAGTTTTCCGGCCAGAGGACTATAAAGGAGGGCTCCAGAGAGGCAGAAACTTGTCAGGGAGAAAGATCCTATAAAGTGGTTTGTGAACTGCTAGGCACATCTTTGAGTTGCAAAGCAAGAACCACTACACCTAGTCTCAGAATGGTCATTGAATGGTGCATATGCAAGACACATCCAAATAATGCTGCAGATGCTCTGAAAACTAAGTTGATATTGGAATCACAGCCCACAGAATTTGGGTCTGAACTTGCAGCTTGAAACTAACAAGTCTATTACTTTCTAAAGCAAAAACAAACAACACACAAAGAAGTAAACAAACACAAAACCACAGCATTTTCCTTAGAAATCAAACAAGACCCAGAGAATCATAATGTAATATTCATAATGTGCAGGATACAATCCAAAACTACCCAGCATACGAAAAATCAGAACCCTCAACTTGCAAGAGAAAAATAAAATGATTATCAGATTCCAACTCCAAGATGACACATATGTTGGGATTATGACAAATACTTTGAAGTATCTATTATAACCATGTTTCAATAAATAAGGGCAAATACTCTTTGTCTTTCTCTCCTTTTCTGCTTTCTGGTTTTAATTAAGCACTTTATGTGATTCCGTTTTTTGTCCTCTTTTAGCATATCAATTATACTGCTTTTTAACCTTTTTTAGTGGTTGCCCTAGAGTTTGCAATGTATATTTACAACAAGTCCCATTTCAAATAACACTACACCACTTCACAGGTAATGCAGGTACATTATAACAGAATTTCCCCAATTCCTCACTCTGTCCCTTATAATATTACTTGTCATTCATTTCACCCATAAGCTATAATCACCAAATACATTGTAGCTATTATCATTTTAACAAACTATTATATAAATTAAGAATAAGGAAGGCTTCCCCAGTTTGAGTCCTACATATGAGGGCCGTTGACACTGCCCTCAAAAAAAAAAAAAGAATAAGGAAGGCTTCTGGTCAAGATGGTGAAATAGGAAAATTCTGAGCTTCCCTCCTCTAACAACAACATCAAAATTACAACTAAACTACAAAGCAGCCATCATGGAGCATCACCTCAAGTCTAGCTTAACAGAAGTCCTACAACTAAGGATACACAGAAGAAGCCACCTTGAGACAGGTAGGAGGGGTGGAGACATGGAACAGGCAGGTTCCACACCTATGTGTGGCAGTTAAAAATCAGGAGGGTTATCTCAGCTGTGAAGGTCCCCCCTGAGGAGCGAGGGGTCCCAGCACACACCAGGCTCCCCAGCCCAGGGTTCCAGTGCCAGGAAGAGAAGTCCCCAAAACTTCTGGCTGTGAAAACCAGCAGAGATTGTGGCTGAGTGAGATAGAGGGCTGCTGGAGTCCCATGAATTCCTCTTAAAGAGCCCATGCATAACTTACTCCCTGACAGACTCACTTGCTCTGAGCTCCAGTGCTGGGGAAGCAGCTCGAAAGGCACCAAGGACATATGGAGAGAAATTGAATTGTCTGGCTTTAGGGCAAGGGCTAGAGAGACAGCCTTCACCCAAACAGAAGTGCTGGCCAAAGCCATTGTTCTTTTGTTGAGATTTTGCCACACCCAGCATGCCGATAGCAGGCAATCACCATCGCTGAGTCTCTATCAACCTGACTAACACCATTCTCCCCACCCTGGTGATTCCCTGAGACCCTGCCACAACCAGCATGTAGGCCCACCCCAACCATTCATAGTGGCTTTCTCATACAAACAGTCTGCCTTGGCTATTGCAGTGGCTTTTCCCAAAATCTCTCAAAGGTTCACAAACCCTAGTTAAGCAGCATCTGGCTTCAGTATGCCCCATATCTCTTGCTAAGCAGCCTCAAATCCGGCACTAGAAGCAGCCTCAGTTTGCAGCTTAGCATCTCCCAGGCACCTCCAAGCCCAACACAAGTGGAAACCATTTATACATCACTTTGTAGCTCATACCAAGTGTCTTTGGGCAGGGCACAGGTAGTGGCTGACCTTGGCCTGTAACGGAGCCCCTCTGCAGAGGCCCCAGAACCAACATACCCAGTAGCGAGGTTTAGACCACAACAGAGTACCACTAAAACACATCAACAAACAAGACACCTGAAGGGCAGACTGGGCAGACACCAGAGACCAGCTAAAGCAAATCCTGCTCCATTGGGTCAGGACCTGCACAACAGCTCCTACATTGTAGTCATGGCCAGTTTTCACAACCAATTGCCCCAAGGGTCAATCCCTCCCACTGATGTGCAAACAGTAACCAAGGCTCAACTACAACAGGAGGCCACACACAACCTATGCAAGTGACACACCTGGAACACGTGGCTTAGGTGACTAGGGAGAATGTGCTCCTGGGCCCCACAGAATACCTACAACATAAGGCCATTCTACTAAGAACAGGAGACATAGCAACTCTACCTAATACAGTAAAACCTTGAATTGTGAGTAATGTGCTTTGCGAGTGTTCCACAAGACAAGCAAAAATTTCTAATACATTTTAATGTGGTAAACAAGCAATGTTTTGCAATATGAGTAGTTTGTTTCCAGAATGAATTATGCTTGCAAACCAAGGTATTACTGTAATAGAAACAAAAATAGGGAGGAAACCAAACTGGGGAGACAAAAACATGTCCCAAATGAAGAACAGAAGAAAGATGCAGATAAAGAACTAAGTAAAATAGAGACAAGCAGACACACACTTCAAAACATAAAGAAGAGGCCACAGTGAGATTGGTAGTAGGGCCTGAGATGCGAAAAGGTCTGACTCCCAAACCCACAGGTAGTGGTTGAACTCTTGGAGGGACACCTTGGTGGCAGAGGTCCTCCTGGAAGAGGGAGGGATCACAGCCCCACATAGGGCTCCAGAGCCCATGGGTCCTGTGCTCAGAAGAGGAATTACCTGAGACCACAGTGGTCCGGTAAAATCTGCTTGTGCCCATCACCTTGGTGATGCCCTAGGACCCCATCCCACTCAGTTAGTACTGCATCGCCCAGGGCACTCTCGGGTACTGAGTGGCTGGCCCTACCCTACAAGCTGCATAAGCCTTTTACACCACTGGATTACCCATGGTGGCCTGGGAAACTTTTGGTGGTGGAAAGAGAGCCAAGATCTGCACCAGGTCCTCTCTTGGGAAGCTTATGGGGACCTGTGGGACTGGGGCAGGCAGTGGCTGGCCACAGCATTCTCACGGTGTTTTTGCAGAGTGATGAAGGACCCGGCATCAGTTCAAGAACCAAAACTGCATTAATTTTGTAAAAACCGCCACCCATACCCTGTGGCTCTCTGGAACCCCATCCTGCTCACCTATAGCTACATTTCCAGGGGCGCTCTGGGTGCCTGGGCAGCCTACTCTGCCCCACAAGCCACAGAAGACTTTTATAGCAGTGGACAGTCCACAGATTCCTGGAGAACTTATGGTGGTGAACAGTGAGCCACAAACTGTGCTGCAGTCTCTCTTTGGCAGCTCTCAAGGATCTATGAGTCCACGGTGAGTGGTGTGCTGTTCTCAGGGCATTTTTCGAAGTGATCATAGGCCAGGCAATGCACCCAAGCAAGCAATGGCTGGCTTCAGTGTTTTCAGGGTGTATTGCAAAGTGGTTACAAGCCAGGCACTGGCTCAAGCATTGAATCTGCATTAACCTTATAAAAACCATTGGCCACCCCTAGTGACTCCTTGGCATTCTGCCCCATCCAGCTAGTGCTGCATCGTCAAAGGCACTTTCAACACCAATTTCACTAGCCTGGAAACTCTTTCAGTGGCTAAACCTTACAGGCAGTCAGCAAGTGGCAATAGGCCTAGGAAACCCTGGGCCTATTGCTAAGCTGCCTCAGGCCCAATACAGGAGGCAGCCAGCCTCAGTTCACAACAAGGCCACTCTCACATACCTCCAGGTCCAGCACAAGCAGCAGCCCACCACATACAGCTTTGTAGCTACTACCAGTTAGCCGCAGGCCAGTCACAAGCGAGGCTCAAATCGGCCTGCATGGGAGCCCCTCCCAAGAAACATCAGAAACAACACACCCAGAGGCTAAATTCAGAACACACCAGAACACCACATGGTTAACCCCACAAGTGTCACACACGAAGAGTGGTTTCAAGAGGCACAGAGCTCAGGGGGCAAATACCCTTCTGAGGGGTCAGCCCCCACACAGCACCTCATACACTGAGGGCATAGCCAATCCTCAGAATCAGTCAGTCACTCTGAGAGTCAATCCCACGTGCTGATGCACCAAAAGCCATCAAGGTTCAACTACAACAAGAGAACACACACAAGGGACACCTCACACAAGAGATCAGGAAAAATACACCATTGAACCACATAGGACACATACTACATAAGGCCAACCAGCAGACTGAGAAACACAGGAGATCTATCTAATACATAGAAGCAATACAGAAAGGCAGTCAGAATGAGGAAACAAAGAAACATGCTCCAAATAAAAGAACAGAAGAAACCACCAGAGAGAGAAATAAATGAAATGGAGGCAACTGACCTACCAGAGACAGAGTTTAAAATGCTGGTTATAGGGCCAGCCGAGTGGTGCATTGGTTAAGCGCTGGTTTTGGGATGCCAGCAGCCCCGGTTCGGATCCCACATGAGGGCCAGTGACACTGCCCTCTACAGCTAACAACAGCTCCACCTGGAGCTGGGCTGTGCGAGCCCCGGTGATGGTGTAGGCTGCAGCCCCTGCTGCAGTGGGCTGCCATAGGCTACAGTGAGTGGCCCGCAGCCAGCGTGAGCAGCTGGCAGCCAAGCGTGAGCTGCCAATAGCCACGGTGAGCGACATCCAGAGGCCAGAGACTGATCTGCCTCATCCGGGAAGAGCGCAATGACGATACCAACAGTGAAGCAACATCCTCTGCAACTAAACTGAAGAACAAAAAGACAGCAACTTGTCTGTTCCCCTTCCCCGATTCCCCAACGCTGTTCCCCTCTGCCAATTCCCCAATAAAATCTTTAAAAAAAATAAAAATAAAAAAATAAAATGCTGGTTATAAAAATGCTTAAGCAGGACTGGCCGAGTGGCTCAGCTGGTTAAGGGATGGCTTGGGAGCATGGGCTCTGAGCAATAGGGCCACTGGTTCAGTTCCCACATGGGCCTGCCAGCCGCTCACGCTGGCTGTGGGCCACTCACTGCAGCCTATGGCAGCCCACACCATCACCGGGGCTTGCACAGCCCAGCTCCAGGTGGACCTGTTGTTAGCTGTAGAGGGCAGTGTCACTGGCCCTCATGTGGGATCTGAACCGGGGCCGCTGGTATCCCAAAACCAGTGCTTAACCGATGCGCCACTCGGCCGGCCCCCCCCTTGTTTCTTAATTGCTTTGTAAATCAGTTCCTGAATCTGAAACAATATGTCTTCTACCCCTGCTTCAGATAACTATTTGAAAGCCTGAGACTTCCTAATACCCCCAGGCCAGGAAGCTAAATGTCAAACCCATTCTGTGTCCAGACAACTGACACCACCTGAGTGATGGACTGAATAGCCACAAGTTTCATAAGAACTAACAGATTTATATTTTTGTCTTCACTCAGGAGCCTTGAGGATGCAGGGGATACCCTAACAAACAAGCCAACGCGGTCTTCCAGGTGGAGCTTGAGACCCCTTCCTCTCATCTGAGACCAGCTAGGGTGAGAGTTCCGTGAACCCCCAATTGGCAGGGGCAGCTCTACGCCCCTGCCCAGCAGGAAGCAGATACAGAAGAAGAGACCTCCTGTCCCTCAGCTTCCCATAGAGATTTTATGGGGATCACGTCTCTCAAGGAAAAACTAGGCAGGCAGTTAGAGGCAGATATTGGGTCTCTGCATTCCTATATGTCCACAGAGTGCAACTGCCTGAGGCACTTCCCCTCTCCACCCAAAACTCCCCTTTGTATTGTAATTACCTACCCTTGCAGGAAGAGCAAGTGGACACAAAATATCCAACTAGATCAGACCAGTCACTCGCACCTGTGCAGTACCTCTTGTCAATCACAGGTGCCAATCAAGTGGTCCTACGCCCAGAAAGAACAGGCCATTCTAGAGAAAAAGGGATAAAAACCCCAAGTCCTGGGAAGCCCAAACGGCTGCTGCTTCTGCTGCTACTGCTGCTGCTGCTTCTGCTGCTGCTGCTGCTTCTGCAGCTGCTTCTGCTGCTTCTGCAGCTGCTTCTGCCCTGCTCCTTTTGACCGCTTCTTCCCTTTGAGTCTCGCCTTTGCGCGTGGCCCACTCCACACTCTTTGGAATGTAACTTCTAATAATGGGCCCTTGAGACATCCTCTAGTACTCAAGTCTACTTTTACTTCTAAATGTACTATTTCTTCTAATAAACTACTTATTTTACTGCTTTACACTGGTATCTTGTTCAATTCTTTGCTCGAGTTGCCAAGGACCTGGACTTTGCGCCGAGAAAGGCCCACTCTCTGACAACAGGTTCTTGCCATCTCAGAGGCATGGATGGACCTGGAGGGTATTGTACTGAGTAGGATATGTCAGACAGAGAAAGACAGATGCAATATAACTTCTCTTATATGTAGAATCTAAAGAAGAAAATGAGGAAATAAAACAGAAACAAACTCATAGAGAACATATTGATGGTTGTCAGAAGGGAGGTTGTTTGTGGGTGGGCTTAAAAGGAGAAGAAATTAAGAAGTACAGACTAGTTGTTGCAAAGTAGTCATGGGATGCAGGGTTTAGCATAAGGATTATAGTCAATAATATGGTAATAACTATGTATAGTGCCAGGTGGGTACTAGACTAGTCAGGGGGATCACTTTTTAAATTATATAAATGTCTAACCACTATGCTGTATACCTGAAATTAATATAAGGGCTGGTCAGCGGCTCTGGTTCGGGTCCCATATATGAGGGCCAGTGACATTCCCTTCAAAAAACAAAATTATATTGAATGTAAACTGTAATTGAAAATTTTAAAAAGAGGGGGGAAAAGGTGAAGGGGAATAAGAATTTCAACTTTCTAGGTATAAAACAAATATGTCTAAGCGCTGGCTTGGGAAGCCACCGGCCCCGGTTCAGGTCCCTCATATGAGGGCCAGTGACACTGCCCTCAAAACAAACAAACAAACAAACAAACAAAAGAAAACAAAACCAAATATGTCATGGGGATGTAATGTACAACATAGGGAATATAGTCAATAATATTGTGATAGCAAGGTATGGTGTCAGATGGTTGCTGGACTGATCATTGTGATCACTTCATATAAATGTTGAATAGCTGTAGTGTATAGTTGAAACCAATATAATAATTGTATGTTAGCTATATTCTAATAAAAATGTTTCAAAAATTTAAATCCTAATAGAAGCAGTGCTTATATCTCCCTGACACACCTCCAGAAATCATTATATGGCTAGCTCTATTGGATGTTCAAGTACTGCACAATTTAGGTGCATGAACAAAATGAGAATGGTTGGTCTCTTGCAATGAAACTATAATTTTGAGAGTGAGATGTGAAAATCCTTTGGCAAAGAGAATAAGCCAAGTGTGTGAGCTAGACCAGAATTTTGCTGCATCCAATATTTCTGGAAATAAATGGATTGATCATGGGCTGGGTCTTAGATATTGTTTTATTATACAGCAAGTTTCATTGGAAAGGCATTTTTGTGTTGGGATTTAATGCCAGGACTAAAAGTTATACATGCTCAGTCAAATATTTAAAGTTGACATATTTCTTACTGTACTCATATTTGTTATCTGAGTCATTCACTAAGATAATATAAGAACGTCTTTGGTTCCATATGTCTGAACTATGCTAGAATTTTGCATCTTTAAGAACACTACAAATATATAGCAGCTGCCCAAACTTAATTATAGTGGTGTTTCTTAAACCCAGTGAGAAATTCTATACAGCCTTGTTTGCCAGGGTTAAAATGTAGATATATACTCTGAAACTTTTCATATACAATCTAAACTCGGAGAGATTTTTGTATATATGTGAGTGTTAAATTTCTTTAAAATGACTACTTACAATTTTAGATTACAGAGCCCTAAAAGTTAAAATTCTTTTTTTAACTACTCCAATTTATGGATGGGTGGGGAGAGATTTTACATTGACATGAAATAATACATCTTGATAGTCTTGCATTTAATAATTTTTCATTAATATTTATTAACTTGATTTTTATTCCTCATTACAATAAAATGAAAATGTAGAAAATTTTGCCTAGCAGTGATTTTAATCATTAGAGAAATTTGAAACAAGAAATCATATATTTAAAATTTTATCTTAAGGGCTGGCTGAGCGGCACGTTGGTTAAGAGTTGGCTTGGGACACCAACTCTGAGCAGCAGGGCCCTGGTTCAGATCCCATATGAGGGCCAGTGATGCTGCTCCCTCTACAGCTAAGACGGTGAACAACAGCTCGACCTGGAGATGGACTGCTGTGAGTTGCCGGTGACGGCATAGGCTGCAGTGGGGCTGCAGTGGGGCTGGCTGGCAAGGGGCGGGCGTTTTCATGAGCTGCCGTGAGCTACTGTGAGCGGCTGTCCAATGGCCGGCAAGCGACTGACTCACCCAAGAAGAGCACAATGATAGCACCAAAATGGGCCAGTGAAGGAATGTCCTCCACAACTAGACTGAAGAACCAAAGGACAGCAACTTCTCTGTTCCCCTTCACTGATTCCCCAATCTGTTCCCCTCCTCCTATTCCCCAATAAAATCTTTGTTGTAGTTGTTGTTGTTGTTGTTTTAGCTGAGCCATCCTGCCACCTGTTCCCAACAAAATCTTTAAAAAAAAAAATGTATCTTTTTTTTTTTTATATATATATATTTTTTTAAGATTTTATTGGGGAATTGGAGGAGGGGAACAGCGTTGGGGAATCGGGGAAGGGGAACAGACAAGTTGCTGTCTTTTTGTTCTTCAGTTTAGTTGCGGAGGATGTTGCTTCACTGTTGGTATCGTCATTGCGCTCTTCCCGGATGAGGCAGATTGGTCGCCGGCCTCTGGATGTCGCTCACTGCGGCTATTGGCAGCTCACGCTTGGCTGCCAGCCGCTCACGCTGGCTGAGGGCCACTCACTGTAGCCTATGGCAGCCCACTGCAGCAGGGGCTGCAGCCCACACCATCACCGGGGCTCGCACAGCCCAGCTCCAGGTGGAGCTGTTGTTAGCTGTAGAGGGCAGTGTCACTGGCCCTCATGTGGGATCCGAACCGGGGCCGCTGGCATCCCAAAACCAGCGCCCAACCAATGCGCCACTCGGCCGGCCCCAAAAAAATGTATCTTAAAATTACAGATTTGTTGGCCAGCTGAGTGGCACGTTGGTTTTGAGCTGCCTTGGGACGCCAGCTCTGAGCAGCAGGGCCCTGGTTTGGATCCCACATATGACGGCCAGTGACACTGCCCTCTACAGCTAAGATGGTGTGTTGGGGTCCGACAGCATCCTAGTTTCTGACAAGGCCACATTGAAATAAAGATCCACCCTCTGCACTGGATGTCTGGGATGCTGCCTTATGGTTGGTCATGTAATATCTCCTGTCTCTATGAACCCATGTGCCTTTCCTCCACATCAGATCCTATAGGAGATAGTACTTTCACGGCATTTATGGCAAGTTCCTGGGGTACCCTGATGATAGCTGGCTGTGTAAGTCAATGACAGGGCAAGATTTCCTAAAGATAAGGAAACTCCCTAAAACAGGCTACAGTCCGAGCGGACCCCAGGACTGAGAAATAGGGGACTCAAGCCCCTTGGAAACTGAGACTCAGGCCTTTGGTCACATGGAAAAATCCTGTCTGTGAGAAACAGACAGTGTCTGTGAGAAATTGGTGATATACAACCTTGAGCTTACTTGCCTATGCAGCTATGAAAGGTTTCCTTGGAGACCAGGAGACCAAGGTCTTTCGGCCATGAGAGTTCTGATAAGAGGCAACTTACTGACCATGAGTTATTTTAATTAACAGCCTTGTTTTAACTCTTTGCTTTGTACGTTGCTGTAGCAACAGATACTGAAGCTTTGACTGAGAAACAGATGTTCCCCTCTATTACAATAATATACAGCTCTTTGTAGGATAGGAAAAGTTTGAGACTCCTTTTGCTACTAAGTATTATAATCACATAGAAATAGTTTTTTTGCCCTAAAACTCAGCCACTGCTAAACTCTTGGCAATAGTTCAAGTATATGCCTTGTAAGGTAGTCATGGTAACCACTCTTTAGATGATAAGTAAAATCCTTGAACAGGCCACAGTGTACCCTGGAAAGATACAATTACAAAAAAGTAAAAGTTCTGAGTAAGAGAAAATATCATGATCATGTGAAACATAACTTGTAATTGAGTTAATAGTCAGAAACCCCTATAAAAGGGGCCAGGCTTTAACAATAAAGGTGTGACACTCCTGTGAACCTCTTTCTGGTGTCTCCATCTTTCTTTCTCCTCGCCGACACCGTCCCACCCAAGGGAACCCCTGGTCCTCGCGGGGGCCGGCCCCCCGCAATGGGAACAACAGCTCCACCTGGTTGCCTCTATAGCTAAGATGGCGACGGTGTGGGCTGCAGCCTCTACTGCAGTGGGCTGCCATAGGATACAGTGAGTTGCCGGCAGCCGGCATGAGCTGCGAAGAGCCACCATGAGCGGCCATCCAGAGGCCGGCAAGAGATCTGCCTCATCTGGGAAGAGTGCAATGATGATACCAACATGGGCCACTGAAGCAACGTCCTCCACAACTAGACTGAAGGGAAAAAAAAAGGACAGCAACTTGTCTGTTCCACTTCCTGAATTCACCAATAAAATCTTTTAAAAAATTTACAGATTTGTATATACAATGTTTTTTAGGGATGATAAAGCACAGTATGTTGGTATGAGAGTATGCCTCATGGTGAAAGCATCAGTCAGTCATCACAACACAAAACATTTCCCAAAGAAACACAATGAGCAAGTAGATCATTGGTTCTGACTTTGTAAGTTGGGATTTTTTTCATAAACAAATTCTGAGATTTGTTTTTCTTTCTCAATAACCTCTTATAACAATGATATTAAAGTTGGCTTTCCAATTCCTAACATGATGGAGAATTGCACAGTTTGCTGGTCCTTCTCCTAAGCCCAACCCTGGAAATGATCCAGAAGTGTACACATGTTGAGGAGAGGGAGGCTGTGAAATCACAGAATCCAAAATGAAAATTGGGAGGAATGACTTGGGACAGAGGAAACAGTTGGATTCCATTGTCAAGGGTGGAGGGTAGGTTGGTGGTGTTGAGTCTAGAGCCATTCATCGCAGTGAAAGGAATGGCTGAAGGTAGCTTTCCAGTTACACTTTTCAGTCTCATCAACATTATTTTGGGAAGATCTTTCTTGATCCTGGTACCATTGCAGGATAGGAAACAATAGGAACAGCCCCAGTCAGAGGATGCAGGGTAACATTTGGGTAGCACTGAAGTTCAGCTGTCATGAGGAGCAGATAACCACAGCCACTGGCAATAGGCTAAGTGGTTACTCTAAGGATTACCATACACATACTTTGCACACTCTACTTTGAATCAGTATTTTACCACTTTAAGTGAAATGTAGAAACGGTACCACTACATAGGTCCCTTTACCCTCCTCATTTTATACTGTACTTGTCTTACACATTTCATTTACATACATTGAAAATCTTATCAGTCACTGTTATAGTTTTTGTTTTCAAACTTCATAATATTTTGAAGATCCTAACAGACGAATCATTTATTATATTTACCCAGATATTTAACATTTCTTTTCTCTTCCTCTATTCCTATTATTTCAAGTTTTCCTCTTGTATCATTTTCCACCTGAAGAATTTCTTTTAACATTTCTTTTGGAGTAGGTATTCTGGTGATGAATTCTCTCAGTTTTCATTCACCTGAGAATACCTTTATATTATCTTCAATCCAGAAGGATATTTTCTTTTTCTTTTCTTTTCTTTTTTAAAAAAGATTTTATTGGGGAATTGAGGAAGGGGAACAGTTTGGGGGAATTGGGGATGGGGAACAGCCAAGTTGTTGTCCTTCAGTCTTAGTTGTGGAGGGTGCAGCTAGCTCAGCTCCAAGTCCAGTGGCCATCCGGCCGCCTGTCAGCAGCTCACAGGTGCTCAGCTCAAGGTGTCATGTTCAATCTTAGTTGCTGGCAGGTTAGCCCACGATCCCATGCAGGAGTTGAACAGACAACCTTGTTTTTAGGAGCACGTGCTCTCACCAGTTGAGCCATCCTGCCACCTGTTGGCAACTCATCAGCAGCTCAGCTCAGGCGCAGCCCACTGGCCCCATGTGGGAATCGAACTGGTGATGCTGTTGCTCAGAGCTTGCACTCTTAACCAACTGAGCCACTCGGCCAGCCCAGAAGGATATTTTCATTGTATGCAAAATTCTGCATTAACAGTCTATCTCTATGGACATATTTAAAATGCTATGGTACGCCTTTCTTGCATCCATGGTTTACAATGGGAAATCTGTCATTGTACTACTATGTGCAATGTGAGGTGTTTTTCTGGCTGCTTTCAACATTTGTCTTCATAGTTAATTTTATATAGTGCTATTATGATAGGTATGCATGTAAATGTCTTTGAGTTTATCCAGGGAGGCATTTGAGTATCTTGAATGTGTAAGTTCATGTCCTTTGCTAAATTTGCAAAGTTCTCATCCATTATTTCTTCAAGCATTCTTTCTGTACCACAAGCTTTTTGTCTGCTCTTGGATTCTGATGAAACAAATGTTAGACTTTTTGAGACTGTTTAAAGATCACTGACTTTCAGTTTAGGCTGGGGAGGCTGGTGTGGGCCTGGGGTCCCTCATTCGTTCGTGAGGAACCTTTGTGGCTGAGATATCTCTCCCAATTTTCATCCACCACACAGAGGTTCACGTCTCTGCCCCCTTACTAGTTTGGACATGGCTTTCCCTTTATATCCTTAGTTATAAAACTACTGTTCAGCTGGACTTCAGATGGTTATCCAGGTTTATTGTATTATAATTTAGTTGTCATTTTGATGTGTTCATGAGATGAGGTAAGGACAGTGTTTATCTACTCTGCCATCTTGGATCTCTGGTGTGTGGCCTGCATTTAGTTCTTTAAACGTTCTTCTTCTTTGCTGAAACTTTTTATGTTCCCATTTGTTTCAAGAGTAATTGACTTTCTCAGACAAACAAATATTGAGGGTATTTGTCACCAGAAGCTTATATTGCAAGAAATTATAAAAGAAGTTCTTCAGAGAAAAGGAAAATTATTTATGTCAGAAACTCAGATTTATATAAAGAAAGGAAGAATGTTAAAGAAGAAATTAATGAATGTAAAATAAAATCTTTTATTTTTGTTATTCTTTTAAAATGATTTTTATTTTTCAATTACAGTCAACATACAATATTATATTAGTTCAGGAGTACAACATATGCATGAGACACTAATATATAATTTATGAAGTGATCACCCTGATAAATCTAGTATGCAGTTAATTACATACATAGTTGTTATAATGTTATTGACTATATTCCTTATGCTATACTTTACCTCCCCATGACTATTTTGTAACTGCCAATTTGTACTTTTTTTCTGAGGGCAGTGTCACTGGCCCTCACATGTGGGACCTGAACCGGGGCCACTGGCCTCCCAAGCCAGTGCTCAAACAACGCGCCACTCTGCCAGCCCCAATTTGTACTTCTTGATCCCTTCACTTTTTCCACCCATCCTCCGAACACCCCTCCTATATGGAAACCATCACTTTGTTCTCTGTATCTATGAGTTTGTTTCTGTTTTTTTTCTTTCATTTATTTTGTTCTTTAGATTCCACATATATGCGAAACCACATTGCATCTGTCGTTCTCTGTCTGATATACTCCATTCAGCACAGTACCCTCCAGGTTCATTCATGATACTGATATGGCAAGAACCCATTCCTTTCCATGGCCAAGAATGCTGAGTGCTACCTTCTCTTTATTCATTCATCCATTGACAGACACCGAGGCTGCTTCCACATCTTGGCCATTTTAAACAATGTTGCAAAGAAAATGTGGATGCACACACCCCCTTGAAGTAGCATTTTGGATTTCTTCAGATAAATACCCTGAAGTGGAATTACTGGATCATTCTTTGTCTCTTCTTTGCATTTGTTTTAAAGTTTATTTTTTGTGATACAAGTATGTCTATCCCAGCTTTTTGTTTGTTTATTTGTTTCCATTTTCATGTAATAGCTTTTCCCCATCCCTTTATTTTAAGTCTGTGTGTGTGGTTTTTTTTATTTTTTATTTTATTTATTTATTTATTTTTTTAAAGATTTTATTGGGGAATTGGGGGAGGGGAACAGAGAAGTCGCTGTCCCTCCGTTCCTCAGTCCAGCCACGGAGGACGCCTTCCCACCGGCCCACGTTGGCATCATCACCGCGCTCCTCCCGGATGAGGGAGACCAGTCGTCGGCCTCTGGATGTCGCTCACCGAGGCCATTGGCCACTCACTGTAGCCCATGGCAGCCCACCGTAGTAGGGGCTGCAGCCCACACCGTCGCCGGCGCTCGCACAGCCCAGCTCCAGGTGGAGCTGCTGCCAGCTGCAGAGGGCAGCGCCACCGGCCCTCACATGTGGGATCTGAACCAGGGCCGCTGGCATCCCCAAACGAGCTCCCAACCAATGAGCCACTCGGCCGGCCCCTGTGTGGTTTTTTTTTAAAGATTTTATTGGGGAATTGGGGGAGGGGAACAGAGAAGTTGCTGTCCTTTTGTTCTTCAGTCTAGTTGTGGAGGACATTGCTTCACTGGCCCATGTTGGTATCATCATTGTGCTCTTCCCGGGTGAGGCAGTTCGGTCGCTGGCCTCTGGACAGCCCTTCACAGTGGCTCTTGGCAGCTCACACCAGCTGCCAGCCGCTCATGCTGGCTGCCGGCCACTCACTGTGGCCTATGGCAGCCCACTGCAGCAGGGGCTGCAGCTATGACACCCCGGGGACTAACAGCAGCCCAGCTCCAGGTGGAGCTGTTGTTCACCATCTTAGCTGCAGAGGGCAGTGTCACTGACCCTCATATGTGGAATCCAAACCGGGGCCACTGGCATCCCAAGACAGCTCTTAACCAATGCGTCACTTGGCAGGCCCTGTGTGTGTGTTTTTATCTGAAGTCTCTTGTAGGCAGCATGTCTAAGGTTCATGCTTTATTATCCATTCAGCCACCCTATGTCTTTTGATTGGAGCATTTAATCCATTTACATTGAAAGTAACTGTTGTTAGATATGTAGTTATTGCCATTTTATTATTCATTTTTTTATGTTTTAAAACATTTTTATTTATTTATTTTGTCTTAAAGGAGTCCCTCTAAGATTTCTTGAAATTCTGGTTTGGTATTGATGAACTCCTTCAGGTTTTTCTTGTCTGGGAAGCTCTTTATTTGTCCTTCGATTCTAAATGTTAACTTTTTTGGGTTTTAGCAATCTTGGTTGTATGTCGTTCCTTTTCAACACATTAAATATTTCATGCCCATCCTTCTGGCCTGCAAAGCTTCTGTTGAGAAATCAGCTGATAGTCTTATGGAAGCTCCCTTGTAGGTAACTAATTGCTTTTCTCTTGCTGCTTTTAAGGTTCTCTATTTGTCTTTAACCTTTGGTATTTTCATATGATGTGTGTTGGTGTGGACCTCTTTGGGTTCATTTTGTTTGGGATTCTCTGTGCTTCCTCAGCTTGTGTATTTACTTCCTTACTAGGTTAGGAAAGTTTTCCATCATTATTTCTTCAAATAGGTTTTCAATTCTTTGCTCTCTCTCTTTTCCTTCTGTTACCCATGTAATGCAAATTTTGGTAAGCTTGATTTTGTTCCTAGGTCCCTTAAACTATCCTCAGTTTTTTGGATTCTTTATGTGTGTGTGTGTGTGTGTGTGTGTGTGTGTGTGTGTGATGTTCTGATTGGGTATTCTCTGCTACCTTATTTTGTAAATCCCTGATTCAATCCTCTGTTTCATCTAATCTACTGTTTATGCCCTATAATGCATTCTTTATTTCAGTTATTGTATTCTTTATTTCTTACTGGTCCTTTTTGTGTTCTCCATCTTCATTTTTTTGTTTCCTACCTCTTTGTTGAAGTCCTCCCTGAGAGAGTTAGAGGGTGGGGTGAAATATGGGAACATTAAGAAATCTCTTCTATAATTTTATGATTCTGAGTCTCCTTAAGCAAAGCAAAGAAAAATCAAAGGCTGATTTGGAGACCTATTAGTGGTCCATGGAATAACCTTGAAGCTTTGTAGATTGAAGAATGGGGGGCCAGATTGTATTTCTAAACAAACTATGGAAAGCATAATAAAAATATAAAATAATGAATTTTAAGTAAAATATCCCCAATCTTAGTCACAAGGCATAAAGTAGCATGACTCTTAAAGGAGCCAATATGGACAAAGGAAATGGTATAAAAGTAAATTGCGAAATATCCAAAGAATTATGGTGGTTATCTAGGTTTTTCTAGGTTAACATTTCCTCCCAAGAATGAGGTCTTCTTTGTGTTGTAAATACTTAATTTCACTTTTATTTTATGGTTGCCTGCTTCTGGGTTCTAAAGACATATGATCAAATTGAAATCCTGCCCAGGGAAGAGGGCAGCGTAGCTAAATGCTGTGATAACCTTGTCTTATAACCGCATCAAAATTACAGCTAAGCAGTTATAGAGTTGTTTCCAGAAGTTCTAGAATGGAAGCTTTTAAATTACTTTTATTCACCTCTTCCCCCCAGCACTATAGTGGTCTCAACTGGCTAGCAGTGTTGTTATTGCCAGAGTAGTGTATGGCTGGAGCTGCTGGCAGAATGGGAGACATTTTTTTTTTGGTGACAAAATTACACCATGCTCCTGATCACCAAGCACTTATGTACTCTGTGGCTTGGTGGGCTTATAAATGGTACTGAAAGAGTGACCAGATTTCAATCATTCCACTACAGGACATGGGGTTAACTTGGTTATGCTCATGCCTACTCACTAGCCTACTTACAAAAGATGGGCATGTAGTGATAGGTTCTTTAGTTAACTTCCATTTATTGAGCAATTACTACTTGCCAGACACTGTGTTAAGTACTTTGCATAAATTATCTTATTTGATCCTCACAGCAATTGTATAACAGGTACAATAATTATTTTATTTATAGATGTCAGAATTGAGGCTAAGAGAGTTAAAATAATTTTTTGAAAGTGATATAGCTGGAAAAAAGCAAATCTAGGATTTGAGCTCAGGTCAGTTTGATTGTGAAGTCACCTTTCTCTATCTTTACACATGAAGTCTTTCCAGGTGTTTATTAACATGTATAGGGAGGGCAATCTAGTTTAAGGGAGTATAAATAGAGAAGTGAGGCCCAATTAGTAGAGAATGCAGGTATAAAACCAGTAATCATTAAATGTTGGAGTTCCTCAAGCCTCAGTCTTAGGTCACATTTGTAGCAACTTTATCTTGCCTCTGGGGTCTAGCTCCTGTCTATAATACCCATGATTCTTAAATTGTATCTGTAATACAGACTTCTTGTCAATGTTCCAGACTCAAATGCCCAATTGCTTATCTACTAGCCATCTCTGCTTGTACATTGTCAAATCCTGCCTATCCTTCAGATCACAGCTTAGTCATCACTTCCTAAGGGACACCTTCTCTGGCACGTTTCTGCCCTTCCTTCATCACTGACCTAGGTCAGACTCCTTTGTTATATATTTTCATGTATTTTATTCCTTTCCTTCAAAGCACACATGTAGGTTTTGTGATTGTTTAATGTCTCTTCCTCCCACTAGGCAGTAGGTTCCTTGCGGACAGTGATTTGGCCTGTTTTGCTCATCATTGGATCCCCAGTGTCTAGCATAATGCCACACATATAGTAGGTACTTAGTTAACACTAATTTAATAGAGAGGGGGACAATGGATAGATGTACATAAGCAGAAAATATTCAGAAAAATAAGCATAGATTTGTCAATCCACTATCATTCCCTTCTTTCTTTCTTCCTTAACTCTTCCTCCCATCTCTCTAGTAGGAGATAAATTATATCAATGGGAGGCATTTGGGAAGATGCTCTGCAATAAGCACAATAGTTTTGAATTTTGACATTGGACCATGATAACTTTGCTAATCATGAGGTGGAAAGTCATAGTGTTTCTTAGAGACTTTGGTATGTGATTTACAGTGTCTTTGTCATGAGAATGAGAAGCTATGGCTGTAAGTGGGATTGAAATAATAAAAATAATAGTGGGCTGGCTGAGTGGCTCAGTTGGTTAAGAGTTCACTATAGAGTGTGAACTGAGCTCTGAGCAACAGCAGTTCGATGCCCAGCCTGAGCTGAGCTGCCGCTGGGCTGCCAACAGGTGGCAGGATGGCTCAGCTAAAAAGAAAAATAATAATAGTAATGATAATGATGATGATGGCCATGATTGTGTTAAGTATACAATATTATAATAATATATATGGTGATTTTGATTTACAGAAGAAAGTAAAGCTCATAGAAATTAAGTGACTTGCCATATCGTCATATAGCTATAATCAGTGGTGTGCTGGAGCCAGCTTGTAGTAGCTTGCAAGAGGTTAAAATTTCAAGAATCTAGTAAGATGGTTGATGTTTTTCTGAAGCTTGAAATTGGCATGGTGGGTGTATTTGCACCACAGAAATTAGCAAATTCTATAAACCAGGACTCCTACTCCCTACAACACTGGCTATACCTATCTAATTTTTTTTGTATGTTTTTTCTTTTTCTTTTTTATTTATTTTTTTAAATTAGCTTCAGGTGTACAACACAGTGTAATAGTTATACTTTTTACCCCTCAAAGTGACAACCCCCTCCCCCATTTAGCCACCCCACTCCTCCCCCCATATCATATATATCTATTACACTTCCTCTGACTCCCTTCCACATTATAATCCACATCCCATGACTATGTATATGTTCAATTACAGTTGGTATACAATATTATACAACCTCAGCTTCAGGTGTACAGTGCAGTGATCAAGCCTCTAGAGGCTCCATCCATGAAATGGTCTCCCTAACAAGACATATGACCATCTGACACCCCACAAAATATTTACAACATTATTAATTATATTCTCCAAACTGTTTTTCATATCCCTGTGGCAATATTGTAGTTGCCTATTTTTGCTGTCTAATCCCTTCCCCTTCTCCCTTATCCCCACCCCCCTCCCAACTAGCAACCCTGTTTTTCCTCTATATCTATGAGACAGTTTCTGTTTACTTGGCTCATTCATACAGTTTTTCAGATTCCACATATGAGTGAGATCATATGGTATTTGTCTTTCTTTGACTGACTTATTTCACTTAACATAATAGTCTCTAGGTCCATCCATATCATTGCAAATTATACCTATCTAATTTAAGCATTATTACTTATTATTAACAAATTAACCACTATGTTTTATTTTCTCCTCATTTGCTTTATTTATTTATTTTTTTTTTAGATTTGTATTGGGGAATTGGGGAGGGGAACAGTGTTGGGGAATTGGGGAAAGGGAACATTGTGTTTTTCTAGGACCCATCAGCTCCAAGTCAAGTTGTTGTCCTTCAATCTTAGTTGTGAAGAGCGCAAGCTCAGTTCAAAGTCCAGTTGCCACTTTCAATCTAGCTGCCTGGGTGGGGGTGGATGGGACATAGTCCACCATCCCATGTGGGTGTCGAACCGGGAACCTTTATGCTAAGAGCATGGGTTCTGACCAGCTCAGTGGGAGCTCATCTCGAGCACAGCTTGCTGGACAATGTGAGAATTGAAGTGGTGACCCTGTTGCTCAGAGCTCGTGGTCTTAACCAACTGAGCCACTCAGCCGACCTCATTTGCTCTATTTTTATCTTCTTGAAGATTTTCTGACCCAAGTTATCTATAAAAAAGATCACTAAATGGCAAGGAGACTGAGATCACTACTTGATGACACTTTTGTTTTGACTATCCCTTCTCATTTTCAGGAGCAACTATTTTTTTTTTTACCTTGCACAGATTTGTCATAAATGAAATGAACAAATATTGGGTGAGGGTAGCTATGTCTCATAAAATATTTGTCTATGATCTAAGTTTGGGGATGAGTGATGAACAGAAACATGTGTGTGTATGTGTGTGTGCACACATGTGCATGTGTGTGTGTGTGCCTGCAATATGTATATTGCTGGGTAGTATTTGATAAATATCCCCATTCAAGAAATTTAGTTTTTCTCCTTCTCCTCTCTTTTCCTTACATCTGGTCTTTCTGCTGCTCTTTTTTTGTTCCTTCACTTAAGGAATGTTATTGCTAGGGTCATATGAAAGACCTAAACAAATGGCACTAATGCTGATACCATTTGTTTCATCCACGTGAATTCTGTTCTAGCCATCTTTATGGTCAAATCAGCTTATGTTGCTGTAGCACAAATCTATGATTCTTAATTAAAAAGCATGTGTCAATAAAATATTTAAAAGTGGGAATATTGGTATTTTCCACTGATTCAAAGGGAATTCCACATGAAACAACTCACCAAACCATAGAGCTTAATTTGTTGTAGTGCAATTACTAAATTCAATAAAAATCCACTTCATTGAAAGCCATTTCCTTTATTCTGCTGAAACATATGGAATAATTTGGATCAGTTCATTCACATCTGAAAGAGGTTAAGTTTAATATGTGGGAAGAAGCTTTATCTATGTATAATCCATATAATACAGAGATCCCTCAACAATATTTTTATTATTCATGAAAGTAGTAGCAGAAAGAAGCTAACATTTATTTAGTACTTCTATGTGCCACACACTATGCTCAGTGTTTTTATTTAATTCTCAGAACAACTCAATGAAGGAAGTGTTTATCTCTCATTTTAGAAATAAATAAACTGAGTCTCAGAGTTCAAGAAACTTGCCCTGAAACAAATTGGAGATGTGATTTGAACCTGGGCATCCTGCCTCTATAATCCTGCTTCTTCACTACCATATTCTCTTGCCTCATGTTTCCATTTTTCTTTTCTTTTTAAGGCTTAAGCCTTTCATTTGTATCATTTCATTTATTCCTATCTTTTCCATTGAGACATTTTGTCATTCCCATTTCATACCTAGGGAAAGTTTGCCAAAAGTTTATTAAATTAATGGCCTCCACAGTTAATTGGTAACATGCCTGACCTTCTGCTGCTGCCTTCTAAAAGCCCAATTTTGAACTCCCTTAAGAATTGACTAGGGCTGGCTGAGTGGCACGGTGGTTAAGCGCTAGCTTGGGAAGCCAGCGGCCCCAGTTCAGGTCCCACATATGAGGGCCAGTGACACTACCCTCAAAAAAAAAAGAATTGACTAGATTGGTTATGACCATAATGTCTCAAGATGCATCTATAAATGTTTCTTAAGCGGGGTAGTTTTGTTACCTTCTAGTTATGTCATATCTGTTGTCATTTTCCATATTGTACAGAGCACCACAATCTCTTACACAATGTTACTTTCTGAATACAAGCATTCTTATCTAAAAATTGTTATCAGAAATCTTGTTTCCATTTAGTGTCAATTTCAGGAAAACATGCTATTACCTAGTTGTACTCAAAGAAAAGTGTTTCATCATTTATTCTTTTGAGAATTCACATAGCTGCATCTACATTTTAAATTGCTTTGCTCTTTCTCATAGAATGGTCCTATAGACTTCTGGAGGTCCCAGGTCTTTTTCTCCTGCATAATTGATATTTTTCAGTAAAATTATTTGAAAGAATTATCTTCTTGTGCATTTGCTCTACTGAAATCTCCTTAATCATTTTTCTTGTCCACTCCCTTGTCTTGGCAATGTACAGAGGTATAACGTAAATGTCTGTATGAAATAGCTTTACTTTGTCTGTGTGTTTTTCTGTGAATGAACTGTTCACTGATGATTAGTCAATCTGGATGTTGATATCGTGCTGTTTGCTATATCCGACGCAATAAATTTTAGACTACTAAAAACCAGTTGAAAAATGCCTTTCTTACATCCAAAAATATTTTTCTGAAGTATATGCTTTTTCAATTAGTATGTCACCTTTTGGTTTTAAAGATTTTATTGGGCAATTGGGGGAGGGTAACAGCGCTGGGGAATCAGGGAAGGGGAACAGACAAATTTCTGTCCTTTTGTTCTTCAGTCTAGTTGTGGAGGACATTGCTTCACTGGTCCATCTTGGTATCATCATTGTCATTGCGCTCTTCTTGGATGAAGCAGATCATTTGCCAGCCTCTGGATGGCCGCTCACAGCGGCTCTTGGCAGCTCATGCCAGCTGCTAGCTGCTCATGCTGGCTGCCGGCCACTCACTGTAGCTATGGCAGCCCACTGCAGGAGGGACTGCAGCTATGCCGTCCCTGGGGAATTACAGCAGCCCAGCTCCAGGTGGAGATGTTGTTCATCATCTTAGCTGTAGAGGGCAGTGTCACTGGCCCTCATATGTGAGATCTGAACTGGGGCTGCTGGCGTCCCAAGCCAGCACTTAACCAACGCGCCACTAAGCTGGCCCAGTATGTCACCTTTTGAAAGAAGAAGGAACTATGCTGTCTCAACTTCAGATTGGCTCCCATCTACATTGTACAGTCTCATATCTTCTCTGAAACTTGGTGTATTTTTCATAGACTAAAATAATGGCAAAATAATATTACGTGCCAAGAGGAGCAAAATCTAATGCTAAGACAATATGAGAATTATGTTCTCTTCTTTTCACAAATGTTAATCTTTAAAAATTAAATTTTTGGGGAGCCGGCTGAGTGGCGCATTGGTTAAGAGTTGGTTTTGGGATGCCAGCAGCCCCGGTTCGGATCCCACATATGAGGGCCAGTGACACTGCCCTCCACAGCTAACAACAGCTCCACCTGGAGCTGGGCTGCGTGAGCCCTGGCAATAGTGTAGGCTGCAGCCCCTGCTGCAGTGGGCTGCCATAGGCTACAGTGAGTGGCCGGCAGCCAGCGTGAGTGGCCAGCAGCCAGCGTGAGCTGCGAGTAGCCGCAGTGAGCGACCATCCAGAGGCCGGTGACCGATCTGCCTCATCCAGGAGGAGTGCAATGACGATGCCAACATGGGCCAGTGAAGCAACATCCTCCACAACTAGACTGAAGAACAAAAAGACAGCAACTTGTCTGTTCCCCTTCCCCATTCCCCAACGATGTTCCCCTCCCCCAATTCCCCAGTGGAAATCTTAAAATAATAATAATAATAATAATAATAATAATAATAATAATTTTTATTTTTCCATTACAGTTGGCTTTCATTATTATTTGTGTTAGTTTCAGGTGAACAGCATAGTGGTTAGACATTTACATAATATAATTTATGAAGCGATCCCCCTGATAAGTCTAGTACCCTCATGACACCATACATAGTTACTACAATAATAATGATGATACTCCCTATGCTGTACTTTATGTCCTCATGACTATTTTGTAACTATAAATTTTTACTTTTAATCCCTTCACTTTTTCAGCCAGCCCCTCATAACCCCTTCCATATGACAACCATCAATTTGTTCTCTGTATCTATGAATCTGGTTCTTTTTTTTTTTTTCAGCTGAGCCATCCTGCCACCTGTTGGCAGCTCAGCTGCAGCTCAGTGGCAGCTCAGCTTCAGCTCAGCTCAGGCTAGGAATTGAACCAGCGACCCGGATGCTCAGACTCTTCACCAACTGAACCACTTGGCCAGCCCCCTCGTTTGGTTCTATTTTGATTGTTCATTTATTTTGTTCTTTAGTTTCCATATATAACTGAGGTCATACGGTATTTTTCTTTATCTGATTTATTTCACTTCGCTTAATAACCTCTAGGTTCATCCATGTTGTCTCAAATGCTAAGATTTCATTCTTTTTTATGGAAGAATAATATTCCATTGTATATAGATGTACCACCTCTTCTTTATCCACTCATCCATTGATGGGCACTTAGGTTGCTTCCATATCTTGGCCATTGTAAATAATGCTGCAATAAACATAAAGGTGCATATATCTTTTTGAATTAATGTTTTGGTTTTCTTCAGATAAATATCTAGAATTGGAATTGCTGGGTCATCAAGGAGTTCTATTTTTAAACTTTTAAGGAAGCTCTGTACTATTTTCCATAGTGGGTGCACCCATTTGCAATCCTACCAACAGTACATGAGGGTTCCCTTTTCTCCACAACCTCCCCATCAGTTGTTGTTTGTTGATTTATTAATGCATCTGACTGGTGCAAGATGCTCTCTCATTGTGGTTTTTATTTAATTTCTCTGATTATTAGTGACACTGATCATCTTTTCATACGTCTATTGGCCATTTGTATGTCCTCTTTGGAGAAATGTCTATTCAGGTCCTCTGTCAATTTTTTTTAATTAAAGTTTATTGGGGTGACAATTGTTAGCAAAGTTACATAGGTTTCAGGTGTACAATTCTGTAATACATCATCTATATATCACATTGTGTGTTTACCACCCAGAGTCAGTTCTTTTTCCATCACTATATATTTGACCCCCTTTACACTCATCTACCACCTCCCTCCCCCCTTACCCTCTGGTAACCACTAAACTATTGTCTGTGTCTATGAGTTTTGTTTCTTCATTTGTTTTTCTTGTTCTTTGGTTGTTTTCAGTTTTATATACCACATGTCAGTGAAAGCATATGGTTCTCTACTTTTCTGTCTGACTTATTTTGCTTAGCATTATAATCTCAAAGTCCATCCACGTTGTGGCAAATGGCAGACTTTCATCATTTCTTATAGCAGAATAGTATTCCATTGTGTATCTTTACCATAACTTCTTTATCCAATCATCTACTGAAGACAACTATTAGAACTGATCAATTAATTCAGTAAATTATTAGAAATCAAAATTAATATTCAGAAATTGGCTGCCTTTTTATATACAAATAATGAACTGCCAGATAGATAAATTAAGTAAACAATCCCATTTACAATTGTATCAAAAAATAAAATACCCAGGAATAAATTTAACCAATGAGTTAAAATACCTGTATTCAGAAAATTATAAGACATTGAAGAAAGAAATTGAAGAAGGTACAAATAAATAGCAGCATATACCATGCTCATGGATATGATGAATTAACATAATTAAAATGTCCATACTGGGCCGGCCAAGTGACGTGTTGGTTAGGAGTTGCTGGGGACACCATCTCTGAGCAGCAGGGCCCTGGTTCGGATCCTACATGAGGGCCAGTGAGGCTGTGCCCTCTACAGCTAAGATGGTAAGCAACAGCTTGACCAAGAGCTGGGCTGCTGTGAGTCTCCAGCGATGGCGTCGTAGGCTGCAGTGGGGCTGGCCGGCAGCTGGCGTGCACTTTCGTGAGCTGCTGTGAGCTGCCGTGAGCGGCCGTCCAATGGCAGGGGAGTGACTGCCTCACCCAGGAAGAGCACAATGATAATACCAACATGGGCCAGTGAAGCAAAGTCCTCCACAACTAGACTGAAGAACAAAAAAGGACAGCAACTTGTCTGTTCCCCTCCCCCAATTCCCCAATAAAATATTTTTTTAAAAAAACTCCATACTACCCAAAGCAATTTATAGATTCAATGTAATATCTATCTAAATACCAATGGCATTTTTCACAACACTAGAACAAATAATTTTAAAATTAACATGAAAGAACAAAAGACCCCAAATAGCCACAGCAATCTTGAGAAAGAAGAAAAAAGTTGAAAATATTAATACTACCTGATATCAAACTACAAGTCTATAGTAATCAAAACAGCATGGTACTGGCATAAAAAACAGATGCACAGATCAGTAGAACAGAATGGAGAACCCGGAAATAAATCCACACCTACATGATCATTTAATCTATGACAAAGGAGTAAAAAATATACAATGGGGTAAAGACAGTTTGTTTAATAAATGGTGTCAGGAAAACTGTACAGGTACATGTAAAAATATTAAACTAAATCGCCTTTTTACACCATATACAACAATAAACTCAAAACAGATGAAAGATCTAAATGTAAAACCACAAACCATAAAACTCCTAGAAGAAAATGTAGGCTGTAAGCTCTGACACTGCTCTTAATAATGTGTTTTGTTTTGTTTTTTTTGATATACGTCTTTGGGCAAGGGAATCAGAAGAAAAAATAAACAAATGGGACTACATCAAACTAAAAAGCTTCTGCACAGCAAAGGAAGCCATCAACAAAACAAAAAGACAACCTACTGAATGGGAGAAGATATTTGCCAATGCTACATCTAATAAGGGGTTAATATCAAAAATTTATAAACAAGTCATGCAACTTAACTCTAGAAAATACCCCACAATTTGTTAATTTATCCACTCATTTATTAATTCGTCAGATATTTAGTCACTGTTTATCATGTGCAAGGGTTTGTGTAGGCTCCAAGGGAGGTGCAAAAATACACAAGACAAAAAAAATACAAACAAAGCGGCCCCGGTTCGGTCTCACATATGAGGGCCAGTGACACTGCCCTTTACAGCTAACAGCTCCACCTGGAGCTGGGCTGTGCGAGCCCCGGCGACGGTGTAGGCTGCAGTTCCTGCTGCAGTGGGCTGCCATAGGCTACAGTGAGTGGCCGGCAGCCAGCGTGAGTGGCCGGCAGCCAGCATGAGCTGCCAATAGCCGCGGTGAGTGACCATCCAGAGGCCGGTGACCGATCTGCCTCTTCCAGGAAGAACGCAATGAGGATACCAACATGGGCCAGTGAAGCAATGTCCTCCGCAACTAGACTGAAGAACAAAAAGACAGCAACTTGTCTGTTCCCCTTCCCTGATTCCCCAACGCTGTTCCCTTCCCTCCCAATTCCCCAATAAAATCTTAAAAAAAAAATAGACTCGAATGTACTGAAACACATTAGTGGAATCTATATTATGACTCAATTTATATTCTTGGGCTTATCAAATCATAATTGTCAAACTTACGGCAGGAGTCTTTTCCTTATTCTATTCCTTATGCCATCTACACATGAGAAATAAAATAATTGTCTGAAACAAAATTTTCTGGCACTTTAATAGCACAGCATAATTAAACCATACAGGGCCCGTAACTGTCTCTTTATATTTCCTATATTGTGGGTATTTGTTGTAGATACCAATATGTATTTATGTATTCTATGTTGTCCACATATCATGCTAGAAATTATACTGAATGATATATTTTGGATTATATTTGTCCATTTTCTCTCCATGCTCTAGATCCCAAAGTTTGATCAATTAATCATCTCATCATTGAAGTCTTCAGTGCCATTATCATAGTATTATCATCAGCTGCTGCTGTACTTACAGCCATTCCTGACAAGCTCAGCTCCTTTCTCCTTGATAGATCCTGTGGTTTCATTCAGTGCTCTCTTTCCCATACACTTAGGAAAAGTGACCCCTTTCTCAGCTCCAAGGGTTGACTCATGACAGGTCCTAATCTATCATGCTCATTGTACCCCCTATGGCTGCCTCCTATCAATCCATCTAAGTATTTGCCTGAGGCTGATACATCATCACACTCAGTGAATCTCATTTCAAAGGCACCATATTGTGACACTTTAGACAAGAAACATCACTGCGCTCTCAAGGAGTTTATTACTTCATTGGTACATGAAACGTGTACATGAAAAAATTATAAAATATAAATCAGTAATAATTCTAACTACCAAATAAGCTTTACAGACAATGAGGTCCATAAAAATGAAAAGGAGGGAGAGACTACTAATTTCTACCTTGGAGGCCTCCTGTGAAAATGTGTTGTTGATGATGGAAATAATTGTTTAATCTGTATTGATAAAATGAATTTATAGACTCCAAATTGCTGTGAGCAAGGAATTATAGTTATGGAATAAATAGGCTCTGAATCATTGAAGAGAATGGAAACCATATCGAAACTACCTATCAGCAAAACCAAAAAGTGTCCATGGATGCACATTAAAACATTTTTTTTTTTGTAGAAAAAGTGACCTGGCTATAAACACATAGCTGTTTCCTCTGTGATGTAAAGAAACAATATTTTTATAATTTAATCTTCCATTTAAAGAAAATGCATACTCATTAAAGAAAATTAGAAAAGGCAAGTTGGGAGAAAAAACATTTTTCATAGTCCCAATCTTAGCATTTTGATACCTATTTTAGTGTATTGTGTCCTTATGTGTGTTTCTTTATGTTTCTTCTGAACGTGCTTAGTAGGATCAACGTAGTTTTTTAACCCACCTTGTTTTGGTAAGCTAACTCTCCAGTACTGTTTTGTAAGAAACAAGTCTCATTACCTTATCCCTTGGATCTTTTCTTAGCATCTGGCCCTCTCCTAAATATCCAAGAAAGACAGTGCAGTGGAGATGAGAACAAGGCCACCTAATGAGATTTTAAAAGAATGCAATATGACATCTGGTTGCCAGAGAGAGTTTTAGCATACAAAAATATCCTGAAGGAAATGAACGTTTGAGTTAGGTACTTTAAAATACAAAGTGATGAAAATACCAATAATAGTAATTTAGTATCTGACCAACCTAAATGAATTTCTTGTTGTGTACATTAGGTTGGTTGTCTACACCAAGAAAGTGATTTTCCCTTGACTTAAACACACACACAAACACACACCCTCACACAAATGTACTTAGTCATCCCTCTCTCAAGGGGAGCTTGCTCTCTAAGCAGGAGAAGGGTATGATAAGTATGGGAAACATTTGTCAGGTAATTAAAACTGCCTGTGGGAGGGACTTCACAGCTAACTGGCTTTTAAGTTTTTCTTTTTAAATTGAAAAAAACGAAACACCTGTGAAAGCAAACTAACTAAAAATAGGCTCAAAACAGTGTTAAATGAGCATTCAAAAGACTTAAAAGTCAGGAAGTTTTCAAACATAGTGTGAACTTCGCTGTTTTCTTCTGTGACTTTTAGCTGTTAACGAAATAATTTGAAAATTGCCATGTAGACCAGGTAGGCCAAAGTGGTTGCATAAGCTGAAAATTCAGTTTCTTTGAAATAGACCCACTTGATGAACATAATTATGAAGCTGAAATGCTGCTCCTGCAGATCCATGTGTGAAAAATCAAAGACTGTACATAACCACACACGATGCTTATGTTTTATTTACAAAAAATTCATTCAGGGTTTTTCGTTCCCTTTTCCCTTAGCATTTCATCCACAGAAGAGTAATTAGTTCTGATCAGTCTTACATAAACATTTTGTTTAGCAACTTTGGGTTTCAAATTCCAAAAGAAGAATATTAAGAGCCAGCATGTTCTAGGTTTTGTGTTAGTAGGCCCTTGTGGTATGTCCTTCTTACACGTTTCAAACAAGCAATTGTCAGATAAAATATATAATTTAGTTTGGAAAGACAGTCACTCTGTTATCACAAAGTTTAGGAATTTGACTTGATTTTAAAATGCTAGGGATTTCAGTAACACCTGGAAATAAAATACCTTAAGATTTTAGGAATACACAGATAGAATAATAATCCTTCACTCTATAAGTATTTTATGATTTAAGACAACCGGATAATTTAAAAAGTTACCTGAGCTATGCTTCTCTGCACAAGTAAAGAGTTCTTAGTACAGGAAAAAGGCAGTCATGTTCCCTTTAATCTCTTAATCATGCAAGGAAAAGAAGAAAAACAATTTGAGATAGTGTTCTTTTTCATAATGTATGTTTTGTATGTGGCCACTTTCTGCAAGAACATTCATTCTTGGGATGTTGTGTGAATGCTGTCTTCTCCCCACTTATCTGTGTTACTTCTCTGCCTGAAGTGTGACAGGTATAACACTGAGCACTATAAGGGTTTCTTTAAATAAATGTTCTGGCTTTTTCCTTTACAAACACATCATTAAATAACATTAAAATGCTGACCGTGTCTGCAGGCTTCGAAGATTAAAGATCTTTCTAAGACCCTGTGAAATATAGGGAATCAATTAGAGATGGGGGGAGAAATGGATGAAGTTAGAAAAATCCTTAAATATAATGTCTTGAGCTAATGAAAAGTGCTTTGGTTATATTATGAATCAAATAGTGGTGTTCCAACTTTATAGTGTAAATCTTGAATAGTGTCTGGCCCATATCATCACCCAGTGGACCGTACAACAACCGGATCATTGCTCAATCACCTGAGAGTGGCAACTCTAGCTTTTGAGGTAACAGACTTGGGTTGGAAGCAAGATTGTACCATAAACTGGCTGGGTGATTTGGGACAAGTCACTTGATCTCTCTCAACCTTTCTTTTCTTATCTATAAAATAAAGATAGTCACATTTACTTCACAAAGTTGTTTTTTAAATGAAATGTGATAGCAAAGATCTAGTACAGTGCCTGTCACATAGCAGGTGTACCATAAGTGTTTGTTCCCTTTATGTTAGCATAATTTTTTTTGAGGGCAGTGTCACTGGTCCTCATATGTGGGACTGAACTGGGGCCGCTGGCTTCCCAAGCCAGCGCTTAACCATCGCGCCACTCGGCCGGCCGTTAGCATAAATTTTAAAGTTCTCAATATAATAATCAGAATACTAATAAAAGTACAATAAAATGAAGAACATACAAATAAATGGAAGCATATACAGTGTTCATGGACAGGAAGAATTAACATCATTAAAATGTCCATACTGGGCCAGCTGAGTGGCGCATTGGTTAAGAGCTGGCTTGGGACCCCAGCGGTCCCAGTTCGGATCCCACATATGAGGGCCAGTGACACTGCCCTCTACAGCTAACAACAGCTCCACCTGGAGCTGGGCTGTGCGAACCCCGGCGATGGTGTAAGCTGTAGCCTCTGCTGCAGTGGGCTGCCATGGGCTACAGTGAGTGGCCGGCAGCCAGCGTGAGCGGCCGGCAGCGAGCTTGAACTGCCAATAGCCACAGTGAGCGACCATTCAGAGGCCAGCAACTGATCTGCCTCATCCGGGAAGAGCGCAATGACGATACCAACATGAGCCAGTGAAGCAACGTCCTCCGCAACTAGACTGAAGAACAAAAAGACAGCTACTTGTTGGTTCCCCTCCCCCAACTCCCCAATAGAATCTTTAAAAAAAAAATGTCCATACTACCCAAAGCAACCTATAGAGAAAATGCAATCCTTATCAAAGTACTAATGGCATTTTTCACAGAAGTAGAACAAATGATTCTAAAATTTATATGGAACAACAAAAGACTCCAGATAGCCACAGCCATCTTGAGAAAGAAGAACAAAGTTGGAGGTATTACACTACCTGATATCAAACTGTATTTCAGGGCTATAGTAATCATATCAGTATGGTGCTGGCATAAAAACAGATACACAGACCAATGGAACAGAATAGAGAGCCCAGAAATAAACCAACACCTATGTGGCCAATTAATCTATGACAAAGGAGGCAAGAATATACACTGAGGTAAAGACAATCTATTCAATAAATGGTGTTGGGAAAACTGGACAGATACACAAAAATGAAACTAGAGCATCATTTTATACCATATAAAAGAAAAAACTCAAAATAGATTAAAGATCTACATGTAAGACCCCAAACCATAAAACTCCTAGAAGAAATCATAGGCAGTAAACTCTCTGACGTTGCTCTTAGTAATATTTTTTCTGGTATATGTCTTTGGGCAAGGAAAACAAAAGAAAAAATAAACAAATGGTAATACATCAAACAAAACATTTGCACAGCAACGGAAACCATCAACATAACAAAAAGACAACCTACCAATTGTGAGAAGACATTCGCCAATGATACATCTGATAAGAGGTTAGTTTCCAAAATTTATAAAAAACTCATACAACTTAACACCAAAAAAAATCAAATAATCCAATTTAAAAATGGGCAGAACACCTGAATAGACCTTTCCCCAAAGATAACATGCAGATGACCAATAAACAAATGAAAAGATGCTCAAGGTCACTAATCATCAGAGAAATGCAAATTAAAACCACAATGAGATATCACTTCCTAACTATCAGAGTGGTTATCATCAATAAATCAATAAACAACAAGTGTTGGTGAAGATGTAGAGAAAAGGGAACCCTCATTCACTGTTGGTGGGATTGCAAATTTGTGTAGCCACTATGGAAAATAGTATGGAGTTTCCATAAAAAGTTAAAAATAAAGCTGCCTTATGACCTAGCAATTTCACTTCTGGGTATTTACCTGAGGAAACTCAAAACACTGATTTGAAAACAGGTAGCTCCAACTTTATTTTTCTTTCTGAACATTGTTGTGGCTATTTGGGGTCTTTTGTGGCTACATATAAATTTTAGGATTATTCGTTCTACTTCTGCACCACTGTGCTCATTGCAGCATTATTTACAATAGCCAAGATATGGAAGCAACCTAAGTGCCCATCAATGGAAAACTGAATAAAGGAGAGATGGTACATATATACAATGGAATATTACTCTGCCATACAAAGAATGAAATCTTACCATTTGTGACAACATGGATGGACCTAGAAGGTATTATGCTAAGTGAAATAAGCCAGACTGAGACAGACAAATACCATATGATTTCACTTATATGTGGAATCTAAAGAACAAAATAAACAAACAAACAAACAAAACAGAAAACACTCAGATGCAGAGAACATTTTGACAGTTGCCAGATGGAAGGGGCAGTTGGGTGGTTGGGTGAAAAAGGTGAAGGGATTAAGAAGTACAAACTGGTAGTTACTAAGTAGTCATGGGGATGTAAAATAGAGTATAGGGAATATAGTCAATAATATTGTGATAACTATGTATGGTGCCAGGTAGATTCTGGACTTCCTAAGGGGATCACTTTGTAAATTATATAAATGCCTAACCACTATGCTGTTCACCTGAAAAAGTGTAAAATAATGTTGAATGTCGACTGTAATTGACAAAGAAGTAAACTATTGGTTTATCAGAAATATTATATGATCAAATTGCGAAAAGTTTTTAAACGTCACATTATTGATGCTCAGTATACCATGAATAGCAAAATTTAATCTATATCTGGATATATATAATCTCATATTATAAAAGACTTACCTCTTCATAATTCATTTGGAGAAAAACTTGGGTCATTTTTACTTGGAGCATGTAAGTGAAACTTTTAGTGTTATAATATTTCCACTGGGACTTTGTAACATTTTTTTGGTGAAAAAAAATTATTATAAACTTATTGTAATGAAATTTTGCTTCAGAGTCCCTTGTATTAGAATAATTCCAATTCATGGGTTGGTTTTATATAATGATATTGGGTGTGATTTGTTGTAAGGCTATAATGAGAACTAAACTTAAATTGCCACCAACATGAGTTTTTCTAGAGGGAGGGAGTAAAGAGTAAGTTTTTTTTTAAGGTCAGGTGTATTGACATATGATTTATATACAGTAAAATTCACCTTTTTGTGTATAATTTTATGAGTTTTTTTTGTTTTTTTTTTGAGGGCAGTGTCACCGGCCGTCATATGTGGGACCAGAACCAGGGCCACTGGCTTCCCAAGCCAGCGCTTAACCACCGCGCCACTCGGCAAGCAATTTTATGAGTTTTGACAAATGCCTAATTACCATCCAAATCAAGATACAAAGTATTTTTATCACACCCCGAGTTTCCCCATATCCCTATGTAGTCAGCTACTTCCTCTCCACTTACTTCCTCTCCACTAACCTCTGCCAACCACTGATCGGTTTTCTACCCGATAGTTTCACCTTTTATAAAATGACATTCAAATGTAATCTTAAAATATGTGGCCATTTGAGTCTAGTTCTTTCCTTTAACATAATGCATCAAGTGAGATTCATTTATATTATTTCCCTTTTTATCACTGAGTAATATTCCCTTTTATAGATACAGTACCACAGTTTGTTTAACCATTCATTACTTGAAGGACCATCAGTGAGGGTTTTTTTCAGTTACAGTTGACATTCAATATTATTTTATATTTGTTTCAGGTGTACAGCATGGTGCCATCAATGAGTTTTTAATTAAGTAGGTAATTTTTTGATGACTAAAGAGAAGTATTATTGTATTTAATCTTTTCTGTAAGAGCAGGTATTAAAAGAATTAAAGACTAATATTTGAAAGTTTTACAATAATTAACTGGATAGTCTCTCTTCTAAGGATTAAATTCAAGAGACTCTTGTTTAAGGAAAATGGGATATCTGAAAAACATTTCAGAATGAAGTGTGTATTTTCAATTAGGCTTTCCCTGGATATGTCTTGGCATTTAAGAATCTATTCTTTCTTTAGTATATTTCCGAACAACTGTGTCACGTGGTTTGGAACCTTCATAAGGCACAGACATTATTACTTCAGTTAGTGGAAATTAAGAAGTATGAAGGCAGAAGCAGAAGAGAAGCCTACCAGACACACAAAGCCATTCCGTTTCCTTGACAACTTCTAGAGTTCTATACCTGGCCACAATCTACTGAACTTCCGAAGCTAATGCCTAAATCTGAAACTATTCTTCCTTGTTCCCTTTACTTTATTATCTGGAAACACATTTTGATGAAATCAATTCTTCGTATGAAATTATTAAGTTCTGCAGAATAAATGAACAAACAAAACAGAAATAGACTCAGGTATACGAGAAAAAAACTGAGGGTTGCTAGGTGGTGGGGATGGGGGAGAAGGTAAAGGGATGAGAAAGTACAAATTAGTAATCACAATATAATCACGGAGATATGAAATACAGTTTGGAGAATATAATCAATAATTATTAGGGAGATGACTTCATGGACTGTGTAGATGCCTGACCACTGCTCTGCATACCTGAAGCTGAAGCTGAATAATATTGAATGTCAAATATGAATACACACACACACATATGTATATATAATCACAGGATGTGGAGTACAGCATAAAGAATAGAGTCAACAGTATTGTAACAGCTATGTATGATACCAGGGCAGTAGTAGATTGGGGAGGTATCACTTTGCAAGGGGGGTAAATGTGTAACTATTACATTGTTTTGTAACTATGAAACTAACTTTTAAAAAAAAGTTCTGCAAATACAAGTCATGGATTGATCAGGCATTAGTTTTAAAAAACTACGTTTTGATAAATATATATATATATGCAATCCAGAGTTTATTTAACTGCTAAAGTATCTGCAGCCTTCTTTTTCAGGGGGTTTAGAACAGTTCCTGAAGATGATCAATTGTATTTTTTTATGGATTTGGTCTAGGGCACTGAACATCTATTCTTTCAAATAAGTCTTTTGACATGCTTATTGAAGTAGGGTCCAATGTAGCTTAAAAGCCTCAAAAGTGGAAGCACAATTTCATTTTCTGTGGGGGGTACTGTTCTCCTTTCCCTACACAGTCCTAAATAAGTAGCTAATTGTTAAAAGGAACAGACTAAAGTGGTTAAAAAAAGGTCTCAGTCTGCAAAACACTTCAAAACCAATTTTGAATTCCCTTCCTTCAAGGTGTGAAAAGTATGTCTGACAGCAACAGAATGTAGACTTTGAACTTTTTCTTTAAAACGTACTGAGGAAAAGTACAACGACTGGAAAACTGAATAATCATACAGGGCACGCATCACTCAAGATAGTGGATCAGTCTGGAGAGAGATTATACTTTTGTGTTTCCATTTCTTTCTAGGATAAGTATTTTTGGTCCTTTCCCAGTTTAATTACTCCCCAGGGCTCAACTTATGGTTTGGCTTTTTCTGGGATTGGCCACCTTTCATTAGTCCATGTACTTTCAGGCCAGCTTACCCAATTTAAAACTCTTGGTCCCAGAGCTCAGACATTAAATTATCAGATAGCTTATTTTCCTTTGTTTGTACTTTTCTGCATTAAAATTTAAAAAAAGGAAAAGCAAAACAATCCAGATAATTTTTTATTTCTGTGTCTTGATGCTCTTCTTTCTGTAAAAGAATCCAGGCTGCAGCTGACTCCAGAAATTGAACAAAGATCATGTAAGAGACTAGGGAACTGGGGAACGAGGGCTTCTCATCCTTTTAGAGGAAACACAGTAACCAAGAGAATTAGAAACCACATGTTTACTGCACAATTTAAACAAGATGTTTCCAGGCAGCCCCTCCCCCACGTTCTTTAATTGGTTTTCATTTTGTCACTTTTTGCTGTACCTGAACTAAGTCTCTCAATTGTTGATAATAAAATTGTGTTAAGATGTAATTTTGAAGATGCTCACATAAAGACATGCAGAAGCTGTATTCTGGAATTCCTTTTCTCATAGCCCTACAGTCAGTTTACTGAACGTGTAGTATAATTCTCAATGTTGCTTTCCAATATTTCAGAATTTTAAATTACAGGCTACACAGCAAAGTGCTTCTCCTATTTGTATTGTTTAATGATCACTCTGTGTATTTGACAAATGGGGAAAATTACTATAACATGGCAACTACTTGTAAACATGAGAAGACTTCTGAGAATTTAGCTGCTTTCCAATAAGAAATATGAAATTTAAGTAAGAAAGAAGGATATTTTGAGGTCAATTTAATGCACTAAGACTTTCCTACTCCTGTAGGACAAGTTCTGCTTTATCATCTACAAAATGAGGATGACGCCTACTTCATAGGAATGTGGTGAGGATGAATTAATGATGTCTGCCAAGCGTCTTTTCCATTTTGAGGATAAAATTGTCTGTTGATTTTTATTATTATATAGTGTGCTTTTCTCGTCGTTTGAAAGGTTATGGAAACTCAGTGCCATAGGAATGTGTTGACTGGAGTGCGGAGGAGAAAATACTGTTCATGAGCACCTGAAAAACTGGAGGAGACAAAGTGTGTCAGTAGATACCCATAATAACAATCACCACCATAACATACGCTGCATCTCAACCTAAATATAACACAACTCTGACACATGTAGTATATTTACTTCCTTTTGGGGCTTTATGGTTCCTATGCTTTCGAGACCACTTCTGCTATAGGGGCTGTTTTCATTCTTGTGGGCACAGACACACATTTTGTTCTTTTCACCAAGGGGTGTTCTGGTTCCAGTGAATGAATTCACTCTTAAAAGAAAAACTCACAAGAGACTAAATGTAAATCAGAAAGTTGGTTAATTAGTTTACTATGAGAGTGGCCCTAGGCTGATAAATGGTACCAGTTGTGTGATAGGCACCCCACTTGGTAATGTAATCTACTACTCAGAAGCTTCTTGAGCAGTGAATCACAGCAAAGGCAAAGGAAATTCGTATTTCTAGGATGTTTCCATCAGGCTCCAGGATCCTAAAGACTCATTATTCCTCACTCTTGGTACATTTTTGGCCAAACAACTAAAATTCTACCTAGAACAGTTCACTCTCTCCTGATTATGCTGTTGATACAGTGATAAATTCTTATTCTCTTACACTATAAATTTAATTTTTCTGGATTACATGTTGACTCTACACTTTTAATTTCCATGTTTCTAACTCTTTTGTGCCTTGATAAACATATAATTCCAAGAAATCATTTCATGTTGAGTGTATTTCTTATTGTCTTAGGAGAAGCTTGTTATAGTAACCTAATTCTATCCCTGGACTCCCAGTTTGACTTTGCCTGATGTAGACTCACAGAGCGTTAAAGTAGAACAAAATCTTAGAGAACATTTAATCCAACCCCTCATTTTGTAAATGTGGAAACTACAGCCCTGAAAACAAAGGGACTTTTGCCTAAGGTCAAAAAGTGAACGTTTGGGCCGGCCTAGTGGCTCAGTTGGTTAACAGTGCCAGCTCTGAGCAACAGGGTCGCCAGTTCGGTTCCCACATGGGTTAGTGAGCTGCGCCAGACCTGAACTGCCACTGAGCTGGTGAGAGTGTGTACTCTTAGCAGCAAGGTTGCCGGTTTGACTCCTGCGTGGGATGGTGGGCTGTGCCCACCCACAACTAAGTTTGAACATGGCACCTTGAGCTGAGCAGCCTTGAGCTGCTGGAGAGCTGCTGGTGGGCGGCCAGATGGCTCAGTGTGCAACTAGGTTGCCGGTTTGACTCCCTCATGGGATGGTGCACTACGCCCACCTGCAACTAAGATGAAAAACTGTGACTGGAATTGGAGCTGAGCTTGTGTCCTCCACAAATAAGACTGAAGGACAACAAATTGACTTGGAGCTGAGGGATCCTGGAAAAACACAATGTTCCCCTTCCCCAATTCCCCAACACTATTCCCCTCCCCAATTCCCCAATAAAAGGTCTCAAAAAGGAAAAAAAGTCAATGTTTGGCAGAATTGGGCCTGTAACTGACTATTAGCTTAGTACTTCAAATCTAACATATGTTGTCTATTTTACATGCCATATTATTTCACCTTTTTTCCTAATTCCTGATGTTCAAGCCTACATCCAACTTAATTTTGCATCTACTGAAAGATTTGTCTAATGTAAATGTCATTTAAAAAACTATTTTTTCTCATCAGGAACTATGTTACATGACCCTGGCCTTTCCTGGGAACTTAAGTTAATCTCTCTTTTACCCAAATCTTCAAAAAAGATAGTTGCACACTATCACTTTTCATTGTTAAGATGGGCCTGTTACTAAGTCTGCTGTGGCTATGGTTACGGTTTGAAGTACAGGCTAGAGAATGAATATCACAGTCTAGTTAACCAGCCCACACACCCAGCTTTCTTCAACATTGGATACCTGTCCCTAAGAACAATAAAGGCCTTATTCTTTTCTTGTTCCTACTACCCAGATCATTATGTTAACGAGAGAATATACACTCCACAACTATTGGGTTGTAGGAAAAGTCATGACTCATTTTTGCAATGAAAAACATAGGAAAAATACGTCATGACTTTTTTGACAACCCAATACAACATTAAGTTCCACAAGGAGTTCACATCCTTGCTGTAGGTCATGGATATGGAGCTTATTCAGATCTTCTTCCCAAGGTAGTCATACCACTTTATATACCTGAGGCCCGAGTGGTAGGGATGGATGGATTCATCCCGGTGTAACTCTAAAGTGAGTAGATCCCATTACTGATCCCATCAGTGACTTAAAACTTCACTACTCAAATCACAAAGCCATCTCTAGGTCTGGGCCAGGACAAGGCAACCTTGTTTTGCATGCCTATTATTAGTTAGGGCTGCAAAGATCACTGTGATTCTGTGGGCCAGGCTTCTCTGGCATGGATGTAGAACTGTTGTCCTTTTTCCTTTTATGGTTATCTTTGTCTCTCTTGTTTTTTATGCTCATGAAATGGCGATGGCTTATGGAGATTCTTCGATTAATATACCTGTTAAAGGAAATTAAAGTTTGTCTATTTTTGTGGGTTTTTTTTTTTTTTGAGGGCAGTGTCACCGGCCCTCATATGTGGGACCCGAACCAGGGCCGCTGGCTTCCCAAACCAGCGCATAACCACTGTACCACTCGGCCGGCCCAAAGTTTGTCTATTTTTTGACAATAAAGCATCATATATATATATATATATATATATATATATATATATATATATATATATTTAAGAATAGGACTATGATACTTGATCCAGAATATCACTTCTAACTGGAGAGTGCCTTGTTCTTTCAAGTTGTGTACTGCCAATAGAAATGTTAGTTAGTAAAATGGTCACTAGAAAAGCCCTGGTTTACTTTTTCAAGGTTGTAGTTTTCCCTCATATTGATCATGGGCAGTGCAGGCCATACAGTAGAACTACCTTCAGTAATTCTTTTCTTTTTAAAAGATTTTATTGGAGGGCCGGTTGAGTGGCGCATTGGTTAAGTGCTGGTTTTGGGATGCCAGCGGCCCCGGTTCGGATCCCACATGAGGGCCAGTGACACTGCCCTCTACAGCTAACAACAGCTCCACCTGGAGCTGGGCTGTGCGAGCCCCGGTGATGGTGTGGGCTGCAGCCCCTGCTGCAGTGGGCTGCCATAGGCTACAGTGAGTGGCCCGCAGCCAGCGTGAGTGGCTGGCAGCCAAGCATGAGCTGCCAATACCCGCGGTGAGCGACATCCAGAGGCCAGCAACCGATCTGCCTCATCCGGGAAGAGCGCAATGACGATACCAACAGTGTAGCAACATCCTCCGCAACTAAACTGAAGAACAAAAAGACAGCAACTTGTCTGTTCCCCTTCCCCGATTCCCCAACGCTGTTCCCCTCCGCCAATTCCCCAATAAAATCTTTAAAAAAAAAAAAAGATTTTATTGGAGAATTGGGGGAGGGGAACAGCATTGGGGAACTGGGGAAGGGGAACAGACAAGTTGCTGTCCTTTTGTTCTTCAGTCTAGTTGTGGAGGACATTGCTTCACTGGCCCATGTTGGTATTATCATTGTGCTCCTTCCGGGTGAGGCAGATCGGTCCGCAGCCTCTGGACAGCCTCTCACGGCAGTCTGTGGCATCTCATGCTGGCTGCCAGCTGTTCATGCTGGCTGCAGGCCACTCACTGTAGCCTATCGCAGCCCACTGCAGCAGAGGCTGCAGCCCATCCCGTCGCCAGCGACTCAGAGCAGCCCAGCTCCAGGTGGAGCTGTTGTTCACCATCTTAGCTATAAATAATTCTTAATGAGTTCAATGGTTAAACATTCACTAAGAAGTGTGAGCTAAGCCAGTTGGACTGAAATTAATCCTAGATGCTTTAGCCCAGAGATGAGATTTGATAGCCCCTTAGTCTACAAACATCTCTTAATTGAAAAGGACCCCAAAGTGCTATTTTGAGTCTCCAGGGTTCCCCATCTCCATGCCATGACCACCTAACTAGCTACTAAAGCCCATACACTGGAAGAGACCCTTCATAATTCATTTTCACCCTTCACACTTTACACCCTGTTCATCAACATGTCCTGGCATTTTTACCTCCAAAATGTAGTAAACCTGTTTACTTTTTATTACCTTCACTGCTGCAACACTAGTCTAAGCTACCATCATCTCTTACCTGGACACCTCAATAAGCTAACTAACTGGTATTGTTTATACTGTTATCTCCCACCTATCTGTACTCTAATCTGCACCAGGAATGAACTTTTGAGAAAGCAAATAAGATCATATTGCCTACCTCATTCTACCACCATCTCTGCCCCAATATTCTTTTTTTTTTTAAAAAAAATATTTTATTGGGGAATTGGGGAAGGGGAACAGCCAAGTTGTTGTCTTTCAGTCTTAGTTGTGGACGGCGCAGCTAGCTCAGCTCCAAGTCCAGTCACCATTGGGCCTTCCATCAGCAGCTCATGGCCACTCAGCTCAAGGTGCCGTGTTTATTCTTAGCTGCAAGTGGACATAGCCACCCCTCCCATGCGGGAGTTGAACCAGAAACCTTGTTGTTAGGAGCACATGCTCTCACCACCTGAGCCATCCTGCCACCTGTTGGCAGCCACAGCTCAGTTCAGGCGCAACTCACTGGCCCATGTGGGAATCATACCGGTGACCCTGTTGCTCAGAGCTTGCACTCTTAACCAACTGAGCCACTCGGCCGCCCCCCAATATATATTTTCAATTACTTTCTAACACTCCTAGAATGAAGAATACCTCCATTACTGTGCCAGTCCCATTTGCTCCGAGTCTCACCCTTGCTCCCCATTTTCAAAAAATAGTGACCTCCTTTCAGTTCCTAGAACAAGCTAGACTCTTTCCCATAGTTGGGCATTTGTTCACTCTGTTCTCACTTCCTGGGTGGTCCTGTTGGGAGATCCTGGAAGGCTTCATAAAGTCAGCATCTGACCTGGAATTTGACAGATAGGTAAAATTACCCCTGAGAGAGATGATTCATTTTAAGATTGCAACATGTAAAGAATTTCCTGATTGATTGAGTGATGTGTTCAAGCCATTAATCTGAATCTGGAAGGACTATATGTTATTATCTACTCTGATTATTTACTTCAAGCTATCTCATCCTTTCAATAAATATTCTTTCTTAAATATTGAACTTCATTTGCTGCAGCAATACTTTGCTCTCACTGTTATATTTGAATATGTAGTCAGGCCCAAGTTATTAATTTAAATAATTGAGACTGATAGTTAACAATAATGGCAAATTCATTTCTTTTCAACAGCTTCATAATAGCATTCAGCCAATTAAACAAAGGACCTGATATAGTATAAAATATTCCCTAGAAGTGATTGCAAGCTAATTGTCAACTTGGGGAAATTATTCCTCTTAGTAAACTGGCATTCTCAGAGAAACATTTCTTCATTAGGGCTACCCAGGCTCTATTTAGTGGACTGCAATAATAATTCACAGAACGGCACCTTATTGGCTTCAGAAATTTAAAACAACTCCCAAAGTGCTTGGCACACTAATTTTGTTTTCATTACCTCATATACAAGCAGAAGAGTCCAAAGCCAAATGTTTGATTCGATTACACAAGTTTGGGGGCAACAGATTTGACATCCAGTCAGTTTTTCTTAGGTTAATGATAAAATTGGTTTGTGTTGCTTGAGGTCATACAATGAAGAGAAAATAGGTAAGGAGTGTTTGTGTGTGTGTGTGTGTGTGTGTGTGTGTGTGTGTGTTGAGGTTGAGGTGGTTGGAAGGTTGGGGGAACAGGCAGAAAGCCATCTTAGAGTTTCACACTTTCTGTAGATAATCCACTGTTGGAATAATTCTCATTTAGAATTGACTACATTAAGTTAAATTCTAATTTAATGAATTGCAGTTGCTCAATTGATAGAATAATAACATATGTATTCATAATCCCATTGGCTCACTGCCTGACAATCCTCCTTGCCAGGACCATCACAGAGAATCAGGAATTTACAAAAAGAGCCTGAGAAGCCCTGGGAGAGCGCACATATCCCTGCAAAGAACAGTCAGCCACTTCTGTCATAGGTTCTGGATAGATGAAGTTTCATTATACTTTTTAAATAAAGAATTCATTGACATTGATTAGATCACTCACTCATTTCTTCATTCCACAAATATATATGTATATTCAGCATCTGTTATGTACCAGGCAATCTGATGTCCTGAGGACACAGAGACAAATAAAATATGGCCTCGGGCCGGCTGAGTGGCGCGGTGGTTAAGCGCTGGCTTGGGAAGCCAGCAGCCCTGGTTCGGGTCCCACATATGAGGGCCAGTGACACTGCCCTCAAAAAAAAATGTGGCCTTTATTCTTAAGGGGCTCCTACTCCAGTGGAATGCAGGTACGTTAATAGATGGTAACAATACAGGGACAAAGGTGAGCTCTGGTTCTCTGGTGGGGCAGTGAGGGAGAGAACTGTGAGAATGCCTGTGAGGGAGCCAGAGAGGGCTCTGGACACATGGACAATGAGAATGTGAACTCTTTGCCTCGCCTGAACACTGTAGGGAAATTAAAGGAAAATGCTGATGGACAAGAACCAATGAGCTCAGATTAAGTGACAGGAAAAGTGAAAAATGGTGGCTAATTTTTGCATGATTTATTCATAAAGGAAAGTAGAAAAGAAACAGGAAAGTCTTGGGGGTTCTATCCAAACCGTTGCTGACAGAAAAGGAAATTGAGGATCAGGAAGCCTGAGTTAGAAAGTATGATGAAGCTCCTGAGAAGAGATGGAAGGCTGTGACCAGCCTAAGTGGTTCTACTGCCTGCCCAGCCTGGGGTGTCAGCAGAGGGGCTGCCCTGGTACCTTTCTGAAATGTGTTTCTCTTTAGTCCCAAATTACTTGGAAGCTTTTGGCTTGTTTGGACTCTTACAAAAAAATAAAAGGTGATCTCCATGACAAAATAGTGCATGTGTTTTTGAGAACACTACAGCAAGCCGTCAAGATGATTTAGCAGATTCAGAGGAGCCTGATAAATTCCTCATAGCAAGTATCAAGGGAGAGGTACCTTTGAGTTTCCAGCCTTATGTTACAGATGCTCTGAATGGTGAGCTTCCAAAGGAACTTTTGGAGTATCTAATACTTCTGAGAAAAGCATTCTGGTTCCCATTTTACAGCAACACAGAGGCAGCCTTAGCAACTAATGGATTTTACATCTGGAAGGGGAGGATAGAACAAAATATTTGGTCAATGACTAAAATATTTCCACATCATCTAGCCTTCGAAAGATCACCTATGAGACACTTCAGTTTTAGAACCATAGAAGTTAAATAAAGTAAGTAATTAATTCAAACTCTAACTACTTTGGGAATACTTTTCAATATTCTGCCTAGCATAGATTACACTGGGGAAAATGTGGAGTTGAATCAGGTGGCTCAGCCACACAGGCTTGCCACTGAATCTGCTTTTGGAGAGAAAGGGAATTAATTTAATTTTAGGAAGGCCTCCAAGGGCTCCAGAAAGAGTAGAGCAGAAGGGACCAACATTTTTTGTTCTTTTGTTGAAGGATTTTAATTTATTTCCTTTTCTGAGCATCCAAAGGGGCTCTGGAATGCCTTCTGAAGCCCTTTTTAAAATCACCCTTTTAATCTTACCTTTTGCTGCTTTCTTCTTCCAGGCCTCCAGGGAATGAAGACCACAAGCAACAGAATAAGCATGGAGCACAATGATTTGTATTGATATATATGGGTAGGGGAGTTAAGGAAGAAAACTGTATTGAAATGATTTATGTGCAATTTGCTAAGCACTGGGACTCAGGTGCTCAACCAACCCTAAGTCAATGTGGAACATGGCTCAGTGTGGCTGTCCTTTTTCAGGGTATTATTCACCTGACCTGTCAACAATTTTTGGCTAACAAGTAGAGGAGCCCAGGTGGATTAGTGCTGGGTACCAACCCAAACACCAGAAGGATGATTAGTGAGGATTACTTTTTAATATTAACAATGTCCCATTGGGGGCTCTTAAGCTCTCCGTTGTACCCAAAAATATTCACTCAACAAGCTACACCTTGTAGATGACTTTGAAACAGATTTACCAATCAGTAAATGTCAACTCTACAATTTATTTAGCCGTGATGTACTTGAGCTAGTTTTGTGTGACTAGTTTTTCCCAGGGCATTATCTAGTCACAGGTAATTAGACAACTGGCACAGTCCTGCTACATTTAGCCTTGTTCTGATCTTTAGTTTTCCTTTCCTTTGATCTTCTTTCTTCTTCTTGTGCTTGCTGACGGAATCTTATGGCCCTTTAACAATAATTGTGAAAGCTGGCTATGTGCCAGATTACATTCTAAATGCTTCAGATGCACAATATAATTCAATTCTCTAAAAACCCATGAATGTGATCCCATTTAGCAGATGAGGAAACTGAGGCTTGGCGAAGTTAAGTACTTTACTATATTAGTCATCTTTTGCTGAGGTTACAAACAATTAACCCCAGTATCTTGGGGCTTGAACCAGGGTTTGGCAAAAAAATTTCTGTAAAGGGTCATATAGTAAATATTTAAAGCTTTGTGGGACATCTGGTCTCTGTCACAAATGCTCAGCTCTGCCATTGCAGCACAAAAGTAGCCAGATAAATTGTATAAACAAGTAAACATGGCTGTGTTCCAGTAAAACTTTGTTGATGGACACAGAAATTTGAATTTCATGTAACTTTCACATGTCATAAACCACTATTAATGTGTTTATAACCATTTAAAAATGTAAAAAACATTCTTCATTTACAGGCTATACAAAAACAGATAGTGGGCCATATTTTGCCCATGGGCTCTAGTTTGTGGATCCTTGATATAAACACCTATTTTTCTCTCTTTCTTTTCTTTCTTTCTTTCTTTCTTTCTTTCTTTCTTTCTTTCTTTCTTTCTTTCTTTCTTTCTTTCTTTCTTTCTTTCTTTCCTTTCTTTCTTTCTCTCTCTCTCTCTCTCTCTCTCTCTCTCTCTTTCTTTCTTTTTCTTTTTCTTAAAATTTTTATTGGGTAACTGTGTTTTTTCCCCATACCCTTCAGCTCCAAGTCAAGTTGTCCTGCAATCTGGTTGTGGAGGGTGCAGCACAGCTCCAAGTCCAGTTGCCATTTTCAATGTAGTTGTGGGGGGCGCAGCTCACCATCCCATGTGTGAATTAAACTGGCAACCTTGTTGTTAAAGGCATGCGCTCTCACCAACTGGGCCACTGGCCGCCCAACACCTATTTATTTCGTATTCACATTATGTAAGGGCTACAGACCAACTATAGCACTACAGGGCTCTATCCAGCTTGGCTAGGCTTAACCCCACAATTCTTCTCATTCTGGAACCCAGGCTGAAAGAGCAGCCATAATGTGGGGCATGCTATTCTCACAGGCAGAAGCAAGAGGGGCAAAGCCAAAGCACACAAGCTCATTTAAAACTTGCTTGTGCTTATGTTGTGTCCACTCATATTCCATTTGCCAAAGCAGGTTACACGGCCAAGTCCAAAGTCAATGGGACAGGAAAGTATATTCTGCCTTTAGGGATGTCATGTTCAGGGAGGGAATGAAATCATTGTAAATTAGTAAATTAGTAATATAATTTACCATTTTATCTAAGATCGTATGATGAGACTTGAGGTTCAGGGTATCTTGTTCCAAAGTCTGTGCTCTTAACCATTATGTTCTGCTGTCTCTACCTCTGGAAGGACTTTTCTTCCCCCTGCCCCACAACACTCAATTGCTCATTCACTTGATTACATGTTCAACTACTGTCTGTTGCAGCTCTCTGATACAAGTACTCCTTTGCTTCTGAGTTGTTCCTACCATGGCCTCAGATTTTGCAATGCTGCATGGATTTCCTTGTATTTTCCCCCCTCCCTCAGACCATAACAGCAAGCTTCTATGTACCCCTCAGACCACAAAAGCACCCACTGCTTGGGCAAACTGGTCACTTCTCCCCTCTCACTCTCTGCATGAATGATTTGAAGGGCTGTGTTTCTACCTCAGGAAGCCTGCTTGTTACATTGGGAAAGGACTAGCTTCCTGGTAGAGGACATCAGGAATAAATCCCAATTGCTCCCCCAGCCTCTTGCCATCACTCCCCTTCCAGGAAACAATAGCTGACATTTGTATCAGGCTTTATAGTTTACAAAGCCCCTTCCCTTTCTTTATCACTGTACTTGATCCTTGTAAACATGCTAAGAAGCAGACATGATCATTACCATTTTACAGATAAAAAACTGAGTCTGATAGAAAACTCAAAGTTTCCTTAAAGATCAAAGAATTAGTTAAGTTAGTCAGTCAGTCGCTTAGTTAGTTGGTGGTGGAGCCAGGACTCAAACCCAGGGCTCTTTCCACTCATCCAGAAACACACCCTGCCTTTGATGTTTTCTAATTTCCTCCCTTTAAAGCATTCCTACTACTATGAGGCAGGATTAGAGTTTTTCCTCCCCTGGGATTTCAGGAACCTTAAAAGACTGTCAGAAGTGAGGTTTAACTCTTTACTGCTCACTGTGTGAGAATTACATCAGTCTTGACTCAAAGGTCATAGTCACTTGAAGGTGGAAAACCGTGACTGTTAGCAATGGAATCTTAGATCACCTGATTCCTCAGCTATTTCATCCTTCAGGACCTGGTTTAATGTCACCCCCTATATGATGCCCATTCCTATCTTCCCCACAGGAATGAGTTCTCTCTTTCCCGCAGATGCTAAGCTGCCTGTTCCTGTAAACTATCACCCTGTGTTGTAGTTGATTATTTGCTGTTGTTTCTCTCACTAGGCCCTGAGCTCCCTCTGAGCACAGACCATGTTTGCTTCACCTTTGTACTCCCTGCCCCAAGTCATCCCTCTGCCTTGCACTCATCTTATTGCTTGCTTATGTGCTCTACTGAACTCTGTGAGGACAGACACCCCACCTATCTTCCTTTCTGCTATACAATCATGCTCATACAAAGCATGGTGCGTGGCACATGGCAGATGCTCTATAAATGGCCAGTGAACGTTAGGACTTGGTTATCTTCCACTTAGATGCACCCATCTGAGATAGGGGTCTGTGAGAGCTGTCTCGTGTAGTTGTAATCAGACATAGTAAAACCCATCTTCTCCTGTCTCAGAAAGTAAACAACTCACCAAATTCAGTGGGCATTGGGAAGATGGCACCATCGTTATTTGGTTGGTAGTGTGTTTCTACTCTCACAGTCTGTAGTCCTTTGAGGCAAACAAGAGAACCAGTTAGTAAAAGCTGAGAGGAAGAAGAACAACATTCCAGTTCCTTTTGTTTCCTTACTCAGATTCCAATCATCTGAGCAATATACTATTAAAAACCTCAAAAATCTGAAACATAGCACTGAAAAGGTAAAAGAGGAAAAGCCCCTTTTATCAGCCTGTTTCTCCATGTTCTCACTCCACAAGCACTTGAGTTCTGAAGCAAAACGCAGCATGATATGAAAAAGTTTCAATCATTCTGATTTGCAACTTTCCTGGACAACGGAAAACTATTTGCTTGTCCATGAAAGTCCATTTTTTTTGGCCATCTGTACATGAACTCCAGTTAAAATTATTAGGAAACTCTTTCAGCCTGCTGCGAGTAATCTATTCAAGCTCATGTTTGTCATAAGTTGCCAGAAGCTTTGCATCTTCTAGTAGACCCTCAATGTAATTCAATATGTAACGAACAAAATCATGTTGCTTAGGCATGGTTAAAATTAGGAGAGAGCAACTTTTATCGAATATGGTCAGAAATGCATCTTGCAGATGGAAGCTATGACGAAATGCCGCTTTAAATAAGTAGCCCCTATATTGTGAAAAACACCCACATCCACTCCCTCAAACCTCAGTGTACTGTACTCCCTCTGTATTTTGTCATCAGGGGCAGACAGAGAAATTCTAGCCAACATGCATGATTTAGCAGATGTTTTGCAAAAGGTTCCATTCTTCTGGCCATCAGCACATGTGGAGCTGTCAGGAGCCCTGTAAAGATTTTACAAGCCTTATAAGTCATAGTTTATTGAGCCTGGAATGGAATTTAATATATCATCATGGTTCTGGAAGTTCCCTCCTTTTTGTCTGATATAGTCTATAGCTTTATTTGCCTTTAAACCAAAGATGTTGGATATAACAATGTACAGGCGAAGCTCCTCATTGGTGCCCCTGTGTCATCACCTTCTAGGTCTGGCTCCTTGTTTGCTTCACGATGGCAACACTCTCATTTTCTTCTTTAGGACTGTTGGTATCAGCACACCTAATCAGCATTTTAGCCAGCTTTTATTTCATTTTATTTTCCTTTGGAGGAAATCTTTCCCAAAGTTTCTTAATGATCCTAAAGTCTTATAAAATTATCTAGCAACCACATTTTACCAAAACTGTCATATGCTGTATGAAGTTCCAATCATGCCAAAAAGAGTTGGGATGTCCCAGATCTTATAGCACTTATTAAAACTAGGACTAAAAAGTGACATACAAAGCTTAATGCAAAAATTTAATATTCCAAGCAACTGGAATGTCTGGCCAGTGCAGCATATCTAAATGTCCGGCTTGTTTTGCCAAACCTGAAGAGTGTGTGAGCAGATTAATTCGCAGCCCTGGGAAGAACTTACAGCTGGCATTTGGTGAGCACATGCCTCTCAACAACTCTGAAACAGATATCTTTTTCTTAAGTCACCATTTTACAGATGAGGAACCTGAGGCTTAGAGAGATGAAGTGTGAAGCCTAAGATGACACAATGAGTCTTTGGCTGCCTAGGACTTGGGTTTCTTGGCTTTTTACTACACTATGACATTCTACTTGCGCTATGGGAAGGACCATAATGTCAGTTACGGTCTGGTATAAGCTGGGAATGACTGGGCTATTGGAACCAGATAGATGTGGTTTCAAATCCCCTTAGGCAGGGATATCTTTCCATGTCATTTCTTCTTATTCAGGGGTCGGCAAACTTTTGAGATGGAAGAGCCAATCCTGTCCCTTACAACAATTTAAAAATATTCAAGAGTCATAAAACAAATGAAATCACCATTATGTTAATCATATCTTTTAAAAATTTTATAAATGAAACTAGGATAGTTTTCTTTCATTTTCAATTTTATTTCAGAGCCACATGTACATACCCAAAGAGTTGCGTATGGCTCGCGAGCCGCAGTTTGCTGACCCCTGTTCTTATCAATATCTCTCTATTTCTTAAAGGTTTTCCTGACCTTCTTTTTCTCTCCTGTTTTCAACAAATGTGTTACTGTCCTTTGAATCCCAAAAGCATTTTGTTTGTAATTATTTTGATCACAAATTACCATACTTGAATGATAATAATTTGTTCATTGCTTGATTCTCTACACAGCTATTTTTGAGAGTATCTTACATGCAAGGCCATGTGCTCAATATTGTAGGGACACAAAGTCAAATATATTTGAATGATACCTACAAGGAACGTACCCTCTAGAACAGGAGATAAGGCATGTTAATAAGAATAATAAGTGGTGCTCCTTATTGAATACCTACTATGTGCCAGGTTCTATACTAGGCATTTTATGACATCTTTTCAGTGGATTCCTTCCAACAGATCTTGGAGATTGATATTGTAAATCCCATTTTCCGGGTGAGGAAACTGAGGTCAGGGAGTGTTAAATGACTTCTTCAAGATTACCCAGCTGCCTAAATGGAGGAGCTGGGATTTAAGGCAAAGTCTGATTGCCAAGCTCAGTGCTTGCTACTACATTACACTGCCTTTCTACAAAACACCAGGTAGAAAGTAAATAGAAGTGTCATAAGAGAGGTACAGCAAAAACGCTAAGAGATTTCAGAGGTGAGAAAAAGTTTCTGTACCGGTCTTTTTTGCACTGTTACTCTTCTCCATTGCCCACCCAAGTCCAGCCCCATATCCTTAGGGAGCTCACAACTCAGGGTTGTGAGCACATGGCAGGTGTTCAGATGATATGGATGGAATCGAATATAGTGACTGTTTTCAGGAATGGGGCATGGTTGAGATTTGCTGCACATCATGCAACACTCACTCTCCAACTGCAATCTTGTTGAACAGCTCTACTTTGGCTCCCCCATGTGTGGCATTAGGTAGGGATACCATCACACAGGCAGAGAGGATTTCAAACCCCCAACATTTTATTGTGGGCTTATCTATATTTTATTAGCTGCATTTCTATGATTTGGGAGAGGTGTCGGTATTGAACTTCTTTTGTTCATGGAAATTTTATGTATCAATAAAGGGGTACTTGGGTGGGCTTTTAAGGAAATCATTTATTTTCATATTCTTCTTCTAAGGTCAATACTGGATATCTGTAAAGATGTTGACTGTTGAAGGCAGTTATGAGGCAGTGCAGTGTAGAATGGGATAGAAGAGCATTATGGTTAAACACATAAGTGTCAGAATCAGGTTGATCTGGGTTTGAACTCCAGCTTTGCCACTTGTCAACTATGGGACCTTGTGGAAGTCACTTAATCTCCCTGACCCTCAGTTCCCTCACTTTTAAAATGGGAATAATTTTAGTTCTTGTGAAAATTGAATGAAATGATGCATGTAAAGTACACATACAAAACTCAATGACTATTAGTGATTACAATAACTGGACTATTTAACTGAGACAAAATTTGTACTTATATTTACCATCTTCTGATAGTATTCAACCAATGTTTATTGTCCATACACTATGTATTGGACAGAAGAATTCATTCCCATATTCTTTGTTGTAAAATATGTTTTTCAGGGACTGTAATGCATAGAAAACACAAATAATTGCCATAATGAAAATGGTGTGTCAAAGGATACACTCACAGTTTCTTTCTTTTTCTTCTTCATTTTTCTTAATAGATTGAGAGAAATGGCATGGTGATTTCTGGGAAGTCAAGATGTGTTGTAAGTATAAATTACCCAACCCCTTTTAAAATTACAATTTACAAGAGAAAGAATACACTATTAATAAGTAGGCTGAGAAAACAGAAGTAAATCAGGATTGTCCCAGACAAACCTGGATGAATGACATCTGACACAGAGGTTATGAGCTCAAGCTCTGCTTTCAGAAAGATTTGAGTTAATTGAGCATCTATTATGCTCTCCTTCCCTACTCTTTTTGTACCTCTTCCATGCTACCTATTCTGTTAAGTTGTTGGTATCATGTAGTACTTAAAAATGCGGGCTCTGGAGTCCAACTAGATCTGAAGTCCAATCTTGCTCCAGCACTTATTGGTTGTCTGACCTTGGACAAGTTATTTAACCTCTCTGAATCTCAGTTTCATCATCTGCAAAATGGGTATAATGATAGCATTTACATCACAGTGTTTTACAGATTGTGGTAAGTAAGTATGGAAGACTTTCCAAGTGAGAATGTGTGAGATAGTTCTGATTAGAATGCAGAGTGTGTCCTGGTAGAGGGAGTGAGTGAGAAAAAAGTTTGACTAGGTTGGGTGGGTCCAGGTAGTGCAAGTCTTTGAAAGTCAGGCACAAGCACTTAGCCTCAATGTGTTAATACTAGTAGTGCTAGCCTCTTCTTCAGATCTTTGATCAAATTTCACCTTGTCAGTGAGGCCTTTCCTAAGAATCACAGGGATGAACAAACAATACAAAATCCCTGCCCTCACAGAGATTTCAGTCTGAAGTTAGGGGAGAAGGAAAATGAACAAAAACCGGATACATATAATATTGAAGATTGTCATGAGTGTCAGGAAGGAAATGAACAGGATGCCAATTGGGCCTAATGGTAGTGAGGTGGGGGATAATCAGGGAAGTCCTTTCTGATGGGGTGACATTTGAGCTGAGATCTGAAGGTTGAGAAAGAGCCACATGAAGAGAAGAGGAGGAGCATTCCAGGAAGAGTAAAGAGCATATGCAAGGACACAGAAGCAGGAAGGACATCTTGAGATGAGGTCCTTTTGGCTGGGGAGTAGTGAGCAATGAAGACAAAAAGGAGGATGATATGACAGAAAGTGACAGGAGTGGGGGAAGGGACAGGCCCTTTAAATAGAATCAAGGAAGGTCTCTTTGAGGACTTGTATTAAGACCTGAGCAGAGACAAAGAATCAGCCATAAAAAGACAAGGGGAAATTTTCCAGACAGAAAGAATGTCCACCACAAAGGCTCCTAGGTACAGGATGCCTGGCCTGTTGGAGAGAAAGCAAGGAGACCATCATGGCTGGAGTAGAGTCAGAGGGCAGGGAGTGAGAGGAGACAAAGCTGGAGAGCTGGGAAGAAACCAGATTATACAGAGCATTGCAAGCCATGGTGAAGCTGTTGGATTTGACTTTAAGTGAGATGGGAAGTGTTGTGGGAAGTGGGAGGGTCCTTGAGCAAGGGAGTATTTAAGTCTCTGTTTTCTCAAGCTCTGCAGACGTCTTCATTGGTTTCAAGAGTACACTAACCTACTCGGAGCTATTGTTTACTGAGCATATCCTGTCTTGCAAATTAGACAGGATTCCCCTTAAATCAAGGACCAGGGCTCAGGCATTTAGGAATGAAGTACTCAGCACAGTGACAGAACCTCACTGTGTGTGTGTGTGTGTGTGTGTGTGTGTGTGTGTGTGTGTGTGTGTAGGAAAAGGGCAGTGTATCTTGATAATGTTGATAAAGTGATGAAACCCCAAGCTAGAAATGCAGGTGCATAATTCATATTTTAGGGGCTTGAAGAGTAATACAGAGAAAATTTATGGGACTCCTAATTAAGTTACTGTATTTGGGTTTTGGTGACTGGAGTGAATTCTACCAGGACAGACTCTTGGGGGCACCTCTATTTAAAGGATTAAAACAGCAGCGCCTTCCTCTTTGGTCTTTCTGGGCCTAACCTTAATTTTTAGGGACAGCTACTTCCAGATTAATTGATAACACTCTCCTGTCTTTCCACTGATAGTGATGTCTCAGAAACAAGTCTCTCCTTTTGCTGAAATGAGCTTTTAAGTAGTAAACCTTTGTCCAGAAAAAAATAATAATGTTAATAATAATATTAATAGTTAATACTTGTATGCACTATTATTATACTTTACTTGAGTGATTCCACTTTTTTAAAAGATTTTATTGGGGAATTGGGGGAGGGGAACAGCGTTGGGGCATCGGGGAAGGGGAACAGACAAGTTGCTGTCTTTTGGTTCATCAGTCTAGTTGCAGAGGACGTTGCTTCACTGGCCCATGTTGGTATCGTCATTGTGCTCTTCCCGGATGAGGCAGATCAGTCGCCGGCCTCTGGATGTCGCTCACCACGGCTATTGGCAGCTCACGCTGACTGCCAGCCACTCACTGTAGCCTATGGCAGCCCACTGCAGCAGGGGCTGCAGCCTACACTGTTGCCGGGGCTCACACAGCCCAGCTCCAGGTGGAGCTGTTGTTGGCTGTAGAGGGCAGTGTCACTGGCCCTCATATGTGGGATCTGAACCGGGGCCGCTGGCGTCCCAAGCCAGCTCTTAATGAATGCGCCACTCGGCCGGCCGCTTGCATGATTTCATTTAAACCTCACAACAACCTTGTGAAATAGGTAATCATATTATTATTATTACTATTACTATTTTACAGAAATATTACAGGCTCAGAGAGACTGAGTCATCTGCTTAAGGCTACGCACCTAGTAAGTGGTCTAGATGGAATTTGAACCCAGGTTTGCCTGTTCCCAGAGTCCCTCTTCTTTTTTTTTGTTAATGATTTTTATTGGGGAATTGGGGGAGGGGTAGAGCTTTGGGGAATCAGGGAAGGGGAACAGACAAGTTGCTGTCCTTTTGTTCTTCGGTCTAGTTGCGGAGGACATTGCTTCACTGGCCCATGTTGGTATTATCATTGTGCTCTTCCCGGATGAGGCAGCTCGGACGCTGGCCTCTGGATGGTCGCTCATGGTGGCTATTGGCAGCTCATGCTGGCTGCCACCCACTCACTGTAGCCTATGGCAGCCTACTGCAGCAGGGACTGCAGCTATGCCTTCCCCGGGGACTCACAGCAGCCCAGCTCCAGGTGGAACTGTTGTTCACCATCTTAACTGCAGAGGGCAGTGTCACTGGCACTCATATGTGGGATCTGAACCGGGGACCCCACTGCTCAGAGTTGGCGTCCCAAGCCAGCTCCTCACCAACGAGCCACTCAGCCGGCCCAGAGCCCCTTTTCTTATCACTGTATGTTGCCCTTAAAGATTAGTTTCCACACTGGAAATTCCTGCTTATACTACAATATGATTGGATTTGTTTAGGCATATCTGCTGCCTTTCCATGTTTCCCCTGATACAGGGGATTTTATGGCCCAAATACATGTCAGCTAATCGATGCAGGAACAGTGCATTCCTTCTCAGGTCAAAATCAGTTTTTCATATTTCTTGAAGGTAGTGATCGTATCTTACATAGCTTTATAACGCCCCCCCCCCGCCCCTAGTTTAAAGCAAAGAATAGCCTTACAGAGTGGATGCTCCATAAACGCTGAGTTGACTTGAACTCAATTTCTAAAGCCTAAAATGTTATGTGATTACTCCCATTCCAGCTAGACAGGGCTACATAATATTTTAGGGGGCAGAGGTTGGTGCAATGGGGTCCATGAATGTGTTTGGAGTGGGTTATGAATGATATAGGAAGGGAAATGTGAGCCACCTACCCCCATACTTCATTCAGTCATGGATTAAGTTTATGAAAATATATAGTATTTTCTGAAAAGCAAGGGAGGCAAGGGGGAGCTCGATAATTTATACTTTGCCAGTCTCATCAGTGCTTTAACATAACTCCCTGTTCAAGCAGTGAGGGAGAACTGTATACTCTCTCTGGGACCTGGGACTAATGCCAATGGTTGCAAAGAGCTCAGCGGCTTCATCTGTATACTTAGGTCTGGACTGGCCAGTCTAGCATGTGGATCAGATAAGAAACTAGTAAATGCCATTTTGTTTTGGCACTGAATTGAAATGAGGGGAAAGAAGGTCCCTGTTCATGAGATTAAAAGGAAAAGAATGCACTGGAAAATTTTGAGCTTGATGCACCATTAACAGAAGAATATGTGATCCATCCAGGCTGGGTTTAAAAACATATAGGACTGTTTAAAACTAGGGTTGTCCCAAACAATGCTAGAGCTAGGATTGTCCCAAATCTGGCAATGGTTTAGTTGTGTAGTAATTAAAAGCGACAGAAAGTGTACAGAAGCCTAATAAGGGTATTATATAGAGAGAGGTGTTTTTACATGTAGGTACAAATCCGTACTAGAATAGATTTGTGTACTAGAAGTCTATTTTTCTCTACAATAATGGTGCACTTATCAATTATTAAGCCTAATTTACTTGCCAGGCTTTGTAATAAACACTTTGCACACATTGTTTCATTTAATTCTCACAACAACCTTATGAAGCAGGTGCAATTATCTACTTTTTACTGGTGGGGAAACTAGGCTCAGAGTAGTTAAGTAACTTGCCCAAGGTCACACAGCCAGTAATTGGCAGCGCCAGAATTCTGAAGCAAATCCCAGGCCTGAGGGAAGCTTTAAATAAAGCTACAGCCACCAACTCCAAGGATGAAGACCTGAACAGTTTCTAAAATGAAGTACTGTAGAGGATTACATTTCAAGAACGCTGTTCTATGTGTGTGTGTAACATATTTCAAATTCTTTAACAGAGAAAGTGAGTAATTTTCATTGTGCTTCTTAAATAATGATTGCCTAATTGCCTTTAACATTCATAGCCACTTAGTAGTTAAGTGATGTTTGCTAGGAAGTTCTCTTGGCAGTCGCTTTTTGAGAAGGACGATCAAAAGCACATCAAGAATGCCAGTCAATGCCATCTTTATTTACTTAGTATAAATTTACAATAACAGGAAAATATGTTCATGGAAATAAAATATCATCTAAGGAATTTAAAGAATTGAAAATGATTCCCATCTTTGTTGTTTGGCCTTACCTTCCTTTAGAAAACAAACAAACCTGTTTATCACTTTGTCATAGGAAACAATGTGTTGATAAAAAAAGAAAGGTAAGCTTAGGTAGGAATAATAAATAACTATCATCTTTAATGAAAAGCCTTTGTAAAAAGTTTTTTTTTCAATCCTTGAAATATTCTTTTGAAGGAAGACATATGGCTTAAGGGTTAATTGATAAATCAGACACCAAGGAACTGCACCTATGTCTACCCACTGCCAAAATAACATCAAAATTGATAGTTAAGCTCTCCCAAATTAGATCAACTTAGCTACTTTCACTTTCTCCTTCATGGACCCTTTGCTCCCACTAATCAGTTGTTCCTCAGCCATAGCTTATGCTTTCCTAATTAGCTGTCTTTGCTCATGCTTGTCTCTCTTCTAGAATCCCTTCTTCCTCTACTGTCATATATCCAAATTCTCACCCATTCTTCCAGGCTAGCTCAGAGGCCACATCCTCTTTGAAGCTTTCATTACCTTAGCAATCCCATAGCATTTTGTTTTTATATTTCGTGAGGCTCCATTCCACCTTGAAATTTAGTTTTTAACGTATTTGTCTTAAGTCATCTACTAATCTCTAGATTTCCTGGAAGCAGAACACATTTTCACCCAGCTTTGGGTGTTCCTCAACTAGCACAGTGCTTTGAATACAAAAGTCACTCAGAAACATCCATTCAGATTTGAGTACCCTTGGTTTGTCAGACCCTGGGTTTGCTGAGTGAGTGAAACGGTTACTTTCCTCAAGGTATTCGTGGGAGACAGACATGTCAGCAAAGAGTTTCAATATGACCTAACAAGTAATAAGATAGAATCACAAATAGGAAAGCTTGAAAGCCCAGAATTGGAGCTTGACCAGGAAGAAGGCCTAGTCTGGAAGATGAGTGGCCTTGGTCAAGAAGTATATAAACTTATGATTTCAAGGTGAAGCCATTCTAGAAGATGACACTATTCAGGATGTTACTGTGAGAGCTGAATAAGCCAACAAATGTGAGTCTAGGATGTGGGATGGCTTTTCCAACTAGCCAGTGGTGCCAGGAATTGAGTTAGAGAGGATGCCAGTGAGCCAGATACCAGAGTCCTGGGTGAATGAAAGGGAATCTCCAGGAGAGGGGTAAATAGTCATACCAGGGAGGAGTAGAAGATGGTATCTCCAGATAGTGTGAACATTATAGGCAGAGGGGCTTTTCAGCTGATGCAATAGTTTGGAAGGGAAATGTGGAGGCAGGAGGGTGCTGGTTCCCTATTCTATCCCACCCTCCCCATTCCACAGTTTGGATGCTTAGAGATCATACAGCTTTAGTTAGAGAGAGTTGCATGGTGAGGTTCATTGCATTTGTAGAGAACCAGGTCTTTATTAGGACAGGAAGTAGGAGGTGTTCTGTGAAAACACTGAGGGAATTGAGATGCTTATTTATAAATGTAGATAAAGCTAATAAAATGGGAGCACTAGAAGGGACTTCAACAATAACCTAGTCCACCTTTATCATTTTATAGTTGAAGAGTATGAGGCCCAACTAAAAGATGTAATTTTTTCTACTTGGGCTTCAATAAATAAATTTATTTTTCAAGCAGTTATCTTGATACACAGGTCAGTGTTTCTTAGAGTATTCTTGAAGCACATGAATGGTTTATGAAGGCCTCCCAATGTAGTCTTCAGGCTATTTCATAGTACAGTGTTTCTGATATGATTAACCTGTGAAAGCATACAAGTACGATGTTTTGATATTAAGACACTGCATATGAAATTCTATAAACTAAACATGTGTCAATAACTCATCGACATTTTCCATAGTGACATGTTCTTCATAGATATTTATGGCTGATTCCTTCCCCTAGTACCCAGCCCTAAACTAATAATGTGTCTTTTGACTATGTGGACCTTGAACCTTCCACCCACACCACTCCGCTAAAACAGCTCTCACTAGGGTCAGCAATGACCATCAGGTTATTAACACATTTTTTGTGGGAAACGAGTAAACTCGTCATATAGCTCAAATGCCCGATTACAAAGTGTTAAATCTAACAGCTACTTTTCAGTATTCATCATATTCGACCTCTCAGCAACATTTAATACTGACAATCATTCCCTCCTTTTTGAAGTTCATTATATCCTTGTCTTCTATGAAATTATAGTCTCTGGTGGAGGGGTGGGAGGTTGGCCACTTTTTTGGTCTTCTTTGCAGGTTTATCCTACTCTATCTGTTAAGTACTGAAGTTTATCAGGGCACTGTTCTAGGTACTCTTACCATCTCACTCTATACTCTTTACCTGAGGGATTTAATAGTTTCAAGGCTTAAAACACCACCGTTGTGCTGTGGATGGTAAGATGTATACCCTGTACACCTGAAACTAATATAATATTGTATGTCAACTAAACTGAAAATTAAATTTAAAATGAAAGATTTATATCTCCAATCCAAGTTTCTTGTCTGAGCTCTAGACCCCTATAATGCAACTCAACATCTCCACTTGGTTATCTCAGGGGCATTTCAAGTTCAACTTGCCTGAAAGTGAACTCATGATTGCTCCATTAATTTTTGCTCCTACTCCAGTGTTCAGTATCACAGTGAGTGATAAAGCCATCTCTTCCAATGTGCAAACAAGAAACCTGAGTAATCCTCATTTCTCTTTCTCTCAAAGTCCACATCAAATTCATCAGCATGTCCTGTTGTTTGATTTCTGAAATATCCTTCAAATTCATCCACTTATCTCCAATTCCATTAACAACACATTTAGTCAAGCCGTTGCAGTAGACTTTTTTTTTTTGAGGGCAGTGTCACTGGCCCTCATATGTGGGACGCAAACCGGGGCTGCTGGCTTCCTAAGCCAGCACTTAACCTCCACGCCACTCAGCCAGCCCTGCAGTAGACTCTTTTTTGGTAACAGCTTTATCAAGGTATAATTCACATACTATAAAATGAACCATTTAAAGGGTACAGGTCAATGATTTTCAGTATATTTATAGCATTGTGCAACCATCTCTAATAAATACACTCTAGACTTTGTTTTTTAATAGTCTACACATTGTATGATGTCTAAACTTTAAGGTGTGAAGCTTCCTAGATGGTAACTTTTCGTTGGTCTTAGTAACTGCTGCCATTTATATATGCAAGAATAAAAATCATAGAGACCAGCCATGCTTGGCCTGTTATACAATATAGACATATTTTCACTGCTTAGGTTAAGGGATAGTGTTTGAGGGGTTACTTTTGCTTTGTTTTCTTGGAACTTATTGGATTAATGAATACTTGGTTAGGTCTTCTGACTATAATTACAAGACACCAGACAGAGAACTGAAGGCAAACAACCCTATTAAACTTACAGAACACAAGAACATGGATGTAGCACAATGGGGTTTTACTATAAAATAAAATATTTAAGAATCATAATACTCTGCTTCATAGATTAGTTAAGCTTTTTTTTTTTTTAAAGATTTTATTGGGGAATTGGAGGAGGGGAACAGCATTGGGGAATCGGGGAAGGGGAACAGACAAGTTGCTGTCTTTTTGTTCTTCAGTCTAGTTCTGGAGGATGTTGCTTCACTGGCCCATGTTGGTATCATCATTGCGCTCTTCCCGGGTGAGGCAGATCGGTCGCCCGCCTCTGGATGGTCGCTCACCACGGCTATTGGCAGCTCACGCTGACTGCCAGCCATTCATGCTGGTTGCCGACCACTCACTGTAGCCTACGGCAGCCCACTGCAGCAGGGGCTGCAGCCTACAACGTCGCCGGGGCTCACAGTCCAGCTCCAGGTGGAGCTGTTGTTAGCTGTAGAGGGCAGTGTCACTGGCCCTCATATGTGGCATCCAAACTGGGGCCACTGGCATCCCAAGCCAGCTCTTAACCAATGCGCCACTCGGCCGGCCCTAGTTGAACTTTTTTTACACTTACAATTTCTAATGGAAACATACTGAAAAATAGTCTGATGAAGAAAAAAATTTTGTATGATAATTTCTAACCAGAAATCATTGATTTCAATGATATTCACTCTAATTTTACCATTTTAGACAGAATGAGGTAGAGTAGAAAATATTCTCCTTGTCAACTCAGAATTAGTTGATCATGGAACTGAATTGTGATGCATTTGAAATATCTGAATATAAAACATTTTTTAATTCCTAAATAACAAGCAAACACAGTATCAAATATCTTTAAATTTCAGGTTACAGTACATCGAAAACTCAACACATAGGGCACAAATTTTCTCTTTTTTGTCCAGAAGTTATTGACTTTTTTTTTTAAGCTGGAGAAGTGCTTAGAGACCTTTGTATTAGCAGATCAGGAAATTTGGGTTCAGAGGCCTTAACAAAAAGTGAAAGGTCACAAAGCTAGTTACTGGCCGACTCTGGATTTGAACCCATATCTCTTCACTGTTATTGTTGTCTCTTTTAGACAGGATTTTATAATATGAAAGAGTAACATGCACACATAGATACATATTCTCAACATATATATTTTCTATTTTGTTCTGATTATAAAAGCAATCATTGAAAAAATATTCAAACAGACAAGTGCAGAAAGCAGAGTGAATTTTGAGCTTCCAATCCCGTCAAAGGCTAGGTATTTCACGTAGATCAAAAGGAAGACAAGTCACCTTAGTGTAGCTTAGAGCTTAAAGCTGGGAAGTCTAATTTTTTGAACTTCTGCTTCTTTCCCATACCATAGGGAAGCATTCATTCAAGGTCTGTCATTACTGCAGACCCAAATTTAGAAAGTTATAGCTGTGATATTGCTACTCTTGAAGGAAGACATCACACAGAGCAGTTTTGCCAAATGTTGTGAAATTGAGTGCTATGGAAACAGCACACCACCTGATTCCCCTTTGAAACACATGAGGTAATCATTTGAATTATACCTTTGCAAAGGCATGTTAGAATGCATTTTTAGATCACTTTTTGAAACAGTGATTAACATGACCCTTTTTTGGGAGGTTTGATCTGCTTGTCAGCTGCCTGGAAACACAACAGGCTCTAAAGGAGGGTTTATTATACAAGTAATACAACCCAAAAGGCAAGGCACATGCAGAAAGAAGAGAGATTTTATTCTGTCCTGGTGTGTCTCAGATATTTATTAATCGAGATGGCATTTGCAATGGCAAATCCCATTTCCCCTTTCACACCCCCTCTGGCATATGATGATAGCATTAGAGCTGATGCCACTTGGCTGATCATGCATTGCTGATCACCATTCAAGGCAACAGGAAGAGACAAAAGAGAAGCCCTGGCAGTCCCCAGAGTACTGATGTGAGGGCGAAATTGCTCATTTGCAACGTTTTAAAATTTCATCCTATTTCTAAACAATAACAAAATATATTCCTTTCATTTTATTCTCATATGTTGTTAGATGGGATACAGTTCATTATTTATGTACTACTTCAAAGCTGCTCCTCCCATCTCTCCACCCCCCTTTGAAAGCTATCTTCCAGGCCCCATCCTAAGTACTGCACTGTCTTATTTAGTAATCTTCCCTTTGTTCTACCCTATGCTTCTAGTTTAAATATGATTGAGTTGTATGATATGGGTCACATTAGTAATATCAAGTGCCAGAAAAGAGAGAAAAGAAGTAAAATTCTTATTTATAAATAATATTTGCATTCTGTGGGTTTCTCATCGTTTTACTAAACATTCTATGGCTTCATGTTTAGAATTCATTTGACTTCATTTAGAATTCATTGCTTGATATAATTAGGTGGTATATAAAAGACATGATTAGACATTTTTCCTAATTACTAGTTGCACTGTTTAAAGAGACAGATAAAATATTTATGGGGAAGTTGTGAGTTTATGGACAATCAGGTTCTAGACCCACTTCCTCATTGACTGGAATTTTTGTTAACGGGTTGTAAAAGCACTAAGTGTTAAGAAAGTTCTGAAAAGATTTCTATAACTGCTATGAGGAGTCAAGAAGTTCATGACAAGATTAGAAAATCTCTAGCATATTGTGCCATCTTGGATACTTTGCTAATTTTTGTGCCATAATTATATTATAACCTCATTTAAACATTATTGAATTAAGTCTTGATTAGAAGGAAATCTAAATTTAAAAACTGGTATCCAGAAAGTACCACTTTCTTATTTCCATAAAATCCAGGCATTGTTGGATTTCCAGTCAAGATAGCGGAATAGGTAACTGTTGTGCTTGCCTCATCTCAAGACCATAAAAAAATTACAACTAAACTATAGAACAACCATCATTGAGAATCGCCTAAAGTCTAGCTGAACCCAAGTCCTACAACTAAAGAACATAAGCCATCCCAAGACTGGTAGGAGGGACAAAGGTGCAGAATGGGCTCGTCCCACATCACAAGTGAGCTTTAAAAATCGGGAGGGATATCTCAGTTGCAGAGGTTCCCCCCCCCCCACAGAGGAGTGAGGGGTCCCATCCCCACACCAGACTCCCCAGTCCAGGGTTCCAGTGTTGGGGAGAGAAGTACTCATAACTTCTGACTGTGAAAACCAGTGGAGCTTGTGGTTGATTGAGATGGCGGCAGCGGGAGTCCTAGGTGTTCTTCTTAAAGGGACTGCACATGGACTTACTTGCTGACAGACTCACTCACTTTGAGTTCCAGCACTGGGGCAGCAGCTTGAAAGGAGCCAGGGACATACAGGGAGGAACTGAGTTGTCTGGCTTCAGGGCAAGGGCTGGACGGGCAGCATTCTCCCAGACAGAAGTGCTGGCAGAAGCCATTGTTTCTTTGTTGAGCCTTCCCCTCTCCCAGTGTGCAGACACGGGTGGCCACCATATCTGTGTCTCCATCAACCTAGAGAATACCATTTGTCTACCGCACCCTGGTGATTCCCTGAGACCATGCCCCACACAATGTGCGGGCTTACCCAAGTTGATTCCAGGGCGTTTGCATTCAAATGTCCTGTATTAGCTCATGCTGCAGACTTACCTAAAATCTCTCAATGGTTCAAAAAACCCAAACAAGCAGCATCTGGCTTTGGCGGGTTCCTTACCCCTGGCTGAGTAGCCCTCAAGCCTGGTACAAGAGGCAGCTGGCCTTGATTTGTGGTTTGCCTTCTCAAAGCACCTCCAAGCCCAAGGCAAGTTGTAGCTATGTAAGGATTGCTTTGTGCTTCATGCCCAGGGGTCCCGGGCAGGACACAGGCTATGGCTGAACTTGACCTGTGGCAGGGCTCCTCCTGGACCTAGCACATTGGCCAGCTTTGTACCGGCTCGGCCACCTCCAAGGACAACACACCCAAAGGACAGACTGGGCAGGCAACAGAGCCTTGCTAAAGGAAATCCTGCTCCATAAGGTCATTCCCTGCAAACACAGCCCCTCCAGTGTAGTCATGACTAGTCCTCAGAGCCAATCAGCCTAAAGGTCAATCATTCCCATTGACATACCAACAGCAATCAAGGGTCAACTACAACAGGAGGGCACACACAATTTACACAAGGAACACATCTGGAGCACCTAGCTCAGGTGTCCAGGGACACTGTACCACTGGGTGCCACAGTATACCTACTATAATAGGCCACCTGGCAAGACTGGGAGACATAGCAGCTCTACCTAATACATAGAAACAAACACAGGGAGGTAATTCAAAATGGGGAGGCAGAGATACATGTCCCAAATGAGAGATCAGAACAAAGCTCAAGAAAAAGAGCTAAACAAGATGGAGACAAGTGATCTACCATATGCAGAGTTTAAAACACTGTTTATAAGAATGCTCAATGATCTCAGGGAAAGCTTCAAGGGAAACATAAAATTGGACATAGAAAACATAAAAAAGAACCAATTAGAAATAAAGAATACAATAACTGAAATGAAGAATACATTAGAGGGAATTAATAGTAGCTTAGTTGAAGTAGAGGATTGAATCAACAATTTAAAAGATAACGTAGCAGAAAACACCTGATCAGAACAGCACAAAGAAAAAAGAATCAAAAAAACAATGAGGGGGCCAACTGAGTGGCGTGTTGGTTAAGAGCTGGCTTGGGATGCCAGCAGCCCCGGTTCGGATCCCACATATCAGGGCCAGTGACACTGCCCTCTGCAGCTAAGATGGTAAACAACAGCTCCATCTGGAGCTGGGCTGCTGTGAGTTCCCTGGACGGCACAGCTGCAGCCCCTGCTGCAGTGGGCTGCCATAGGCTACAGTGAGTGCCTGGCAGCCAGCGTGAGTGGCGGCAGCCAGTGAGAGCTGCTGTGAGCGGCTGTCCAGTGGCCGGTGACTGATCTGCGTCATACAAGAAGAGCGCAATGATAATACCAACATGGGCCAGTGAAGCAATGTCCTCCACAACCAGACTGAAGAACAAAAAAAGGGACAGCAACTTGTCTGTTTCCCTTCCCCGGTTCTCCAATAAAATCTTTTAAAAAAAAATCAGGAGATGGTGATTCTTGTTCTGCTGCTTTTCACAAACAGAGTAATCTTGCACTATTTCTCCTTTCTTGGCCACAATTTCCCCATCTGTAAATTGAGTTTAGCTGATGATCCCTATTAGCACTTCCAACTAATACATGTCATGCTTCTATGACTTGATGAGTTAGAGTCATACAGAAGATCCTTACCAAACTACAAATACAGTGTATAATTTTTCACTTTAATTCATATTTCTTGAAATCAAATTGAACACTTTCTTTAAAGCTAAAAGACATATACACAATCCAAAAGAGCTCTTTTATTTGATTCTTAAAGTCCAAGTAAAATAAAATAATCTTTAAAAATAACAATCAAGGGTTTTATATGTAAAGATGGAGTTCATTTCTTATCACTGTTCTGGTCCTATAAATGGTTACAAACTTTAACATGGAAGACTTCTTTTGAATTCAGTGGAAATCAGTAAATGATGTTGTATGCCCAGAGTAGTGAGTTATTTGCTTCCATATCAAATAAATTTGTGACTATTAATAATGAATAATAATCACATGTTCTTGGCACTCTTATCACATTCATAATATCCATCACTTACTACATACCATCAATATCTCTGGCAGTGTGCCTTCCTCACATAAGTCCCTATAATTTATACCTCAAGTTGCTATAATACTGAGATTTAGATATTATTGTGCCTGTGTTTGCAAATGAATAAACTGAGATACAAATAAGTTAAGTAGTTTGATAAAGGTTACATACCCAGTAAATGATAGAGCCTGGATTCAAACCTAGGTCTCTCTGATTGCAAAAGTCAAATGCTTTTATGTATATACTATACTATCTGATTTGATCCCCACAGTAACTATGTGAGATAAGCCTCACTTGAAAGGTGAGAAAACCAAATCTAAGAATTCACATGACTTGCTTCAAATCACGAAACCATTAAGTAGTGGAGCAAGGACCAGAGCCTGATGACAAGTTCCAGCCATGTGTAAGCTTCCTTTTTGTTCTTTTATATTAAGCCAACATTTGTGAGAACAATTAAAATACTATGCCTATTCATGATATCAACCATGAAAGCATTTTAGGTTTTGGAGCAGTGGTCACAAACAAATACATTTAGGCCATAAATTTAAATTACAGAAGACACTGTGTGATATAATCATTCTATCATCTGAGAAGTTTTGAATGAACATCAAATTTATGCCCAGCATTCTTCTATAAGCTATGTGAGTATAGACAAATACATACCATAATATTGATCCTAAAGGACTTCATAATTCATCTGGTAGCTTATTCTGCTCAGGGTGCTAAAATAAATTATCATAGACTGAGTGGCTTTAACAACAGAAATTTTTTTTGAGGGCAGTGTCACTGGCCCTCATATGTGGGACCCGAACCGGGGCCATTGGCGTCCCAAGCCAGCGCTTAACCACCGCGCCACTCGGCCGGCCCCAGAAATTTTTTTCTTACAGTTCTGGAGGCTTGAATTTCCAAGATTGAGGTGCTGGTGAGGTCCCTCTTTCTGATTTCCAGAGAGCTGACTTCTCACTGTGTGCTCCAATGGCCTTTCTTTGGTACATGCTCCTGGAGACTTCTCTCTCTCCCTCCCCCTCTTTCCCTCTCCCTCCCTCCCTCTCCCTCTCCCTCCCCCTCTTTCCCTCTCCCTCCCTCCCTCTCCCTCTCCCTCCTTCTCCCTTTCTCTCCTCCTCCCTCTCCCTCTCCCTTTCCTCTTCTTATAAGGGCACTAATCCCATCACGAGGGTCTCACTCTAAAGACCTCACCTAAATTTAATTACCTCCCAAGGGCCCTACTTCCAGATATCATCACACTGGAGGCTAGACCTCAACATAGGAATTTCAGTGGGCACAGATATTTAACCCATAACATTCCGTCTCTGTCCCCCCAAAATACATGTCCTTCTCACATGCAATATACATTCATTCCATACCAACAGTCTCCCAAATCTTAACTTGGTCCAGTATCAGCTCTAATGTTTAAAGTCCAAAGTCTCATCTAAATATCATCTAAATTTAAATCAGATATGGATGAGACTCAAGGTATGATTCACCCTGTGACAAAATTCCTCTCTCCCTGGGAACCTACAAAACCAGACAAGTTATGTGCTTCCAAAATACAGTGGTGTTACAGTCATAGGATTTACATTCCCATCCCCAAAGAGAGAAATTAAAAGGAAGAAAGGTCTACAACCTTGTGAGGCAAATTCCATGAGATATTAAGGCTACAGAATTATCCTCTTTGGTCTAATGCTCTGCCCTCCAAGACCAGTGAGATGGCAATATCACTCGCAAGGCTCAGTGGGGCACTGTCCACACTGAGGGTCTCTGATGGGACCTTGCCCCTGAGGCACTGGGCAGTGTCATTCTGGCCTGCCAGTCTGGAGAGGTGGCCCCACTCTTTGAAACCTAAGAGTAACTACTTCTGTTCCTTGACAGTTGGTAGGAGCGGCAGCGCTGATGATCTGTGGATCACCACTGGGGTCATTCTTCTGTTTTCTTAAAAGGAACAGGGGTCTGGGAGGTGTTGGGGTCTCTTGGATTATTTCCTTCTTCTCCATCCCCATAGCTATGACCTCAGTCCAGAACTGCATCACCTTCCTCCTAGACTCCCACAATGTGCTGCTGATTAGTACAGCTTTCCCCCAGGACATCCTCCAAACCACAACCAGACTATTCTTTCAAAACACCAATCTTGGATTCCTACTCAAGGACCCACAATAGATACCCAGGATGAAGTACAAACTCTATCCAGTAGGTACATAAGGCATGCTATTTATGTAATCTTAAATTTTCTAGCAGCCACGTTTTAAACAGTAAAAAGAAACAGGTAAAATTAATGTTAATACTATATTTTACATTCTTCATGCTATGTTCTCAAAATCCAGTGTGTATTGTACACTTAGAGCATATCTCAATTTGGACTATGCATACTTAAAATGCTCAATAGGCACCTTTAGCCAGTGATGACTCTATTGCAGAGTGCAGATATCAAATTCAAATTTTGCCAGTTGTCTCACTAATGTCATTTTTCAGTTCCAGGATCCAATTTCAGAACGCACATTACATTTGGTTCTTGAAGGGGTGCAGGATATTCTACCCCAAATTATGCTACTTTGGCATTAGGATTATTTTGAGCTGAATATAACTGAGAATCAACAAAAGCAGGAAGAGTTATCTGCTCTCTATTTATCTGCCTAAAAGCAGAGCATAAATTGCCCTTTGTGAAGGTGCCCCCTCTCCTATATCAGTAAGAGGAGAGCAACCTATCACCAGAGCTGAAAAGTTGGCACTGAGATGAAACTGCATAAACAATCCTTACTGAAATAATCTTTATCTTCCTTTAGTTCCCCCATATACTTCCTAGGCACGTCCCCATAATTTATTGTTCCTGGAAGCCCAAACCCCTTTCCCTTGTTAAAATGGTATATAATCCCCAGAGTCTAGCCAATTCTTTGAGTTTCACTTTTTGTGAACTCCCATGCGTGTAAAATATTAATAAAAATTGCATGCCTTTTCTCTTGTTATCTGTCTTTTGTTAGTTTAATTCACAGGCCCCAAAGGAGTAACTTAAGAGGATATGGGAAAACTTTTCCCTCCTTGACATTGTCATGTCTCCTTGGTCTCCAATCTGGGACAGATAAATTAACTTCTGAATTATTATAACTAAGGTAGTGCAGCTTGGGGCTTAGAAGTAGTTACAGGGCAGGTAACGGAAGAATCCACATTAATAGCCTATAGAATTTGGTACAGTCTATGCAAGTAAAAGTTAGTTAACTTTGCTACAAACATCGACTTTTGGACATCTGTAGTACATTTTTACATGACGTGTATATATAAATTAGGGATTGAACTCAACACTAATAAAATCAAAGATTTTTTAACTTGAGATAATCTTTTGTATTAGTTGAGAGAAATGACCAAATTTATGGTTACAAATATCGCTTTTTCTTCCTCTTCTCTACTTCTTTTCTACTTTTGCCTTTCCCTCATTTCTCCTGTCTGCTGAATTCTTTCTTTCTTTCTTTCTTTCTTTCTTTCTTTCTTTCTTTCTTTCTTTCTTTCTTTCTTTCTTTCTTTCTTTCTTTCTTTTTTTCTTTCTTTCTTCTTTATGTTGACCATTTGGCTATTTATTCAAATTTTATTGAGCACTTACTATTTAACCCTTACTTTTTTCTTTGTAAATAATTGCAACCACGAGTAAAATATCTTAATTTTCTCATATTTTTAGATAAATGTTTACTAGGAAATTAAATCAATGTATATGGACAATTTGGTTTGTGCAAACTCATGAAAGATGTTGCTAATATTTGATTTATGTTTACATTACAAAAGTTTATAGAAAATACTGTTGAGATTTTTAAATACCATCTTCCTGAATTATACATACCTGTGGATGTGTTAAAATTCCTCAAGCACTAGAATTAATTCAAATAGTAGGTCCTAATTGACTGGATGATTTAATGAAATTTCTTTAAACTTTTTTTTTTCAGGGGAAGAAGCTTGAATTTACTCTGAACTTTACCCTTGTCTCTTTGAGAAAAAGTTTAGTGAGGAAGACTTACAGTTAATTAACTAAAAATAACTTAAGATTTGCATTCTTTTAGCAATGGAATAAACGAACCAGTTTTGCAATTGAAAAGACAGTTTACACCTTTTGTTGTTGTGGCCCATAGAAATCCTATTATAATTCAAGCATAGTTCTAAAGAATGTGCAAACAAGTACTAATTAGATCAATGACATGTCTTTGTAGTTTCTTTTGTCAGGACATTTAAAACTGAATACTCAAACTTTCATTCATATTTCACACACCTGTCTCTCCAGAACAGTTACACTCTAGTATACTTAATTGGTAAATATTATTTCCCAGGCAATGATCATAAATGCCTTGAAACCTAGGTTAGAAAGTCAGCAGTATCCTGCCAAGGTGTTTGTGATGTAAGCAGCCGCTCACTTTCAGCCTTCTAATATTTGAAATTATTGTCTGTTATCTACCACAAATGATGACTGCATTCAAAGGAATTCATTGAAAGATATTCTACAAAAGTAGTTTATTTTGGTAATAGGAGTGAAGATACATGAGATATTCATAAAACGTGATGGGATTGCGTGAATATAAAAGTTAGGTTTCCAAAAACATTCATAATCTACATGGGAGGTTTTCCTCAGGCCTCTGAAATATATACCTACGTTCTGCTTAACTTCTCTTCTGTTAGTCTTTTTGATCCAGAAAAAATGTCCTGCATTTGTGTTGACAATTTAGCCTTGATCATTTTAAACTGAACTTTTACAGGCAGATCTGAGATAACCCATTTGGTTAGAAGCTTGATCCCAAATTCTCACAGATAAGGCATTTTAGGCAAAATTACAGAATATTTTAGTAAGCACTATGTCATAAATCATATACTTTAAGGAAATCTATGTATCTATCTATGTATCTATCTATGTATCTATGTATCTATCTATGTATCTATCTATGTATCTATCTATGTATCTATCTATGTATCTATCTATCTATCTATCTATCTATCTATCTATCTATCTATCTATCTAGTTTCCTACATCATATATTCTTGTTTTGACAATAAATACAAGTTTTCTCTGTTTCAGTATAAAACTACATGCATTATGCATGAAATTAGACCAAAGCTGGGTAAATCTCATGTTTTAATCCAGTTCTTTTGGATTTCAAATTAACATTTTCTTTTCTGGTATAGAAACTCCTGTGAAGTTTTCTAATGGTCATTTCCAGAATAATAAACCCTACTATTAAGACAGGTTAGTTAGTATAATATTAGGCAGTCAGGAATTCCCTGGTATACTGAACAAAGATAAGAAAACTGGTTATCTCTTAAACTAGCCATTCTTTCAAAATTATAGGGTAACTCCCTCATACTGGAACAGAGACATCAGTCATGCCCCAGAGCAACAAGACCATTTTGGATGACATTACAAAAGGCCTCCCCAAGGCTGAGCATCAGGACAAACCTGATAAACCCCTTAATAATAGGCACCAGTATTTCGGCATTCCCCCTTCCAGGCAGAAAAAAAGTATAAAACTCAAGCCTTTTGCCCTAACCAGTGGGCACCCCAGTCGGAACCCCCCTCTTGTTTTGAGAGCTGTTACTTTCTACCCTTATAAACTGTCGTCTGCTGTAATCTTTACCTCTCTGGTCTGTGTCTCTATTCTTCGGCTTCAGGAGACTAGGGTCCTGGCACAAGAGAAATACCCTACATCACTATTAATAGTAACTTTAGCATATTTTCTGTGCAAAGGGGAATGGAAAGTGTAATGTACAAAAGTAAAGCAATAGAGAGCATAATGCATTTTAAAAGTAGTTAAAGGTAGATCTTGTTGGTTAATATCACATGCTTGAATGTTATATTGGAAAGGTTTCTCAGGAGTAAATACTGAAATAAAACATTGTGCTATTTCATGGATAAGCTGAATTGAAAAAAAGTTAAGATAAAACATATAAATATATATGTTTAAATATTGCCTATAGGGTTATTTTAGTTAGAATGATTATAGACAATCAATCTGAAATAATAAAATTATATTGAAACATAATTACATTGAACCATTTTGTAGTTTTCTTACTCTGGGAAAGAAATTGCATTCCCAGCTGTTTCTCTACTCCTATAATTTAAAGAAGTAAACCTTTTGTTCTTAAAATTTACCTAATTCCTTCTAATTCTGTTGATGGACATCCATTTCTACTGCCTTATTTTATGCTAATATCTAACAAAGAAATGCTGTTAGCCTCCTGCCAGTAAAGGCTCCGCCTTCTTTGTTGGGAGGGGTGGAGAGGAGGGGGGTTCTTTTTTACCTTTTTGCTTTACAGAAGACTTTAAACTTCCTCTCTCCACATCTAGTCAAGAAGAGAATTTCTGCATGAGCTAAAAATTCCTAGGAAAAGGCTATAGCCCCCAAGTGTGGAAGGTGGTTCTTAGCTGTCAATTCCCTTTTGTTATTCGCTCAAATGGAATTATGAAATGTTCGTGGCTTTGTAGGGCAGAACGCATTTCTCCTCCAGCAAATGCAAATGCATTAGGTGTGCCCAGGTAATTTGAAATGCTCATGCTGGCAGCTTTTCTGCATGAGTAAAGCTGTTTAATTAATGCATTTTTCGTTTCCTTCTGATTAGTTGATTCTGATTTTCTTTGAATAAATTAAACTCTCTGTAATATGCTTCCTATAGCTTCTTGGGCTACCCATGGCCTGATACCTCCCACCAGGAGGGCAAATGCAAAGAAATGAAATGATTCCTCTACATATTTCTCACAGAGATTTTTCTCCTATACAAAGAACTCTGATTTTCCTTGTAATATGGCTTCGTGAGTGATGTGCTCAAAGAGGATCTTAAGGTTTCTGTTGATGTTGCTCACTGGTAATAGTCTTTCCAACTCAAATTCCAAAAATTGGTGGTGGTTCTGTTTAGTTTGTTTTATTGAGATTTGGCAAGTAAACATTCAGTTAGGTAGGAAAGAAGTGGCATAAACACTTTCTGTAATAACAGTGTTGTCACTGCTTATTACATGTGCCAGCTTCTACATATGCCATGAGAAGTTAAAACTTCTGTATGTGCCACAGGTTTCTGAAGGAAAGTTTTGATTTGGGAAAATAATTCATTTGCATCAGAAAGGCATAGTGGCATAACAGAAAGAAGACTAGACTTGGGTTTGGGAGTGACTGTTTTTGAAGCCTTAACACTGCTAGTAGCCAGCTTCTGTAAAATCAAGGTCTGGAAACAGACATAATCTCTTAGGTGGGACCCTCCCAGCCCTTATATCCTCAGCATCCAAAAAAGTCAGGCATTTTACTAAGGGTTGATACAGTGTCCCAAACTGTTGTCCTATCTTAGGTTTTTGCTTCTATAACTATAATAAAAAAGAATCCCCTAAAGAGATTCACTTATTCTCCTTGCCTCATTCCACTCAGACACACTACAGATGCAATGCAATCATGTTCTTCAGAAAATTATTAATGAGTATAATGACAATAGACACAGGATGACTAGTTGGTATTTTGTAGCCCTTTTTTCTTAGATATTTAAGACTTGTTGGCAGCCTTTAGAAATATTTTTATATATTTATGTATTTAACAAACATTCCTTGACTTTATTTTTTAAATATTTTTATTAAAACATAGTTGACATATATTATTATATTGGTTTCAGGTGTACACCATAATTATTCAACATTTATATACATAAAAAGGTGATCACCATAAGACCAGCAACCATCTGACTCACTATCACAATGTTACTGACTGTATTTCCTATGCTTTGCATTATATTCAGTCTGCCCTTTGTGTGCACCTCCATGGAGGTGGCTGGATGATGCTCTGGCTTGGACTGAAGCAGGCCACCCGCATGCTGGTCCCAGGGCCTCCTTGGAGGTGCCCCGCCACAGGCCAAGTTCAGCTGCTGCCTGTGCCCTGTCTGGAGCCACCTGGAATGAGCCACAAAGCAATCCACAGATGGCTGCCTCCTGTACTGTGGAGGTACCTGGAGAGGCCAACTTACAAATCGAGGCTGGCTGCCACTAATGCCAGGCTTGGGGCTGCTCAGCAAGAGGTACGGGAAATACCGAAGCCAGATGCTGCTTGTTTGGGTTTTGTGAATCTTTGAGAGATTTTAGGAAAGTCCACAGCATGAGCCAATACAGGCTGTTTGTATGCAAAAGGGTGGGGTGGGTCTCAGGATGTCACCAGGATGGGGCAAACAAATGGTGTTAGCTAGGTTGATGGAGACTCAGATATGACACCTGCCACCCTCTGCAGATTGGTTGGGGGGAGGGCTCAACAAAGAAATAATGGCTTCTGTCAGCATTTCTTTCTGGGAGAAAACTGACCCTCCAGCTCTCATCCTGAAGCCAGACAACTCAGTTCCTCCCCAAATGTCCCTGGTGCCTTTCAACTGCTACCCCAGTGCTGGAGCTCAGAGTGCATGAGTCCATCAGCAAGCAAGACAGTGTACAGGCCTTTTAAGAGGATCACCTGCTTCTGCAACCACCCTTTGTCTCACTCGTCCACAATCTCTGCTGGCTTTCACAGCCAGGAGTTGTGGGGACTACTCTCCCTGGCACTTCAACCCTTGTCTGGGAAGCCTGGTGTGAGGCTTGGGACCGCTTGTTCCTCTGCGAGGGGACCTCCACAGCCAAGATATCCCTCCTGATTTTTAATGGTCATACGAGGGTGTGGGACAAGGCCATTTCATGCCTCTGCACTTTTTACCACTTTTGAGTTTATATCTGCTGTATGTCCTTAGTTGTAGGACTTGGGTTCAGCTAGACTTCAGGTCATTCACTATGATGGTTGTTTTGTAGTGTAGTTGTAATTTTGATGTGGTCATGAGAGGAGGCAAGCACAACATTTACCTACTCCACCACCTTGACTGGAAATCTCCTTAACTTTATTTTTAAGACTCTTGTCAATGAACATTGCAAGTGAATGCCAATGCTACTGTTACAATCACACTCTCTATTTTTTTATTACTATCTTTTACCTGCCTCCATTTTTCACTTAATAAACCCAACACCTCTAACTCAGGGCTACTTATCATGGCTGATTTGCAGAAATAGGTATACCTCATTTTATTCTCTGGAATTGTTCTTGGAGAAATTCTGTATGATTAAAATTTGGTCAAGAAGTGAACAATAGTTTTGCACTGACCCTTATAATTTTGTCAAGCTCCTTTATGTTCTTAATGGTTTTCCTTGAGGTATCTCAACACTCAAGGCAGTAGTGTTTAAAATAGACTAGTTTGATTCAGTAAATAACCCACTCCTCTTGCAATGCACATCCAACTGTTCTCCTTTTAAATTTTCATTTTGAAATAATTCCAAACTTACAGGAAAGTTGCAAGAATAGTACAAAGAGCTCTCATATACTTACACTCTGATATCCCAATTATTCATATTTGCTGTATCATTCTCTCCTTAAATAAATATATATTTTATTGTTTTCCCCTAACCAGTTGAAAGTAAGTTGCAAACATGAAACCCATTGCCCCTAAATATTCCAGTGTGTATTTCCCAAAACACAAGGATCCTCTCCTATATAATTATAGTGCTACCATCAAAATCAAGAAATCGGGTTTCCACTGGCTCCACCATGTCGAAGGTTTCCTTTAAGATCACGCTGACGTCCGACCTGCGGCTGCCGTACAAAGTACTCAGTGTTCCTGAAAGTACACCTTTCACAGCAGTCTTAAAATTTGCAGCAGAATTTAAAGTTCCTGCAGCCACAAGTGCTATTACTACCAATGATGGAATAGGAATAAATCCTGCACAGACTGCTGGAAATGTTTTTCTAAAGCATGGTTCAGAACTTTGAATTATTCCTAGAGATCGTGTCAGAAGTTGTTAATATCTGCTCCTTGGAAGATATTATAGGATTACCTTTCAAAATAAATAATGGTATTGTGAAACTGAAATCAGGCATTTAAAATACTATGAAAACACCAGTGGCTGATGAAATAATGAAAGGTGACGCTCTGTCTCTTATTCCCACTCTTCTTGTGACGTTGGAATGCTTAGCATTGAGGGTACCATCTTCACAGCAGATCTTAATCTCTCATTGCTACCTTACAACCCTGACACAGCTAGTTCATCTGGGATAAATGCATTATCAAACTGTGTTTTATTGCTGGAGGATGCTTCTGATAATTCTGAGAACATTTGGAAAAAATGTATTGAATTTTCCTCCTTATCTTTGAGTTAAAATTTTAAGAGGATTTTGGATCATATGTGGCAGTTTGCATGATACCATCTGACTTGCAAACTCAAAAATTGTTGAATTCTTAATTATATATCATTTATGATAAAGGATATAGACATATCCATGAATACTTAACTGTCTTATAGGTTTTTTTAAGTTTCAAGTTTCATGTGTTCATATGAATTTTAATTGAGTATCAAGGAGCCAAAAAGTGAATTTTTTGATCTAGCTCTTATGTGTAAAATTGATATCCTGCACCACAGAATCCAATACATGTAATGGTGAGAATTGAAAATAAAGTGAAAGCATCCTTACTGAAAAAAAAAACAAACAAGAAATTGACATGTGCAGAATACTACCATCTAATCTGCAGAATTCATTCAATTTCACCAATCATTCAATTATGTCCTTTATCAATCCATTAGTAAATGAATAAAATATATTTTTTCTCCTGGTCTGGAATCTAATCCAGAATCATGTATTACATTTAGTTGTCACATCTCTTTAGTTTCCTTTAATCTGGAACAGTTTCTCAGTTTTTCCTTGTCTTTCATGACCTAGACACTTTTAAAGTATGGGTCAGTTGTTTTGTAGACTGTCCCTCAGTTTGGGTCTGTCTGATGTTTCTTTATGAATAGATTCAGTCATGCATTTTTTGGCAAAAATATCAGAGAAGTAATGTTGTGTTCTCTCATCATATCAGGAGGCACACTGGGTTGTCCATTATTAGTGATGTTCACTTTAATCACTGGTTAAGATGACATATAGCAGATTTCTCCACTGAAAAGTTATATTTTCTCTTTGTTATGAATATTTTGTGAAGTGATACTATGAGACTATGTAAATATCCAGTTGCAGTGGTGATTTTCTAATTCTACCACCCTTTCTACATTTATCAGTTGGAATTCTGCTGTAAGAAACAAGTTTCCTTATTTATTTATTTATTTATTTATTTATTTATTTATTTATTATTTATCTGTTTATTTATAAAAAGAGTCTTATGAATTTCTAGTTTATAAAATGGGCTATAATATGTTACTATCACTATTTATTTTGATGTTTAAATTATCTCAGATTTGGTCAATGGGAACCACTTCAAGTTGGCTGCTGTGTCCTTTTGACATGCCCCCATCATTTTGGGGACATGTTTTTATATTCTGGCACATGAAGATATCCCAGACTCATCTTGTGCTTCTCCTTTACCCAGCCCTACAATCAGCCATTTTTTTTTGTTTATTGGAGAATGTCATTTAAAGTACCAAGATCTGGGAACTAGCTGAACTCATTGCTGCTGGTATGTTAATGTTTCTAGACCCTCTCAGTGGACAGAGATAGAAAATTTTATATATACAGTAAGCAGTAGTAGATTTACCATAAAGTAAATTAGGAATAAGCTTCAGGACTCATCATTTCCCAAGACAATGTATTCATGTGGTTTTATGTTTTTATGAAATTTGAAAATGGCTAAGGCTGCTGCCTCTTTCCATTTTAACTTCCTCTCCATCACGTTTCTCTTCAATTTTTTTTAATGATATTTTTAATTGGGGAATTGGGGGAGGGGAACAGCTTTGGGGAATCCGGGAAAGGGAACAGACAAGTTGCTGTCCTTTTGTTCTTCAGTCTAGTTGTGGAGGACGTTGCTTCACTGGCCCATGTTGGTATTATCATTGCACTCTTCCTGGATGAGGCAGTTGCTCGCCGGCCATTGGACAGCTGCTCATGGTGGCTCATATCAGCTCACGAAACCTCACAGTAGCTCACGCTGACGGCCTGCCAATCGTGGTCACTCATGGCAGCCCACTGCAGCCCCACTGCAGCAGGGGCTGCAGCCTACTAAGTCGCCGGTGACTCAAGGCAGCTAGGCTCCAGATCAAGCCATTGTTCACCATCTTATCTGTAGAGGGCGCATCATCACTGGCCCTCATGTGGGATCCGAACAGGGGCCCTGCTGCTCAGAGCTGCTGTCTCAAGCCAACTCTTAAACAAAGCATCACTTGGATGGCCCTACACTTTCCTTCTTGATAAAATGGTATCTGAGTATCTGCAGGCATTTCGGGGATTGGGCAAAGGGGAAGTTGAGTGGGGATACATTTCTTCAAACTACTTTATTGAAGTATGATTGACATATAAAAAGTTGTACATATTTAATATGTACATTTTGATGTATTTGGAGATAAGTATACACCCCTGAATCCATCACTACAATGTATTCCATAAATATATTTATCGCCTCAAAAGTTTCCTCCCTCCCTCTTTATTTATTATTATTTTTTTGTGATAAAAACACTTAACATAAGACCTATTTTAGCAAAAATTTTAACATACAATACTGTGTTTTTAACTATAGATAGTATGTTATACAGTAGATTTCTAGGACTTATTCATCTTGTATAACTGAAACTTTGTAGAGGTGGAGATATATTTAGTTGGGGTTTGATGGAATATATTTATGTTGTTTGCAGTTACCTGGGGATATAATTATGTTGTCACTACCTGTCAGGGGTAGGAATGGTTTGGAATACCACTCACTGTGCCATCTTACTTGGCACTATTACATGGACGTGTAGGCCTATAAGTCATATCCTGATATGAATGTGTCCCATGGTACCCATAATTGGAAGTATGTGGTTAATGCAGGAAAAACAAGGTTGAAATTTACAGAACCAAAAGCTAGTCTGTAGAAAATTCTTCCAAATTTTACACATCATGTGAGAGAAATTTGATTGAGTTTTCCTCCTATTTTCATAAATCTATAAGTTTACATGATACTAGTAATAAAGAATTGTGATGATGAAAGAAACTTTCCTATTAATAATAATCAAATCAAATTTTGATAAATCATGCTAGAGGAAAAATTGAATTATCTTTCTATTTTCTCTATGGAATTTTTTTTTTGAGGGCAATGTCACTGGCCCTCATATGTGAGACCGAACCTGGGCCGCTGGTTTCCCAAGCCAGCGCTTAACCACTGTGCCCCTCGGCTGGCCCTCTATGGAAATTTACATGACAAAATCATTGTCATATGAAGACATACAGAATATGCAGCTTACAAAGTAGGGAAAATGTAGATATATGTCAAGCAGTTAATTATTATGTTATTTTTATGGATTTTGTAATATTGTGCAATTTCAGCTTTTAAAAAATTTGTGATTTGTTGTGATTTCTAAATTCTAGGTAAATATTCATTTTGTTACCTAATTTAATTTACATTTTTTGGTATTCTTTTTCTTAAAGATATCCCTATAAATTTTATAAATTTTAAGACACAGAATAACTGGATCCACATCTGACAACATGGCACACGGTAGGTGCTCAACAGATATTTGTTTAGTGAGTGAGTGAATGAATGAATGAACGAGAAAAGAAAACATCTTTTTACACAGTCATTGTAGGCACAGAGGGCATTGAGAGAAATGTCAATCAGTTTGCAGTTGGGTCAGGTAGTGGCAACTAGGGGGAAAAGGAATCTCAGCTTGAGGTCTCTGTTAGGTGGGAAACTGTGCCAAAGTAGAAGTCATTGCCCCCTTCCTACCTAAATAAAAGGTTGAAGAGATATGGTCTGAGTTAGGTGAGAAGTGGGAATTGATTTACAGGGGCATGCAGGGAGGGAATCCATGCTCTGGATTTATTTTCTCATCCTAGATATTATCTCTACCTTTGGTAATGAGGTTTCTGACAGCAAAATGTGAGTCTGGCACATAATCTCCTTGTGAACAAAGATATTGCTATATGATTCTTTCCAAATGGTAAATTACACTAAAAGGACATCCATTTCTAGTTATTTGCAGCCCCAGTAGATAAAAATGAAGGCTGAAAAATTTGCACTGTTCTAAGTTCACAGACACAGGAGAAATGCTAGTGATAATTTGGAAAATGGGACTCATAAGTCAATGTTTTTGTTTATTTGCAAGTAAACCACACCTCTGGGGCTGGCTGAGTGGTGTGGTGATTAAGCGCTGGCTTGGGAAGCCAGCGGCCCCGGTTCGGGTCCCACATATGAGGGCCAGTGACACTGCCCTCAAAAAAAATAAAAATAAACCACACCTCTGATAATATTGAGAACAAACAATAATTTGATTTGAGTTTTGATCTTTTCAAAGTCAGTCATGTTTGCCTGTATTTTTTCAGAGTATTGTTTAGGGTATTTAGAGTCCTTGAGGGGAAGAAAACAACAAAAAATTTAGGCAAAAGCCTTGCATCTCCAATTTTAATCACTTCATTTATTTTTCAAACATCCATAAATGTAAAGTACTCCACAAACAATCAGCCTCTATCTAGATATACTGAAAATGAAGAAAATGTTTTCCATAGAACATGACATAGATGGCCGCACAGGATAAGACCTTATGTTTCACTAATGATTTCTGCATAAAATGAATCCACGAAATCATCACATTTGTATTGTTTAATTTAACATTAGGTGATCAATCACTGTGCATTTTTTAAATTACAAAAATGCTTCATTGGGATCATTGGAATAAATACAATAAACACAGATATCTCCGTTTTACATTTGAAATATTTATAAGTGAAAAGATGATAGAAAAATATGCAGGACAATTTCGATTAAAGAAAAACCACCCATAACCCTTGCAACCTATGACTAATATTTTAAATTTTTTCTATTATCTTTAAAGACTTTTTATTCATATGTATGCAATTTTATTAGGTAATTACAATTTTATAGTCTGAATTTTTCACTTTGCATTCTGTTTTAAGTATACATGCTTCCATATTTCTGCAGTCTTCAAAATGATTGTATTAATGGCTGTGTAATTTCCCAATGAGTAAATGTATCCTACTTTATTCAGCCATTCTGCTATTGTGGTGAGTGGCAGGTAATGGGAACTCTCAGGATGGCATGTCCCCTTCCTCTTGGGGAAGAAGGGGAGGAGGATAGGAAAGGAAAAATTGAACATAGTGAGAAAATTATTATAGACTCCAAACAGTCACCCAGCTCCTGGTGTTTGGAATGGGGTTTGAATATTTCCAGAAATTTAAGCAACTCCCAAAGCATGAATATTTGCTAACCATTGAGAGGAATGAAAAAAGAAAATAGAAAGCCATAAAAATTCTAGAGGGAGAGGGACATTAATTCCAAAAGAAACATTTTTTAAAAGGTTAAAATTACTGAATTTAGGGCCAGCCGAGTGGAGCGGTGGTTAAGCACTAGCTTGGGATGCCAGCGGCCCCGGTTCGGATCCCACATATGAGGGCCAGTGACACTGCTCTCAAAAAAAAAAAATTACTGAATTTATAGTTGGAATAAGAGCACAACTTCCCAAAGGGACTCTATTGAAGAGGACAAATCTCTTTTAGATGGTTGAGTTGTGGTATACCTTATGAGGAAAATTTACCTCCCTTCTTCAGGGTGGACAGAGAATTTTTATGAACTCCTGGAATTTGGTGTGGACAGTTCTTCGTTGTGTGTGACTATCCTGCTCATTGCAGGGCATTTAGCACTGGCCTCGGTCCACTAAGCCTAGTAGTTTCCCTTGTTCTGATAGAAAAAATGCCTTCTCCCAATTTCTACAAGCCCCCTGGGGATAGGTGGGAACAACTTCTTCATTTGAGGACCACAGCTTTGGTTTCTAAAGTACTAGACAAGATACATGTACCTTGATGGGCAGCTGTAAATTAAGCAACTTTAATTGTTTCAGCAAATAATATTGTCTACAATGGAGGGATCATGACAAACCTCTAGAGGAAGGAGATCAGGCCTCTCATCACCCCAGCTGCTATTGGGTTTCAGTATCACCTAACCTCTAAACTGGGGGTTGGAATACAAGCTTTTACAATGTAGAAACTGTCTTGCCTGTTCACCACCGTTTCTCTTGTGCCTGTCACATAATAGAATCACAATAAAATGTTGTTGAATACATAAATGATGCTATAACTTCTTAGAAGTGATATAAAATGGATGATGAAGTTTCTGGGGCTCCAATAAATAGCTCGTTCTATTTTTGAAAAAAAAAATTGAGCAAAAAGACAAAGAAGTGCCAGAGAGAGATGATAATATCACCTTCATTACCATTAACAATTAAGTTAGAGGACATGGCTTATATCTGAAGGCAGGTGGAACTATGAACCTCATAACTAGATATATTTACTGTGCTAGATTGCTGCAGTAATGGTCCCAATTTGTTCATACCTCCCTTGGCAGTCCCCTCCCACACTGACTCTGGGCTCAGCCATGTGACATTTTTTGCAATTTTTTATTTGTTTCAGGTGTACAAAACAATATGGTGATTAGACATTTGTATACCTCACAAAGTGATATCCCCAATAAGTCTACTACCCATCTGACACTGTACATAGTTATTACAATCTTATTGTCTATATTCCCTATGCTGTACTTTATATCCCTGTGACTATTTTTTATAGTTAACCTTCAATATTATTTTATATTAGCTTCAGGTGTACAGGGTATTGGTTAAACATTTATATAATTTATGAAGTGATCCTCTCAATAAGTCTAGACCAAGAAAGACAAATACCATATAATCTCACTTACATGTAGAAACTAAATAACAAATTAAACAAACAAACAAAGCAGAAACAGATTCATAGACACAGAGGACAAACTGATGGTTACTAGATGAGAGGAGAGTTGGGGGGCTGGGTGAGAAAAGTGAAGGCATTAAGAAATACAAATTGGTAGTTACAAAACAGTCACAGGGCTGTAAAGTACAATATGGGAAATATAGTTAATAATATTTCAAAAGCTATGTATAGTGTCAGATGGGTATCAGCCTTGTGACATTCTTTGATCAATGGAACATTAGAAAATATGACAAAGCGGATACTTGGAAATATTTTTGCACATTGATGCTTTCCCCCCTCTTACTGCTGGGAAACCTTCCATCAACATGAGAACAACCATATGCTAGACTTCTGCAGGATGAAAGAGCATGTGGACAGATGCTCCAGCTATTCTTGTCATCTCAGCTGTCCCAGATGAGACCCAAGACGTGTGATTGAGGCTATAGTAGACCATCTAGCCCCAATTGAGCCAACCTAGATCAGAAAATCCTGTCCCCATAACCAATAGTACCATGAAGAACAATATTTACTGTTTTAGCTATTGTTGTGAGTTGAATTGTGTCCCCTAAAATATATATTTAAGCTCTAACCCCTAACAACTGTGTATGTGACCTTATTTGGAAATAGGGTTTTACAAATATAATCAATATGTAAGTTACAATGAGGTGTCCTTATAAGAAGAAGAGAAGAAACTATGACAGACACATAAGGAGAATGGATGTAACCATGGAGGCAAAGATTGGAGTGATATTCTATAAGCGAAGGAATGCCAAGGACTGGTGGCTGTCACCAGAATCTAAGAGAAAGGCATGAACATATTCTCCCTAGAACCTCCAGAGAAAGTGTGGCCTTGCTGACATATTGATTTCAGACTTTTAACCTCCAGCAGCACAGCACTATGACAGAATACATTTCTGTTGTTTTAAGTTACCTAGTTTGTGGTGTGTGTTATAATAGCCCAAGAAAACTAATACAGCCACGAAATTTATGATCGATTTATTACGTGATAAAAGGTAACAGATTCATGGCAATAATGGACCAGGGCCAATGTGCCTACCCAGACAAAATTTACAGTATGAAAGAGTACTCTATTAGAAGTTTTGCAAGACTCAGTTCGTTAGAGCACATGCTCTGAGCAACAGGGTTGCTGGTTTGACACCCACATGGGCCAGTGAGCAGCGCCCTCTGCAACTAGACTGAAAACGGTGACTGGACTTGGAGCTGAGCTGTGCCCTCCACAACTAAGATTGAAGAGCAACAACTTGACTTGGAGCTGATGGATCCTGAGAAAAAATACATTGTTCCCCCCCAAAACACATTGTTCCCAATAAAGTTTCATATATATATATATATATATATATATATATATATATATATATATTTTTTTTTTTTTTTTTAAAGATTTTTATTGGGGAATTGGCGGAGGGGAACAGCGTTGGGGAATCAGGGAAGGGGAACAGACAAGTAAGTTGCTGTCTTTTTGTTCTTCAGTTTAGTTGCGGAGGATGTTGCTTCACTGTTGGTATCATCATTGTGCTCTTCCGGTCGCTGGCCTCTGGATGTCGCTTACCACGGCTATTGGCAGCTCACGCTTGGCTGCCAGCCACTCACGCTGGCTGCGGGCCACTCACTGTAGCCTATGGCAGCCCACTGCAGCAGGGGTTGCAGCCCACACCATCACCGGGGCTCGCACAGCCCAGCTCCAGGTGGAGCTGTTGTTAGCTGTAGAGGGCAGTGTCACTGGCCCTCATGTGGGATCCGAACCGGGGCCGCTGGCATCCCAAAACCAGCGCTTAACCAATGCGCCACTCGGCCGGCCCTATATATATATCTTTCTAAAAAAAAAAGAAGAAGTTTTGCTCAAAAACTTTTCCCCCAGATTCATTATTCTCTCCAGATTCATTAAACAGATGAGTCATTCCACCTGCCCTATAGTTTGGTTTGAGAAAAGGTGGAAAGAAGGAGTACCACACTTATTGAACACCCTCCCATGGAAGAAACCATCAAGAATTGGGAAGCATTCGCCCCCCTTTTTGTTTTTGAGGGCAGTGTTACTGGCCATCATGTGTGGGACCCGAATCCGGGCCGCTGGCTTCCCAAGCCAGCCCTTAACCACCGCTCCACTTGGCCGGCCCAAGATGCATCCTCCTTAACAGGATCATATACTGAGCAGATTTAAAAAAAAACAGATTTATTGCTACTAAGATTTATAAAGAAAAACTGGGGTTCATCTAGGAAAATTGTGATTATAGGTGAACATCACCCTTGCAGCTTGATATAACATTCTTCTCCAAACGGCTGCAACATTTTGCTTTCCCAACAGCCAAGTATTGATATGCCAAATCCCAGGTCATAAAGATTTATTCCTATATTTTCTTCTAAAAGTTTTATCTCTTACATTTAGGTAGTTGATTCATTTGAGTTAATTTTTAGATATAGTGTGGTAGGTATCCAAATGATTCTTTTGTATTCACCATCCAAAGGAAAAAACACATACAGTATATCACTTGGGATCTAATAGAACAGTGAAGTGTATGGATTGGGTTATCATTAGTATAATTCCTGGATATGTTTGTAAATGCTCAAGGACACATTACATTCTCTGTAAATCACACCTGTTATCCCAAATCACCAAATAAATTGTTGAGTTGGAAGTTACCTGAGAGTGTGTCTTAACCAGCCATCCATTCACATTTTTAATGAAAAACAATGCATTCTGTAACCTTTGTGCAAATTGGAAATGACTTCGCCATCTCATGGATCCCATTGTATGGTTGGTTGAGTTCTATGGTTTGTCTGAAGACAGTCTTTTAAACTCTATGTTTGTCTTATTTACCTTAGGTCATAGGTAACATCCCCTTTATTGCTAGTGGTTCTGTGCGGGGAGCTCCCAGCCAGAGGTACTCTGTATGTAGAGTCATCATTCATCCAATGGACCTTTCTTGGGTATTTACTACATTAAAGGCACTCTGCTAGATGCTGGGAGATACTAAGGCAGTGGGAAATTGTTTTTATCTTCACAGAGCTGGCAGACTGTTTTTAGATATAAAATATGTTTATCAATTGCTACAGCATTAAGGTAAAAGTAGGTAGGTGATATAGGAGAGTTACAAAAAATTGAAACCATCTATATATCTTTTAGTAAGTAGAGTGACCGTACATCCTGGTTTTCTCTGAAAAATTCAAATTAACAGCTGTTTCCACTGTGAGATAGCACCCTCTTTTTTTTTTTGACATTTTTACAGTTTATTTTGAAGTTCATTTTAAAAACAAAATTTAAGGACAGTCTGAGAAAAACTTGCACAAAATACTCATTAAATAAGTATGGTGATTAAATCAAAATAAAAAAAATATGTTTTCTTCTGCAACTCCAGTAATGAGTTGTTGTCCTGAAGGTTCTTATACTCCAAAAAGGGGTGGGGGAAAATCATGGCAATTAAAGCTGCCTCTTAATCATGTAAATCTACAGTAGAAACCGAATTTTTTCTGTTCTTCCCAATAAGTCAGTTTCAATCTTCAAACTGTGCCTTGTTTTTTAAAAGATATGATGCTAGAAATTCAATGGGATTTGGTGGTCTTTCCTTTGCCAGCACAGCAAGTCCCTGTAGTAAGATTGGCACAATGGTCTGATCCAGGTAGGCACGAGTTGGCAAAGACTGGAGATCCACTTTCTGTTTTGATGACTTTTATGCATTAATTTTCTCATTTTCTCTGTTCTCTCGACGTTATCTCTGAGGCCGTACTCAGAGTCAGGATTTTCTGCAACCTGCGTCTGTCCTTCTAGCATCTGCTTTGGTTCCATGGCAGACCCTGCAAGTCAGTCCCTGGATACCAGTCTGGGCACGGGAGCACCCTGAGCAGTAGAGCAGGGTGGAACAGGCCATGGCCAGGCACCTGCATCAGATCCGAAAGCTCCACGGTCCCAAGAACCGTGCTCTCTGCGGTTCGCAGTGTGGTAGGCAAATTCTGGCCACCTGGTCTATGAGAGAATCGTTCCTCCATCTGCCCAGTCATGGAGAGCACCACTCCAGCTGCAGACCCAATGACAGGCCCAGCTGGCAGGGGTTCGGCCTGGACAGACCTCGGTGCTGCCTGAAAGCTTCTACTGAAGCAATTCCTCGTGGAACCGAAACCACTTCCTGGGTAGTTCTTACTAGAAAATCTCAGACCCAAGACCATCAGTCTTCAAGAGAATACCAAGTTGTACCCTCTGTGATCTGGGATGTGGGATTCTGTGCTTGCAGCTCATTAGAATACAAGCAGCAAATGTGTGTAGGTAGATCCCCAAAGGAAGGTACATCGAATAGAATTTTTTTTTCCAAAAAATGCCCAGCCTGCATTCCTCAGTAAACTATGGGATGATTACGGTGCAAGGCTTAAGGGTTCCCTTATTGAAACAAATTCAGTCTTCATCTAAACACATACTAATTTAGATAAACCTCTGGAATCGCTGACTTCATTCCATTGAGCTAACATTTGCATTTTGAGTGACCTTAAATTTGTTCTCTCTACTACTGCTCCCATCTCAGATAATTTCCAGATTTGGTACCCATTGATTATGAGATAGAACTCAGGTTAATTATCCTTTGCAGAAGATTGGCAGAAAATGCTGAAAGAAATACATATAAGAAAACGATGACACTCCGATACAGAAACCGTGCCACCTGGCCAAGCGACCCTAAAACCACTGCCGTCCCTACTGTGAGTTGATGACCAATGTTCCCAGCTAAGGAGTTCCCAGGGGCAGTTCCCTCTTTCTCAGTAGGAAGTGTTATGGTTTGAATGAGAAAGTATATGATCACTCAAAAATAGGTCAACAGCCAAATGAATTAGGGTGCTGAACAACCTTAATATTGTTTCCTAGTAAAAGATATAAAGTAGTGACAGTAGGCAACCACACCAAAAACCTGTTGCATTTCGATACACTAACAATAAAAAATCCAAAAAGGGAATTTAAAAAATTTGATGTATAATAATATCAAAAAGATTAACATACTGAGGAATAAATTCAACCAAAGAGAAGAATTGTACACTGACATCTACAAAATATTGCTGAAAATAACTAAAGAAGACCTAAATAAATGAAAAGATATTCTGTGTTCATAGAATGGAAGACTTATTAGGATGACAGTATTACCTGAAGTGATCTACAGATTGAATACAATCTCTATCAAAATTTCAACAATTTTTTTTTCAGAAATAGAAAAACCCATTCTGAAATTCATATGGAATTGCAAGGGACCCTGAATAGCCAAAACAATCTTGAAAAAGAAGAACAAAGTTGGAGGACTCACACGTCCTGAATTCAAAGCGTACTACAAAACAATAGTAAACAACACAGTGCAGAACTGGCATAAGGACAGATATACAGACCAATGGAATAGAATAGAGGGCCCAGAAATAAGCCCTCACTTACATAATCAATTGATTTTCAATAAGGGTATCAAGATCATTCAATGGTGGAAAAATAGTCTTCAACTAATGTTGCTGAGAAAACTGAATATCCACATACAAAAAGAATTAATTTGGCCATATACCTTACACCATATAAAAACAAAGACATAAAGGAAAAAGATAAAAAGATAAAACACTTAGAAGAAAACATGGGTAATTCTTCATGAACTTGGACTTGGCAATGAATTTCTATTTTTAGATATGACACCAAAACCACTAGCAACAAAAGAAAAATTAGATAAATTGGTCTCATCAAAGTTGAAAATTTCTGTTCATCAAAGAACATCAACACAGTGATTAGACAACCCACAAAGCAGAAGAACACATTATTTAAAAATAAATTTCAGGGCCGGCCGGGTGGCTCAGTTGGTTAAGAGCTCGCTCAAGAGTGTGAGCTGAGCTCTGAGCAACAGTGGTTCGATGCCAGCCCGAGCTGAGTTGCCGTTGAGATGCCAACAGGTGGCAGGATGACTCAGCTAAAAATAAATAAATAAATAAATAAATAAATAAATTTTCCAATTATACTTGACATACAATATTATATTAGTTTGAGGTATACAACATAGAGATTAAACATTTATATAATTTGTGAAGCGATCACTCCAATAAATCTAGTACCCATTTGATATCATACATAGTTATTATGTTATCAACTATATTCCTTATGCTATACTTTACCTCCCCATTATTATTTTGTAATGACCAATTTGTACTTCTTAATCCCTTCAGTATTTTTAACCATTCCCCCAATCCTCCTTCCATGTGTTAACCATCACAATGTTCTCCATATCTATGAGTTTGTTTCTATTTTGTTTGTTCATTTATTTTGTTCTTTAGGTTCAATATATATAAGTGAAATCATATGGCATTTGTCTTTCTCTTTCTGACAGACTCCACTCTGCACAGCGCCTTCTGGGTCCATCAATATTGTTGTAGATGGCAAGATTTCATTCTTTTTATGGCTGAGTAATATTCCATTGTATATATGTATCATCTTTTCTTTATCCATTCATTCATTGATGGACACCCAGGTTGCCTCCATATCTTGGCATAATGTTGCAATGACCATATGAATGCATATGTCCCTTTGAAGTAGTGTTTGGGTTTTCTTTGGATAAATACCCAGAAGTGAGATTACTGGGTCTGTCTTTGTCTGTTGTTATAGCCTTTGTTTTAAAGTCTATTTTGCCTGTTATAAGTATTGCTACCCCAGCTATTTGTTTGTTTGTTTCCATTTTCATGAAATATCTTTCTCCATTCTTTTACTTTCAGTCTGTATGTGTCTTTTAATCTGAAGTGAGTCTCTTATATAGGCAGCATATGTAACAGTCTTTTTTTCTTATCTGTTCATCTACCCTATGTCTTTTTTCTTAAATTACAGTTTATTGGGGTGACAATTGTTAGCAAAGTTACATAGGTTTCAGGTATACAATTTTGTAATTATCTTTTATATATATATGTCACATTGTGTGCTCACCGCCCAGTGTCTGTTCCCCTTCCATCACCATATATTTGACTCCCTTTACCGTCATCTACCACCCCCTCCCCCCTTACCCTTTGGTAACCACTAAACTATTGCCTGTGTCTATGAGTTTTTGTTTCTTCATTTGTTTATCTTGTTCCTTTGTTGTTTTCAATTTTATATACAACATATCAGTGAAATCATTTGGTTCTTGACTTTTTCTGTTGCTTAGCATTATACTCTCAAGGTCCATCCATGTTGTAACAAATGGCACCCTATGTCTTTTGAAATGAACATTTAATCGTTTTACATTTAAATTGTTGATGGATGTGTTGTTATTTACATTTTATTATTCATATTTTTTATCTCTCCACCTCTGCCTTCTCCTTCTAATTCCTCTTGTTCTTATTCTTGTTCTCCTCCTCCTCCTCCTCCTCCCCCTCCTCCTCCTCCTCCTCCTCCTCCTCCTCCTTCTTCTTGTCCCTTTGACATTTTTTGCAGTATTGGCTTGGTGATGATGAACTCCTTTAGCTTTATCTTGTCTGGGAAGTTCTTTAACTACCTTTCAATTCCAAAATGATAGCTTTGATGGGTAGAGTAATCATGGTTGTAGGTCCTTACTTTTCATTACTTTGAATGTTTTATGCCAATCTCTTCTAGCCTACAAAGTTTCTGTTGATAAGTTAGCTGACAATCTTTTTTTTTCTTTTGTTTTCTTTGAGGGCAGTGTCACTGGCCCTCACTGGCCCTCATATGTGGGACCAGAACCGGGGCCACTGGCTTCCCAAGCCAGCGCTTAACCACGCCACTTGGCCGGCCGAATAGTTTGCAAACTTTTTTTTTTTTTTAGCTGAGCCATCCTGCCACCTGTAGGCAGCTCAATGGCAACTCATTTCGGGCTGGCATCGAACCGCCGTTGCTCAGAGCTCAGATCGCACTCTTGAGCGAGCTCTTAACCAACTGAGCCACTCGGTCGCCCCCCCCCCTTTTTTTTTTGAGGGCAGTGTCACTGGCCCTCATATGTGGGACTGAACCGGGGCCGCTGGCTTCCGAAGCCAGTGCGTAACCACCGCGCCATTAGCTGACAATCTTGTGAGAGCTCCCCTGTAGGTAATCTACTGCCTTTCGTTTTCTGCTTTTAAGATTTATCTATCTTTTTCTTTTTATCTTTATTTATCTTTCTATTTCTATTTATCTTTCCATCTTTCTATTTATCTTTAACCACTAGTAACATTTTTTCTATAGGGCAGTGTCACTGGGCCTCATATGTGGGATCTGAACTGGGGTCACTGGCTTCCCACGCCAGCTCCTAACCGCCACGCCGCCACTTGGCCGGCCCTAACCACTAGTATTTTAATTGTGATGTAAGCCTCTTGGGGTGCATCTTGTTTAGGGCGCTCTGTGCTTCCAGGTCTTGTATGTCTATTTCTTTTGCCAGGTGAGGGAAGTTTTCCATCATTATTTCTTCAAATAGGATTTCAATTCCTCATTTTCTCTCTTCTCCTTCTGGTACCCCTATGATGGGAAGGTTGGTATGCTTGATGTCCCAGAGGCCCCTTAAACTATCCTCATTTTTTTGGATTCCTTTTTATTTTTGCTGTTCTGATTGGGTATTTTCTGCTACCTTACCTTCCAAATCACTGATTTCAGTCTCTGCTTCATCTAGTCTACTGTTGATTCCCTCTAATATTTCATTACAGTTATTGTATTTTTCATTTCTGAGTAGTTTTTTTTAAAATGTTTTCTTTATCCATTTTTATGTTTCCCTATCTCTTTGTTGACATTCTCCCTGAGATTACTAAGCATTTTTATAACCAGTGTTTTGAACTCTGGGTCTGGTACATTGCTTGTCTCCATTTTGTTTAGTTCTTTTTCTACAGTTTTGTTCTGTTCTTTCATTTGGCACATGTGTCAGTATTCTGGCTGACTCACTGTGGTTGTTTCTATGTATTAGATAGAGCTACTATTGTTTCCTGGTTTTGGAAGAGTGGCCTTACGTAATAGGTGTCCTGCAGGGCCTAGTGGTATAGTCTCTTTGGTCACCTGAACCAGGTGCTACAGGTGTGTCCCTTGCATGGGTTATATGCACTTTCTTATTGTAGTTGAGACTAGGTTGCTGTTTGTATGTCAGTGGGAGGGATTGACCCTCAGGCTGATTGGTTGTGAGGACTTGCCATGACTGCAGTGTAGGAGCTATTGTGCAGCAGCTTACCCTGTGAAGGAGGATTTGCTTTAGTGGGGCTCTGGTTGCAGCCACATCTGCTTTTTGGGTGTGTCATTTGTGGAGGTGGTTAGGTGGTGTTGTGGTGTGGGCTGAAGCTTGCCACCAGGTGTGTTGGTTCTGGGACCTTTTGGGAGGAGCTTGGGTGCAGGCCAAGCTCAGCTGCTGCCTATGCCCTGCTGAGGGCCACTTGATATGAGCTACAAAGTAATATGCAGATTGTTACTATTTGTGCTGACCTCAGAGGTTCCAGGAAGAGGCTTAGCTACCAACTGAGTCCACATGCTGCTTGTTTGGGGTTTGTGAACCTTTGAAATATTTTAGGAAAGTGCACTGCAGGAGTCAAAACAGGCCATTTGTAGGCAAAAGCCACTGGAAGTGGCTTGGGTAAGCCTGGAAGTTGGGTGTGGCAGAGTCTCAGAGAATCACTAGGGTGAGGCAAATGAATGGTGTTAGCCAGGTTGATGGAGACTCAGGTATGGAGGCTGCCTGCATCTGCATGCTGGGATCGGAGACAACTCAACAGAGAAACAATGGCTTCTGCCAGTACTTCTGTCTGGGAGAAAGCTGCCCCTCTAGTCCTTGCTCTGAAGCTTGACAGCTCAGTTCCTCCCCATATCCCCTGGCACTTTTCAAGCTGCTGCCCCAGCGCTGGAACTCCGAGCAAGTGAGTCTGTCAGTGAGTAAGTCTGTGCATTGGGCCCCTTAAGAGGAATTCCTGGGACACCAGTAGCCCTCCATCTCACTTAGCCACAATCTCTGCTGGTTTTCACAGCCAGAAGTTATGGGGATTTCTCTCCCCAGCACTGGAACCCTGGGCTGGGGACCCTGGTGTGGAGCTGGAACCCCTTGCTCCTCTGGGTGGACCTCTGCAGCTGAGATATGGCTCCTGATTTTTAACTGTTATACATGTGTGTGGTACCAGTCTGTTTCAAGTCTCTGCCTCTCCCACCAATCTCAACATGAATTCTTCCGTATATTCTTAGTTATAGGACTCATGTTCAGCTGGATTTCAGGTGATTCTCAATGATGTTTGTTTTGTTGTTTAGTTGTAATTTTGATGTGATTGTGGAAAGAGGCCAGCATAGTGTTTTCCTACTCTGCTATCTAAACTGGAAGCCAGGAAAAAAACATTTTAAAATGATATATCTGATACAGCATTAATTTTCAGAAGATATTTAGATCTTCTACAACTCAACAACAACAACAAAACGAACACCCCAATTCAAAAATGGGTAAATAACCTGAATAGATATTCCTCCAATGAAGCTAAAAATGGTCAATAAACACATGAAAAGTGGCTCAACGTTATTAGTCATTAATAAAATGCAAATCAAAACCACAATGAGATACCACTTTACATCAATTAAGATGGCTATTGTCAAAGAAAAATGAAAATATCAAGTTTTGGAGTGGTTGTGGAGAAATTAGAACCCTTGTACTTTGGTGACTGGAATGTAAAATGTTGTGACTACTAAAAAACAGTTTTATTGTTATTCAAAAAGTTAAACATAGTATTCCCATATAATCCAGCAACTCTACTTTTAGGTCTATACCCAAAAGAATTCGAGGCAGGTATTCAAACAGATATTTGTACACCAATGCTCCTAGGAACATTATTCACAATATTCAAAAAGTGGAAGCAACCCATGTTCATTAACCGATGAATGAATATATTCTGGCTGTTAATATTCGTTGAGTGGGGCAGGTTTGTGGCTTAATTTGCTCACTATTTGTTGTATCTTAAACTAGATAGTGAAGTCCTCAATTGAGCTCGCAGCACAGGTTCAATAAATACATGTTAGTTGATTCCAAAATTAAGCTAAAACAATTTGAGATGATAGTTTGCCTTTGTGTTTTCTTTTCCTCTTCCCTTTTAAAGTCTGTGGATAATTAAGAAATTATTGTAGGGCCGGCCGAGTGGCATGGCGGTTAAGCACTGGCTGGGGAAGCCGGCAGCCCTGGTTCGGGTCCCATATGTGAGTGCCAGTGACACTGCCCTCAAAAAAAAAAAGAAATTATTGTAAAAATTAAAATTTCTGTCTGCTCTTCATTAAATGAGAAATATGTTTCCTAAATTTGAGCTCAATCATTTGTGTTTTTATTTCTTTTTTTAAAGATTTTATTGGGGAATTGGGGGAGAGGAACAACGTTGGGGAATCAGGGAAGGGGAACAGAAAAGTTGCTGTCTTTTTGTTCTTCAGTCTAGTTGCGGAGGACGTTGCTTCACTGGCCCATGTTGGTATCGTCATTGTGCTCTTCCTGGATGAGGCAGATCGGTTGCTGGCCTCTGGATGGTCACTCACCGTGTCTATTGGCAGCTCATGCTGGCTGCCAGCCACTCACGCTTACTGCCGGCCACTCACTGTAGCCTATGGCAGCCCACTGCAGCAGGGGGCTGCAGCCTACACCATTGCTGGGGCTCGCATAGCCCATCTCCAGGTAGAGCTGTTGTTAGCTGTAGAGGGCAGTGTCAGTAGCCCTCATATGTGGGATCTGAACCCAGGATGTCGGCATCCCAAGGTGTCCCAAGCCGGCTCTTAACCAATGCATCACTCAGCCGGCCGAATATTGTGATTTTTTAAGCACTCATTTCTGTTCATTCCTGGACAGGTCAAGCATGATGTATTTATAGCTTCAAGTTGAGGAGGTATTTTTATTATTGTTATTATTTTTATTTTTATTTTTATTTTTATTTTTTAGCTGAGCCATCCTGCCACCTGTTGGCAGCTCAACGGCAACTCAGCTCTGGCTGGCATCGAACCGCTGTTGCTCAGAGCTCATCTCGTACTCTTGAGTGAGCTCTTAACCAACTGAGCCACTCGGCTGGCCTTTTTTTTTTTGTTTTTTGAGGGCAGTGTTACTGGCCCTCATATGTGAGACCCGAAACGGGGCTGCTGGCTTCCCAAACCAGCGCTTAACCACTGCACCACTCGCCCGGCCCAAGGAGGTATTTTATATTTCTGGATGTATATTTCTGGAAGACCTGGTGTAATTTACATACTTACAGGCAAAATAACATAATTAAGATTTAAACAGAATAGATATGTGTTACAGAAATTAAGCAGAATAGATACTGACAGGTAAGTGAATTGAGCCATTTCCAAGCAGCAAAGGCAAAAAGGGAAATAGATTGGGTTACATAGTGTTTCTTATCTGAGAAGTGCCATTTTACAAATTTATGGGTACACACAAGATTTTTTCTTGATATTAAGCTCAAGAGAGAATCTATTTTGCCAGATCACTTTATAAACCACACTTAATAACAATCAACAATATCTTCAATGAAAGTTTTGAATAAGGTACAACAACTAAATAAATGGGTTGTCTATCAACTACACGAGTGAAGGTATAATGTTAAATTGTACAACAGTGTAGATATTTCTCAAAGGGATTCAAATATGATGTAGATAGTTTGCTTTCTAGTGATCAAATTTTATAAGGGCTATAGATTAATGATGATTTTCTGAGCCAGTTTACTAAAGATGCTGGGGAGTAGTCAATTCTGAATTGAGCACCTGCAGTAAGCATGACTTTTGTGTTTGATTAGTTCTAGAATGGCACTCATGACATTCCCAATGTGATGGGGCCAAAGCCATTATTCGATTGGGAAAGTTTCACAGCATGCTTGTGTTCACACTTGGTGAGAAGACTAACCCATTTCCACAACAGGATGGACAGTAGCAGCAGTGGAGATAGGAGTCTTTATAGGAAAGAACATTGGATTTTCTTAAACATCCCATATACTATTCATTGGTCGAGATCTTGATATCCTGTGTCTAATAGGTGGAAAATCTAGGAAGTTTCTTGAGTACTTTTCAACAATACATTAACAAGTGGCCAGAATTTATGAATTAAAACCTATCAATCTAGGGTTTTGAAAAATGTTTGTGTAAAAAAATGCATATTTCCTCCAATCTAGAATGTGACCCTGAGAGAGATTATAGGAACTTTTGGCCTCTGTGTGTGTGTGTGTGTGTGTGTGTATTATAATATATTTTAAAATATATTGTGCATTATATTTATGTTATATGAGTTTACAATATATTATATATTAATATATATTTGATAAATATATATAAATAAAAATACACTTGACCTAAAGGTACACAGATTACTCCATCTCTTCTTTTAACCTCAAAAGATCTAATCTTTAGATAGGTTCTCTCTGTGTCTCTCTCTCTTTGTGTATCTGGGTCTTTGTCTCTCTTTCTCTTTTCTCTTGCTGGACAAGACTCTTAGTTCCTTGATATTGATGATCCCATTAAACTTATGACTGAATTTCCAACTACTAGTGAGACAAGATTTTCCTCAGGGTCTTTCCATTTGTTATTCCCACTGCAGAACAGTCTCCCCAACTCACACCCTTTTGGGTTAGCTCTTAGTCTTCCTTCAAGGCCAAGCTTAAAATTCTCTTCATCCAGGAAGTTTTGCCTGAGAGTTTCCCTGAGACTGAGGCTACATCTCCTTTGTATACATTCCAATAGAGTCCCGTCTTTCACTATTGAAATCCAGCAATACCACAATACCAGTCCTGGGTATATACCCAAAGGAAATTAAAACAGGATATCAAAGGGATATCTGTATTCCTATGTTTGTTGCAACATTATTCACAATAGCCAGGATATGGAAACAACCTAAGTGTCCATTGACAGATAAATGGATAAGAAGATCACACACACACACACACACACACACACACACACACACTATTCAGCCATGGGAAGGAAAGAGAGCCTGCCATTTGCAACAACATGGATGGACCTTGAAGGATTATGCTAAGTGAGGTAAGACAGAGAATGACAAATATTGTGTGACCTCACTTATATGTGAAACCTGACATAGTTGAACTCATAAAAAGAGAGAAAGGAGTGGTGGTTACCAGGGGCTATGGTACCTGTGGAGATGTTATCAACTTGCAACTAGTTGATAAATAAGTTGTGGAGATCTATTGCACAGCATAGTGATTATAGTTTACAATATTGTACTACGAACTTCAGTTACTAGGAGCCTAATCTTAATTGTTCACACACACACACACACAAAATGATAATTATGTGACATGATAGTGTTTGCTAACACTATGGTGGTAATCAAATTTCAATATATAAATGTATCAAATCAACAAATTAGTACACCTTATACATACATATCTTATACACCTTATTGTACAAATGTCAAATATATCTCAATAAAAATAACTTTACTGTGAGAAACTTCAAACATCCCAAGCTAAGGAGGATAGTATAATAAAGCTCCACTTGTAAATTACTTATTCAGAATTTATCTTTCCAGCCAGACTTTAAGTTCCGTGAAATCAGGAACTATGATTAACTTGATTTTTGCTTTGTCATCATTAGTGCCTAGAACACTGCTGGACACACAGCAGCCACTTAATAAAAATGCGTTCAGTGAATGAATGTATCAAGTAATAATGAGGGTGGTAACAAGGCTATTTATTTTTTATTGCTAAAATGGGACTTATATAAGCATCTTTAACCCTTATAAGGAAAAGCAAATACAGAGAAAGAGGTAAAGGTACAACAGAGGGGAAAATGGGGTTTCTGAAGAGGTAGGGGTTGTTTCCTAGAGATTAATTCTGGATTTGATAGCTAATCACTGTGGTTGTTTCTGTTTGGATGTCAGAAAGGCATCTCAAATAATCCGAAATATACTCCTCATTTTTTCCTTGATATCCTGTTCTTCCTACTTCTATTATGGGTTATATTGTCCCTTCACATGGCAATCAGGAGACCTTAGTTCTGATCATGACTTCTCTATGTACTTTCTGGACAAATTACTTACCTCTTTCAGCCTCAGATTTTTCCATTTGTAGAGTCAGAGAGCAAGACTAAGTGACAACAAAGGTATCCTCCAACTCCAAGATTCAGAGTTTAATCCTGAACCATTTTTTATTCTTCTCTTTTCCTCATTTAACATATCCAACCCCACTGACAGATCTGTTCAAATTTTGTTCAGAACCTTGTTATATCACTGCTAGGCTAGTGTAATAGACACCTGTACAAAGTAGTCACTGCGGCAACATTGATAGTCCTAAACACAGCCCTGATCTAAGTTTTCAGTGTCTCCTCACTATTTAATCAATAAAGTCTAAACTACTTAGCCTAGCATTTGTGATGATCTAAAATCTGGCCTCAAAGTAATCTGGCTGGACTTGTTTCTTACTTCTCTATAGACCCAACAGTACAGCTGGACTGCATTGCTCTATTCTGCCTGAGAAAGGCCAAAGTGTTCCCATCTCTCTGCCTTTGCTCAGGCTAGTTCCTCCTCCTGAAATGAATTTTCTTATATCACTGCATGTATTAAGCCTATTATTCTTTAAGAGTCAGCTCAAATGCCACTTCCTCTATGAAGCCTTCCTTCATTCTTTCTAGCCTGAAGTCATCTCCCCACCATCTGAATACTTTGTATTTTATGTATATGTATATATATGTAAATATTTATATATATTTATATGTATATATAAAATAAGGTTTTTACACAAATGGCTGAATAAACTAAGCATTTTGAGGGACAGGGTCAATGTTTTGATCATCCTTATTTATCCCATAGTAATTTTCTCAGTGCCAGCACATAGCAGACACATAATAATTTTAAGTGTATCAATCTATTTTTTTAATTTATAAATATTCTGAGTTCATAAAATTTTCAGGCAAACCAAAACTGTATTTATTGGGCCGGCTGAGTGGCGTGGTGGTTAAGTGCTGGCTTGGGACGCAGGCGGCCCCGATTCAGGTCCCACATATGAGGGCCAGTGACACTGCCCTCAAATAAACAAACATATACTAATGTCAGAACCAATAGGGTGTGTGAGTGTGTGTGTGTGTGTGTGTGTGTGTGTGTGTGTGAGAGAGAGAGAGAGAGAGAGAGAGAGAGAGAGAGAGAAGAGGGAGAAACTGATTATAAGGAATTGTCCCATGTGATTATGGAGGCTGACAAATCCCAAGGTCTGCAATCAACAAGTTGGAGACTCAGAAAAGCCAATGGTGTAGTGTCTGTCTGAAAGCTGGCAGGCTCAAGATAAAGAAGAGCTGATGTTTCAGTTTGAGTCCAAATGCAAGGGGAAAAAAAAAACCCAAACAACAACAACAACAAAAAAAACAATGCCCTTGCTTGAAGGTAGTCAGGCAGAAGGAATTCTCTCTTATACAGCCTTTTTGTTCTAATCAAGCCTTTAACTGATTGGATGAGAGGGCAATCTGCTTTACTCAGTCTACCAATTCAAATGTTAATCTCATTCCAAATAACATTTGAGCATATATCTGGGCACCCCATGGCCCAGTCAAGTTGACACATAAAGTTAACCATCACAAAAATACAACTTTAAATCAATAAATTTTTACCTCAGTCGACCATTAAATACTTGGAAGTGACAAAATGTACCAGGGCCTAAATAAGTTTTTTTCTTTTTTTTTTTTGACGGCAGTGTCACTGACCCTCATATGTGGGACCCGAACTGGGGCCGCTGGCTTCCCAAGACCAGCACTTAACCATCGCACCATCTGGCCAGCCCATAAATAAGTTAATAGATATAAATTATCAATGAGATGCTTAGGCATATCCATGCCAAAGCTTTATGGCTCCATATTACTTGATACACGGACCTGTATAGGCTCAATAACAGCAACCAGTGTATTTCCCCAAATATCAGAGATAGAACATAGGCTTTTGTGCTCAACTTCCAAAACAAGTGGTATTTGAATTACATACCTGTCGGTTCTGATGATACACAGAGGTATAACCTGAATGTTGTCACCTTAGAGTGGCATAGGTGCATCCTGACATTGACCCTTGAGTACAACTATCTTTCATTTATTGTTTCCCAGTAAATTCACTATATTATATGTTCCAGGGGTATGCGGACTGTGAATGACTCTCTTGTTACCTAAGTTTTTGCTTTTGATCTTTTTTAAGCATCTACATAAAATTATCCTTTTAATATCAACCAGTGCCTACCAACATTTTCATATGCTTTCACATGATTCTCTTCACTGGAATAAATGCCATCAAGAAAAACAAGGATCAGAGCTATAGCTAAGGTAGTGTTGTCGGAGAGTGGGCCTTTCTCGGCGCAAAGTCCAGGTCCTTGGCAACTTGAGCAAAGAATTGAACGAAATACCAGAGTAAAGCAGTAAAATAATTAGTTTATTAGAAAAGACAGTACACCCAGAAACAAAAGTAGACCTGAGTACTAGAGGATGTCCCAAGGACCCATTACCAAAGAGTGTGGAGGGGGCACATGCAAAGGTGAGGCTTAAAGGGAAGAAGCAGCAGCAGAAGTAGCAGTAGCAGCCGTGCTTCCCTCCCAGGACTTGGGGTTTTTATCCTTTTTCTCCAGGATGGGCTGTTCTTCCTGGGCGTAGGACCACTTGATTGGCACTGTGATTAACAAGAGGTCCTGTGTAGGTGTGAGTGACTGGTCTGATCTAGTTGGATATTTTGTGCCCATTTGCTCTTCCCACAGGGGTAGGTCATTACAATACAAAGGGGAGTTTTGGGTGGAGTGGGGATGTCCCCCAGGCGGTCACACTCTGTGGGACATGCAGGAATGCAGAGACCCAATGCCTGCCTCTAACTGCCTTCCTAGTTTCTCCTTGAGAGACGTGATCCCCATAAAATCCCTATGGGAAGTTGAGGGACAGGAGGTCTCTTCTTCTGTATCTGCTTCCTGCTGGGCAGGGACGTAGAGCTGTCCCTGCCTATTTGGGTTCACGGAACTCTCACCCTCGCTGGTCTCAGATGAGAGAAAGGGGTCTCAAGCTCCACCTGGAAGACTGTTGGCTTCTTTGTTTGTTGGGATATCCTCTGTATCCTCAAGGCTCCTGAATGAGGACAAAAATATAAATCTGTTAGTTCTTATGAAACTTGTGGCTATTCAGTCCATCACTCAGGTGGTGTCAGTTGTCTGGACACAGAATGGGTTTGACATTTAGCGTCCTGGCCTGGGGGATATTAGGAAGTCTCAGGCTTTCAAATAGTTATCTGAAGCAGGGGTAGGAGACTTCTATTGTTTAGGATTCAGAAACTGATTTACAAAGCAAGTAAGAAGCAAGGGGGATCTTCAGTCCAAGATTCACAAACTGTTTAGAAGAGCAATCAAAGCCCAAGAGCTAAGAAACTAAAGAACTAGGGAGGAGTCTTAACATTTTTATACTTAACATTTCTATAGAAAAGAAAACATTAAAGTTTTTCAGTGGTGGGGGTTGGTGCTGTTCAGTTGGCCGGTAACAGTAGCACAATAATATCAAAATTGTATAATTTTGTATGACGGAACAAATTTTGACAAGTACTTGTAAATGCTGAGCCCATCACCATGATGACCACTAGGCCTGTGAAAAAATGGAAAGGTGGCATAGATTGTATTTGCCAGCTAAGGGAACCTGCTGACTTACTTAGACACAGAGATATCACTAGTTATGACTCCTTCCCCAAACAGGAGCGAAACTGGTAATCATAAGTGCTTGGTAGGCAGGCCTGCAACTAACCTTTTTCCTTCCCTATATCCACTCCATGTTGAGGAGCAGAGTGAATTGTCAAAGAGTCTCCGCTGCAATGGAAGCAAGATGGGGTCTGGATGACCAGCACTGAATAGCAGAACATTAGTATATTTATCCAGTTTGGTTATTCAACTACAGGCAGTTGGAAGTTTAGTGTTGTCCACTTGTAGTGGGGACTTAGTAACCTGTTGATTTGCTGTCTATTTTTGTTGGGTCCATTGCTAGCATATTGCTGAATGCTTAGGTATCACTGACAGTCAATCTTGTGGCAAATCATCCTCCTTATCAAAAAGTATTCTAATGACCAAGTGACGGCAAAGTCTACTTTCAAGAGCATACAACTTACAGAGTTAACGAGAACAAATTGAGATTCCCTAAGTATCCAAACTGCTGCAATCACTGCTATCACTGCAGGAGCCAAGTCTGTAATGTGGCACTTAGGATGTGCTCACAGCCTAAGGGTCTAAATTCATGTGATTTGGGGCTTATTATTTGCTTATATGCTACAAAAAGAAGAAAATGAAGGCAGATTGAGCAATATAGCCATCTCATGTTTTTAGCATGAGTTTCCAAAATCAAATTCCACACATTTGACAGGGAGCTTGGTATTAAGGCAGGATCACAAAGACTTGTGAGGACTGAGCCACGAACATAAATGGGAAAAGCGGGTTGAGGGGAGACTGGGGCAAAATGGAAATTATGTGTTTCATCTTCAGAGGCCAGAAATTCCTCAGCCCCAACCAAACGACTGCACTTTGGAATGCAGGGCCCATGTGGCTACCATCCTGACATTTTTTCCCCCAAAAAAACTGGAAATCAATATTTTTTTTCCCTGAAAAACTTCCTTATTTTTAGATATTGGCCACACATGTTCAGAGGCTGAGTTTGGCCTGAAGGCTGCCAATCTCTGGTTTAGTAGAAAGGGCAATAGACTATAGATCAGAAGACTTGGGTTCAAACCTGATTATTCATTATAGCTGTGAGAGCTTTGACAAATCACTTAATCTCTGTGGGCTTCTGGTCCTCCATCTGTGAGATGGAGATAGGAATGCTTACCATGATTTTGCCACAGAATTATGTGGAGGAAGTGAATGGTGTATGTGAAAGTGATTTGTCATAGGCCACTTGTTAGACAATGGTCCAGGTTGGTGAATGTTAGTTTCTTTGTTTTTATTTTAAGGTTTTTTTGTTTTTATTGGGGAATGGCCATGGTCATTGGTTACACATTGCTTTCATGCTACAATGGCATAGTTGACTCTTTTTAAGGAGAGCGCAGCTCACAGTGGCCCATGCGGGGATCAAACTGGCAACCTTGGTGTTATCGTCACCATGCTCTAACCAACTGAGCTAGCCAGTCAGCCCAGTGAATGTTGGCTTGATACATGAGAGATAATGGTAAGTTTAACTGTTTTGCAACCAGCTTAATGAACCTAAGAAAAACACCCCTGAATTTTTTTCAAAGTTTAAAGCCAAAAGACTTTCACATTTGGGCAAAATGTTAGAGGTCGTGATCCAAGACAACATCTCTAAACTAAAACCTGTTAGTGTTTTGGAGAAAAGAGGTGGGACAATAGTCATGGGCCAAAAATTAATAATTGAGTAGAGGTGGATTGTGTGGTCAGAGAGGGAGACCTGGGCATCTACCAAGGCCACTGCTTGGCTTTGAGGAAGGGATATTAAAGTCTCTAGTGGTAAGAAAGGCAATCCAAGTTATGCAGCCCTGGCCCAAATTTTAAAGTATTCTTGGTGCTATATTCACCTGTCATGAATAAGCTCAGGGAAGCCATAGGCTGCAGATTTTAGTTCAGTGATTACACGAGTAATTCATCAGTCATATTGTCAGGTTGCAACAACTATTCTTTTCTCTTTCAAATGCTTAGACCTAGCTGTGAAAAATTAATTGGCAAGAAAGTATTTGTATGCTTTGCTTTAAGGCTTAGAAGTGGCGGATGGAGAGATGTATCTTTTTTTTTTTTAAAGATTTTATTGGGGAATTGGGGGAGGGAAACAGCATTGGGGAACTGGGGAAGGGCAACAGACATGTTGCTGTCTTTTTGTTCTTCAGTCTAGTTGTGGAGGACGTTGCTTCACTGGCCCATGTTGGTATCGCCGTTGCGCTCTTCCTGGATGAGGCAGATCGGTCACCGGCCTCTGGATGGTCGCTCACCGCAGCTATTGGCAGCTCACGCTGGCTGCCAGCCGCTCACGCTGGCTGCCGGACACTCACTGTAGCCTATGGCAGCCCACTGCAGCAGAAGCTGTAGCCTACACCATCACCAGGGCTTGCACAGCCCAGCTCCAGGTGGAGCTGTTGTTAGCTGTAGAGGGCAGTGTCGCTGGTCCTCATATGTGGGATCCAAACCGGGGCTGCCAGCACCCCAAACCAGCTCTTAACCAGTGCGCCACTCGACCGACCCGAGATGTATTTTCTTGAACTCATTTCTTTAACTTACCTGCTGTTCGTTGGTCCCACCCTAGTTGACTGCATTTTCTTAGTCATTGATTAAGTGGACTAGATTTAGATGATTTACTATATGAATAAGAGAGTTAATGTTGATTCTCAGGAAATCACATTCTCATCCTTCTGAAACCTGCCTTCTTTTCCTTTTTGAAAACACATCTTTAGGAAGTTGATATGATCCTGGAAAATTGCTTGTATTGTTCTATAGTTTCATCTAAAATGTGTAAAGTATTTACAGAAAAAATGATGTAATGTATTGGATTTGCTTTAACAAATTTAGCTCTCTGTGTGTTTAAGTGTATGAAGGAATATGAATAAAACAGGAATTGAGAAATATTGAAGCTGAGTACATTGAGGTTCAGGATACTGTTCTCTCTAATATTTTATAAAAAGGGAAAACAAATTAAATTATTTAGCATGGTGTTATAATGATGTTATACTAGTTTACTACCCCCAAGTCCATGGAACTTCATTTGTCTTTGTTTTTAAATTATTAATTGTAACATTAATTATATACTCATTGTGAAAAAATTCAGAGTTCAGAATATATACACAGTAAAAGTCCCCCCATTCATATTTCACTGTGAGCTCTCTCCCATCCCAGATGCTTCTCCAGAAGTAACTACAGTAAAACTTGGGTGTATATTCTTTCAGAGCTTTCTTTTTACTAAGTTTCAGAGCTTTATGCATACCCAGACATATGTAGAAATGAGTGGCTTTGAAAAAAGAATTGCTATGTTATAAAGGGCAATTTGATTTTATAGATCAATACTGTCCCACCAGTAAAACATGTCTTCAAACCTATAATGTCAATGAGCAGAAAAATAGGTATCACTTACTAGAATTTTGTGTATTGGCAGTTTTTGCTCTAACTATGAAGATATGTACTCCCTTTGTAAATAGGATAAGCTTTAGAGATTGGAGAATGCAGAGTGGGGTTGAAATGCTTGCAGTGTGTAAGGGCTCACTACTTTGCAGTATGGCCACAAAAAGCAACTTGCTGCAACTTTTTAAAAAAATTGATCAACAACATCTTTTTGTTGAATACGTTATCACATGCACATTCCAGATGGGAAAGCAAACCCATTTAAGCTAAAAAAAAATCAGTTTGTGATTTTTGGCTAATTTTTAAAGAGTAAAGAGAAAAGCAATCATTTTTCTCTAATGGTTGGTACTGTTTATACTGGTGGCAACATAGGAATTTAGATTTATCAACTCTTACTGAATAATGAATCATAAAAGCTTTCACTATATTTTCAAAAGATACTCTGTTTCGGGCCGGCCGAGTGGCGCATTGGTTAAGCGCTGGTTTTGGGATGCCAGCGGCCCCGGTTCGGATCCCACATGAGGGCCAGTGACACTGCCCTCTACAGCTAACAACAGCTCCAGCTAACAACAGCTCCACCTGGAGCTAGGCTGTGCTAGCCCCGGTAATGGTGTGGGCTGCAGCCCCTGCTGCAGTGGGCTGCCATAGGCTACAGTGAGTGGCCCTCAGCCAGTGTGAGCGGCTGGCAGCCAAGCGTGAGCTGCCAATAGCCGCGATGAGCGACATCCAGAGGCCGGCAACCGATCTGCCTCATCCGGGAAGAGCGCAATGACGATACCAACAGTGAAGCAACATCCTCCGCAACTAAACTGAAGAACAAAAAGACAGCAACTTGTCTGTTCCCCTTCCCCGATTCCCCAACGCTGTTCCCCTCCACCAAATCCCCAATAAAATCTTTAAAAAAAAAAAAAGATACTCTGATTCCTCTTCTTAGATTTTGTAACATCTCCAACCACCCCTCCCATCTCCCTTTGCTGTTCAGTTTTATGTACACTTCTGAATATAGGCTCTGTTTCTCCTAGATGCCTCATATTTACTCCCAGCAATGGCAAGAACCACAGATCTTAAGAGCAACCCTTCTTTGTTTTCTCTCTGATTCACTTTTTTTTGAGGGCAGTGTCACTGGCCCTCATATATGGGACCCGAACCAGGGCCGCTGGCTTCCCAAGCCAGTGCTTAACCACCGCGCCATTCGGCTGACCCTCTGATTCACTTTTAAGGCTCATGAAAGGCACTAGGCTGACAGCTCTGGAGGCTCCAGACCTGTTTATTTGTGCGCCATGTGCAGCATGGAACATCTCTGTGGCATTAGCAGTAGTCCTTCCTTTGCACCTGCAGGAACCAGCATGGGGCAATTGCCAAGCTGCTCCATCCATGGTGCTTCCTCTGAAAGGAAGCAATTAGCCAGGATTCAGGGGCAGGCACTTTCTGTTTCTTATAACACTTTTTGCCTAGTTCCCTTTTCCCCAATACACACACACACACACACACACACACACACACACACACACACACTCACACATTCACACACACACACACACATTCACACATTCACACACACACACTTATTTATTCACAAAGTCTGTAATTGGCTCATATGAACTGGTGCTTGGATATTGTACTAAAGAACCCCATTTGTTGAAAAAGCATTTAGTAAATATTTGCCATGTATATAGCTTTGTATCAAACTTCAATGGCTATGTCTATGTTTTCAGCACAAAGTGAAAAATTGAAGCTATTATTCGAACATTTGAGGTGTAACTTTTGTATTAACTTAAATAATCTATTTTCAAGGTTCCCTATCAGCATGGGTGGGTGGTGGAGGTGGGAGGACTGGCATCCATGCAATTGGTCCACAAATCTATATGCAGATCAAATAATCAATATCTCTCATATTTCTATGTAAGACATTAATGAATTTATAGTAGCTTCTTTCAGTTGTTTTCTAAAATTGTGGTAAAATATATGTAACATAAAATTTGCCATTTTAACCATTTTTAAATGTACAATTCAGTGACATTAATTATATCCACAAGGTTGTGCTACCATTATCACTTTCCAAAATACTTTAATCATCTCAAACAGAAATTCTCTACCATTAAGCAATCTTTCCTCACTCTCTTCTTCCTCAGTCCCTGGTTACCTCTTATCTACTTTCTCTTTATGGATTTCCCTATTCTATAGATTTTATGTAAGTCAAATCATACAATATTTATCCTTTTGTGCCTGACTTCCTTCACTTAGCATAATGTTTTCAAGGTTCAGCCACGTTATAGCAGAATGAAGTAGTGTCAGTACTTCATTCTGTGTGTAACTGAATAATATCCTTTGTATGGATATGCCACATTTTGTTTATCCATTTATCTCTTTATGGTCATTTGGGTTGTTTACACCTTTTGGTGATTGTGAATAATGCTGCTATAAACATTGGCATACAAATATCTGTTTGAGTTAATGTTTTCATTTATCTTGGATATATATCTTGGAGTGGAATTGCTAGGTCATATGTTAAATCCACGTCTAACTTTTTCAGGAACCATAAAGTTGTTTTCCACAGTGGCTGTACCATCTGACATTGCTATCAACAAAGTATAATGGTTCCAATTTCCCTACACTCTCACCAACATTTATTTTCCCTCTGTTTTGCTAAACCATCCTAGTAGGTACATAGTGACTTTTTGTCACACATTTTCTTAATCCACTACTATCGTGAGTGTGTGTGGTAGAGGGGCCAGAGGTTCTATGAAATATTCGACATTTGAAAGGCCTTCTCAAATTCAAAATTTTTGAAAACTTCTAATTTATATTTTTAGAAAACATTTTTGGAAATTCTCCACATTGCGTATTTTAGAAACATTTCATATAATCCTCATAGTAATATTGTGAAGTAGGTATTATTATCCCCCTGTGAAATGTAAAGAATTTGCAAAAACAGTTGTCATACCTACTTTGTCCAGTTCCCAATGTCCAGTGAGCTTTTCTCTACATTACCCTAATTACCTTTCTGGATATGGACTGCTAGAGTTTGGAGGGAAGAAGGACACAGGCCTTTTTTCTTAATCTTTTTGCATCTACTCTGCATGCATGGCTGGCTTATCTACAGTGGTTTTTCTCCTTACTATATCTCTATACCAAATTCCTTTTTATTTTGATTGAGGTTCTCCTATGATGCAAATATTCAGAAATGTGCAATATTGAAAAATAAAGACAAAAAATAATTCTGAATTCTAATACCATGATATAATTGCATAATATATATGTATATATACTATATATGTGTGTGTATATATATATGTATATATATATATGCATGTATACAGATAATGGTGTATGTGAGGATGGGAGAGAGAGGTGGAGAGAGAGACACAAGGTATGGAAGTTCTTATCTTTTTATTTGCGACACTCACTAGCGAGAGTAGGCTTAAGTGGCAAATAAACAGAACATTTGCTTGGAAAACCTTGCAGAGTTAGTTTCTCTCTTCAGTACTCCATGGTAATTATAATAATGATGATCTCATTGGAGAAAGGCTCAGAAAGAGGCTGCTCACTCTAAGGCCCCAATCTCAGGGCTGCCCCAGGTGGTGTGAATAGTAGAGGGCGTTTAAAATCTGAACTCATAAACACAAATTCCAAAAATAACTCTCTTGCTTTTGTGAACTGCAAAATGAAATGCTATCTGTGGTAGAGAAAGCCCCCCTCCACAATTATTGGATGGCATTTATATCCAATAATGGAGAGTTGGAGGTGTGGGGGCCACCTAAGCCAGAAATATCAGCACTGCTCAGACTGTGCTCAGATTAACTCAACAGAACAGGCAATGACAGGACCTGCTATTTATTTATTCATTCATTCTCTCTTTCTTTTAAAATTCATTTATGCATACAACGGAACCTTTATTGACTCTGTTTTAGTGCCAGGTTTTGAGTTAGGTGGGGATACAGAGAGGAATGATGAATACCACTGTCCCAGGGGAGCTTGCACTGTAGTGGTGTAGAGACAGGCAAGAAATCAGTTAATACAGCAGGGAGGCCTAAGTGCTGCTAGGGCTGGCCAAGTGGCTCAGTTGGCTAAGAGCTCACTCAAGAGTGCAAGCTGAGCTCTGAGCAACAGCAGTTCGATGCCCAGCCCGAGCTGAGCTGCCGCTGGGCTGCAACAGGTGGCAGGATGGTTCAGCTAAAATAAAAAAAGAGGGCAACTGCTAGACACCTTGGGGCCACAGACAGACAATGGATAGGGTAGTGTGGCTTAGTGGGAATTTCTCTTGAATGATCAGGCCTGGAGTTCAGCACAAGAGTCTAAAAGGGAAGAAAGTGGCTGGCCGAGTGGCGTGGTGGTTAAGCGCTGGCTTGGGAAGCCAGCGGCCCCGGTTCGGGTCCCACATATGAGGGCCAGTGACACTGCCCTCAAAAAAACAAAAAACAAAACAAAAAAACCCTGCAAGATAAAAGGGAAGAAAGCAACCATAGTTAGAAAGCAGCCATAGTTACAACTACAGTAGTCCCCGCTTATCCGTGGTTTCAATTTCCAAGGTTTCAGTTACCTGTGGTCAACCATGATCCAAAAATATTAAATGGAAAATTCCAGAAATAAACAATTCGTAAGTTTTAAATTGCATGCTGTTCTGAGTAGCATGATAAAATCTCACACCATCCTGGTCCCTCCCACCCAGGATGTGACTCATTCCTTTGTCCAGTGTATCCACGCTCCACGCCCCTTAGTCACTTAGTAGCCAGCTCAGTTGTCAGGTCGACTGTAGAGGTATCGCTGTTCTTGTGTTCCAGTAACCCTTATTTTATTTCATAATGGCCTCAAATATCCCCAAAGTAATGATTCTGGCAATTCAGATATGCCTAGAGAAGCTGTAAAGTGCTTCATTTAAGTGAAAAGGTGAAAGTTCTCAATAAGGAAAGGAAAAAAATCTTATGCTGAGGTTACTAAGATCTATGATAAGAATGAATCCTCACTCTGTGAAATTGCCTAATTTATAAATTAAACTTTATCAGGGGTATGTAATTATAATAAAGAAACATAGTACAGTATATAGAGTTTGGTACTATCTGTGGTTTCAGGCACCAGCTGAGGGGGTCTTAGGACACATCTCCTGCAGATACACTTACTGAACAAATACCAGGACGCTGAGCATGTTATAATATAACATAATGATGGTAATAAAGTAATAATTAACATTTTTTGAATGCTTCCAATTGTCAGCCAGTGTACTGAGCAATTTTTAATAGACTTTATTTTTTGAGAGCAGTTTTAGATTCACAGCAAAATTGAGTGGAAGGTACAGAGATTTCCCATCTACTCACTGCCCCCACACACGGGCACAGCCTTCCCCATTATCACGTGCCCCCACCAGAGTGATACATTTGTTACAACCTATGAACCTCCATTTGGACATCAATAGCATCCAAAATCCATAGTTTACAATAGGGTTCACTTTCTGTGTTGTACATTCTATGGCTTTTTGACAATATATAATGATGTATCCATGATTATAGTATCATGCAGAATAGTTTTACTGATCTAAAATTCCTCTGTGCTCAACCTAAGTATTTTACATATATTAACTCACTTAATTGTTACACTAATCTTACGAGATAAACACAATTATTACCATTTTACAGATGGAAAAAGGGATTTCAAGAAACTTGTTCAACCAAGTGTTCTGATCCCAAAACCTAGCACAGTTAATTTCGTTCTGTGTATCATTCTGTCTACCTACTTACAGCTTGTGCTATTGCAATCATGCTATATCTAGGTTTATAACCTGCTCATTTCATGTAATAATATAGTAACAGCTTATTTATGTTTCTACAGGGAGTACTTAATACATCTAACTTTTTTGAAACTTACTAAAGGAAAAGGCATGTTAAAAATATGTAAAGCGGATGGGGGGGAGTGGGGTGGAAAACTGGGGGAGGGGGGTTGTCACTTTGGGGGGTAAAGAGTATGACTATTGCATTGTGTTGTATACCTGAAACTAATAAAAAAAAGAAAAAAAAAATGTAAAGCGGGCTGGCCAAGTGGCGCAGCAGTTAAGCCCTGGCTTGGGAAGCCAGCGGCCCCGGTTCAGGTCCCACATATGAGGGCCAGTGACAATGTCCTCAAAAAAAAAATATGTAAAGCATTAAATGAAATTTAAAATCTGTAATCTTGGCCTCTAAACACAACTTCAAACACTATTTTAGTATATTTTCTTTTAGGGTTTTTCCCTTTGCTCACTTTTCAAAAACAAAATTCCTTGGTAGACATGACGTTGTTGTTATTTAAAGAAAATTCATGTGGGTCATGTCTTCATGGAACCCCTGAACCAAACCTTATCCTGTGAAACTTATTGAGAGCATCCACCTATGCCAACAGTCACAGAAAGGTTTTCTGGAGAGAGTGTGGAGTGTGTAATTTGGTTCACCTGCTTTGCTGGGCTCTAAATAAGTCATGGAGCCTGGGTAAGCCTTGAAAGCAATTCAGTTTGCACCTTCACTCCTCTATACAACTGGAAGCTCCATGAGACAATAGAGATGCTGGTTCTACTCACCACTTGATCCACAGCACCAAGCAGTGCCTGGTGCTCAATAAATATCTAGTCTCCCAACCTTCCCTCTTTTCCCTCCCCAAATCCAACATTATACACAGCAACAAAGATGTTGTCTTCAAAATTTAAATCAGATCATGTGTTATCCTTGCAGTTCATGGAGTTTTGATTTCATCCTGACTGTAACAGAAGACCTTGGGGAAGGCAGATGAGAAGATTCCAGAAGCACGAGTGGCAGGGTTGGCCTTGGGCAGGAGAGGCATTTCCTTAATCACGACTAGCGGAAGAAAGGGGGGTAAGCTTGGTTTGTAGGTTGGTTATAAGAAAAGGAGTAATTCTCTGGTTTGATGGCTTCTATTTTCTCAATAAGCTAAATGACAAGGTTACGGATGAGGAGGAGAGGAGGTAGGAAGAGGTGTGAAGTAGTTGTCTTAGAAAACAGGAGAGATTTCTAAAAATATATCTAGTAGTATTTCTGCGCAGTGTTTGGGGATTCATTAGAGGTCTGGAATCAAGAATTTGAAGGGAAACTAGTGTGCCCAGATGTGGGATTCTCTGCCCTCAGCTACAGATAGTTGTTTTTTCTTCCAGATCTCCCTCAAAAGAACTTCCTCTTTGTTTGAAGCTTAAGGCAAGTTCGCCTGGTGTCCATGAATCCACTTCAGGGGGCCCAAGAATCTCCTGAATTTATATGCAAAAGTTGTGCATATGTGCATTTTCTAAAGAATAGGTTCTTAGCTCTCGTTAGATTTTCAAAGGAGTCTTTGAACCCCCAAAAGATTAAAATCCACTGTAGAAATACCCTCATAGTACAGCCATTCAGGACTGCCCCACAGGTGCCCTCATTGTCTCACTAATTGCCTTATGTGGCAGTCCATTAGGTAACTCACAGCTAAACCCCAAGTATGGACTTCAACTTCTGTACCTCTCACCCACAACCACTTACCACAATGACTATAGGAAGCGGGACAGTGTCTTTGTTTAAAAATGCAGCATATATCATGACCAGAAGTACGGATAGTCCTGCCTTTATTTAACCAGTGTCTATTACTAGACACTGATGTTGTTTTCCAGCCTTAAACATGCTAGATCAAAGAGTGTGTGCGTTAAAAAAAAAACATCCAGAGTTGTCAGAAACTATACTCCAATCAGTGACATGTGAACTTGCTTTTAACTACACTGGGAATTGTTGAGCCTTTATTATTTGTTGCCAATCTGATAGCTGGACGGGGTGCATTGGTATCTAATTTGTTTTAAGTCTATCACCATGACTTGGGGTTCTTGGATGGACAGCACACTCTCAGAAATTTCATGCAAATGGTTTGTGATTCTGTGCATTCTTCAGGGTGAGGGGAGGAGTGGTAGGAGGTTTCATAATGCTCCTGAGATTCTCCCAGGGAATCTAGGCCTGCAAAGTATTACAAATTAAAGCTGGAAGGTGTTTTATAGCAAATCACTGCAGAAAAGTAGACAAAACAAACAAAGCCCAAAAATAACAAAAGGGAAAATTACAAAATTACAGCAATCACAGATTCTCTCTCACCTGGCAGCCCAAATTCTGAGCCTTTCCCCTAGTATCCTTTCCCTGGGACGTTTCTATTCTCTGTCACACAGAGACTGCTTCTGTGTGTTTTAAAACTTAAAAAAAATCTCATTGAAATCTTGGTTTAAAATGGACATTCTAGGAAGTTACCCTATGTTTGTCAGTGGCTCCAAAGACTACTAGGTCGAGTTTAAATCAGGCTGATTTTCTGTGTTCACTTCAAAAGTGTTGAGTATATATAAAGTTAAAATAAATCATGTTTACACAATAGAATTTTCAATTTCTTTCATTTTGTAGGATTTTCTTTGTAGATTCTATTTCAGTTCAAAAGAAATTATTGAATTATATTTTCCAGAATTTTCCTATTTTGCATAAAACTCTTTTACCCTTAAGAAATGTCATTAAAGAATGTTGCCATAGTTTAAGTTATTTTTCCAATATCCCAGTTCAACCAAATGCCATTCTGGGCTCAGAAAGGGTGGTTCCATGCTTTTGCCACCTGCAAGGACAATGTATCTTCTGTCATCTTGGAGGAAGTACATGGTCTGCCTTTAGTTTACTATTGCTCTTCTGTCTCTATCCACAATGAGTTAAGTGATAAGGTCCTGGAGTTACAATGCCTATATGGGCTAAAGAAATTGAAGTAGAGGATTTGTCCCAGGAAATCAGTGATAAAGTGGGACTGGAACCTTAATCTTCTGATACCCATTATCTTTCTGTGAAGAAGTATTGTGTAATACTGAGAATTCCTATCTAAGGATAGTCCTTGGTTCTACAACTTCATAGTTGTGAAGCTTGTTGCTACGTACGAGGTTAGACAATTAAGCTCATGAACTTTCCACCATGTACTTACATAGTGGAAGGTTCGCAAACTTAATTGTCTGATTGTACATCTCCTCTGTGGGCCTCAGTTTTCTCCTCTATAAAATGGATAATAATACTTACTTTGCATAGTGACTATAAGGATTAAAGGAGATAAATATCTGCAAAACACCTGCAAAACACATAGTAGGTAAAACACTAAGATCCAGTCACCTATCTCTCCATGCTACAGGGAAAAAGTTCATTAAGGAAATTAATAAAGAGGCATGAAAATTGAATGGCAGATTTTATTTTGATAGGGAAATTATAGAATCTGAGATTCTTTGGAGCTGAAAGAGCCCTTAGAGATCAAATAATTTAATTAACTTCTGTTAGAGAGCTGGAAATAGGCCCAGAAAGGGCTATGATGTGCCCAAGATCTCAAGGTGACACACAAATGCCAGTAAAGTCACTTGTCCTTAAGAGAACAATGTGTCTTTTTTTTTTGAGGGCAATGTCACTGGCCCTCATATGTGGGATCCAAACCAGGGACGCTGACGTCCCAAGCCAGATCCCAACCACCATGCCACTCGGCCGGCCCAAAAATGTGTCTTTTAAGGAACGTTTGTTTCAAAGGCTGTATTAAAAATGAACTCTTTCAAAGTAAAAATACTTTCTGTCCTGACCCAAGAATTCTCATACTTAAAGCTCATCTGATAATAGATATAAACCAGTTATATTTAAGATGGTACCAAAGTAAAGTAAGACAACGTTGGATTTTTTTAAAATTAAAGATTAATACATGTTTTTTTAAAATACAATGATACACAGATAACAAATAAATACATTAGTATATATAGCTATTAAAACATATATCATATTACTATTCTCCCTCACAACTGAAGACATAAATGGACTATTAAAATATTTGTGGAGGGCCGGCCCAGTGGCGTGGTGGTTAAGCACTGGGTTGGGAAGCCTGCGGCCCTGGTTCGGGTCCCACATATGAGGGCCAGTGACACTGCCCTCAAAAAAAATAAATAAATAAAAAATATTTGGGGATCTATCAGATAAAATTCCACTTAAATTATTTCTTCTAGACCTTTTTCCTCATCCAAGATTACTTTGGTCTGTCTACCATAAGAACAAAAATAAGCTTAAAATCATAGATAAATGCTTGTCTTCCTAACACTGCAAAAGAAACATTTGTTCCCCCAGATAACTCTTAAGTAAACTGCTGTCAAAACAATTAGTGTTATTTTTCTATTATCCTCCTATTTGAGGGTAAATAACCATTTCATGAATATGTTAATTATGTAGTAGGTAGAGAAGATAAGAGGTCCTTCTATCTCCAGAAGCAACTGATAAATCCTCAATTGCATACAAAAACACAAGAAAGGGTTCCAACCTGTTTAGTGTGTATCCACATTTCACCCAGCCAGACTGAAATCAGTTCAGCTTTGATAGTTTAAAAGAGAACCAGAAGAGAAATGACAATGTTTTGATAGAATTAACCACGAATAAACCTTCATTTGTGCACTGCAGCTGCAATGAAGCTGTCTTCTAGCTAATGAAGTATTACATAGTTTTGTTTTATTGCCAACAAAGGTCTTTTATTTTCACAAGTTTTGGAATTGTGTAATGGTCGTTTTGCAGAATGAAAGAGGTGATGCTAAACCATTGAATATGCTTCTGTCATTTAAAAGAAAACCTAGTTCACATTATAAGTTCTGTACAGATATTTTCTTTATCAAATCATGTTTTAAAAATAAACGGTTGTGCTACGTTAAGCTTAATTTACCTTTAGTAATCATGCCCAACTTTTGGCAGCTTTGAACATGCCTTTTGAAATCTCCGGCACAGAATTCTTCACCATCCACAGTGGTTAAATGCTCTGCTGAAAGGCAACACATTTTGAGGGGGGAGCAGAGGTGGGGGTGGGGAGAAAACACAGAAAAGTGCTTCCCCTTCCTATTTTGAAGGGGCACGATGTATTTTTCCATATTAAATATTTTGAAAAAGTTGAATGCCACATTGTACCAGATAATTAAAATGTAAATTTCAGTATCTATGCTTGCTTTGTGATGTTTTTAAATACATTTAAGTTAGTTGTCTTTTAAAACATGTGGTCAGCTGTTGTATTCACATATGGTCAAATGATCAAAGTCTGAACTCCTCTCTAATTGTCCCCCCGCTGCTCGTCTGCTCTGTCCGTGATCAAGGCCTCAGCAGGTGATGAGAAAGGCATGAGAACAGGCTGGAAGGAGAATGAGGCACCGAGAGGCCCAAGCTGAAAGAAATAAAGACTTCCAGTACATCACCCTGACAGTAAAGAGCCAAGGAAAAGTGACGTCTGGTTAGTAGTGCTTATATATTTTTTTGTTCGCCAATCTGCATACATTTTTCCCTTAGCTAAATGCAAATGGAGCCTAGCCTGCTCCCAGCGATGGAGCACCACACGTCAGTGCCGCCACCGAAGTGTTGCATTTGTTTACTTGCCTCGGGAGGAAGCTGCTAAATCCCACAGTTTATTGTATTTCACATGTTTGTGGAAATCATTGCAATTCTTTTCACTTCTGCTTGTCATTGTTTGCCTAGAGTTCACTTTGCCAGATGGCGCTTTATTGTCACTAGTGGTTACACCTCGCTATTGGATCAGTTCAAGACCAAATGGTGTGAAGAGCTTTCATACTTAGAGGATTTAGTCAAACATTCATTCTCTGCTATTCAGGCCGCTTGAGGACTAATTCATAAATGAGCGGGCTGACCTAGGAATGAAGGGAAGAGAAAAGAGCCCAGGTCTTTTTTTCCCCCTAAATTATTAATTTGCCTTCTATTTACAGTCCAAATTAGGATGAATCATAATCAAGCGGGAGTATCTTGCATAAACATAAATAAGATGCTAGGAAACAGGAAACAAGATACTTTATTATGTGAATTCTGCCATAGCTTGAGGGGGTTGCCAGTTCACACAAAAACGCAGCCCATTATTTTCCCACAAGTCCCAGTTCCTGATATCCTCTGTTCTCTTATCAACAAGCCAACTCTACCAGAAATGTCATAGATGATCTCAAGACTTTTTTCTTTGGCATGTATTTTTCTGTGAAACTTATTGGATGTAAAATGTTTTCAAATATGAACATCTTTCAAGTGTGAACACAGTTTCAAAGTTGAGAAGGGATCTTTAAATCCCAACAGATTCCATTCATCTTATGTGATTTATAATGGAAGTTTGAAGCTTCTGGACAGATTCTGGGTGGGAGCACTTTTCTGCTTTAGGAGTTGGGTAATTTAGGAGCTTGAGATAGGCGGCATCATACTGTGTGTGTGTGTGTGTGTGTGTGTGTGTGTGTGTTTAAATTGATATGGTGGTTGCCGTTGTAAAGGCAAATGTCATAAATGAATCTCTTGCTGCTGCCCCATGCTCTAGAACTTATCTTTCTTTCTTCTTGAAATCTATTTAATGGCTGAAAAGATGGTGTAGTGAAACTAAGACAAGGGCAGTAGGAAAAGGGTTAAGCAAACAATGACTCAATTACTCTGTCTGATTTTGTTTCTTATTAAATATGAGGCCCTGTGGTTGTCGCCCTACTTTTCTTTTTTCTTTGGGATGAGAGTATAGCTTTACCTAACTATTCAAAGTGATGTTGAAAGGACAAAGAAAAGCACCAATGTGAAGAGGGAGGTTCTTTGGCAGAAGGCAGGTGCTGAGGGATTTGGAGGTTATTATAGAAAAACTCCTTGAAGCCCTTGCAGCAACGCCTTGGTGTAGTAAGAAAGGCAAACAGGGTAATGAATTGTATCAACAGAGGAAGCAAACCCAAATCAAAAGACGTGATCTTGTTACTGTATGGCCTGATATTGTCCCTCTACAAAGAGCTGGTTGGCGCTAATCAAACACGCTGCACTGCTGGCCTATTGTTGTCCTGGGCGAGGCCCAGTTCACAGTACAGCCTGGATGATGATACCTGTTTCCAATCAAGGAAATGGAATGAGAGATGTAGGCGTCCTCCTTCATTACATTTTTTGCCTTGAGGTACAAGGCAAAATTATGTAATAACAATATCCTTGGGGGCTAACCCAAACCCAGGGGAAGCCACAGCAGTGGGGACTGCAACTCTGCTTGGGAAGTAAGCACAGCTGGGAGGAACAAAGCAACTGGGGGCCCTCTGCTTTTTCCACACAACATTTCTGGACTGCAGCGCTTTGCTATGCTAAGTGGGCAACCAAGTAATTGAACCTACCCTTCTGGAGGGGAGGGGGCAGTGAAAGCTGGAAGCGCATAGTGAGAAAACATGAACTATTTAAAGCTGGGGATTCTGGTGGGGGTGGGAATGGGGGCAGAGGACTCTATTTTCTTGCAGCTCCTCAAAACAAAACTATGAAGTATGTAGATTGAGTTAGTTTTAACATTAAACCAAAAGTTTTAGCATTTTCCCTTTGGATATAGAACAAAAAACTGGCTAAATAGTAAATGTCTGGAGTTAGGAGGAAACTTTTGTGCACTTTGGCAAATCACCTTTGGGGGGTGGGGCTCGGTTTCCTCATCTGAAAAACTGATAGGGGTTCAACTTGAAATCTAAGTTCCCTTACAGCCCTGACATTCTGCAAGTCTTCATCCTTTTGTCTTCATTTTCATCTTCCTGTAAGAATCAGTGTGTTTTTTTGGGCGGTGGGGGGAGGGTTAACTGATCCAGCTACATTGAGGCTCTGAATGATTTGTATCAGCTCATGTACAGAATTACATTAAAATGTTTGAGCCTCTTGTACTGTACCCTGTAACCTTCTTTTGGCCAACAGGCTTATGAAGAGTGGCTGGCCAGAAAGTACTTGCTCGTTCAGCCATCAGTTTTAAAGGGTGGAATTGCTGGACGTTTGGAGCTGCTACATTTTACAACTGTTTTAGAAGCTATCCCCCACTGTTCCTCTCTCCTTGCAAGGTTCAGAAATTCCTGGCTTTGGGTTCATATGGCTGAGGCCAATCAAATGCTTTCATCAGCTCGCCATTGGATGTTGAGTGATATATTGCCACCAGTTAAAATTTGACCTACTCAGTGACCCTCTTGCAAACATTAATTGTGCAGAACATCTTTCTGCTGCAACAAGAGTATCTTCTAAAAAGGCCACTCATTTACTTAAGAGTTAGTCCAATTCACCCAATTTTGTTACAAATCTTATCTCTTTTTACTTGGTACAAGGATTTCTGGAGGAAAGAATCACATAGGTCTAAAATAAAGATTAGGAAGAGACTATTTCCTTCAGAGACTTTGCAAACGATTACTAAAGAGGACCTTCTGAACTTCTATAAGATACTTATTTACCATAACAAAAACACAGCCCTAATCATCAGAGAATAGAAAGATGTATAACTAAGGCTTTACTTTATTTGCAAAGGGTTTTGTATAAAACCTTTGATTTGCCATAGGAAAAGAATGGCAAATCTTCAAGTGTAGAGAAATATCAAAACAGAATAAGCAATGATGGTCCATTTTTCAAACTGCTTGATGGATAATGATAGGCTCTTTTTATTTAAGAGCAAAACAAACCACATTAAACAAGCATTTCTTATCATGGAGCCAATTGTATGCAATTTTACACAGATTTTCTAGTTGATCTTGTGTGCCTTCAGAGGTATTAGGAGGGCATTGTCCTGAGATGTGCAAATATCTAAAAGGAGGCTGTTTTCTTCTCAATAAAAGTGCAGAAGCTGCAAAACAAGGGGACAAATGAGAATTGTCTTTAAAATTGCCTAACTGAATCCACCTAACTATAGAGATGTTCTTTCTACTGTATCTGATCCACTTCACCCACCATTTTATTTTATTTTCTTATTTTTTAAAGCTTTTATTGGGGAATTGGGGAAGAAGAACAGTGTTGGGAAATTGGGAAATGTGGACAGCCAAGTTGTCCTTCAACCTTAGTTGTGGAGGGTGTAGCTAGCTCAGCTCAAAGTCAAGTCACCATCCAACTGCCCGGTGACAGCTTGCAGCCACTCAGCTCAAAGTGCTGTGTTCAATCTTAGTTGTGGGTGGGTGTAGCCCACCATCCCATTTGGGAGTCAAACCAGCAACCTTGTTGCTAAGAGCACGTGCTCTCATCAGCCGAGCCATCCTGCCACCTCTTGGCAGCTCAGTTGGGGCGCAGCTCACTAGCCCATGTGAGAATTGAACCGACGACCCTATTGCTCAGAGCTCGCACTCTTAATTAACTGAGCCACTTGGCTGGCCCTCACCCACCATTTTAGAAATAGTTTGCTATTTAGGAAAATGGTGTTAAGTTGATCTGGAAACTTGAGACGGTCTGCTTGCATTCGTGTTGTGTTTGTGTGCATATGCAAACACAGCCTACAAGGCAATTTTTTAAAAATTAGCTTTTCTTTTTTGGACTTATAAGGTACAGAAGCTTCCTTTTCTGGCTCATTTCTTCTTACACCTAGTTGATGGGGAGGAAAGAGCACTGAACTTGGAGTCTGATAGATTTTGGGTTGAATCCCAGCTCTACCACTTCATAGCTGTGTGACCTTGGGCAAGTCACTTAACCTTAGAACTTCATCTCTCAAATGAAAGGGTCAGAATTCCCTCTTGCTTTCAGAACCTGTGAAAGAAAATATTCACAAGTTTGTCTTGGCAATTATATCAACAGTTAGATAGAAAATCCCCTGGGAAGTTTTATGTCACTCCTAGGGGCAGGGCACTATACTTCCTCCCCTGATCCACCTCGGCTTTTCCAAATTGGGAGAAGGCCTGGAAACAATCCTATAGGGAGGTTTTATTATCCCTGTTTCATGAGGAAACTGAGGCCCAGTAAATTTGTGGTTTTGCATGTCTCATAGCTTCCAAGTGACCAAGCACAGACTGAAACCCAAGTTTTCTAAGTCCTCATCTAGCCTTTTAGGCCATGCTTCTAAACAAACTGGTCCTTCACTGTTAACTTGCAGTGAGAAATTTGCGTTGTTTTGAAACGCATCTGGTAAAGTGAATTCTTCAAATCCTCTCCTAAAAGACATTTAGTGATTAATATAAAATCTCCAGCTAGGCAACTTTTATACATTCATCCAAATCAGAGAGATGCAGAACCAAGGTTCCCATGGCAACCTTTCGCTTTCTCCTTTGAGGAAGGGCATTCCTACAGGGTCCTTATCCAATCCCCTACCATGGAAGCTTGGCTATAAAGACTCTGATACCTGACATCTCCTACTCTGAGAACAAGGCAAATACTTTTGCCCCTTCTTCTCCAAGAAGGGGCTTTCTCTTCTCCAAGTTTCCCTTATGGATTATCCCACTCCCCTGCCCCAGCCACAACCAGGCCTGAAGTTTTGTAACAATTTTCTTTTTTTTTCAATGGGAATTATTTTATTTTATTTTTTTTCCAATGTGGAAAAATAGACTACTACTAAAAGGAGAGTTTCAGTGCATTCTTTCACATTTGGGTGATGGGTGACAAGGTAACCCTGTAGCTAGGTTTATCATTCCGGGTACTGGGTTCATCTCCCCTTCTGTAGGGAGGCTTACATTTAGGCTGATAGTATGGACTGAAATCATGTCCAAAGGATCCCAATTCCTTCACTCAGAGGTGGACTGGGGTCTTTTCTGGCCTTGGTGCACAGAAGAACTGGGAGGAGGAGCTGCAGCTCTAGCAAGACAAAGTATCTCCTTACTAATGTGTTCCCCCAAAGCAAACTTACTTCATGATAACTATAAACCGCATTAGCCCTCAACTATTTTGAGTGTGCATCCCATTTTTACCTGCCCTTTTCTCCTTATCTTCCAAACTAACAACTTTGGAAAAAATAGTGACTTCTTTTAGCTCCTTCCAACTTGATACATTGGTCACTTGGATAGGCAATAAATCACCAGGCCCACTATCCCTCTGCAAGGAAGTCAGCAGTGACATAGAGTTTCTGCAAAACTTTGGAGAACGGTTTTCTGTTAACACAAACCCACTTTGATAGTTTGGAGAAATGTGGTTTTTTTTTTGCTATCCACAGCCACTGACTCAATTTTCCAACAGTAACAAAGTGAAATTTAAGGAATCACTTTGTTCTTGGTTAAAATACTATTTAAAAAATAAAATAAAATAAAATACTATTTTTTTTCATATTCACATAGACATACTTCATATCCGGAAGGAATTTTACTAGCTCTGCTATTTTGAAACTGGTTCTTAGCAGTGGGACTTCTTAAATTTTTCTGTTTTTAATCGTAAAATGCACATAAGAAAGCTTATCATCTTAACCATTTTTATTTATTTATTTATGTTTTTTGTGGAGGGCAGTGTCACTGGCCCTCCGATGTGGGACCCGAACCGGGGCCGCTGGCATCCCAAGCCAGTGCTTAACCAATGTGCCACTCGGCCGGCCCATCTTAACCATTTTTAAGTGATATTAAGTGCATTCACATGGTTGTGAAACCATTATCACCATTCATCTGCAGAATGCTATTCATCTTGCAAAACTGAAAATTGGTCCCCATTGTACAATAATTCCTACTTCCCTAGCCCACAGTAACCACTATTTGACTTTCTATCTATAACAATTTGTCTATTTTAATGATTTCATGTAAGCAGAATCATAAAATATTTGTCTTTTTTGTGTCTTGCTTATTCCACTTAGCATAATATCTTCAAGGTTCGTCCTTGTTGTAGCATGTGTCAGAATTTCATTCCTTTTTAAGGCTGCATATTATTCCATTGTATGTACAGGCCACATTTTATTTACCCATTCTTCATCTGTTGATGGACAGTTGAGTTGTTTCCACCTGTTGTCTATTGTAAATAATGCTGCTAAGAACATGGGAATAGGGACTTTTAATTTTTTTCCCCATGAAAAGTTGCGGATACCTACATGGAAGACTGATAAAAAATGATAAGAGGATTCTCATTGTTTGGTGGAAACTGTTTCATTGTCAGGACAAAATAAAAGGCACTAGTCCATTCAACCCCGTCTTCTTCCAGGCAAGGACTATTCAGTCTAGAGAGAAAGAACACACAGTCGGACACCCAGTAAGTTAAAGGCAGAGCCTCTACAAGGACCCCAGTCTGCTGCTATTTTCACTTTACTTGGTGTTACCTTATCAGTTTGGGAAAATGATAGCATTCTTTTCTAATATCTGCAATGGGAACATAGAAAACATTAGTGTGATCCAGGGAAAGTAATTTCATAGAGAACATGGTTTGTGTTAGGACTTGCACAATGAGATAGTTGTGAGGTTTTTGCCCTGTGTGTCATTTCATTTTGCTCCAATAGTCCTCTAGTAACAATATGTGGTTTCTAGAGTGGAACTGCTGACGCTACTAACCAGCCACATCATGATACCCTAGCTTTGGAATGTGCTATTTGATTAATGAGATAGTGGTTTTAGAGCTCTTTGAGCTGCTCAGAACAAAGGCACTGGATAGATTCAAAGTGTTATTATTATGACATTATCTCAGGATAGAGATTTTGCTAAATATTTTGATTTCAGTGTTAATCTTCAGATGTCTGCAAACATTCAGTTGCAGTTATAGAATGATGCTCTTAAATAAACCTGGCCAAAAAAAATTTGATATCATAGGATATACTTGACCCTGCTGAGTATTTCAAGATAACTGAAAATAGTTGGAAATGATGGCACCATGGCAACAAAATAAAATTTAATAAAGTTTTGAAACATATCTTTCATAGAAAATATTCTATATTTGGTTAAATATTTTTTTTTCATTCTTAATTGTACTGAGCTGCTTTTCACAAAGTTAATTTTTATTGGATTATCTCATTTAAGATCAGGATAATTAAGATCTGAGTGGTCATTTGTCATTTATCCAAAGAAAAAAAAAAGGGAAATGCTAAGTGTTCTTCATTACCATGTAATGGATTTCTGGATCTTCCTCATTTTGAAGAGTTTGATTTTTTTTTAGGTCATCACCACTTCTTGAAATTCCATACCTCTAAAATAAGGGCCATAAAAATGACAGGGATATCAAAAGAATAAAAAAGAAAAGGAGATCTTCCCTGGAGGTGGAGAAGTTCTCTTTCCCTACCACTCACATAGCAGTGCCCTGGAGGCTGAAAGTAACTACAAAGGAAAGAATGCTCATATCTGAGGCTTAAAAAGCAGGAAAAAATACCCAGCATTTATTTAGTTGCTATTAGGTGCCAAACACTGGGTTTCATTTCAACCTCGTGGCAATGCTGTGAAGTCTATAGTATGCCTCCTTTCTATACTCCAGGAAACTGGAGCTCAGATTACGTAATTTGCTCCAGTAAATTGACTGAGTCAGAATGGTTACACAGGATTTTTCTGTCCACCTTTTCTTTGCCTTCAGCAGCTTCATTAATTCTCTGCATAAAGAAAAATGGACTGTTTGCAATTATCAATATATCCTTATCCCTGTGGTCACATTTACATACTTTAATCCCCAAATACAAATGTCCAGGCTTGAGGTTGGTGGGTGCAGAGAGGACTTTCAAAAGCAGGAAGGAGACAGACAATGGGAGATAAGACTTGAGAAAGAAGGGTAGAGCTTAGTGTTTAAGACCTGGATTTAAGGCCTCACCTCACCACTGCTAGCTGTGCACACATGAGCAAGAAACAACATTGCTGAGGCTTAGTTTCCTCCCTTGAAAAATGGGGGTAAAATGGTATTCAATTCATAGGGTAGTTGTGAGCTTTGCTGATAGTGCCAGAAATGTGTTTGAGCACAGAGCTTGGCACTCAGGAAACATTCTCTGTGGTTACTTTTATCTCCAGAGTACTCTGTGTTGGAACATATCACTGGATGTTTTCAGACAGAGTGTAGATTAGTGATTGGGAACGCAGCTGACAGGATTAGCCAATCCAAGTCAGAACACACAATATGGAGAGAGAACATTTCCACCCAGGGCTCCAAGCCCTCCTCCTGAGGATCACTGGAGTTTCAGACCTGGACTAAAGTGTCACATTATTGACAATAATGGAAGTTTCCCCCAGTTTGCAGATTGTTGATATATTTTTGTCAATTATAAACTTTTGTCCCATAAATATTTATTACACATTTAGTGCCTGCTACTATGCATTCCTTCATCCCAAACAGTTTCTGAATGCCTTCTCTGTACCAGGCACTATTTTTGGCTCTGGGGAAACAGCAGTGAAAAAAAATGCAGTCTCAAATTCCTACTCTCATGAGCTTACATTGTAGCAGGGGAGAGAAATGAAAAGTAAGAGAAATAAGTAAAATAGAAGGTATGTTAGTGACGAGGGCTAAAAGTTTTTCTTTAAAGTAGGCAAATGGGGGCCGGCCGAGTGGTGGTTAAGTGCTGGCTTCAGAAGCCAGCAGCCCCGGTTCGGGTCCCACATATGAGGGCCAGTGATACTGCCCTCAAAATAAAAAGTAGGCAAATGGCAAAGGGGATAGGAAGTGTGGATGGGGTTTGGAATATTTGGTTGGAAAGCCCAACTGAGATGAAAGGGAGGATAATTCCAGGTAGAGAAAATAGCAAGTGTAAAGGCGCTAAGGAGGAAGCATATTAGGAATGTTCTAGGAACTCAAAGAAAACCAGAGAGGCAAGCAGAGGGAGTGGCACACTGGTGATTAGGTGGGAACAGGGAAAAGATCAGGTAAGGCTTTGTACAGATGATTTCTTGTAAATGAAAAACATGAACAAGGAACTGGCAAATGAGTAGACTGTAAAACCTGGAAATAATATATCATTTCTTAAAAACGGTTCAGTGCCGATAGTGTTGTTGTTGCTACATTAATACAAATACGTGTACACATGTAATAAAGCCCATAGGTTTTTTTGCTGGCAAAGTGGTTGTCACTATTTTATGGTGCACCTCAGAGGTCCCCATGACTCCCAAGTCCTTTGTTGTCCGAACAACTTGGACAACCACAGTTAGTAAATGGCAAAGGGAGAACTAGAACCCAGGCCTTCTGACTTCTAGGCCAGAGTTTGAATGCCCCTCCTTTATGCCTGAGGCATGTCCCGCCACACAGAATCACTCAGTATCAGAACTGAAAGTCACTTTGGAAGTCATCTAATCCAACTTTCTCCTTGTACAGACTGAAAAACTGAGTCACAGAGAGCAAAAGTGACCTGCCAAACTTTAGCCGGTATGTCAGTGACATAGCTTGAAGTAGACTTCACATCTTTGCTCCTTATACCCAGCTGTTGTTTTAGAGGCAGTTGTGGCTAGGGGAGAATTCATACCCTGGCCTGGGACCAAGGTGATGTAGGACCTAGGGAGTAGAGCTGAACTGATTTTTAGGGTACGAAGTGATTAAAGACCCTGGGCTGATGGATTGTTGCAACCACAGCAGGGCCTCATGTTAAAGGGATCCTGTGCCTTTTAGGGGGTGGGAGTGGGGATAGACCTGGTGAGTTTATATTCGAGAACGTTTTTGAACATCTTGAAAAGGCCACCCATGAAGTTCATGTGTTTTCTTGTTGATTTGTGTCTTAGGTGCTGTGCACATGTGTCTGGAATCTGTTTAGCTGAGAAAATACCATGTGGTGGCAAATGTTCTTGCTGTGTGGGCTGAGCTTGTTGCTTCTTGCTGCCACCAGGCTATTGTTGAGTTTTACACTATAGCAAGTTGGTCTGAGGTGGGCATGTGGCAGAAAGAGAGAGAAACTTCTGATAACCATCTTGAGCAGCTGAGCTATAAAACCAATGTGTACAAAACAAATTCATTGAATGTTAGAACTGAAAGTGGCCTTGGAAGTCATCTAATCTAATTTACTTCTTGTACAGATGGGAAAACTGAGTCACAGAGAGCAAAAGTGCCCTGCCGAATGTTAAACATTATGTCAGTGACATAGCTAGAAATAGATTTCAGCTCTCCTTTGCCCTGTGTACTGGCAAGTGTGCTGACCTTCTGGCTCCCAGATGTTACCTTGATATTTCAGATAAAGAGTAAGGCCCATGCATTATTATCATTTGCTTATCATTAGAAACTTCCAATTGATTAACTTAGTCTCATAGACAAAGAAGTAGCTCTGGAACTTTCCTAACCTTTGCTGGGATGGGCAGTAATTAGTTCCAGGGTCAAGTTCCTTTGCCCATGGTTTGGGGGCTGACCTGGGTTGTGAAGAGGTGGAACTGGGACCCACAGGGATCAGTCAGAGGATGCTATCCTGGAAAACCTGCCTGATGCACAGCAGGGTGCGGTTTAGCCTGGCCTGCTTCCTGGATGGCCTTCTGTCTGTGAGTGGGCACTTGGAGCTCACAGCCATTCATTCCTTTCCCTTTCCATACAGAAGCTCAAGAAGCAGATATCACACAACCTGGAAAACCCACATCTGAAGTGGAGGTGCTGGGAGGCCACTAGTGAGGCAGCTGTGAGTCCTCAGACATGTGTTAGTGCTGGTGGCTCAGGGCCAAGTGCAATCCCAGGTTCCAATCATATGGCTACCCTCTGTAAAAGTTGGCTGTCTGAAAGAATGCAACAGGGAAATCAGAAACGCCTGCACACTTTTCCTTGTTGCAGTGGGTACTGAGCTGGAGTTCATCCCGCTCAAGTCCCAGTGATGTTGGAGAGATCCTTTAATATCATTTGGAAACCCTGACACCTGGTTTTGCCATTCATAAGCTCTCATGAGTCATTGCCATGCTCCACTCACCTCTGAGAGGAGAGTGGCTTTCCCAGCTGGAGGTTGCCTTCGTGTGGATTGCTGGTTGGCTGCATTTCCAGAAGAAAGTCAAATGTTCGTGGCTTAGGTGTTATTTTGGATATCAGGACAAAAAAGTACAGAATAACCACAACATTGCTCTGTGAAAACTGGAATGTAGTTATCTTGATTCTGGGAAAATGTCATATCCTAGCCATTGCCTGAGATAAAGCAATATATGAAATATTTTTGAGGCACTCCTGAAACTCCTTTTACATAGGCTGCAGCCTAGCCACAAATAGACATTTTGCTCTACTGTAACTTCTTTATGAAAAGTAATGGCACCAAAAAAGGGTAGAGGTTGGAAGTGGGGAGCGGCTTGGAACTGACAATATTGCCTTATTTTCAGAGAACTCCAATGTGTTCTGCTCGAACAAAAGGAAGTTGGACTGTGATAATATAATTCTGGATTCCATGGAATGTTGTGGATCAGAGAGGCAAGAGATAAAAGACAGAGAAACAATATAGTGGTGAATTTCAGGGGCTTTATTTTATATTGAAACATCATTTTGTCACAAACATGGACTGAATGTGTATTCGGTCCAAAAGAAGAGTATTGTATTTCTGTGCATCAAAATAGAAACATACTCACTAGGCTGTGCTTTGGATTATCTGAAAAAATTACCAAGTGCTCCTCATCATAGCCTTTGTCCTAAAAGGCTTCCAAATTATTCCAGAAAAGCCTTTCTGGCGATTAATGGCTGTTTAACCAGAGGGAAATAAATAGCCACTTGATGAAACTACCTGAGAAGCCTGTTCACTGGCAGAACATATGTCCAGGCCCCATTGGTCTGTGTCCAAGCATATTCCTTCAATTACAAAATAGGGTGGGTAAGTTAGAGAGCCATCGAGTCACAGGGCAGATAATTTATGCAGATTTGCCCAAGTTTATATAGTAGTTTGTTATCCAACACAAAAGCAGCCGCCATAGCAACCTCAGGATCACAAAATGCTTATGGTACCTCTGAGGGACAGATCATCATCTTGCAAAGATGTTGAACTTCGTTTTTGCCCTATGTGAACCGGAGAGCTGCATGGAAAGAATGCTTCTTTCTTTCTTTTCTCATCTTTTTATTAGCTTCAGGTGTACAAAGCAACATAGTGACTAGACATTTATATACCTCACAAAGTGATAACCCCGATAAGCTTATTACTGGTCTGCCACTGTACATAGTTATTACAATATTATTGACTATATTCCCTATGCTGTAATTTATATCCCCGTGACTATTTTTTTTTAATTACAGTTGACATTCAATATTATTTTATATTAGTTTCAGGTGTACAGTGTAGTGGTTATACATTTATATAATTTATGAAGCGATCCCCCCGATAAGTCTACTACTCATCTGGCACTATACATAGTTTTTACAATTTTATTGACTATATTCCCCATACTGTACTTTACATCCCTGTGACATTTTTGTAACTACCAATTTGTACTCCTTAATCCCTTCCTCTTTCTCCCCCATCCCCTTAGCCCTCCTCCTATCTGGTAGCTTTCAGTTTGTTTTTTGTATCTGTGAGTCTGTCTCTGGTTTTTATTTGTTTGTTTGTTTGTTTGTTTGTTTTCTTTGGACTCCACATAGAAGTGAAATCATACAATATTTGTCTTTCTCTGTTTCACTTATTTCACTTAGCCTAATACCCTCTAGGTCTATCCATGTTGTTGCAAATGGTAAGGTTTCATTCTTTTTTATGGCAGAGTAATATTCCATTGTATAAATGTACCACAATTTCTTTATCCAATGGACTATTGGGCATTTTGGCTGTTTCTATATCATGGTTATTGTGACTAGCGCTGCAATAAACATAGGGGTGCATATATCTTTTTAAATTAGTGTTTTGGATTTCTTTGGATAAATACCCAGGAGTGGAATTGCTGGGTCATAAGGTAGTTCTATTTTTAACTTTTTGAGGACCCTCCAAACTTTTCCATAGTGGCTGTACCAAGAATGCTTCTTTGTTTTTGGTGTGATCTTAATGTCCCATTAATGCGTCGTGTGTGTTAAGTAAACTGGCTAGCAGGCAGAGTTGCTCCTCTCTCATGGTTTGGTTTTTCATTTTCATTTCCTTAATGATTTGGAAACTTGTTTTCAAAGGCTCCTCAGACAGGGCCCAGTGGCGTTATGCTGGGCCTGGCTTCCTTTGCTGCCAAAGTGCAGACCCTCTGCAGTGTAACAGAACAAGGCCTTTGAGCTGCTAAGTGGTGAGGGATACAGTAATGAGCTCCAGCTGTGGAGTGCAGGCTCCAAGGAACTGGAGGGGAGCCCAAATGGAGAGTTTCAGGTCGAGTCTTTTGGTGCCCTTACCTCCTGTGTTTTGCTATCCAGAACCTAGGGCCAAAAAGCTGATGTCCCTGCTTCCGGAAACCCATAGGGACCTGCAAGTGTCCTGTGCTGGATATGGCAGACCACATCCCAGAGGTCTTGGTATTCATCTGTTTAAGGCCCCACAGTGGAGAGCAGATAAACCCGGTCTCTGAAAAAGGCATGCAAATCTCTGATTTGTAGGGTCTGCAAATACTCCCACCATAGCCCAATTTCAAGCAACCAATGGCTTAACAACTGGCCCGCAAAACTCCTGGAAATGTAACAAATGGCTCCAGCACACTATCACCCCAGGTTATCTCATTTGCTATCCATATAGCTAATCTCACAGATAGGTTGGTATCCACAACCCCATATAATCAAAGAGGAAACAGGCCCAGAGGATTGAATGCAGGGGTTCTCAAACTTTAATGTGCATATGAATCACCTGGGGATCTTGTTAAAAAGGGAACCTGTGATTCTGCATTTTTAACAACTCCCATGTGAAAAGTTTCCACAGTTAATTAAAGGTGCAGCCAAGCCAACGTTCTGGAAAAGAAGAGGAGGAGGCTAAAAGATGGTCTCTCACAACTGACAAGTCACTCTTTGCCTCCCTCCTCAAGCCACCCTGTTTGATTCCCCAATGAAATTCTACTCCAGGAATGTTCAGGGACCTTACTGGGACCTCCCAGCAGTCACTGGCAAAGGACTGTAGGACAACATAGACCTATATGCAGAATAGGAATTGGTTTTCTCTCCAGGGCTCACAGGTTAGTAACATGCCACAAGGCAGGACTTTGATTGATTCAGGAATGCATGACCCAATCCTAACCATATAAAGCAGCCCCCCCCCCTCTTTTTGAGTTGGTCACATTCTGTGACTTTGGAATACTGCACACCTAGGAATTTGCTCAAATTCCAAATTTTCACTCCTCTCTGGGTCATAGAGGAAAACCTATTGCTGCGTATTGAACAGGAGCCAAAATTGGATGCTACTTCCTGTCCACCTGAAAATTCTAAGCTCAGGGGCTAAAATTAGCAACTAGAAAATAATTACAAATGAGCTGATATGGGCCCTGTTTCCACTCAAATTCATCACCTAATAATAATGAAAACTTGGAAGTGCTGGAGAGATGACTGAGTGATGAAACCCAAGCTTAAGAAGACTCTGTGCCTATAATGGTGCTAAGTTCTCCTGACAGTATTCCTGACCTCAGAAAGCTTGGAATCCAGTCGGGAAATTGCACACCCATGAAACAGATAAGGGATGAGTCATTATGTAGCACAAAGTCCAACTGTGCAGTAAGATGGAGATTACGTTTGTTGTGCAAAATGCTGAAATGTATATGGGCAGGCCTGCCATCTAGACTGCCAGAGCACAATTTCCAAGGGAATGCTCACCATTCCTGTTTTAAGACTTTCATTCAATTGGGCAGAAGATTCAAATGTATCCAAGATACTTTCTAGTTAATGGAATGCACGAGCAAAGGATTGTTTTCTTTTCCTTTGGAGATTGTCTCACAATCAAAACCATCTTTCTACTTAAATGACTTTATCCTGATACTCAATTCCAATTCTTTTTCTTTTTTGTTTTAATTTTCTTTGCCTGAGTCTGGATAAAGCAAGTAATTCTTTTTTTTATGTTATAGATAGGCAATTTTATTTAAAAATATTTTTTCATTCTTTTAAAAATTATTATCTAGTTTTTTCAGTTACAGTTGACATTCAATATTATTTTATACTTTGTTTCAGATATACAGCATAGTGGTTAGACATCTACATAATTTGTGCAGTGATTGCCCCCATTAGTCTAGTACCTACTTGGCATTATACATAGATATTACAACAGTTTTTTGTTTTTGTTTTTTTTTGAGGGCAGTATCACTGGCCCTCATATGTGGGACCCGAATTGGGGCCGCTGGCTTCCCAAGCCAGCACTTAAGCACTGCACCACTTGGCCTGCCCTGTTGTTATTTTTTTAAAGATTTTATTGGGGAATTGGGGGAGGGGAACAGCATTGGGGAATCGGGGAAGGGGAACAGACAAGTTGCTGTTCTTTTGTTCTTCAGTCTAGTTGTGGAGGACATTGCTTCACTGGCCCATGTTGGTATCATCGTTGCGCTCTTCCTAGATGAGGCAGATCGGTCGCCGGCATCTGGATGGCCGCTCATGGCGGCTCTTGGCAACTCACACTGGCTGCCGACCACTCACTGTAGCTTATGGCAGCCCACTGCAGCAGGGGCTGCAGGTATGCCATCCAGGAGACTCACAGTAGCCCAGCTCCAGGTGGAGCTGTTGTTCACCATCTTAGCTGTAGAGGGCTGTGTCACTGGCTCTCATATGTGGGACCCAAACCGAGGCTGCTGGCGTCCCAAGCCAGCTCTTAACCAACGTGCCACTACATTCTTATGCTGTACTTTACATCCCCATGACTATTTTGTAACTACCAATTTGTATTTCTTAATCTCTTCACCTTTCTTACCCAGCCCCCGACACCCCTTACCTCTGGTAACCGTCAGTTTGTTCTCTGCATCTATTCGTCTGTTTCTGTTTTGTTTCTTGGCCAATAGACATACGAAAAGATGCTCGACATCACTAATCATCAGAGAAATGAAAATTAAAATCAAAGCGAGATATCACTTCACAAACTGTCAGAGTGACTATTATCAATATATTCAAACAAGTGTTGGGCTGTATATGTAGAAAAGGGAACCCTCGTGCACTGTAGGTGGGATTGCAAATTGGTGCATTCACTATGGAAAAACTGTATGGAAGTTCCTCAAAATTTAAAAATATAACTACCATATGACCCAGCAATTCCACTTCTGGGCATTTATCTGAAGAAATCCAAAACACTACTTTGAAGGGTCATGTACATCCATATATGTTCATTGCAGCATTATTTTCCATAGCCAAAATATGGAAGTAGCCTGGATGTCCATCAATGGATGATTGGATAAAGAAGAGGTGGTAAATATATACAATGGAATATTACTCAGCCAAAAAAAAGAACAAAATTGTACCATTTGCAGCAACATGGATGGACCTAGAGGGTATTATGCTAAGTGAAATAAACAAGTGATTCTTTTTTTATTAAAATTTATTGGGGTGACAATGGTCAACAAAACTACATAGGTTTCAAGTGTACGATTCTGTAATACATCATCTATATAGTTATTGCATTATGTGTTCACCACCCAGAGTCAGTTTTTCCATCACCATATATTTGACCCCCTTTATCCTCTTCTACCATTGCCCCTCCCCCTCTAGTAACCACTAAGCTGTTGTTTATATCTGTGTGTTTTATTTTTTTATAAAGATTTTTTTATTGGGGAATTGGTGAAGGGGAACAGCCAAGTTGTTGTCCTTCAGTCTTAGTTGTGGAGGGTGCAGCCAGCTCAGCTCCAAGTCCAGTCATCATCTGGCCGCCCTTCAGCAGTTCCCGGCAGCTCAGCTCAAGGTGCCGTATTCAATCTTAGTTGCAGGTGGCTGTAGCCCACCATCCTATGCAGAAGTCGAACTGGCAACCTTGTTGTTAGGAGTACGAACTCACACCAGCTGAGCCATCCTGCCACCTGTTGGCAGCTCAGCAGCAGCTCAGAACGGGAACAGCTCATTGGCCCATGTGGGAATCGAAACAGTGACCCTGTTGCTCAAAGGTCACATTCTTAACCAACTGAGCCACTTAGCTGGCCCCTGTCTATGAGTTTTTGTTTCTTTGTTTGTCGTGAAACAAATGATTTTTTTGTTTTGTTTTATTTTAATTAAAATTTATTGGAGTGACAATTGTTAGTAAAGTTACATAGGTTTCAAGTGTATAATTCTATAATACATCATCTGTATATCAGAAACAAGTGATTTTTAAAAACTTTTTAATTATTATTATTATTATTATTAGTTATAGATGTACAAAACAATGAAATAGTTATCTTTTTCACCCCTTACAAAGTGACTACCCCCTCCCTCTTCCCTATGCCCCCACCCCCGATATCATACATATCTATTACAATTCCATTGACTCCATTCCCACACTATACTCCATATCCCTTGACTATTTATGTGTTAAATTATAGTTTACATATAATATTATTCAGCGGCAGCTTCAGATGTACAGTGCATTGGTAAGGCCACTACACTGTCCATGAAGTGGGTCCCTAAAAAGACATGAGTCCTTCTGATCCCCTGAAAAAAATATTTACAACCTTATTGATTATATTCCCTAAACAGTCTCTTCTGTCCATGCAATAGTATTGTAGTTACCAGTTTATGTTGTCTCATCCCTTCCCCTTCTCCCTAATGCCCATCCCCATCCCATCTAGTCCTCATCAGTTTTTTCTTTGTGTCTCTAAGACTATTTCTGTTTACATTGCTCGTTTATTCAGTCTTTAGTTTCCACATATAAGTGAGATCATATGGTATTTGTCTTTCTCTGATTGACTTATTTCACTTAACATAATGTTCTCTAGGTCCATCCATATCGTTGCAAATAGTATGTTTCAGAAACAAATGATTCTTAATGATACATTTATTTACAGCCAAAATGTATGTTTGCTGTTGTAGAGACATAACCTTAACTGCATCTCTCTTTTCTTTATCACCCTACTTGATTCCATTCCGTGTCTGGTGCATTAATACCTTTGTGTTCCAGAGAAACATAGTACACAGGCATGTATCTTCCCCTGCCTACCTATGGAAATTCTCGTCACCCTCTTGGACTCAATTTGAAATGCCATATGAGAAGCCTCCCCCAATCTCCACAGTTAGTTGGAAATAATTATATTTTCCATTGGTCTGCAGCTTCTCACCCCACTCTCAATGAAGACTTATATTTCACCCTGCCTTGCATTAGAGGTAATTATGTCAGTATCTTTCCCCCTTTCCTCATCTCTAGCTAGGGTATAAGGATTTAAGGCTGTTGGGTCAATAATAATTATGATTATAAATTACTTAACAACTACTAAGTACCAGGTATTTTACAAGAGAGTGTTTAAAAACTGCGAAATAACTGTCTATCAGATGCATAGTCATCCCATTTCACTGAAGCTCAGAGAGGCCAGGTAACCCTCCTGAGATCTCACAACTAGCAATACATTTAGCCTGATTCAAGGCTATATATAGATCTACCTCCTCCTCCTCCTCCTCTCTCCCCTCCTCCTTCTTCTTTTTATTTTTTTATTTTTTATTTTTTTAGAGGGCAGTGTCACTGGCCCTCATGTGGGATCCGAACCGGGGCCGCTGGTGTCCCAAGCCAGCTCCCAACCACTGCGCCACTCGGCCAGGCCCCTCCTTCTTCTTTTTATATAAACAAACCTGTTCCATTTAAACTGCTGTATAGTATTCTATGATATGATATCACATAGTTTATTTAACTATTTCTATACTGATGGATATTTAGATTGTTTCCAGGTTATTTACTCTTGTTAAAAATGTCAGAGTAGACATCCTGGGCAATACTAACATGTGTGTTATTATCTTCCTAGAGTAACTATGTGGAAATAGAATTGTTGGGTCAAGGGTTATGCACATCTAAAATATTGCCATCTGTCCCTCCAAAGTGGCCTGAATCAATTTACATCACCACCGATAGTGGATGGATGTTCTTTCCCTACACTTTTGTCCAAAATTCATATAGATTTTTAATTGTTCCTAGTTTAGTGAATATAGAAATTAGTCTCTTGTTATTTTATTTAAACATGTTCTGATTAATAGTGAGTTTTAGCATCTTCTCCTATGTTTATTGGGAATTTGGGTTTCCCTTTCCATGTATTGCTTGTTCATATCATTTATTTTTCATTACTTATTGATTCACTGAAAGTCTATATATTCCAGATATCAATTACTTGTTATATATGTTGCATATATATTTTTTTTCTTTTGAGGGCAGTGTCACTGGCCCTCATATGTGGGACCCGAACCAGGGCCACTGGCATCCCAAGCCAGCGCTGAACAAATGCGCCACTCGGCTGGCCCTATGTTGCATATATTTTTGATGGTCTGTCACTTTCCTTTTACCTTTGCTTATTGTGTCTTCTTATGTACAGAAATTTAAAAGTTTTATGTTTATTTTGTGTTGTATGACTTCAGAATTTTTGTCTTGCTTGAGAAGTCCTTTCCAACCTCAAGAAGATGAAAACATCCTCCTATATCTTCATATAATATTTATGTATACTTTATATTTATATTTAATTATTTAAACCATCTGAAATTGATTTTTGCATATGGTATGAGATAAGGATCTAATTATTTTGTTTTCTCAAATGAATAGCCAATTGTCCTTACACCATTTCCTGAAAAAGCTCATTTCTCTCCATTGATTTTAGGTGTTATATTCACCATGTACTAAAATTTTCTGTTTTTTGATTTGATTCTGTTCCATGGAGAGGGCATCATCAAACTACCCATTGCCACAACCATTGAATGGAGTATTCACATGAATACTGTTGATCCTTTAATACTTATTCCATTCTTTCAAAGAAAACTCTTAATTTTATTCACAATTATTTAACTAAGTAGTATACTAGTAAAAATAGCTTTAGAACACTATATCCACATGCAATGACCTCAGAATTACTTTATTCAATAAGAAATTAATCATTATAGCAAAAGAAAATTTAAAAAGGAAAGGTTAAATATTGGTTCATGTAACCACATTCTTATATTTCCCATTAATATGAAAGGATATGCTGAGAAAATTTTCATGTCAGAAGATATTGAACTTTTTACTTTATGGATTGATCTAAAAGACTCAAGACTGTCCTCCTTTACTCACATCTTGAAAGCAATTTTCATTCCAGACATTAACTTCTGTAGGGGTTCTTTTAGAGACAGGGTTAAATTGAAAAACAAAGAACAAACAAAAAAAAACCCTGCAGAACGCAACATAGTACAAAGATGGGAAAAGACTATTCAGCACACCATTATTTTGTAAGCACAGAAAAACATTTAGAAACATGATGATGAAAATTGATTCTCCTAAATGATTATCAATCTATTAAGCAGAACAGTTGCGTTTTGCAACACAAATATTTGTGGCTTTCCTAGAGTAATATGTTAGTTGCGCTTTTGCTTAGGAGACCAATACATGATTTAGATGTTCCTCATGGAAGATGATGAACACTCTATAGTGGAAAAAATGGTTCTGTTGTAGCTTTTAGTGGTGCCCTTTTAGATTTTCATTCATAACTTTTGATTCACAGTCAATGACTTAGTGTCATATTTCAAGTACAGGAGAATTTAGAGTCAGACAGCCTTGGTTCTAGTTCCAGTTCTGCCATTTCCTTGTTGTGTGACTTCGGTGTCATTGTACCTCTTTGAGTCTGCTTCCTTGTCTGTCCAGTGGTGGATCAAAACACTGGTCTGTCTATTTATCCTCAGTGAATCAAATTATAATGAATATCAAAGTAATTAAATAACAGAAAAAAGCTTTAATCACTGTAAACATGAAATAGAAAGAGATTATTATATTATTATTATTATTATTATTATTATTAAAGAGCACCTGAAGAATATGCTCTGTCTTCAAACACTGCAAACCAGCAGGAATGGGGCCAAATGGAGACAGGGAAAATAGGAATGAGAAAAAAATGAAAAGCAACAGAAGAGAAAGAAGATCTGTGGTAGAAAGCACAAGCTCCAAGGAGTATCTTAACCTCTCCCCCAACCTTGTTACTAGCCTAACAATAGGGAACCTCTAAGTGGAGGATACTATTGTGGTTAAGAGCCTTAAGAAAAGGTCTGGACCGGCTGAGTCGCGCGGTGGTTAAGAGCTGGCTTGGGACACCAGCGGCCCCGGTTCGGATCCCACATGTGAGGGCCAGTGATACTGCCCTCAAAAAAAAAAAAGGAAAGGTCTGATTCTGGTGCATCGGAAGTGTCAAGGTATTGGGGGGTTGGGAGAGAGTAGTAGCACTTATTGAGTGCACACAGTCCAAGCACAGATGCCACATGCCTTACATAGAGGATTTCATTTAGTCTTATGGAGAAACTTGCTAAGTCTGGATCTTAACCCCATTTTACAGATGAAGAAATTGATTTGTGAATGTTCTGTGCCCCCTGCTGGCTAGTACAAAGAACTGACCAATCTCTTCCCCACCAGTTCCTTCTCTTCCATTTGAGGGGTCTGAATCTCTACATGTCTATGTATATTCTCATCTTTAATTGTTTAATTACACCTCAGGCAATCTATCCTTCATACATACACACACACACACCTCTGTGCTTTTTACACATCCTTTTTCTTCATCTCTTTCCTCTAAATGTTGTCCAATCACCTCAAGAAAATGTGTTTGTCCTTAATTTCTTCCAGTGGTAGTTTACTCATCTATAAAATGTGCCAACTCACAGGCTAGATGTGAGGTTTAAATTTGATTGTGTATGTGAAAGCATGTTGTATTTGTAAATCTATATTCTCTAAATTTAAATGTAGGATATTAATGACCGTTCTCTAGAGAACATTCATTATTGGAGAAAGATATTTAGTGGAGTACCACAGGGCTTTGTCTTTGACCATATTATATTCAAATAGATATCAATATTGGAAAAATGTCTGGTGACCTCACCTCTGTCTTAACACAATGGCCGTGGCAGCATGTAAACAGAGGCTAGACAGCCCATATGTCAGCTACATGGGAGGCAAGTCCCCTGCAGGGGTTCATAAGTAGACAATATAAAACACCACAATCTCTTGTGAACAGTGGTTAAAAGCCAGACTACCTAAGTCTGAAACCTGGGTTTGACCTTGGCAAATTATTTAATCTTTCTGCGCCTCAGTTTTCTGATCTGTAAAGTAGAGATAATAATCCTACCTTCAAGGGTTGTTTTGAGGTTGAATCGGTTAATACTGAATTGAATGAGTTAATAAAACATGCAAAGTATTTAAAACAGTCCCTGTCACAGAATGAGAATTTCATGTGTTAGCTATTATTATCTGAAAGGAATGAACATTTGTGAAAGTCACTTGGAAGTTCAAATTTCTGTAGACATGTAAAATGGTGTTTTTCCATAGTTGTTTCCATCGTTTCTGCAAGGCCATTTTATATATTTGCAAAATATTTTCTTAACATCCAGACTTATAGACACTTGGTTACCAACAAATGATTATACGTCATCACAGAGTAAAAATTAGATGAATTTATTTTACATTTCCCAAGAATTAGGAAAAAAAATCCAAAGCTGTTTGCATGTGAGTCAATATCCAGCTTAGCAGCTCAAGCTCGCCTTTGGTTGCTATTTATTGCCTTTGTGCCTTTGCTCATGCTGTGTTCCTTCTTCCTGGAATGTCTTTTTCTTTTGTCTTCCACTGGTTCTTTCTCTACACATTCTCTGATATTTGATTTAAATGATTTCTTTTCCGTGAAGTGTTTTCTCAATACCCAAAGTCAAAATCTATTTTTCTTCTTCTACTTATAATTTGTTTACATGTATGTTTTTCCTATTAGACCATAAGCTTAAGGGCAAGGACTTGTTTATCTCTCTATCTTTGTGCAATGAAGCTTTTTTTTTTAATTTTTATTGGGGATTTGGGGGAGGGGAACAGTGGTGGGGAACCCGGGAAGGGGAACAGAGAAGTTACTGTCCTTTTGTTCTTCAGTCTATTTGTGGAGGACCTTGCTTCATTGGCCCATGTTGGTATTATCATTGTGCTCTTCCCAGATGAGGCAGATCGGTCGCTGGCCTCAGGACGGCCGCTCACCATGGCTCTTGGTAGCTCACACCCGCTGCTGGCTACTCACGCTGGCTGCCGGCCACTCACTGTAGCCGATGGCAGCCCACTGCAGCAGGGGCTGCAGCCCAGCCCCAGGTGGAGTTGTTGTTCACCATCTTAGCTGCAGAGGGCAGTGTCACTGACCCTCATCTGTGGGATCCAAACAGGAACACTGGCGTCCCAATCCAGCTATTAACCAACGTGACACTTGGCTGGCCCCAATGAAGCTTTTTTAATGTATTGACCAAACTATTTGTCAACTCTAGTTTATTGGAAAGACCAATAGATTTGGAGTCAGCGAAACTGCTGTGGTTTTGTTTTTTTGTTTTTTTGTTTTTAAGGGCAGTTGTCACTCTCCCTCATCTGTGGGACTCGAACCGGGGCCACTGGCTTCCCAAGCCAGTGCTTAACCACCGCGCCACTTGGCCAGCCCAGAAACTGCTTTGTTTTTGTCTAAAACCTTTTTGTCTCAGCTCTGCTTCTTAGTAACTGTGTAAACTTAGGTGAATTATTTAACTTCTCTGTGCCTCAATATCTCCATCTTGAAAATGATCATAATTATACCTCTCACAGGATATTGGTTTATAACATATGTGGAAGTGCTTAATATTGCCTGGAATGATGTATGGCACATAGAAATATATAGTTTCTCTCCTTTAAGATATTTACCACTAAACATTGAACTGTAATTTAATGATATTCAAACAGAAAGAATTGCAGCACTAAACCCAAGATCACTGTCCTGACTGTAAGATCTCTTATGAGTTTTAACATGTCCCCCCCAAAAGAAAACCCCTTACTTTAAAAATAAAGATTCCTGAGCCAGCCGAGTGGCGTGGTAGTTAAGCGCTGGCTTGGGAAGCCAGTGGCCCCAGTTCAAGTCCCACATATGAGGGCCAGTGACACTGCCCTCAAAAAATAAAAATAAAATAGAGATTCCATTCAGTATCTTTAGAAGCCAATTTATTCAATATTCTCTACAGGCTAACTTGATGGGTAAATTTAGATAGAAAAATAGAGGTAGGTAGATAGATAGATAGATAGATAGATAGATAGATAGATAGATAGATAGGAGCATAGATACATCTCCAGAAGTTGTAGGTTTATAACTTTGACTATATTAAAATATAAAATTTATGCATGACAAAAAAATTCCATGAACAATATTTTCAACAAGTCAGTGTTTTAAAAAAGCTAATATTTGCATTGCATGCAACAGAGCTAACTTTGTAAATAGTTTCTAGAAATTGATATGAAAAAGTGAAATAATGCAGTAGAAAACAATATATAAAGCATATGAACAATCATAGAAAAAACAAATATGAGTTGATAATAAAGATAGAACAATATTCAATCTCATTTATAATTAAGGACATTCAAATGAAAACAATATTGAATAGTATTTATTTTCCCCATCAGATTGTCAAATACTAAGAAGCTGGATAAACAGCCAGTATTAACCATGCATGGTGTAGGAAAATGGACATTTCCATACATGGTTGGTAAGAGAGTAAGCTGGACAGTCTTTTTATAGCATGATTTGGCAGAAGCTGTGAAAATCAATAGAGCGAGTACTCTTTGAGTCAGAATTTTTACTTCTAGTATTTTTTCTTGAATATAATTGCATATATAATATATATACATATACATACATATATATTAATTATACCATTTATTACAGCAAAACAAATTTAACAAAAGGGAAATCGCCTAAATGTCCAGCAAAATGGGGCTGTTTAAATAAATTATGGTGTATACATGTAATGGAATACTTATGCAACTATGAATATGCAAAAATGAATAATCTATATTTGTTGATATGGAGAAATGTCTAATAAATATTAAATATAAAATCTTAAGAGTAGAGTGTAATTTAATTATATAAAAGAACATATATCTATATGTTCTTATAGATATACCTGCATATATCTAATTTATTTATTGAGGGGTACACGAGAAAGTCTTAAAAATGATTACCTCTAAGAAGTGGGACAACTGTTGAGAAGAGATGGACAGAGGAAGTGGGAAAAATTCTATAGGACTTTCTTTTTTTTTTTTTTTTTGAGGGCAGTGTCACTGGCCCTCATATGTGGAACCCGATCCGGGGCCTCTGGCATCCCAAGCCAGCTCTTAACCAATGCGCCACTCGGCCGGCGCTTATAGTACTTTCATCTTTCTCTTTCTCCCCTATCTCTCTCCTTTTATCAAGGGCATGCATTACTGTTATAGAAGTAACAATAAGTCCTAAAATATTATGTCAAGGTCTCATTGGACAACTGGATAGTTTGGGAATATTGTACTTTTTCAACCTTGGAGCTGCCAACATCACAACTTCCATTTTTGATAATAGTAACTAATGTTGATTTTTGGTATATATAAACCAACTTACTGTTTGATATGTTTTTAAGAAGAAAATCAGAAAGTAGATGAAAAACTCCTAAGACCGTGCTTAATCCCTGGTAAATGCTCACTAGGTAGCTATGGTTATTGTTACTACTCCTTGATTATGATTGCTCTTCAACTAACTTGCTGCACAATCTTATCCATGTCACTTCTTTTCCCTGGGCCTTGTTTTCTCCAACTGCACAGTAAATGGAGTCAGATTAAATAATATCATATGCTGTGACTCTTTTGGACAGAGTTTCCTTGTCCCCCACTCTGTTTCACGTCTCTTAGCTAGAAAAGTAGAGTGTATGCAATAGATTATCTAGAAGATTTCTGGTTGCTCCTCAAGGAGTCCACCCTGATTTTCAAGAGGCTCAAACATAGCGAGCGCTGTGGTGCTGTGTAATAAAAGGCCCTCTCTAGCTGGGTGTTACATTGTGGTCTGTTCTTGAAGTTAAAAATAAAGATACTTTTTCATTTGAAATGATGAGGAAAAGCTTGTAAGTTTGTCTGATCAGGAAGCTGCTTGGATTTGGGGGCAACAGTGAATTTCTTTTCATCTGGCGTGATGGGAAATGAGGGGCAGAGAGAAGAAATCTCCAAGTTAGGAAAGTGCTGTAAAATTGTCAGCAGCACTTGCAGTGTAGAATAATGCCTGGCTCAATTAGGACCTGCCTACTAGCTTGACGCTTTTCTTTGTAAAAGTTTTAAACTCATGAAATCCATTGAGAGGGCTTTCCCCTACTATGAGAATTCATCTGCACATTTATAATGGAATTTCGAGTTATAAGGGGACTGAGAGGCCATGAGACACAGTGCTTTTCATGATGAAATCCTACAACACAGAGGTATTCACTTGAGAAGATGTGATGAATATTATCCATTTATTAAAATAAATGAAGAAAATCTGCCACTCACCAGGGAGCTGGAATTCATTTTATTCTTTAGGGTAAATATTCCTCTTGATTCTATGGAAAGTGGGATCTATCTCTTCCCAGTGCTTCTTGACCCTTCCTTATACAAAGGACAGTGGTACAGGAATATTTCTCAGTATATTTATTTTTTATTTCTCAGTATATAATTATTTTGTCTACTGCTGTGATTTCATAGGGTTGTTTTAGGATAAGTGTACATGAAGTAATCACGGTGGCTATGAGAACAGGCGAAAAAAGCAAATGCAGTTCTCATTTCTTCCTCCGGTTCGGTAGTCATCTGGTTATGACTGTTAGTTGATGTCTCTATCAGATTTTAGAAGTCTCTGCAGTATGTGCCATGTAAATTAGACAAATATCCATGACCTCAAGTGCACTAATGAGCAACTCCCCTGCAACAGAGCTCACCATGAGGACATGGAGTATTTCATTATGTATTTCAATGGGGGAAATAAAGAGACCAAAGAAAACTGCAATTAATGCAAAGAAAATTATTAGAATTAGGACTAACTGGAGAAAAAACTCTCATGTCTTTCTGTCCATTTCTTATTTTGTTTTCTTGTCCTAGATGCTCCTTCCCCCTTGGCATAAGGCAGGTAAAATATGTTTGTAGAGTTAAAAAAAATCATCAGAATCTTGACATTTGTGATGATAAGAACAAGCCCTTCAATCAGTGATACTAACGCCATAAGTACCCAGGCACTCTATCATTAAAAGGAGACGATTTTCTGCTGCAGGGATTCAAGATGCTGGCCATACATTATTTAAGCACTAAAGAAGACAAAGGGTCCTCATTTTATATCAAGTCATCTTTTCTATCATCTGCCTCTGCCCCAGGTTACTCCAAACATGGGCAGTTGCTCTTCTCGGATTCAGAGCTCTCTCTGAGTTTTACCTGAAAGGTATTTTCAAATAATGATAAGAATGAAAAGAGTAATATTACTTATAAATAGGAACAGTTTCCATGTGCTATGTGACAAGTGGCATATTAGAAGCTTTGTGTAGGGCCGGCTGAGTGGTGCAGTGGTTAAGCGCTGGCTTGGGAAGCCAGCAGCCCCGGTTCAGGTCCCACATATGAGGGCCAGTGACACTGCCCTCAAAAAAAAAAAAAAGCTTTGTGTAGTATCTCATTTATTCCTTATATCTACTCTGGGAGATTAGCTTATTTATTTCCCTTTTTTTTTTTTTGAGGGCAGTGTCACTGGCCCTCACATGTGGGACCTGAACCGGGGCCGCTGGCTTCTGAGGCCAGTGCTTAACCACCGCGCCACTCAGCCGGCCCCCTTATTTATTTCCCTTTAACAGTTAGGGTATTGAGATACATAGAGATAAAGTATCTTAACTGAAGTCAGTCAGCTAGTAAGTTGGAATCAACATTCAGGTCTATATGAAATCTAGATGTGCTCTTCTTTTTTTTTTTTTTTTGTTTGTTTTTTTGTTTTATTTGTTTTTTAGCTGAGCCATCCTTCAACGGCAACTCAGCTCAGGCTGGCCTCGAACAGCTATTGCTCAGAGCTCAGCTCGCACTTTTAGTGAGCTCTTAACCAACTGAGCCACTCGGCCGGCCCTAGATGTGCTCTTCTTAACCACTCCACAGGCTGCTGCTCCTCAATCTCCTGTGTGTGTGTGTGTGTGTGTGTGTGTGTGTGTGTGTGTGTAGGGTGGAAAGGAAATAGCTTTATTTGGCTTAATACCAATATCCAATAAGACATAAACTAAAGGGGCATCACTATATAACATGCAAAATGAATATTGGGTGCCCTAAATCTCCCTAAAAGCGATAAGAGCTGGCTGTCTTGCCTGCTGCCCACTTGTTGAAAACAACCGCCTGGGATGGGCTCTATCCTTAAAGATTCTTGAACTCGAGATAGTGAACCCTTGAACTTCCTTGCTAACAATGCTTTTACTTGTGCCAGCTTTGGTCTCGCTAGCCACTTACACTGGCCATTCCCCAGTTAGGTCAGCTACTCCTTACCTTGTGATTATCACTACTCTCCTTCATTTTCCTAAATCTCCACCCTCCACGGTTTCTCCCTAGATTGTGGTTTCTGTGACTACCATATTATATATTTCTTCTACGTAGTAAAGAATTCTGTGAGGTATGAAACCAAGTTCTTCTGGAGAATTCCCCCTGGCCAAATGCAATCTCCTTGCCAAAGGAAGGCTGTAGAAGTCAACTCTGGGAGTGTTTGCAAAACTGCCCATTGATCATTTGGAGACCTGGATTATGAAAGCTTGAGTTTCTACAGAGGGAGCTGTGTGGGACTAAAACAGTTCTGGGAATGATTTTAAAACTTTGTTAAGATAAAAACTCCTAAAGAAGGCTCGCTGAGTGGCTCAGTTGGATAAGAGTTGGCTTAGAGCATGAGCTCTGAGCAACAGGGCCGCTGGTTTGATTTCCACATGGGCCAGTGAACGCTGCGCCCGAGCTGAGCTGTCACTGAGCTGCCAACAGGTGGCAGGATGTCTCAGCTGGTGTAACAAGAAGAGTGCCTGTTTAATGGTGGGCTATACCCACCTACAACTAAAGATTGAACTTGGCATCTTGAGCTGAGCTGCTGCTCGGATGGCTCAGTGGATAGGGCATGTGCTCCTAACAACAAGGCTGCTGGTTTAACTCCTGCATGGGATGGTGGCTATGCCCACCTGCAACTAAGACTGAACACAGCACCTTGAGCTTAGAGGCCACGAGCTGCCAACTGAAAGCCAGATGGCATCTGGTGCCCTCCACAACGAAGATTGAAGAACAACTTGGCTGTTCCCCTTCCCCAATTCCCCAATACTGTTCCCCTCCCCAATTCGCCAATAAAAGCTTTTAAAAAAAAATGACTCCTAAAGAAATGCACAAAAGACCTAAAGTTTCATCATAGACTTTGTAAAGAAATGTCCTTGTGGATCATTCAGTATGGGCAAACAAAAAGTTGAAGGAAAGGAAAATTTCCCTTTAATTAGCTGTAGTAGACAGAATTCTAAGATAAAATCCCCTGGTGGATTTTTGTCCCCTGGTATACATGCCCTGTGTAATCTCCCCTTCAGTGTGGGTGGGACTTGCGAATATGAAGTATTTTTATTCCTGTGATCACGTTATGTTCTATGGCAAAACTGAAGAAATTTTGCATATGTAATTAGGTCCCAAATAATTTTACTCTGAATTCATCAAAAGGGAGAACATTCTGGGTGGGCCTGGCCTAATCAGGAGAACCCTTTAAAGAATGTCCACTCTTCCATGAAGAGAAAGTGTTGAAGTCAGAGTATGCTTTCCTGCTGGCTTTGAGGAAGCAAACTGTCAGGTTGTGATGAGGGTTACATGGCAGGGACTAGCAGGCTGCCTCTAGGAGCAGAGGGTCTTAGTTCTGCAACCACAAGGAACTGAATTCTCCAATAACCAGTGAACTTGGAAGAAGACAGCAAGCCTCAAGTGAGACCACAGCCTCAGCTAACACCTTGATGTTATCTGATGAGACCCTGAGTAGAGAACCCAGCTAAACCATGCCTAGGGCCCTGATCCATGAAAACTGTAAGATAATACATGGTTATTGTTTTAAGCCACCAAGTTTGCAGCAGTAGAAAACTAACACAGTAACTTTGCACTTTCCCTCATCCTTATCAGGATTATGTGCATTCCATGGTACAGGAGCATTGTGTATGTGCAAGTGGATAGAGTAACACGATCCCCTGCATTATTCAGACATGTGCTGGGGCAATGGTATTCACTTTAAAGAGTAGTTTGGTGGATATGGAATAAAATCAATGAAGTGTTAAAGATTAATGAACTTGCTGAAGTGATCTTTGGGGGAAATTAGTAATATCTGGCCTACAACTTCTTTGCTTTAAATCAGAAACTTATAAATGTTTCAGGACTATGCTACTCCTGTATTCTATCTTATTTACCAGCCCCCTATCCATTTGAAAATCTAGTTTACAAACATGATTTTGACTTTCAGGTATTCTGACATTATGGCTGCCCCCTTACGTGGTCACCACTCTTTTTCTTCAATCTTGGCCTCATCTCTGCCTCTTTTCTAAATCCCCCAAAGATGAACATGTTCCTTTCAGGTGTCTATCTTTTATTTAAACTCAATCTCATGCCTGGGCTCCTGGAGCTGTAACTTCCTCTCCTGGAGCTGTAAAACTTAACTTCCTGCAAAAGAAATTGAGGAAATATTTGTATATGCCATACTCCAACAAAGTGTTTTAGACTATCAGGCATAGTTTTGCAGTTACTGACTCTGAAAATTAGTACTTTCATTTTCTCAAATCTCCATCCTCCTTGGTTTTTCACTAGATTGTAGGTTTTGTGACTGCCATCTGACATATTTTTCTAAGTAGAAAAGAACTCTGATGTGTGTAATCAGGTCCTTCTGGGGAAGTCCATTTGTCCAATTAAGTCTCCTTGCCAAAGACAGCCCATAGAGGTCAAATCTGGGTGCTTTTGCATGATTGTTCTTTGATTTGTGCTCCAAAAACAGAAGACAATTCTATTCTGATGTGATAAGTCTTTAAAAAGGAAGCTGCCATAGAAAAGGTATTCTGTTTCTGTTTTCAGTTAATGTGAATCTTTTGAAAACCTTTTTTGTTTGTTTTAAAAACGTAGGAGAAAAAATTCAAGTGCAGCAAGATCCATGGCTGTTCAAGAGCAACTTTTCCCCCCCCAAGCTTCAAGACTAGTAAGGAAGTGTAAGTGTCAGAACAGTTGCTGGGTTGCTAAGGAGAGCAGAACAAAATAAGACATCTATGCATTGAAAGGGAGATTGTCATCCAGGAAGACAATGGGATTCATCTCATTAATGGAAATATATAATTAACAAGCTGCTGAATGTCAGTCTGTAGTGAGAACCATAGCTTGGGCTCTTGCCTCTTGTAGAGTGGCAGTTTTGTCACTGTCTTCTGGCCCCCAGTGGGGGTGGTAAAGATACAAGTACAAAGGAAATCAGCCTTCCCACCTTCATGGAATCTTTGATCCTTGAGAGTACAATCTAAGGTATATGAATAAGTAGACAAAGATGACATTTTTCTCCTGGACTGTTATCTTTTCCAATTTCAATAAATAAGTTTTTGCTGGGGCCAGCCGAGTGGTGCGGTGGTTAAGAGATGGCTTGGGAAGCCAGCGGCCCCAGTTCAGGTCCCACATAGGAGGGCCAGTGACACTGCCCTCAAAGAAAAAAAGTTTTTGCCGGCCCTGTTGACTAAAACAATAATCACATGTTAGAGGAAAATGGTCTGTCAGTACACTTTATTGCTGTTAATTCTACTATGACCTAGTATGTATGTATGATGGATGCTTCCTCTAGCACTTACATAGCTTTTTACAGTTTATATACCACTTCATACATATTATCTAATTTTTATTTTCATTCTCAAAGCAATTGCAGAAAGTGAATATAATATGCAGGGCAGGTATTATTATCCCATTTTTACCAATAAGGAAATTGAGGCTCAGAGAAAGTTAAGTAGCTTGTATAAGATCACATGGCTATCAAAATAGAGGGAAGGTCAACTTTAAATGGTCTTAATGAAGAATCCCAGTAATACATGTATGCACAGACACTCTCACATACTTGTTTACACTCACACACGCATGCGCACCCACCTTTCTGTCTCTTGTTTGGCAACTAAACATATTTCTTTTCTTGTTGGCTGAATCCTGATGATGTCCAGGCTAGCTGCACTCCCGGGAAAGCATTGCCTGTGATCCAGGGAGAGACAGTGCCCTCTCTTCTCTGCCATGTGATGGTTCTAGGGACAGTCTAGTGGCCTGACATCATAAGAACTTCTTTTCTGCTTTGGGAAGCACACTGCCTACCGTGTGGGCATAGGATGGGACAGGATGGGACTTGGGCATGGATTTCTATCCGTTTTTTTTCCATAGTCCCAGATGCCCAGGTTGACTATGGCCTCAGGTCCAGATTGGAGCTTCCCTATTTAGTTGGCTGTGAACGAAATGCATCACTCCATTCTTCCATTCTTCTCAACCATACAACCATCCATTATTCAGCCATTCTGCTGTTCTCTAAACACTGAACTGAGAGCTGAGAATAAAACATGAAATAAGAAAGATTCACGCTTCATGGAGCTTCCAGTTGAGGGGCTTCCTCTGAATGAGCCTACAAGAAAGAAGAATGGCAAGTAACTGGTTTGTGAATGGTCTTCAGTACATTTTCTACTTTCCAGTGAAGTATCCCTGACAGCCAAACAGTGTAAAATCAACCCCCAGAGGAAGGGGTGAGATATTTCTTTGAAGGCTCATGTTTTATTTTAAAGACTCATGTAAAAATCTGTATTTGATTCCACAATATATGTGTTTTTATTTATTTATTTATGTATTTCTCAACAACAGACATTTATTTTCTCACAGTTCTGGTGGTTGTAAGTCTGAGAGCAGATTGCCAGCATGGTCAGGTTACGGGTGAGGGCTCTTTTCTGGCTTGTAGACGTCGGCCTTCTCACTGTGTTCACACATGGAAAGAAGAGCTATGTGTGTTTATTTTGATAATTACTCTCTCTCCCTTAATATCTAATGAAATTGCTGATCCTGAATGTGCTCCATGTTTTTCCTATGGTTTCAAGTCACTCCCAGGGCATTGTTAGGGGTACAAGTGCCCCAATTTAAGTAGCTTGGTGATGAAGTTCAAGGGCACTTCTTGCTATAACCTTGTATGGGCCATGTATGAGTAAAGTCCTGAGTCCTGAATCCATTACTATCCTCTCTTGCCAGTATTTTCAATCAATCTCCATGCTTCACCCCTATCCTGCTTAATTTTCACATGTTGCAAGCACAATTAGTTTTTTTTATTATAAATAAAATACTGACTCTTAATTGAGTACTTACTATGTGGCAGACACTATGCTCAGTGTTTCATACGTAAGTCTTATTCAGTCTTAAAATCTAGCTAATAGGGTAAACACTATTATAATCACCATTTTCCAGATGAAGAAATTGAAACTCAGAGGTAAAGTCAATTTTCTGATAAAAGAGGGTATTTCAAAAAATGTTTCAAATATACGACTGGCCTGTGAGGACTCCCAGGCTGCTGGGGCTACATAATACATTTTCTTTACCATAGAAGCATTTGCAGAAACAATAAACTATCTGATATTTAAGGTTCTCTTCAGCTCTGATATTCTATAATTTCATTGACTCTTTTTGCATTTAATTATGTTGATTTTTCTTTATATTCTTTGCTCAGCTCAAAAAATACCCCTCCTTTGTCAGTGCACAGGAGTTGGACTATTGAATAAGAGCACCATAACAAATCCTTGTGATTATTCAGATGTCACTCTAAAATATTTATCATCTTGGTAAATCTCAGGCTATCATAACAGCTCATAGTGCAACAATGAATATCATACTAACACCACTAAAATAGATATAACAGAGAATGCTGCTTGTTAAGCTCATAATGATTCTGTTCTCAAAGGACTTGCAATTCATCTCCTTTATGTTGCTTGATTGCCTACCACATCCTGCAGGTTTGGGGAGACTCCACTTTGGTCTCATGTAATACACGATATTCACAAACTGTGATGCAGCCCTCATCATGCCAATCAAGAATGCAAATAGAGAGCTAGCTGACTGTGTGATCTGAATTTTCTGCTTGTTTAGAAGGATATAAACATGGCGAGAATATGTATCTGCTGTGAAATGGCTTAAAAGTAATCAGACTTTTCATTCAAATTATTTCAGAAAAGGTTATTTCAATATTTCACTATACCTTTCATTTAACAAGGTTTTTCTTAAATCACTAAGCTATGCAGTGGAGAATACCTGTACTTTTTAAATGGATAAAATCAGTGATTAGAATTATTTTATTTAAAAATCTTATAAACATAAGCTAATAATAGACCTTATTCTGACCTTCAATATGTGTTATACGTCCTGCAGAATGGTTCTGGGCACTTGTTGTCTTGTTAATGATGAGTTGGCATATATCTTACTCCAAGATTTTCAATTGTCATGGACTTGGCAGACAATGGGAATAACAAAATCTAAGGTAGGCCTAATATAAATGTTATTTCTTTTGGTGATTTAGAAGACACAAAGTTTCTTATGCTCCTCATTGTAAATCTGAATTCTCTTTGTGTAGCAGATGTGGGAAGTTAGTTTGAGGATGTACTGACCCGATGACATGCCCGAAAGTTGCTTTTTAAAACAAGCCTGGAGGATCAGTTTGTTTATGTATCATTCATGTCTACCAAAAACAGAATGTATGATATCCAAATTGATAACCTCCTGGGCCACACAATGTGGGAGACTTTCTGTAAATTTAATTATTGCCTCAGGGGCTGAAGTAGGACTCTGCCAAGTTATTTGCTTTCTTCCCTCACAGTCTTTCCCTACACGTCCTTAGCTTGTCTTTTGACTTTAAAGTATTCAGAAACAATTTTTTTGTTATTATTTTTGCACCCAGAGAGTTTTCAGGTTAAGTCTACTCTACTCTCTGCTTCTTTTACCTTCATCAAGTTTGTTGCTTGGACAATTTCAAGAATTTACACTACTGTAGTTTAGAACAAGACTTTACAACACTACATTACAGTTTTTGATGATGGCATCTGTAACACCTACTGGCATATGGTGCCTTTGTTTGAGTTGGAAAAGGACCCTTTCCCCATGGACACAGCTCCCTGCCAAGGTGCATGGCTTGGTAAATGGTGGCAGGACTATAGATTTCAGCCTCCACTTGTTCTCTCTTCTTTTTTTTTTTCTTTTTTTTCTTTTTTTCTTTTTTTATTTTATTTTTAATTAGTTTCAGGTGTACAACACAGTGCAATAGTTATACATTTTACCCCTCAAAGTGACAACCCCCCACCCCCATTGTTCTCTCTTCTAAGTGCTCTTGTGCACTGAATAACTTATATGGGGCGACTTGTGCTCTGCATACCTAATACCAGTCCTGAGTTTTCCCTAAACCCTCATTAAATATCCGGGGTGCCAAAGAAATGTATACAAGTAGACACTTTGGTCAACGTTGCTCAAGCAGTAGTTTGCTGTAATCAGAAGTGTCTGGATGCTGATGGTAACCACTTTGAGCACCTCTTGTAATTGCAGAAGTCAAATATGACTTGTATTCATCTTTTGTTATTGGTATATATTGAGTATTACAATGTAATACAGTTTTCATTTCTTAAAATATGTATACATGTTTTTGGCACCCTCTGTATTTGACTTTGCATAGAGTTTTGGGCACAAGTGACAAAAGACATATGGTATCCTCTCTGCTCTCCTAGGATTGAGTATTGAACACTTTAATTCCTTATAGGATCTTTTCTACTAAATATTTCACATTCTAAATAAAGCCCTGGTCCAAAGATTGAAACCATGACTAACCCCGCAGGTAAAGAGATGATAAACATTGCTTCTGGTAAGAAGTACTCCCATTCTTTAGCACTGGAATACCTTTCTTCTTGTAAGCCTTTATTTTTTATAGCTCTTTCTTAAAATGTAGTTGATATGATGAAACATTTAGGAACAAAAAACCCCTCTTGGACCAGCCGAGAGGCGCTGTGGTTAAGAGCTGGCTTGGGATGCTGCCCTCTAAAAAAAAACAAAAACAGAAAAACACTCTTGATGTATTCATTGACTTATGGTTATATTGTTTGTTGTAAACAATAGGTATGTGGGGCCGGCCTAGTGGCGCTGGGTTAAGAGCTGACTTGGGACGCCAGCGGTTCCTGTTCGGATCCCACATATGAGGGCCAGTGACACTGCCCTCTACAGCTAAGATGGTGAACAACAGCTCCACCTGGAGCTGGGCTTCTATGAGTCCCCAGGATGGCATAGCTGCAGCCCCTGCTGCAGTGGGCTGCCATAGGGTACAGTGAGTGGCCGGCAACCAGCGTGAGCAGCCAGCAGCCAGTGTGAGCTGCCAATAGCCACGGTGAGAGGCTGTCCAGAGGCCAGCAACTGATCTGTTTCACCTGAGAAGTGCGCAATGATCATACCGACATGGGCCAGTGAAGCAACATTCTCCACAACTAGACTGAAGAGCAAAAGGACAGCAACTTGTCTGTTTCCCTTCCCCTGCTCCCCAACACTGTTTCCTGCCCCCAATTCCCCAATAAAAACCTTAAAAAATAGGTATGTGTGATACCTCAAAAAGTTCTGAAATTACTATATGTTGCAATCACCAAAGGCTGTGTCCTATGTGAGTAGAGGGAAGAACAACTAACGCAAATTAGATTTTTTTTATATACAAAATTCTCAGCAGTGGAATCCCCTGCATCTGCTAGGGTAGCAGTTGGCAAGGGTAGTCCATTTTTTATCAACATTGTAAGATGATTGTTTTCAAGACTGATCATGTTTAGAAATTATATGTCTAAATAAATCACACACACAAAAATGTTGCTGGGCTTTATTCCGTTGTGCTCTCAATGAATGAAATCACAGACTTAAAACTGTTAAGAGTTTGAAAGAGCCTTAGAAATAATGTAACCAAATTTTCTCAGTTTACAAAGGAGGCGATTGAAACCTGGTGATTCCCTCACCAAAGTCATACAAAAGAAGAGTGACACTAGGACTCAAGTCTTCATATTTCCTCCAGGACTTTATTGCTCTCTTCGTCCCCTTTCCCATTAATCCCTAGGAAATAAAAAAAAATCCAAGTTGATAACTATTTTAGCTTCCTGGTTCAGGGGTGCTATGCAAAGGATGGGATTTGGTAGCACTTTAGGGCTCTATCCCACTCTTTGGTATGCACGATTAATATTTACTCAATTTAGCAAATATTTTAAGCAAACTGAGCTCTAAGTTTTCACTTCCAATGAGAAGGCCACCTGTAGACCACTACTTTATTGTAATCCTAGAGCTATCACTGTCCTAGCTTCAGTCCCTTGACTCTTTTTTCCTAAATTCCTCCCTATTTACTCTAGCTCTGTCATTAATCAGTGTGATTCTATCCAGGGTTTCTCAATCATAGCACTTTTGACTTTTGGGGCTGAATAATTATTTTTGGTAAGGGGGCTGTCCTGTGCATTTTAGGATGTTTAGCAGCATCCCTGACTTCTACCCAATAGGTAGCAGTAGAACCTGCTCCATATTCAGACGTTGTAATACATCTCTTAGGGGAACAGGTTTTTCCTGGTTGAGAATACTGAACTACACCTTATACTTCACTATCATTGGTATATCCCCACTTAGAAGTGTGGATGTGTGTATGGCATGCATTAAGGTAGTTTGGATTTCTGCTACCTTTTTTTTATGAACTTGCCTAGAATCACCATAGTGACCAAAAGACAGGAGCTAGTTGTAGTTGCCAGTATCTATAGATCTCAGGTAGTAAATGAAGTTATGTTTATTGACCACAGATTATATACCAGGTTGCTTAGCACATATTTATTTATTTTTTACAGATTTATTGGGATATAATTGACATATAGCATTGTATAAATTTAAGATGGGTATGCTGATTTGATACACTTACATACTGGAAAATGATTACCAACACAGTTATCAGACACCTGCATCACATCACATAATTATCATTTATTTTGTGTGATGAGAAGGGTTTCTGCTACTATTTTAAAAATTAAATTTATTGGGGCAACAATGTTTAGTAAAATTGCATAGGTTTCAAGTGTACAATTCTGTAATACATCATTTATATATCACATTGTGTGTTCACCATCCAGAGTCAGTTCTCCTTCCATCACCATATATTTGACCCCTTTACCCTCTTCTACCACCCTCCTCACCCCTTACCCTCTGGTAACCACTAAGCTGTTTCTGCTATTTTTTTTTTAGCTGAGCCATCCTGCCACCTGTTGGCAGCTCAGCGGCAGCTCAGCTCGGGCTGGGCATCGAACCGCTGTTGCTCAGAGCTCAGCTCGCACTCTTGAGCGAGCTCTTAACCAACTGAACCACTCGGCCAGCCCTTTGTTTCTGCTATTTTTAATCAAAGGAATTTTAACTAACACAGTGTGAAGGGACAAAAATAAAATAAATATTGAAGACCGGTATGGAATGAGTTCATATGTTGAAACCTAATTCCCAATATGAAGTGGTGCCTTTGGGAGGTAATTAGGTCATTAGGGCCAAGCTATCATAATGGGATTATTGATTTTATAAAAAAGAACCCAGAGCGCACCCTCACCCCCTCTGCTATGTGAATTAGAAAGCAAGCTCTCACTAGACACTGAATGTGCTAGTGCCTTGATCTTGGACTTCCTAGTCTCCAGAACTGTGAGAAACAAATATCTGTTGTTTAAGCTTCCCAGTTTATGGTATTTTGTTATAGCAGCCCAAATGGACTAAGACAGAAATTTGAATGATAAATGGAGATGCTGCTGTAACAAATACCTCAAATGTGAAAGTGGCTTTGGAACTGGGTAATGGTTATAGACTGGAAGAGCTAGAAAAAGCCTATGTTACCATGAATCGACCATTAAGGGCAATTTTGGTGAGAGCTCAGAAAGAAAAGAGATCTGTAGAGAAACTGTTAATCTCCTTGGAGAATGCCTCAGTGATACTGAGCAGACTGTTGGTAGAAATATAGATGATAAGGGCTATTCTGTTGCAGTCTCAGACAAAAATGATGAACATGTTACTGGACAATGGAGGAAAGGTGACCCTTGTTATAAACTGGCAAAGAACTTGGAATTGTGTATGTGTGTTAGTATTTTGTGGAAAATAGAACCTGCAAACAATAAAATTGGATACTGTCTTGTACTAATTAAATGTTTTTTAACCTTCAATACAGGCTGATGGTTTAATGCAGCATGCATTCCAGTAAAAGCAGTTTCAAATGTTGATGTCCAAAGATAAAATTCAGATTATGGTTCCTAAACACCTGTCTGCACCAACTTGAACATAATCCCCTGGGCCTTTAAATGTGTGCATGTGTGTGTGTGTGCACGCGCACACGCATGCATGAGCGCACAACCAAAGGTACTGAGTATTAATTTCACTTGCTTCTAAGTGATGGCAGTGATGCAATGGTTACCATGATGGCTCACGATGTACCTATTTCACCATAGGTTGCCATCTGGATTCTTGGATATCTGAATCTAAGTTAGGATAAAGCTGTGGTTGTAAGGTTAGGCTCCAGGATCAAATCCTGACTCTTAATTCTTCCTAGATGTGCGATTTTGGGTGAATTTTGAGTTCTAGTTTTGGTCTTATATAAAATGAAGATAATAGCAGTACCTACTTTAGAGGGTTGTTGTAAAAGTCAATGAAAAAAATCCATATAACAGGTTGGCACCTCATACATGCTCACTAAATATTGGACATTGTTTTTGTTTTAAGCCCTCAAATTCTGAAACAGTCAGCTCCAGTGACTATCACTCTGTAGTTTCCTTTCTAATGAGTGCACTGTTTTCTTAAACATTAAATTCTAACTTCCTTTGCACTGCATGCTCTAGCTAGTATAAGGGCTTTAAAATGATAAGAAAGATACTATTTTTAAAGATAAGATTTATAAAGTTCTCTTTATTTTAATTTCTTACATTTTAGGAATGAACTTGTTTCATATATTATAAAAACAAAGATGCTAATTTGTCATTAAGTATTTGTCCACAGTACAAAAACTGAAAAAAAATTATAAAAATGTTAAATCAAAACCATGTGGCCTCATATTCAGGGACTTCCAAGAACACATGCCGATCTGTAAATAAAGATATGTAAAAACAAAAATGTCCTCATTCATACAAAAATACACAAACTCAAAACCAAAACAGATAACTATCCTTTTTCTGATCTAAGTAGGATGGATGCACAGTGAGGTACAAATTAGCAGACAATATGTTTACAGTAGACAGCTGCTAACAAATCATGCAAAACCATCATTCTTGAAAATTAACTGAGGAGGATGACACCAAGCTAACCCTAACTGGACCAGTTTTAGAGTCAAATTTAGAGGACTAAGGGAGAAACCATTCAAAGTGATTTTGTAGATAAGGGCTTTATTTAAAACTTAAAATAGATTACTACTTATAGACTAATATAAATTATTATGGAACCATAATAGTCCTTTTCTTATTATATAAATTATTATGGAACCATAATTATCATTCTTTTAATATAGGTAAAAGCTAAAGTAGTACTTAATTAGAATGCATTACTAGATTAAAACTTTTCCTTTTTTATTTCTTTCTTTAGAAGCTCTTAACACAAACTTGGTTCAAAGGCCAACTCTGCCACTTACTGCTATGAGGCCTTGAGTAAAAGTATATTTTAAACCTTTACTTTTACTTCTTTTTTATCAAATTAAAACATGTGTATTGTTTTAAAAATCAAATGTTATTCAACGGTTTATAATGAGAAACAGCAGTCCCCTATCCTTTGCCTTCTCATTACCTAGTTTTATTTAGTATTTAAAATTTTTATTATATTAAAGAATTACACAACTAATATACACATACGTTCCCACTGGGAATGACTCAAGTCATTCACAAGTATGGAAAGCAAAATGTTCCAGTACTCTGTTCACATTTCATGACCCCATTCCACCCTCCTTCTTGAAGCAAACATTGTCATCAGTTTGATGTGCATCTTTCCAATCCATTCCCTATAGATTTATAAGTACTTACAAATTGGTTTGGTTATATTATTGAGATCATATCATAGAAATTATTTAACAAATTTTTTCTCACTGAACAATATGCCTTGGAAACCTTTCCATGCAGTTCATACAGACCTGCTTCACTTCTTTTAACCACCGCATGATATAGACATATGGTTATTTAACAACTGATGAACATTTAGATTTTCCTACTTTTTGCAACTAAAAATAATGCAGCAGTAAACATCTCTGTTCTTGTCTCTTGGTACGTACACATATGCTGGGTCCAAAAGTATGCATATTTTATATTTTAATAGCAATTGAAAAATCTCTCTCCAAAGAGATCATATTATTCTACAGGCTTTCAGCAAAAGTAGAAAGTTTTACCAGTTCAATGGACAAATATATATATATGTTTTAATATTGCTTTCCCTGATAACTAGTGAGATTATATATATGATGATATATTGCAGTTTCATATTTGTAATTGCCATTTAAATTTCTTCTTTTCTGAATGGTGTAGTCACATCATTTCCAACCCTTTCTTCATAATAGATTCCTTGCCTTTTCCTTAGGAGATGTTTTCCCATATATCTTGGATATGAACCCTTTGTCATATATGTTGCAACCATTTCTCCCTATCTGTCACTTTCCTTCTTAACTTAGTTCACAGCACCTACTAATAATTCAATTAAAGTATATAATTTATTATAAAATTTATCGATTGCATAGTTAAAATGTTCATTCTTTTACTTTAAGATATTTCATTTGAATCTTGCTAAATGATCTTCCTCACCCTATAATAAAAATATCCTATTACATTTTCTTCTTAAAACTTACTATATGATTCAATTACATTACTGACATTTAGTTATTTAATCCATCTGGAATTTACTTTTTGTATGGTATCAATTAGAACATAAACTTAATTTTTTCCTAATGTACAGTAAATTATCCCAATATCAGTGCAGTCATTATTTCCATTTTAATTTGAAATATCACTTTTTTCATCTATTAAATGTCCTGCCTCTCTATTCTATCTCATTGCTCTATTTGTCCATTTTAATTACTATAGTCCTGTTTAGCCTTATAGCATATTTTAATATCTCATAGAGCATCCTTTCATTGTTCTTTTTTGTTAATCTTTTAAAAATAATTCATATATTTTTCAAGATGAATATAAAACCAGCTTGTAAAATTCCATAAAATATCCATTGGAATGATGTTTGTGATTGCACTGAATTTATAGGTTAATTTAGGGAGAAATGTCATCTTTAAAATATTAAATTTTTTCCAGACTGTATCTCTCCTTTGAGATCTTTTTTGTTTGTTTCTTTGCTTGTGATCTTTATTTAAATGTTACAGGTTTCTTCACATACATCTTGCACATTTCTCAGAACTCTCATACATTGGTAAAAGGTGCCCTGCTTTGGCCCTATGCTTTAGGGAGCCCCGCTCTGGGTCCCTCCATCTGCTTCCCTTCCTATGAGGTGAGAGTATCTGAATCCCTCCTCCACCAGCTTTTCTAGATCATGGCAAAAGAATTAGGATCCTGGAATTCTTTGCTCAAACAGCCTCAAACTCTTTCTCAAAGTTTGCACAAGCCTTTCTTTCCTCCTGAAGGATGTTGTATACAATCTTAGGCCTGAGGTATGGCTAAGGGATGGCTGTTTAAGTAGGGTGTAGACACTGCTTGGACATGTAGGCTGAGGTAAATGAATGTGCATGAAGTCCTTGCTGTACGGATAGGGCTAGGGAGTGGGAGAGAAAGGATACAGCCTTGGGGGCTAGGGGTTGGCTGGCTTTATGAAGCTTTCTGTGGCACAAAACTCTGAGTTTTGACTCTGAGGAGTGAAACAATTCATAATGATCTTCTAGATTTTTTTTTAAACGATTTTTTTATTGGGAAATTGGGGGAGGGGGACAGTGTTGGGGAATCAGGGAAGGGGAACAGACAAGTTGCTGTCTTTTTGTTCTTCAGTCTAGTTGTGGAGGACATTGCTTCACTGGCCCATGTTGGTATCATCATTGTGCTCTTCCTGGATGAGGCAGATTGGTCGCCGGCCTCTGGATGGCGCTCATCGCAGCTATTGGCCGCTCACACTGGCTGCCGGCCACTCACTGTAGCCTTGGCAGTCCACTGCAGCAGGGGCTGCAGCCTACACCATTGCTGGGGCTCGCGCAGCCCAGCTCCCGGTGGAGCTGTTGTTAGCTGTAGAGGGCATTGTCTCCGGCCCTCATATGTGGGATCCGAACCTGGACCGCTGGTATCCCAAAACCAGCTCTTAACCAATGCGCCACTTGGCCGGCCCCTAGATTCTTTGTGAAAGTATAGTTCTCAACTTTTGACTCACCCAAAACTGAACCACAGTCAGCCCTTCGCATCCACGGATTCAACCAACTGCAAATTGAAAACAGTGTTTTCAATCCGCGGTTGGGAATCCGAGGTTGCGAAACTGCGGGTGGGAATATGAAAATACTGTTTTCCATCCTTGGTTCGTTGAGTGCGCCGATGTGAAACCCGAGGATATGAAGGGCCTACTATGTTTATTGGAAAAAAGCCACATATAAGTGGACCCATGCAGCTGAAACCTGTGTTGCAGTTCAAGGGTCAGCTGTACTTGCCTAAGTGACAGATCTGAGATTTCAAATCCAGGTACACTGGCTCCAGGAACCGTGTGCTTAACCACAGCAGCATACTCTCATCTCTACTGAGGAATTTGAGCAAATCCATTTCAGAGCCTGAAGGACATTACATCGACAAGGTAAGATTGCACTATTTTATCAATACTTTTAAACTGTTATGAAGATACAAACATTAAATGAATTATTTGTGATTGGAAGAACAGTGTGTACTTCTCTCTTTTGCTTTTCATTTTAGTATTTTGGAAGCCATGGTGTAGGATGACTTCTACTTTAGTTTATAGGGAAAGCCACCTAGCTCTCTTTGTGCCATGGGATTTACACTACAAAGACCTGGTTTTTCTGCATTCTCTCTGGCAGAGCCTCCTTCCCTCAAATTCATGTGGAGTAGCTGCTGTCTGTCTGAGGCCAGAGGAATTGACTTATAATTGAGTTGTGGGTTGTTATTGTTGTATGTTCATATTATCTGAACAGAGACATTGGTCCTAGAGAGGTCTGAGAGTTTGTGAGCCTCAGGTGGTGCAAAAGGGTTGGGGGAGGGGAAGAATTGTCAAAGGGATAGAGTCCTAGAGATAATAATTAAGTTAGGTCTTGCAGCTGCTCAGGGATTGAGTGGATTGTGTGACTGCAGCAGCTGCTAGAGTTGAGAGGAGAAAGAGATTAGCTCCTAGTTACTGAGTAGAGAAGGGTCTAGTTCAGGGAATTTCTGCAGGCATAGCCCAGGGAACACTGCTGATTTGAGATTAACAAAGCTTCAGGGAGAGCAGTGTCAGCTTGAAGATGAGGGTGGGTCTGGGCCCAGAATAGACAAAGCCTCTGCATTTTCAAGCATTTATGTATCAGATGAAACTAGCTCAACCATCTGGAGGTGGAATAGTGTGTATGAACATAAAGCAGGTAATCTAAAGGGTCAGAGCATGAGTTGTAGAGTATAAGGATGGTGAAACAGAGATGATCTGGAAATTTTACCCCAAGGTTGCACTGAAGTGGAAGCAAATAGTGAATGCCCTTAAAGTGACCATGGAAACGCTCATTGCAGTGGACTGTGTGGGGCAGGAAAACTACTGGAGAAATGAAAACCAAGGGCTGGGCTTTAGAAGCAAAATGGTGCTCTCTCCTCTTGATGGTGGCAGTACATTGTTACTCAGAGAGTGAGAGCAAAGGTAAGAGGCTGCCTTTGGAGGCTATCCTGAGGTTATGTCCCATCATATCTCTCCTCTATCTCATTTGAAGGTTTTCACTGCTTCATGTCTTATTTGAATGACTACTTCATGGGTGTTTGTCCTTCAGCTTTCTCCCTAATATTCCTTTTCAGCCCTGACAATTTACCTTTTGGTAAACCAACTAGTTATAATCTGGTTGAATTTACTATAACCTCATGCTTTAGATCTATCTGGATCTTCTTCACTGGTCAGTTCTAGTATTCAGCATTTTATTTCTGAACAAAAATAAGACCTAATATTTGTGTATTCTTTATATTTTTCACTATGACATTTCATTTCATCCTGCAGACAACCTGTAGCCTAGTCATGGTGCTGTTGGAAATAGTATGCTCAGTTGGAGTAATTGTGGGGAATTTAATAATGAAATTATCTATATAGCTGTGGCCACACGATTATAGGGAAACCAATAAGTGATGTTGAAGCACTTTTAGGTGGTAACCATTATCATTCCTAAGGCCCCTAGTCTTGAGGGGCAAGAGAAGAGAGTAGAGAATGTAACTATTTGGAGAGGGCCTTCAGGTGTTGGTAAATGGACCCTTATTCTAGGCCAAAAGATGCAGCCAACTCAGGATAAGCTAGTAGGGAGGGAGCTAGGGGGAATAAAAGCCCTGACCTCCTGCCAGTGCCTTCCATATAATAAACTATTTGAAGTCAGAAATCAAGGACGACATTGATGCAGCACATACAAGTTAGCTTCCTGGGCACAAAACAATAATGAAGCAGGAAGTATCTGAAGGGGCAAATGAATACTTTTTTAGCACACCTAGGTCAGCCCTATACTGTTAGCTCTATTTTACCATTTCAGATGAATAAATGGAGACTCAGTGAAATTAAGTGACTTGTCAGAAGGCTCTATATTAAATCCACAAACCTGGCTCCTCTTATGAAAGTACCTCCCATAGTCTTTCAAAATATCTATTATCACTTTGGTCACTGGACTACCTTAGGCTCTGTAAGGTCAACAATGTTTGATACATTTTTTAGATGGACTGAATAGAATGAGTCCCTAAATATAGAAAGTAATTAATTTGTACTAATCTTTCATCAAAGAACTAGGTGAAATATTAATCTTTATTTAAAAAAGTCTATTTGCCTTACAATATACATTATTGCCTATTATACCAGTTGTAATACTTTTATTCACAATGCCAGTATGTAATTACAAAACAAGATTTTAATTACAAAACAAGATTTTATTTGTGACTTAACTGATAACTGAACAGTTAGAATGCATGGTACACTTGGAAAATACTTTCCTAATGTTTATGCTTGCCATCCATCAGTATTGATTTTTCCTTCAGAGTCACTTAATGATGCTGTGGAAAAAAAGGATTATATTTTCTGAATTTAGTAAGTTCTACATTCTAAGCCAGAACATACATCATCCCATTGTTGTGAATTCATATGCTTTCCTGTTCCAGAAATATTAAGGGCAACATTAGTATTCTTTCAGCTGATTGGAAAATTTAAGTAACTTAAGTATTCATTTCATTGATATGATCTAGAAACTGATTTTAGAAGATTCGGGATGTCCTTTGGTACCATTCCTTGGGGGGATAGTGTAATAGAAATCATTCATAATGAAAATAATCATGATCAAAGTCATGTTTCTTTAATATCAAAAAACCCCCAATATGTTCCAATATTTTGAACAATCTGGTTTAGGGAATTCAAGTCTCTTTTTCAGACCCCAGAGGCGTTTACACTGAACTGGATTTCCTCATACATAAGCTGTTTATGTTGGGATTTATAGGGTGGCTTTAGCATATGCATCCTCTAGACAGGACTCAAACTCATGTGTTATATACATAAATAATTATCATGGTGTCCTTCTTCTACAGAGATGATATTGCTGACCCAAAGTCACTCAGGTATGTTTTTAGAGATGTGCTCTTCGAAGCAATATAGGTTTCTACTATTTAACCCACATACTCTCCATTTGTTCTCCCTAAGATCAACGAGCACAGGGACAGTTGGCTTAAAAATTAAATATCCTGGGCCGGCTGAGTGGTGCATTGTTTAAGAGCTGGTTTGGGATGCCAGCAGCCCCAGTTTGGATCCCACATATGAGGGCCAGTGACACTGCCCTCTACAGCTAAGATGGTGAACAGCAGCTCCACATGGGGCTGGGCTGTGTGTGCCCCGGCGACGGTGTAGGCTGCAGCCCCTGCTGCAGTGGGCTGCCATGGGCTACAGTGAGTGGCCGGCAGCCAGCGTGAGTGGCTGGCAGCCAGCATGTGCTGCCAATAGCCGCAGTGAGCAACCATCCAGAGGCCGGCGACCAATCTGCCTCACCCAGGAAAAGCGCAATGACAATACCGACATGGGCCAGTGAAGCAACGTCCTCCGCAACTAGACTGAAGACCAAAAGGACAGCAACTTGTCTGTTGCCCTGCCCCAATTCCCCAACGCTGTTCCCCTCCCCCAATTCCCCAATAAAATCTTTTAAAAAAATTAAATATCTTACCTTGGCTTTAGTGATATGATGCTATACTGAGCTAACTGCTTGGTCTAATATCATCTACCTCTGAAGAATTTTAAACAAGTTTTGGACTACAGGGAAGAAGATACAAAAACGGCTTAATGCCTCATTTGAAAGGTAAAGTTCTGACATGTGGGTTTGCATTTAGAGAAGAGGGTTACTGAGAACTCTAGCTCAACAAAAAAGGAAATAAATGGTCAATGTGCTCCAATCATGCTAACTTGACTTTTGCACTGGGATTTACAGCTCAAATCCCAGGTAATAATAAATCATTACTTTGTTTTCCTTGCTTTGGCTTGCATCTAGATATATCTCAGGGACCTTATGGAGAGAAAGTGTGGCTAGGCCATGATTTATGTAGTTCACTGCGTCTTCTAACTGTATACCTTCTTAATAGTATCCCAATGTTAATACAACATTGGCCAACAGGAGCCTTTATCAAAGTTGTAGACTGAAGACAGCAAAACTGACTTAGCTTGAGGTCCTTCCTTCTTACTGGTATTTTATCTTTGTCCCTTACTAATTTTCTCCTTCAATTCCTGAGGATATTTTGGTTCAAGATTCCCTGGATTTCAGACTTCAAATCTTCCTTCTACCTTTGGGTGTCTTCATCCTGCTGGTTTTTGTCAATATCCCTGAATTCTAACCCTTGCTAGGTATTGACCTTTATTCTTTGCATGCCCTGACTCTGGCTTTCCTACTGATGTGTGACTTACAACCTTATTCTTGCCTTCAGTATCGGAATTCACCACTACTCTGAATTAACTAGCAGCTTCCAAATCTGTGACATTGCTGAACCTGTGACCCAAGCTCAGTGACAATCAATTGTGTATGTTCTACCCTGTATTTTTGCCTGATCCCATCTCTTGTGGTCCTTTCTTATCACCCTGATATCCAAAACTTGTTGGAACTTCCTCAGAGATAGATTATACTGGATCAAGTAGCTTGCAGTGTTTCAGTTGGGCTTATGCTTGTTCATCTTCCTAAGACCTAATACACTAGAAAACCAGATCCAACCAGTGCCCAGGAATCTGGTCAATTATATCATCATTGGGATAATGATGGGTGAAAGGAAAAGATTTGGATTTGAACACATTTTCTTAGAAGCTAACAGTTCACACAGTATAATGATGGAAAGAATGGGATGTGATCATAGAAGATTTGAGTATTCTCCCATGTAGTGGCTGTGTGACTTAGGAAAGTCACTAAAACTCTCAGAGCTTCAATTTACTTGTCTATAACATAGGGAATACTGCTGCCATCTATTTCAGAAGGATGCTGTGAATATCAAATGAGATTATATATTTACATACTTATGAATATAATATATGCAAGCACATACATATGTGTATTTGTAAACACTAAAGTGACACAATAGTCTTATTCAGAGAAATTTCTCTTTGCCTAGCCAAAGAAGAAATAAGATTGGGAAATGAGTTATTTCATTTGATAAAACTCAAACTTTGGGGTAAAACATGATCCTGAAGGAAGTCTTCAGCCTCTGACCAAGATGGAGTAAAAGGGATCAGATTTATCCTCTTGCCTGAAACAACTTTACAACCATACAAAATATATGAAAAAAACAATTATTTTCAAGGCACCGTGTATCAGACAATGAAGAACACTGATCCCTGTGTCACAGGAAACAAATTACGTGATCCCTACAATTGCCCCAGCTTACTGCTGAAGAGAATTTCCAGGCTGTGACATAGGGAGTGGGGCGGGGGGCAGTGTCTAGCCTCACACAAGATTTCAATAGTTCCCGTTTCCACCAGCAGAATGAAAAACCTCATAATTCATGGGTCATTTGGTAGAGTACTCAGAAGGATTTTACCTCAGTAGTTGGGCAAAATTAGCCTAGATTAAACACTGCTGTGGTGCTGCCTAACAAGTATCAAAAGCAAGATCTGAAAGGATAAACTTTTTCCAGCCAACTTAACTTTCCCTTTATCCCAGATTAAAGCTAAAAATATTTATAAGGAAACAAAAATATTTAGCATTCAAAAGTTAAAATTCACTATATATGATGTCAGAGAGGGAGTAGATTGGGGAAGTGGGGTTATAAATTTATGAGGAGTATATATGTCTAACTATTACATTGTTTTGTACACCTGAAACTAATAAAAAAAATTTAAAATTCACAGTTTTGCCAGCCAAACAAAATTAACAGGAAACTAATGGATGGATAAATAAAATGTGGTCTATCCATACAATGAAATATTGTTTGGCAGGGCCGGCCGAGTGGCGCGGTGGTTAAGCGCTGGCTTGGGAAGCCAGCAGCCTCAGTTCAGGTCCTGCATATGAGGGCCAGTACACTGCCCTCAAATATATATATATATATATATATATATATATATATATATATATATATATATATATTGTTTGGCAATAAAAAGAAATGAAATACCAATACATGCTATAACATGTATGAATCTTGCAAACATTATGCTAAGTGAAAGAAGCCAGTCGCAAAGGACCACATATTTTATGATTCTATTTATATGAACTATCTAGAATAGGCAAACATATATAGAGCAAAAATGGACCAATGGTTGCCTTGGTCTGGGGTGAGCGTGTGGTTGGGGTAGATTTGAGTGGAGTGATGCCTCAGGAGTGCAGGATTTCTTTTGGGGATGATGAAAGTGCTGAAATTATTGTAGTGATGCATCACTCTGTAAATATACTGAACATTGTATTTTATGGGTAAATTTAAACTTTAAATGGGTAAATTTTATGGTATGTGAATGATGTCTTAATAAAGCTGTTAAAGATGAACAAATATGCAAAGAAGTAGCAAAATATGGCAGTGAGAAGTAAAAAAAATCCAATCAATTGAAATGGAACCAGAAATGATACAGATGATAAAATTAGTATACAAAGACATTAAAATAGTTATTATAACCATATTCCATATATTTAAGAAGCTTGCACATGTTAAGTGGAGACATGGAAGATATAGATGAGATCAAAATCAAACTTCTAGAGATGATACAATGTGTGAGATGAAACATTCATTGGATGAGATTAAGAGCAGATTAGATACTGCAGAGAACAAGATTCATGAACTTGAAAACAAAGCAATACAAACTGTTCAAAATGAAACACAGAAATAATAAAAGAAAAAATAGTGAACAGAACATCAGTGAGCTAATGGACAACTTAAAATATCTAAGATATGTGAAACTAGAGTCTCAAAAAGAGGTAAGTGAAAAAAAAAATTGAAGAAATAATGACTGAAAAATTTCCAAATTGGATAAAAATTAAAAATCCACAGCTACAAGAAGCTCAGAAAATCCCAAGCTCAAGCTCAAAAACATCAATAAGAAAACCACCCCAAGACATATCATAATCAAGTTGCTCAAAGCCAGAGATTAAGAGAAAATTGAAAATTAGCCAGAGGAAAAATGATACTTTATATACATACAAAGAAAGATATGGATGAAAGCAAATTAATAGTTGGAAATAATGCAAGTGAGAAGATATTGGAGCAATGTATTACAGTTGCTGAAAGAAAACAAAACCTGCTAATCTAGAATACTTTGCCCAGCAAAAATATATGTTAAAACTGAACTGAAGGTGATATATCAAAATATGTTGTACAGCTCGAATATGTACAATTTTTATTTGTGAATTATACCTCAGTAAACCTGGAAAATACATCCTCCAGCCAAAAATAAAAGCGAAATAAAGACTATCATATATACAAATGTTGAAAAAAATTTGCCACCAGCATACTTGCTCTACAAGAAATGTTAAAGTATTTCTGGCAAGAAGAAAATGAAACCAGAAATCTAGATCTACACAAAGCAAGAAAGAGTACCAGAAATTATAACTATATGAGTAAATATAAACAAATTTGTTTTATTAAATATTTTAAAAAGATAATAATGGACTGTTTAAGGCAAAAATAATAGCAATCTACTATGGGGTTTATAAGACATGTAGAAGTAAAATGTGTGACAAAAATGGCACAAAAACTGGAATGAAAGAAATAGAAATACAAGGTTTTAAAGTTCTTGTAGTGTTATAATATCATTAGAAGGTAGAATATGATAAATTGAATATGAATACAATCACTAAAGCAACCACTAAAATAAAACAACATAGTTACAGCTAATAAACCATAAAAGGAGATAAATGGAACAATAAAAAATAATCCAAAGGAAGGCAAACAAAGAGGAAAAAAGGAACAAAGAATAGATGGGTAAAAAAAACCAAATAGCAAGATGACAGATTTAAACCCAGGCATACTAATAATCACCTGAGATGTAAATTGTCTAAAAGTACCAATTAAAAAGCAAACATGGGAGCCGGTCAGGTGGTATGGTGGTTAAGCGCTGGCCTAGGAAGCCAGCGACCCCGGTTCAGGTCCCACATATGAGGGCCAGTGACACTGCCCTCAAAAAAAAAAAAAGCAAACATGGTCAGATTGGATATAAAGCAACTGTTTGCTGACTGCAAGAATCCCAATTTAAATATAAAGACATAAAGAGGTTAAAAATAAAAGTAAAAAAGGTATAAAAGATATAAGAGTATGTGAAATAATAGAAAATATATGTATTGGTCTCCTGGAATAGAGCTAGTGAAACCTTTGTAATTTCTGAAGCCATAAGAGTGCTAGGAACATCTTTTGTTCTAACATTTGGTCTTTGACTCTTGTTCCTAACTCAGAGCTCCTAAATCCCTTGGAATTTCCTGGGTTATAGGAATCTATTTTGTTATAATGAGGTGACTCTTGGTGGGCTCCTGGAGAGCAGGATTTGGGTATGTAGAGGGGTGGAGATTGGTGGGAAGGGATTAGAAAAGACACTAGTTTTCAATTATAAGCCTTGTACTGCTATTTGATTTTAAAAGCATATACGTATTACTTGGTAAAAATACAATTTCAATCTAAAAAATAACTGTGGAGAGTTGAGTAAGAACTAATTACTGAATGATGTCAGGAGATACCAAGACTGGTATTTGATTATTGTGTTGGTTTATAACCAGTGTAATAAATGGAGAGATAGATCATGTTTATGGGTCCTAAAACTCAATAATGTTAAGATGTCCATTTTCTCCAAAATGATTTATGAATTTCACATAATACCAACCAAAATCTTACCAGGCTGCCGTGCAGATTTTTTGGTAGAAATTCATAAGACAGTTATAAAATTCATATGAAAATACAAAAGACCTACAGTAGCCAAAGCAAGTTTGAAGGGTAACAAATTTGGAGACCTTACAGTACCTGATTTCAAGAGTTATTATAAAGCCACAGTAATCAAGACAGTGTGGTACTGGCATAAATGTGAACATATAGATCAATGATACAGAATAGAGAGTCTAGAAGTAGACTCAGACCTATATGTTCCCTTGACTTTTGACAAAGGTGCAAAAGGATTTTAGTGGTGAAAGGATAGTTATTTCAATAAATGGTACTGGAACAAGTAAATAGCCATATGCTAAAAAAATTGATCCGTACCTCAGGTCATGTACCACCATTAGGTTAAAATGGATCATAGGCTCACATGTAGATTCCCTACAGATTTCTGGAGCTCTGTTTCAATGCAGCTCTCTCATATCTGGGGTTCTGCCCCGTGAACCTTAGCCACCCTGGCCTCTCTAGACTCCCAGTTTTATCTCCTCAACTCAGCAACCGCCAGATTCCACGTTGGGTACTCCTTCCTTGCTTCTAGGACTGCAAATAGGGATTACTGTTCTTTGGTACCTGATGTTCAGTGTCTTGGGAACCATTGTTTCATATATATACATTTTCCTTTTTAAAAATCTTTTAATTGTGGTAAAAATACATGTAACATAAAATTTACCATCTTAACTATTTTTAAGTGTAGAGTTCAGTAGTGCTAAGTATGTTCATAGTGTTGTTGAATCAACCTCCAGAACTCTTTTCATCGTGCAAAACTGAAAATCTATACCCATTCAACAACTCCCCATTCGCTCCTCCCCTCTTTCTGTCTCTATGAATTTAATCTAGGTACCTCATGTAAGGGGAATCATACAGTATTTGTCCTGTGACTGCCTTATTTCACTTAGCATAATGTCATCAAGATTCATCCATAATCCATATTGTAGCATATGTCAGAATTTCCTTCCTTTTTAAGACTGAATAATAATCAATGGTATAGATATATCACATTTTGCTTATCCATTCATCTGTTGATGGACACTTAAGTTGCCTCCACTTTTTGACTATTGTGAATAATGCTGCTATAAACATGGGTGAACAAATAGCTCTTAGAAACCCTGATTTCAGTTCTTTTGGATATATACTCAGAGGTGGAATTTCTAGATCATATGTTAATTCTGTGTTTAATTTTTTGAAGAAACACCATACTATTTTCCAGTGGCTAAACCATTTTATATTCCCACCAACAGTGCACAGGGGTTCAAATTTCTCTTTATTTGTCCTTGACAATACTTGTCATTTTCTGGTTTTTGATAGTAGCCATCCTAATGGGTCTGAGGTGGTATCTCATTGTGGATTGTTTTTTTTAAGATTTTATTGGGGAATTGGGAGAGGGGAACAGCATTGGGGTACCGGGGAAGGGGAACAACAAGTTGCTGGCCTTTTGTTCTTCAGTCTAGTTGTGAAGGATATTGCTTCACTGACCCATGTTGGTATCATCATTGCTCTCTTCTCAGGTGAGGCAGATTGGATGCCAGCCTCTGGATGGCTGCTCACAGAGGCTCTTGGCAGCTCACACTGGCTGCCGGCAGCTCACACTGGCTACCAGCCACTCACGCTGGCTGCCGGCCACTCACTGTAGCCTATGGCAGCCCACTGCAGCAAGGGCTGCAGCTATGCCATCCCGGAGAATCACAGCAGCCCAGCTCCAGGTGGAGCTGTTGTTTACCATCTTAGCTGTAGGGAGCAGTGTCACTGGCCCTCATATGTGGGATCCAAACCAGGGCCACTGGCGTCCCAAGCTAGCTCTTCATCAACGTGCCACTTGGCTGGGCATCATTGTGGTTTTGATTTACATTTCCCTAATGATTGGTGATGTTTATATGCTTGTTTGCCCTTTTCGTATCTTCTTTGAACAAATTTCTATTTAAGTCCTTTGCCCATATATACTGGATATTAACACCTTATCAGATACATGATTTGCAAATATGTTCTTCCACTGAGTAGGTTACATTATGTTTCATATTTTTTCCCTAGTGTTTTAGTTGTTTCAGGCCAGAGGATAAATTTGGTCTCTGTTACTGTATCATGGCTGGAAGCGTAAGTACTCCTATTCTCTTGCACCTGTCAATCTACAAATACTGCACTTTCATAGTCATCAATTACTTCCACATTGCTAAATCCAATAATCATTGTCAGTCTCCATTTTTTTTAAAGATTTTATTGGGGAATTGGAGGAGGGGAACAGCTTTGGGGAATTGGGGAAGGGGAACAGACAAGTTGCTGTCTTTTTGTTCTTCAGTCTAGTTGCAGAGGACATTGCTTCACTGGCCCATGTTGGTATTGTCATTATGCTCTTCCCGGATGAGGCAGATTGGTCACTGGCCTCTGGATGGTCGCTCACCGTGGCTATTGGCAGCTCACGCTGGCTGCCATCTGCTCACACTGGCTGCTGGCCAAGGCCACTCACTGTAGCCTATGGCAGCCCACTGCAGCAGGGGCTGCAGCCTACACCATCACTGGGGCTCTCACAGCCCAGCTCCAGGTGGAGCTGTTGTTAGCTGTAGAGGGCAGTGTTACTGGCCTTCATATGTGGGATCTGAACCGGGGCCGCTGGCATCCCAAAACCAGCTCTTAACTAATGCGCCACTCGGCCGGCCCTGTCAGTCTTCATCTTACTTGATATAGCAGCAATATTTGAGTTAGTTGAACCACTCTTCCCTCTTTAGGCATTTTCTTCTCATTGCTTTTAATATACCAATTCTCTTAGTTTTCCTACTTACTCAGTGACCTCTCCTATTTCAGTGGCCACTTCTTTTCAGTTTCCTTTGCTTGACTCTTCTCATCTCCCCAACTCCTTAACATGATACTCTACACTTTACTTATATAGTTTATCAAATCCTCACAATAATCCTAAGCTAAGTGCTATCATTTCTATTTTTTATAGCTGAGAAAAATCTTTGGCTCAGAGAAATTTATTTTCCAGCTTTACACAGCCAGTAACTGGCAGGGTTGACATTCCTGATTCTAAAGCCTTTGCTAACCACCACACTAGGTAAGACAACCACAGACCAGACTATGGAAACTTATCTTCTGGGAAGATATAAAGAAAGATTTAGTCTTTGTAAGCATACCTGTAGATACCTCTCTCTGTGAGACTGAATTAATGGTTTTGGAGGTGGAAGTGATTTAGAAATAGTCTAGGTTTGTCTACAGAATATATCTTACTCTATTTTAGAGGGAAACCAATATATAGCCTCTTCTGCTCCCACAGATTCAGAATTAGGCATTTAAAGAAAATAAAATTGGGTTTGGGGTATCAGTTAAAAAAACAATCATGATTTAATATGATATCAAAATCCTCCATGATCTGGTTCTTTCTTCCCTCTCAAGCATAATCCCATGTTATGCTATTTCATGCTCTAGCTGTATAAAGTAAGTAGCTTTTCAGATTGGCTTCTATCATCTAGTAATATCCATTTAAGTTTCCTCTATATCTTTTCTGGCTTGATAGCTTCTTTCTTCATTTTTAATATCACATACTATATTAGTTTCAGGTGTACAAAACAGTGATCAGACATCCATACAATTTACCACATGACCAACCTAATAAATCCAGCACCCATCTGACACCACACATAGTTACTACAACATTATTGACTGTGTTCCTTATGCTATCCCTACATCCTACATCCCCATGACTACTTTGTACCAATCAATTCATACTTCTTAATTCCCTTTTCATCCCCTAAACCCCTTCCCATCAGGCAACCATCAAAATGTTCTCTATATCTATGAGTTTGTTTCTGTTTTGTTTGTTTCTTTATTTTGTTCATTAGATTTCACATATAAATGAAATCACATTGCATCTCTCTTTATCTGACATACTCCACTCAGCACAATATCCACCAGGTCCATCCATCTTGTTGCAGATGGAAATATTTCATTCTTTTTTATGACTGAGTAATATTCCATTGTATATATGTAACATCTCTTCTTTATCCATTCATGCATTTAATGGACACCCAGGTTGCCTCCATATCTTGGCTATTGTAAATAATGCTGCAATGACCATATGGACACACAATTCGCTTCAAAGTAGTCCTTTGAGTCTCTTCAGATAAATGCCCATAAGTGGGATCACTGGGTCCTTTTTGTCTCTTGCTATGGCGTTTGTTTTAAATGCATTTTGTCTGGTTTAAGTATTGCTACCCCAGCTTTTTTTGTTTGCTTCCGTTTTCATGAAATATCTTGTATCATCCCTTTACTTTCAGTCTGTGTGTGCATTTTGATCTGAAGTGAGTCTCTTGTATGCAGCATGTGTAAGGGTCTTGTTTTAGTATCCGTTCAACCACCCCATCTTTTTATTGTTTTGTTTTTGGTAGTTCTATTTTTTAAAATTAATTTCAGGTACACAAAACAGTGCAATAGTTATATTTTTCACCCCTCACAAAGTAACAACCCCCCACCCCCAATTCACTTCCCACCCCCCGATATCATACATATCTACTAGAATTCCATTGACTCCACTCCCTACACTATACTCCAATCTCCACACTATACTCCACATCCCATGACTATATACATTAGGTTGTTGGAAAAGTCATGACGTATTTTTTCTATGTTTTTGTTTGCAAAAATGTGTCATGACTTTTCCAACAACCCAATATATTAAATTATAGTTGACATACAATATTATTCAATGTCAGCTTCAGGTGTACAGTCCAGTGGTCAAGCCTCTACACCGTCCATGAAGTGGTCTCCCTAACAAGACATGTGACCATCTGACACCCTACAAAATATTTACAACATTATTAATTATATTCCCCAAACTGTCTTTCATATCCCTATGGCAATATTGCAGTTACCAATTTATGCTTTCTAATCCCTTCCCCGTCTCCCTCATCCCCACCCCCTTCCCATCTAGCAACCATCAGTTTTTCCTCTATATCTCTGAGACTATTTCTGTTTACTTTGCTCATTTATTCAGTTCTTTAGATTCCACATATAAGTGAGATCATATGATATTTGTCTTTCTCCGATTGACTTATTTCACTTAACATAATGTTCTCTAGGTCCATCCATATCATTGCAAAGGGTAAGATTTCATTCTTCTTTATAGCTGAGTAATACTCAATTGTATAAATGTACCAGCATTTCTTAATCCAGTCGTCTACCAATGCCCATCTTTTGAATGGGGCATTTAATCCATTTGCATTTAAAGTATTCTTGATAGATATGTAGTTATTGCCATTTTATCATATTTTTTATCTTTTCTCCTCCTCCTCTTCTTCCTCCTCCTCCTCTTCCTCCTCCTCCTCCTCCTCCTCCTCCTCCTCCTCTTCCTCTTCCTCTTCCTCCTTCAAGTCCCTTAACATTTCTTGTAATACTGGTTTGGTGGTGAGGAGCTCCTTTAGCTTTTTCTTGTCTGTGAAGCTCTTTAACTATCTTTCAATTCCAACGTGATAGCTTTCCTAGGTAGAGCAATCTTGGACGTAGGTCCTTGGTTTTCATCACTTTGATTATTTTGTGCGAATCCCATCTGGCCTACAAAGCTTTTGTTGAGAAATCAGCTGACAGACTTATGGGAGCTCCCTTGTAGGTAACAAACTGCTTCTCACTTGCTGGTTGTAAGATTTTCTCTTTGTCTTTAACCTTTGGAATTTTAATTATGATATGCCTTGATGTGGGCCTCTTTGGGATGTTCATCTTCTTTGGGACTCTCTGCACTTCCTGGGTTTGTATGTCTATTTCCTTCACCAGGTCAGAGAAGTTTTCAGTCATTATTTCTTCAAATAGGTTCTTGATCCCTTGCTCTCTCTCTTCTCTTTGTGGTACTCCAAAGATGCACATGTTGGTATGCTTGATGTTATGTCAGAGGCCCCTTAAACTATCCTCATTTTTTTGGATTCTTTTTCCTTTTTGCTGTTCTGTTTGGGTGTTTTCTGCTACCTTTTCTTCTAAGTCACTGATTCAAAACTCTGCTTCATATAATCTGTTGATTCCCTCTAATGTAGTCTGTACTTCAGTTGCTGTAGTTTTCATTTCTGACTGGTTCATTTTTATGCTTTGTATTTCCATTTTTATGTTTTCTGTCTCTTTGTTGAAGTTCTCACTGAGGTCATTGAGCATTCTTTTTATAAAAAAGATTTTATTGGGGAATTGGGGGAGGGGAGCAACATTGGAAATCAGGGACGGGGAGCAGACAAGTTGCTGTCCTTTTGTTCTTTAGTCTAGTTTTGGAGGACGTCACTTCACTAGCCCATGTTTGTATTGTGATCATTGTGCTCTTCCCAGGTGAGGCAGATCGGTTGCCGGCCATTGGATGGTCGCTCACTGCGGTTCACGGCAGCTCACGCCAGCTGCCGGCTGCTCACGTTGGCTGCCGGCCACTCAAGGTAGGTTATGGCAGCCCACTGCAGCAGGGGCTGCAGCCTCGCAGTCCAGCTTCAGGTTGAGCTGTTGTTCACCATCTTAGCTGTAGAGGGCAGTGTCACTAGCCCTCATATGTGGAATCCGAACCGGGGCCCTGCTGTTCAGAGCTGGTGTCCCAAGACAACTCTTTTTTTTTTTGAGGGCAGTGTCACTGGTCCTCGCATGTGGGACCCAAACATGGGCCACTGTCTTCCCAAGCCAGCGCCCAACCACTGTGCCACTCACCCGACCTCCAAGACAACTCTTAACCAATGCACCACTCGGCCGGCCCCATTGAGCATTCTTATAATCAGTATTTTGAACTCCGCATCTGGTAGATTGCAGATTGCTTGTCTCCATTTTGTTTAGTTCTTTCTTTTTCTGGAGCTGTGTTCTGTTTTTTCATTTGGGACATGTTTCTTTGTCTCCCCATTTTGGATGCCTCCCTGTGTTTGTTTCTAGGTATTAGGTAGAGCTTCTATGTATCCCCATCTAAAAGAGTGGCCTTATGTAGTAAGTATCCTGTGGGGCCCACTGGCACAGTCTCCCTAACCCAGGTGCTTCAGGTGTGTCCCTTTTGTGGGTTGTGTGTGCCATCCTGTTGTAGTTCACCCTTGGTTACCTTTTGCACCTCAGTGAGAGGGATTGACTCTCGGGCTTAATGGCTAGGATGACTGACTGACTAAAGTGGAAGAGCTGTTGTGCAGGGGCTGACCCTACCAAGAAGGATTCACTTTAGCAGGGCTCATGTGCCTGCCCCATCTGCCCTTTGAGTCTATCATCCTTGGAGGCAACTGGGTGGTGCTTTTGCTCAGGCTTGGTCAGAAGAGTCTTGGTCCAAAGTTGGCCACTGCCCATACCACCCCAGTGCTTCCTGGGAGGGGCCCCACCACAGGCCAAGTTGAGCTACAGCCTATGCTTTGCCATGGGCCACCTGGAACGAGCCACAATGCAACCCACAGATGCCTGCAACCTGCACTGGGCTTTGAGATGCCTGGGAGAGGCTAAGTTGTGAACTGAGTCTGGCTGCTGTTAGTGTCGGGACTTGGGGCTGCTTAGCAAGAGGTATGGGAACACTGAGGCCAGATGCTGCTTGTTTGGTGTTTGTGAACCTTTGAGAGATTTTAGGAAATTCTGCAGGAAATTCTGGAAGATAAGCCATTTGTATGGAAAGGCCACTGGAAGAGGCTTGGGTGTGCCTGCAAGTTTGTGAGAGTTGGGGTTTAATGAACAGTGTTAGCCAGGTTCATGGATACTCTGATATGGTGCCTGCCTCTGTCTGCCTGCCAGGAATGGGGAGGGTTCAACAAAGAAATAATGGATTCTGCCAGCCCTGCTGTCTGGGAGAAAGCTGCCCCTCCAGCCCTCATCCTGAAGCCAGACAATTCAGTTTCTCCCCTTATTTCCCTGGTGCCTTTTGAGCTGCTGCTGCAGTGGTGGAACTCAGTGAGTTCATCAGTGAGTAAGTCCATGTGCAGGCCCTTTTAGAGGAGTGCCTGGGACTCCAGCAGCCCTCCGTATCACTCAGTCACAATCTCTGCTGGTTTTCACAGCCAGAAGTTGTGGAGATTTGTCTTCCCAGCACTGGGCCCTAGGCTGGGGAGCCTGGTGTGCAGCTGGGACCCCTCGCTGCTTGGGGAACAAGACACCCTTCCTGATTTTTAACCACCACATGTAGTTATGGGCAGTAGTCTGTTCCACATTCCCACCCTTTCTACCAATCTCAGTATGGCTTCTTGTGTATATCTGTAGCTTACTTTATTGTAAGAAGACAGTATGCAATACATATAACATACAAAATGTGTGTTAATCAGCTGTTTACATTATTGGTAAGGCTTCCAGTCAACAGTAGGCTGTTATTTGAGTTCTTGGGGAGTCAAAATCATATGCAGATTTTTGGCTGTGTAGGTTATTGGCTTCCTAAACCCTGTGTTGTTCAAGGGTTAACTGTACTTTGTATCTGTGAAGTGTATCAAAAGTTATTCAATCTTGGGTAAAGCATGGTAAATGTATAGACTTCTTGACAACTTTCAATTAGTCACTGTACATTTTGAACACTAGCTACAGGATATAATTTGTTAAATTACAAAAATAACCTATTGCATTTTGTTACACTACCCATTACTCCTCATCTCCTTTCACATGATTATGGTTGGTGTGCTGGTCCAAGGCGTTGGTGGCTTCTGTGTTACCATGATGTTGCTATCCAAACCACACACTCCAAAAAAAAACAAAAAGAAAGAAAAAATAAAACTGTTAATGGCCAGTAGCTTCCAGTGTTATCTTACTTTGTGGTTGAGGGACTTTAATATGTTCTAACAACTCCTAAAAAAGCAGTGAGTGTGATAAGAACTTCATGTCACATTGTGCCTTTTTACATGTTCAAGCATGGGATGCTCTTCTCTGCTCATAATGATAATTAGAAGATTCTTCTTTGTTTTTTTTTAATTTTATTTTATTTTATTTTATTTTATTTTATTTTATTTTATTTTTAATTAGTTTCAGGTGTACAACACAGTGCAATAGTTATACATTTTACCCCTCAAAGTGACAAACCCCCCACCCCCAATACACCCCCCCACACCCCCCCACATCATATATATCTATTACTCTTCCTCTGACTCTCTTCCACAGTATAATCCACATCCCGTGACTATCTATATATATTCAATTACAGTAGGTATACCACCTCCACTTTAGTAAAACAGTGCAGTGATCAAACCTCTACTCCATCCATGAAATGGTCTCCCTAACAAGACCTATGATCATCTGACATTCCACAGAATATTTACAACATTATTAATTATATTCCCCAAACTGTTTTTCCTATCCCAGTAGCAATATTGTAGTTGCCTATTTTTGCTGTCTAATCCCTTCCCCTTCTCCCTCATCCCCATTCCTCTCCAAATTAGCAACCCTGATTTTTCCTCTATCTCTATGAGACAGTTTCTGTTTACTTTGCTCATTCATACAGTTTTTCATATTCCACATATGAGTGAGATCATATGGTATTTGTCCTTCTCTGACTGACTTATTTCACTCAACATTATAGTCTCTAGGTCCATCCATATCATTGAAAATGGCACGATTTCATTCTTCTTTATAGCGGAGTAATACTCCATTGTATAAATATACCACAGTTTCTTAATCCAGTCATCTACTGATGGGCATTTTGGTTGTTTCCAAGTCTTAGCTATTGTAAATTGTGCTGCTATGAACATCGGGGTGCATAACTTTTTTGAATAAGTGTCTTGGTTTTTTCAGGATAAATACCTAGGAGTGGAATTGCTGGGTCAAAAGGTAGCTCTATTTCCAGTTCTTTGAGATACCTCCATACTGACTTCCATAGTGGCTGCACCAATCTGCAGTCCCACCAACAGTGCAGCAGGGTCCCCTTTTCCCCACAGCCCCGCCAGCACTTGTTGTTTGTTGATTTGTTGATGATAGCCATTCTGACTGGAGTGAGGTGGTATCTCATGGTGGTTTTTATTTGCATTTCCCTAATGACCAGTGAGGTTGAACTTTTTTCATATGCCTGTTGGCCATCTGTATGTCCTCTTTAGAGAAATGTCTCTTCATATCTTCTGCCCATTTTTTAATTGGGTTGTTTGTTTTTTTGGTGTTGAGTTTCATGAGTGTTTTATAAATTTTGGATATTAACCCCTTATCAGATATATCGTTGGCAAATATATTCTCCCATTCAGTAGGCTTCCTTTTTGTTTTATTAATGGTTTCCTTTGTTGTGAAAAAACTTTTAAGTCTGATATAATCCCATATGTTCATTTTTTTCTTTTACTTCTCTTGCCCGTAGGGATGTATCAGTAAAAATATTGCTCCGGGTAATGTCTGCAAATGTACTCCCTATATTTTCATTTAGGATTTTTATGGTTTCAGGTCTTACATTTAAGTCTTTAATCCATTTTGAATTTGTTCTTGTATAAGGCGTAAGGAGATGATCCAGTTTCATTTTTTTGCATGTGTCAGTCCAATTTTCCCAGCACCATTTATTGAATAGACTATCTTTACTCCAGTGTAAATTCTTGCTTCCCTTGTCATAGATTAACTGTCCGTAAATGCTTGGATTTATTTCTGGGCTCTCTGTTCTGTTCCACTGATCGATGTGCCTGTTTTTATGCCAATACCAAACTGTCTTGATTACTGTGGCCTTGTAGTAGGTTTTGATGTCTGGTAGCGTGATCCCCCGACTTTGTTTTTATTCCTCAGAATTGCCGAGGCTATTCTGGGTCTTTTATGATTCCATATAAACTTCAGGATTATATTTTTCTATTTCTGTGAAAAATGCCCTTGGTAGTTTGATAGGAATTGCATTGAATCTATATATTGCTTTAGGCAGTATGGACATTTTAACTATATTAATTCTTCCTATCCATGAGCATGGTAGGTGTTTCCATTTATTTGTATCTTCTATGATTTCTTTCTTCAGTGTCTTATAATTTTCTGAGTACAGATCTTTCACTTCTTTAGTTAAATTTATTCCTAGGTATTTTATAGTTCTTGACGCAATTGTAAATGGGACAGTTTTCTTAATTTCTCTTTCCATTAGTTTATTATTGGTATATGCAAATGCCACCGATTTCTGAACATTGATTTTATATCCTGCTACTTTACTGAATTCGTCTATCAGTTCCAATAGTTTTTTGATGGAGTCTTTGGGGTTCTCTATATACAGTATCATGTCATCTGCATATAATGACAATTTTACTTCTTCATTGCCAATTTGGATGCCTTTTATTTCTTTTTGTTGTCTGATTGCTGTGGCTAGAACTTCCAGCACTATGTTGAATAAAAGAGGAGAAAGTGGACAGCCTTGTCTTGTTCCTGATCTTAAGGGGAATGGTTTTAGCTTTTCCCCATTGAGTATGATGTTAGCTGTAGGTTTATCATATATGGCTTTTATTATGTTGAGATATGATCCCTGTATTCCCACTTTGCTAAGGGTTTTTAACATAAATGGCTGTTGGATTTTGTCAAATGCTTTTTCTGCATCTATTGAAATGACCATGTGATCTTTATCCTTCATTTTGTTGATGTGGTGTATCACATTAATTGATTTACGGATGTTGAACCAGCCTTGCGCACTAGGGATGAATCCCACTTGATCATGATGTATGATCTTCTTAATATATTGCTGAATTCTGTTTGCTAATATTTTATTGAGAATTTTTGCATCTATATTCATCAGGGAGATTGGCCTGTAGTTTTCCTTTTTTGTGATGTCTTTATCTGGTTTTGGAATCAGGGTGATAGAGGCTTCATAAAAAGAGTTTGGGAGCCTTCCCTCCTTCTGGATTTTTTGGAATAGTTTGAGAAGAATAGGTGATAGTTCTTTTTGAATGTTTGATAAAATTCACTTGTGAAGCCGTCTGGTCCTGGGCTTTTGTTTTTTGGGAGCTTGTCAATTACTGATTCAATTTCCTTGGTAGTAATCAGGGTATTTAGATTTTCTGTTTCTTCTTGCGTTAGCTTTTGGAAGGTTGTATGCTTCTAGAAAATTATCCATTTCATCCAGATTGTCAAATTTGTTGGCATATAGTTGCTCATAGTAATTTCTTAGAATTTTTTGTATTTCTGTGATGTCTGTAGTCATTTCCCCTCTTTCATTCCTGATTTTGCTAATTTGAGTCCTCTCTCTTTTTTTTTTTGATGAGCCTGGCTAGAGGTTTGTCAATTTTGTTTATCTTCTCAAGAAACCAGCTCTTGGTTTCATTGATCTTTGAATTGTTTTTCTGTTCTCTATATTGTTTATTTCTGCTCTGGTCTTTATTATCTCCTTTCTTGTACTCCCCTTGGGCCTCTTTTTGCTGTTCTTTTTCCAGTTCCCTTAGGTGTAAGGATAACCTGTTGATTTGAGATTTTTCTTCCTTCTTTAGGTAGGCCTGCACTGCTATAAACTTCCCTCTTAGGACTGCTTTCGCAGCATCCCAGAGATTTTGGGTCGTGGTGTTTTCATTTTCATTTGTCTCGAGGTATCTTTTGATTTCCTCCTTGATCTCATTTGTGACCCACTCACTATTTAATAGCATATTGTTGAGCCTCCATTTATTTGTCAGCTTCCCGGATTTCTTCTTATAATTGATTTCTAGTTTCATAGCATTGTGGTCAGAGAATACAGTTGAAATGATTTCAATCTTCTTAAATTTATTGAGACTTGTTTTGTGACCTAACATGTGGTCTATCTTAGAAAATGTTCCATGTGCACTTGAAAAGAACGTATATTCTGTAGCTTTGGGATGAAATGCTCTGAAAATGTCTGTTAAATCCAGCTGGTCTAATGTGTCATTTAAGGTCGCTGTTTCCACATTGATTTTCTGTCTGGAGGATCTGTCCATTAGTGACAGCGGGGTGTTGAAGTCCCCTACTATGATAGTGTTACTGTTGATCTCTGTCTTTATGTCTGACAATATCTGTTTTATATATTTCGGGGCTCCTATGTTAGGTGCATAGATGTTTACTAGAGTTATGTCCTCTTGTTGGATCGATCCCTTCATTACTATGAAGTGTCCTTCTTTGTCCTTTGTTATATTCTTCAATTTAAAGTGCATTTTATCTGATATAAGTATCGCTACTCCAGCTTTTTTCTCAGTACCATTTGCATGAAATATTTTACTCCATCCCTTTACTTTCAGCCTGTATGAGTCTTTGGATCTGAGGTGAGTCTCTTGTATACAGCATATACTGGGGTCTTGCTTTCTTATCCATTCAGCCACCCTATGTCTTTTTATTGGAGCATTTAATCCATTTACATTTAATGTGATTATTGATATGTGTGTATTTATTGCCATTTTCTTATTTGTGTTCGTAGTCTTTCATAGGTTGTTTTTCTCTTCTACTTAAAGAAGCCCTTTTAGCATTTCCTGCAAAGCTGGCTTGGTGGTAATGAATTCCCTTAACTTATTTTTTTCTCCAAAGCTCCTTATCTCGCCTTCGATTTTAAATGATAACCTTGCTGGATATAGCAATCTTGGTTGTAGGCCTTTATTTTTCATCACTTTGAAAACCTCCTGCCACTCTCTTCTGGCCTGCAAATTTTCTGTAGAAAAGTCAGCTGATAATCTTATGGGGGTACCCTTGTAAGTAACTTGCTGCCTTTCCCTTGCTGCTTTAAGGATTCTGTCTTTGTCCTTAACCCTTGCCATTTTCACTATAATGTGTCTTGGAGTGGGCCTGTTTGGAATCATCCTGTTTGGAACTCTCTGTACTTCCTGGGCTTGTATTTCAATGTCCTTTGCCAGGTTAGGGAAGTTTTCAGACATTATTACTTCAAATATATTCTCAATCCCTTGCTCCCTCTCTTCTCCTTCTGGTACTCCAATGACCCTTAGGGTTATTGCGTCTGATGTTGTCCCCCAGCTCTCTTAAACTATTTTCCATGTTTTTCATTCTTTTTTCTTTTTGTTGTACCGCATGGGTGATCTCTGCTATTTTGTCTTCTAAGTCACTGATTCGATTTTCTGCTTCATCCAGTCTGCTAGTGATTCCATCAAGTTTGTTATTTAATTCAGAAATTGTGTTCTTAAGTTCTAGCTGGTTGCTTTTCATGATTTCTCTATCCTTCTTTATATTTTCATTAATTTCCTTGAACATTCTAATAATCAGTGTTCTGAACTCTGTCTCCGATAGGTTGGTTACCTCTATTTCCTCTATTTCCACTGATTCAGGAAGTTTCTTCTGTTCTTTTATTTGTGTTATGTTTCTTTGTCTCCCCATTCTGGCTTACTCTTTGTGTTTGCTTCAATATAACAGATAGATCCCCCAGATTTCTCAGTCTTTTCTGGGTAAACTTATATGGTGTGTGTCCTTTGTATTTGAATTACTCAGTCTCCCTATTCTCCTGTGCTTGTATCTGAGGTGTTCCTTGTGTCGTGCGTCCTCACTTGTTGAAGTTTTAGTTTTGATTACTTTTGGTTTGTCAGTAGGTGGGATTGACTCCCAGATTGATTAGCTGTGAGGATCAGCAGCTTCTGCAGTTTATGAGCTGCTGTGAGAGGATTGACCCCTCTGATGAAACTTGGACCCTATGGGTCTTAGTACCTGTAGTAACTTCTTTTTGGGTGTGACTCTTGTATGTCAAACCCAGAAATGCTCTGGTTTTATCTAAAGTTGGCCTCCGGGTATGATGATTCTTGTGTCTGTTTGTTTGGACCCACTACTGCAGAGTGATTTTAGAGCATAACAGATCAACAAGAACAACCTCTGCAGCCACCAAAGGAAACCAAATGCTCGCACAAGTAAAAACAACCAACCATCAAACTACAGTCAACTTGTACAGAAATATCAATCATACTAATGAAGAAAACAAACAGAAACAAAACAAAAACCACATACTCAATAATAACAGAAGAGGAAACAAAATAAAATACAATATCCTAAAATAAAAAATAGAATAAACATGAGAAACCGATTAGCTATACCTAAAAAATAAAAAATAAAAATAAACTAAAATAATAATAAAAAAGTAAGAAAAATTTAAAAAATAAAATTTGCAGAAAAAAGGAAAAGAGGAAAAGTATAGCAGTGAGAAGAATGAATAAAATAAGAGAGAAAGTGAGGGTGGGGAAAAAAGAAAAAGAAAAGAAAGAAAAAGAAAAAAGGAAAAAAAAAATATATATATATATATTTGTCTACACACCCATATATATGGACATATATTCACCTATATACACCTATATATATATGCCTATATTAAAAACTACAATATGATTAGAATGAAATAGAAATAAAAACCAAAAACAACCAAGATAAGCAGCCAATAGAGGGAAAACAAAACAGAATAAAACCAAACAAACCAAAAATACCCGTGCTGGTCTAGGCTAAAGTCCACCAAGCTCTCTTCAGTTTGTCTGCTGTACAAAAATTCCTGTGCGTCTTGTGGGAACAGTAGGCCACCTGATGCCTAGCGTAATCCTGGCACTGCAGGTTTGCTGTACTTGAGTGTGGTTGTGATGTGTGATTGGTGGTTTTTACAAAGTCACTGCCTTTTTGCTTTTGCCTGTCCCAAGGCAGGCTGCACCCCCAAAGGCTCAATGAGTGTCTCTGGGCACCCTTTGGGTTGACAGCCGTGGAGAATTAAAGAATTCCTCACTACCAAAAGCTTGCTGCTAAGAATCTGTTAATTAGTGCCTCAGCAGATGAACCTGCCCTGCCTCCCAAGCCTTGCCTAAAGGTGGGGGCGGGGTGGGTAGTCTCACTCTGCTGCCTTTACTGGGTGGAAATTCTCAACCCCCTGCAGGTAAGGATATCTTCCTAGTCTGCCCCTATTGCTCCCTTCAGGAGTCAGTTTAAGACTGTCTTGGCAGGGGACAAAGTTTGTGGGAGTGGGTGAGTTATTGGGTTTTTTTTTTTTTTTGCTTTCTGTTCAAGAGTAGAAAAAGGGAAAAAAAATAAAAAATATAAAAATAAACAAAGCCACAGTTCCAACACTGTTTCAAGCTAAGGCCTTTGCCTCTTATGCTCCAGCTGAGTTCCTGCTGCTCTCCCAAAGGGTCTGCCGGGATTTAGGGAATTGCGCGCACCCTACCGTGTGGCCAAGATCCCCGATCCGCGTCTCTCGGGGACCTGCGTCTCCACCCGGCGCGCTGCTTGTCCGAGCGAGTCCTCTTTTCCCCCTGCTCCCGGGTTCCAGGCTTCTGCCTCGGAGCCGGCGCGCGCCCGCGCGGATCTCCTGCTGCTCTCCCAAACGGTCTGCCGGGATTTAGGGGACTGCACGCACCGTGCCGCGTGGCTCCGATCCCCGCTCTGTCTCTCCGGGACCTGTGACTCCAGCCGGCGCGCTGCGTCTCCGCGGGCGAGTCCTGTGTTTCCCCTGCTCCCGGGTTTAAGGCTTCTGCCTTGGAGCTGGCACGCGCCCGCGCCGTTCTCCTGCTGCGCTCCTGGAGGGACTGCCGCCGGGGTTCAGGGGACTGCGCGCACCTTTCCACGCGGCTCCGATCCCCGCTCCGTCTCTCCGGGACCTGCGTCTCCGCCCAGCGCGCGCTGCTTCTCCGCGGGCGAGTCCTCTGTTTTCCCCTGCTCCCGGGTTTCAGGCTTCTGCGCTCCGCGGGACCCGGTGGGCACAGAGGCTGATCCCTGAACCGGGAGGGTGCAGGGACTGATCTTGCCCTGCCGCTGCGGGGCTCTGCACCCTGCTTCCTGGGGACCTGGCGAGCCGTGGGTGCAGCTCGTACCTCTGCACAGTCGTCTCCTCTCTCTCCTCCCGCACTTGCCCGGCCTGAGGCTTCTGCCTCAGACTGCAAACCAACGCGCTCTTGCTGAACTCTAGGTGGGCCCTGGGCCGCAGGGAGCGAGCCGGGGCAGCACTCACCGTGACTCAGCAGCCGTGGGTGCGGGCTGCACCTCACACGTCTCGCCGCCTTCTTCCCCTACTCGCCCGGCCTGCCCACCTTCCAGCAATCCTTGTGTGGAACTCTTAGTCACTCTGTGTGATGAGTAGATGTCTCTTTGAAGCGTATTAGAAGTTCAAATTGCGGATATTTCCAGGGGAGATTTCATGGAGCCCTCCTCACAGCCGCCATCTTGCCCCTCCGAAAAGAAGATTCTTCTTTGAAAAGCACAAAACATGCATCTAGTTTTTAATGCACAGAGTCATATTTTAGACTTCTCTTTGAAATACGGCTTCATGACCATATTATTTTTGATGACTCCATGATTTTCTTAAAGGACCCATAAAACAAAATCAAGGTGATCAATTGCTTTTCGGCTATTAAATGTGCTTTATCTATTCCAGTCTGTTGCTGTGGAGATAGAGACAACACAGGATCCTTGGCAGTATGACAAGCAATTAAGGCACCAAGATGTTTAGCCATGTATGAGTATTTTCTCACAGCAAGACCTCAAAGCTTAGCCTGCCACTGACATTGTTAGTCATTGAATCAATTACACAAGATGAGGTTGACAGGTGTAATTATATATTTCTATGGTGATTATGTACAGCCTGCCATAGAGACCAACAAGCCTGTTACTTTGCACTCATTAAGCAGTCACTTGTCTAGCAAAGAATTTGGAGTTGGAGAGTCTTTTTGGAGAGAAGGAAATCCAAAACAAAGTCAAAATCAATTGCCATTTCTAAATAATGTCATTGGGTTGAGACACATTGGCATTGGCATTGTAATGTCCAGTTGCCAGGTGATTGATTACTCCCCAATGTGTTCTAGAAACTCTCTGTGTGTGGTTATGTGAGACTGGAGTGAAGACAACAATTGATAGTAAAAATACCAGATGTTTGACTAAAATCAAACCCATATTAGTAATCTGTTTAGAAATCGAGTACAGTTTTTGTTTTAAAGTTCAAACTAGCTTGGGTGTGTAGATACAAGTTGTATCAGTTTTCCTTTCACCAATTCAGATTCTATGGGAGGAAAAACCCAGACAGCATAGTTTAAGACATTACTTGCTTTCTATGTGCAGTGTCCCTATTAGAATAGCTTAAATTTGCTTTGGGAGATTATTCTTTTTATATTCCCATTTTCCCCCAAGTGAGATTTTTTTGAAAAGGTGGAATGAAACCAAATCAGCCTCAAAGTATTTCATAGAGAACAAGGGGGTTGATTTAAGAAATGTAATTGTCTTTTTAATCTCCCTCCAGTTTCACCAAGGCATCCCTCAAAGGCAGGATATTTTCGTCATTAATGAAATCTTAATTAGCATATGTCTAGATCAGTGTTCAGTGCTGATCTGGGTCAAAGGCACCTATGATGCATCTGCGTTACCAGAGGGTTAAGTTGAGTTCTGTAAATTAGGTCTGTGTTCCATGTGTGAGCATATTGGGAAATATCCAGCAGAGATCAGCAAATGCATAGATTGTACGCATGTTGTCACGTCTGTTCTCAACCTAATTTTACAAATGTGACTGTCCTTTGACATTCTCAGAATGTGAAAGAGATATAAAACACACAAAAACTTGAAAATAAAACAAGCCTAATTAGCTAAAATATACCATTTATTATTGTGCCAAGCTTTGCCATTTTTAACAATATATTAAATGTCCTTAAGAAAGTTATCCGTTAAAAAAAAATGTATTCATTGAGTAAACACTGTTTATGTAGCACTGCCAGTGGTACTAGAGAAGAGGCTAATGAACACCGCTTAAGACATGGGCCTTGAGGGAACTGAGTTTAGATACAAAGAGGAGACATGTAAAACAGCTCAACTACCTGCTTGCTAAACTGAAGATTACAAATTAGAACTGTTATTGGCCTTTATAGAAGGAGGAGATTAATGCATCTAGAACAGTCTGAAAAGGCCAGTTAGATGACGTGGAGCAGGAGTCAGAGGCTGTGGATATCTGTGCATGAAGGAAGGATTGAAGTTAGCAGTAAAAGTGTCGAATTCAGGGACCAGTGAAGAAAACTTCCTCACTGGATGGGAGGGTCTGTATTTGTGAATACTGAGAGATGAAGTAGCAGAGAAAGGGTAGGTGGAACTTGCAGTACCAGGCACTAGAGTCTGAAAATTATTGTGTAGGCAATTGTGAGCCAATGAAGGTATTTGAAAACAGTGATACAAACAAATAAGTGTTTTCAGATGATTGTTTGTGTGGGTTGTACAGCATTTGTTTTCCAAGTGTGGTTGCTGGACTAGTGGTGGCAAGAGCACCCGGGAACTTGTTAGAAATACTAACTCTTGAGCCCCAGACCCACTGAATCAGAAACTCTGAGGTTAGTGGTGGTGGGGGTGGAGGGCAAAAGTCTGTGGCTAAACAAGTCCTCCAGGTGATTTGATGGACTTCCAAGTTTGAAAACCACTGTATGAAGGGATGTCAAGGAGGAGGCTCTTGTGTAATTCAATTCCTGAGAAATAAGGATCTATATTAGGATCTTTATTGCATTAGTTAAATAAACCACTCACTTGAGAGCTGAAAAGGTAAAGATTGTGTAATCTACTGGTTTTCTTAGCTGTGAAATAATTATTTGATTGATGGACATAGGAATGACATATATAAAGTGTGTTCAAACAATACAGTGAATGCTTAAATTTTTAAAAATTATTATAGTAAAAGATATATTGCTGTTAATCCCCCTCAAAATATTCCCCCTTGCTTTGAACACACTTGTCCCTCCGTTCTTGCCACTTTCTGAAGCAGTTCTGGAAGTCCTCTTTTGTGAGTGTCTTTAGTTGCACTGTCGTGGCTGCCTTGAAGTCCTGATTAGATCTCAAATGTTTTCCTTTTATGGTCATTTTGACTTTGGGGAAGAGCCAACAGTCTCATGGTGCCATATACGGTAAATAAGGTGGATGAGGACACACTGTAATGTTTTTATTTGACAGAAATTGCCGTATAGCAGAAGCAAAGTGTGCCACAGAGCATTGTCATGATGGAGGATGATTTATGGCACACTTTAAAACACACCTTTCAACCATAGCTCATACCCGATTGACTGCACTGAACAAGTTGAAACTTGTCACATGCTGTTACTAAGGTTTGATGCACCACTTCCCAAATTGAAAATCCCTGCCTTGCTGTTGGATGGCACTCATCAGCAGCATTCACTATATCTGTTGATAACAATGGAAATGTTCCATGTCACACATCGCTTCTGGTACGGCAATTTCTGTCAAATAAAAATATTATGGTGGGGCCGGCCGAGTGGCGTGGTGGTTAAGCGCTGGCTTGGGAAGCCAGCGGCCCCGGTTCGGGTCCCACATATGAGGGCCAGTGACACTGCCCTTAAAAAAACCAAAAAAAACCCCACAAAAAACATTATGGTGTGTCCTCGTCCACCTTATTCACTGGATCTGGCACCTTGTGACTTCTGGCTCTTCCCCAAAGTCAAAATGACCATGAAAGTAAATGTTTTTGAATCAATTCAGGACAGTGAGATAGTCACCACAATACAACTACAGACACTCACAAAAGAGGACTTCCAGAATGGCTTCAGAAAGTGGCAAGAACGATGGGATAATTGTGTTCAAAGCAAGGGGGAATATTTTGAAGGGGTTAATGGCAATGTATCTTTCACTGTAGTAATTTTTAAAAATTTAAACATTCACCACAGTTTTGATCACACCTCATACATAAGTATATAAATACATATATTACTAAAAATATGTGATAAAGTAGGGGAGCCAGTGAATAGAAAGGTTTGATGACTGGAATTTTTAGAGATATTTTTAGTCTCTCTGCCTGGCTCACCAGGTAGCTATTTATCTTGCTCCCATGTTTTCTCTGTCATCTACATCATTGTAATATTCTCCAGGTTTTTTTGACAGAGGCTAGTCATGACTAATCTATATAACACTACTGGAAATTCTTGTCTCTCTGATAACCTGTTGTTAATTTCTCCAATGCCATTTTTTATGGTTGCCATATGTTTTGGATTTCCTTGAGGTTAAAAGTCATGTTTATTGCATTTGGGAGTTTGAGGTGGAGTTCCCCTTCACGTATGACACATAGACTATGTCTACATGGTACCATACCAGCTGGTCTTTCCAGTCAATGGAGGGCTCGAGGTGAGGCTGGAGAAGGGAACCTCAGAAACTGGAAGTTTAGCATTGAGAAATCAAGGCAGTTATGTCCGTGACTTTGTGTAGTCTTTCAACCAGTTGTTTTGCCAAAATGAAGGCAAATGAGTGTCCTGGCACTTACAGAGTACTATGCTGAACTTTGGAGGTCAAAAGACCAGAGTTTGAATCTCAGCTTTACCATTTATAGTGATATATGACCTTGAACAAGTTACTTAGTGCCCCTGAACTCTAGTTTCCTCATTTGTGAAGTTGAGGGGTGGTGATGTTTCAGAGAGTGGTTGTAAACCTTTGCAAACTCTAGAGTGCTGTACTTGGTTATGTGCTAATATAGTTGTTCACTGTAGTTTCAGTGATGTGATGCTTAATTCAGCAGCAGAGCCTACCAGAATGGCAGAACCAATTCATGTCTGCCCATGGCTTGATGGATATGCCTTCAACCTGAGCCACCTAGATAGTTCCACTTGGTACCATTTTCTCTGATCCATGGAGTCGTGTTCTTTGATGGTTGAGTAAATTTGGGGGTAGTTTGACCTTTATAATTAATTGTTGTGAAAGTCCTCAAATTCATTATTTTTCCTAACTTGGCGAGAACCCCCAAATATCTGACATTCAAGGATGTTTGGACAACAGGCAAGTAGGAATTTTACTAAGTTTCAAGAGAATAACAATTAGAAGTGGGGATTAACCACAGGATGCCCTAATTCCAAGTTTTGCAAAGAGATTCCATTCAGGAGACAGTGTGGTATGGTGTAAAGTATACTAGATTTAGAATAAAAGGGGTCAGTGTTTGAATCCTGTTTTGATCTACTCCCTGAGGCTCAGTTTTCTCATCTGTAAAATGGGAATTATATTAGACCTACCTCATAGGGTCCCTATGAGAATTAAATTAAATAATATATATACAAAGTTCTTGCACAGTGTCTGCAAATGTTCCTTTTCTCAAGGACACATTCCTAGATACAGTGTTGCCATGAGTTTTCAGGACCTTTTCTTTCACATGCTCCCAAAGTCCTATGGATTCCATAGTATGGCAAACTTTTGGAAGGACAAAAAGTTATGAGACTTAGTAAAACTAATTATATGGTTAAGAACAAAATCCTCAAGAATCTGGGGACTCAGTTAATTATTATTCCATGTTTTTCCAAGTATCATGCTTGCAACATATAAAGGCCATTAATTTCATGCAGTACCTTAGACTGGAATTTGGAATTCTGTATGATCTGACCCTACCTACCATGAATTTGATTTCTCACTATTCCTCTGAATTGTATTCCTGTCAAACTGGTTTATTCATTGTTCTCCAAACATATGTTCCTACTTCTGCATCTTTGCTCAGGTTATCCCCACTCTGGAATGTCTTTCTTCTTCCTTTGTACGTTTGTACAAGCTTCATCCTTAAGACTTAGCTTCAGGAGTGCCTCTTTCATAGAGACTTGTCTGATCAGCTCATCCCCTAAGAGATCGAGCTGCTCCTCTGAACTACTGTAGCATTATTATCCATGATGGTTGACTGGTAGGGTTGGCTGAATGCATGGTCAATAGTTACACCAATCTGGAACTAACCTGGGTTTCTGGGTAAGAGAGTCTGCTGGGTTGGAAGATTTCTTTCACGTTTTATTCATAAGAAGGTACAAATGTGATTTCCCCAAACTGGAGATGAGTTTTCCGAGAGCAGGGAGAGTACATAGGCATACAAAGATTTAATGATGTTATCTACAAAACTAACATATGCATCTGGTTGTTCAGGTGAAAATCTACCCTTTAAAACAATAGCACAGAGCCCACCAAGTGGCGCAGTGGTTAAGTGCTGGCTTGGGAAGCCAGCGGCCCCGGTTCAGGTCCCACATATGAGGGCCAGTGACACTGCCCTCAAAAATAAATAAATAAATAAATAAATAAATAAATAAATAAAAATAAAACAATAGCACATATTCCCAAATTGGGCCCCAAATATTACCTTTTGTGTGAAATTGATAATTATCATTTAACAATAAATGCATGATTATCATTAAAGCAATAACATCTAATTGCACATGTAGAAGGAATAAGCACACATTTTCTGAGCATTTACTTGGCACTAGACACTTTTCCACATAGTTTACAAACTCCAACACTAAAACCTTTGCCATAGACTGCTTCAAATTACAGTTATTTGTATTCTCAGTAGTCTCTCTTCTTCACATCCACAAGGACCCAAGTGTTATTCATCTTTTTGTTTCTCCCACCATTTGACACAGTGCCTGGTATATAGTAGATACTAAATAAATGTTAAACAAATAAATGCATCAATAAATGAATGAAATCACATAAGGCTCAAAATGTAGCCTTTAATGCCTCCCAATTTTTCTAACAGAAATAGACAGAGCCAGCCCCCATTTAACATTTCAGTCAAAGACAAAAAGTCCCATGTCTTTCAGCTAGTCATTGCACTGCCCTTTGTGCCTGGCTTTATGAAGTTGTTAAAAAAGTTTTCCTTGGAAAACTTTCACCAAGAAACTACCTAATGGGGGCCAGCTGCAGCCCCAGGTTTTATGAACACTTTGATAGAAACCACATTAAATAGCAACACTGGTTCACACATCAATTTTGCATGTTAAACCCAGCTTGGGCACGTGGGGAGTTCATGTGATATTGACTTTTCATTATCATCATTGCAGAAAATATGATTTGGTCTGGCTCAGTCATTAGCAGACTTAAAACAGAATAATCTCAAAGTGCCTTACGAAAACTTAACTTGGTCACAAAGGATTTTTTCCCCCCATCTTTAGAATTTTCAGTGAAACAGGTGAGGGTCATGGATTACCAGAGAAATACTCAAATGGTTCCCTAAGTGGTAGTAGTAGTTGGGCTGTTTCTTCTCACTGCAAACTTTGATAGCTGTGTGGCCTCCCCGGTACTGATTTTTTTTTGTCTTTTACTGATTGCCACTGCTTTGGCATTTCCCTTTGGTGCAGTCTCTGAATTTCATTGGTTCCAGATGTTTCACCCTTTTGCGTTTCTTGGCACCCAAGTGGGAGAGGGTACAAATGGCTCAGCCACCACTTAATAGATCCATATGGGGAAAAAATAGGTGTGTCTTTTGAGCCATGGAAATCTGGATTATTACCCTGATTCTTCCAAGAGCTAACTGTGTGCTATAGGTAAATCACTAACATTGGAAGAATTTCAGTTTCTTCATTTGTAAAATTGGGATAAATAGTATCCTATATGATTGTTGATCTGGGTTGAACAGTGGGTAAGCACAATGGTTTAGTGCTAAGCAGATCTGAGTTTGTCTCTTAGCTCTATCTCCTACAACTTGTGTGACTTTCTCTAAACTTCAAATTTTTCAGTTGTAAGTTGGAGATAAATAGCCCCTCAAAGGGCTGTGGTTAGGATTAAATAAGATAATGCATGTAAAATGTCTGATACGTAGTAGGCACACAATAATGACAGCCATTGTGATTATTTTACAAGAAACAAAAAAGGACACAGTATGTATAATGAAATACAGAGAAATCAGTGGTTTTCAGTGATGCGTAATTCCCCCTCCCCCTCAACCCCAGAGGACATTTGTCAATGTCTAGAGAGAGGCATTTTTGATTGTCATGTCTGGGTAAAAGTGCTACTTGTATAGAGTAAGTCAAGGCTGGGGATTCTGCTAAACACATGGCAATGTACAGGGCAGCCCCTAACAACCAACAAAATTATCCACCCCAAAATATCAATAGTACTAAGGTTTAGAAAGCCTGCCCTAATTTGAGAAACACAATTTATTGAATTTATTGCGACTTTTAGCAAGTCATTAGATTTAGTGGTTCGCCTTATATATTTCTTTTTTCCTTTCCCTTCAGTTCATGGGGACTATGTACTATAAAATACCAAGTTAATCTATGATCATGGTAAAGTTTCCTTTGCAATAGTATTGCCTAGAATGTCCTATCACCTTTTATTGTCATATTCTGCTGTTCCCAGAATAGAGGTAATCAGATTATTTAGGAATATGTAGTCTAATTCTTCTCACCCAGAATTAAATAAGCAAGGTCCCTATACCTATAAAGATCAAACAAAGCCCATCCAATAGGCTCTGAGACTCTTTTCTTCCCTTTGAAGACAGTAGAAGGACAAATGAGAAACTGCAACACTATGAAACTATGTGTCATGTGAATGGACAGGATTCACTTCATGGAGGTTGTTTGGGTTCTGCAAGTGAGTCTGCCTTTAAAATAAAATAACTCATAATAGCTATAACTGTCAATATTTCTAAAAGATTTTAAAGCAGTTTATAAGACAAAATTACAGACTGGATTTACAAGCAAAAGGAATTATGCCAGGAAGAAGCAATATGATAACTCTTGAAATGGAATGATAAATTTAGTTTTGGGTTTACTGGTACCCAATGTAAAAATGAAAATATGACTCCAGTTGTCCAAGAAAAGAAAGCTGGATTTAAAACAGAAAGATTTTTCTGCCTTGGAACCAGCTTTCAGGTAGACTTTATCACATGGAATATAATATAAAGAGCATTGTAGGGCCGGCCGAGTGGCACGTTGGTTAAGCGCTGGCTTGGGAAGCCAGAGGCCCTGGTTCGGGTCCCACATATGAGGGCCAGTGACACTGCCCTCAGAAAACAAAAAAAGAAAAAACAAAACAAAAAAGAGCATTGTATGCAGCATTCCATTGCTTTCTGCAGAAAATGACTTTTTCTGGATCAATTTTTAATAATAATTTAAGGTTTAATAAATTCCTACATGGACCTAAGATAAATCCATTAACATAAATTACTTTCTGGTTATGTATTTAATTTGGCATAAAATTAGACCTTGAAGAGTCTAACGGATTGGAAGGTCAACAGGTCCTTTAGAATGCCTCTTCAATATTACTTATTTAAATCATGTCTTTTACGTGGTAAAATAGCTTATTAGTCAAAATGAGTCTATCCAGTGAATGACTAAGGTACAGCTCTGGGAATATAAAAGAGCTATAGCTGTAGATTCTGACCATCATTGGTCAGCATAGACTAGAATATACTGTGATAACAAATACCGCCCAAATCTTAGTAGTTTAACACAACAAAAATATTTTGATCACTCATGCTACATGTCAAGATGGGTCAGGTTTGCTCTGTGTAGTCACTGCATAGTATCTCATGACATCATCTCAGCACCATGCTTCAGGGATTACTAGGCTAGGGCAAGACAGCTCTGGAAGCTCTTAAATCGAAACAAATGCTTCTACCCAGAATTAACACATACTGTAGCAGTTTCACTCACACATCATTGGTCAAAGCAAGTCACATGGCTGTGCCTAATTTCAAAGGCACTGGGATTTGCATTCTTCAGGTGTGCACATTTCTTCTTCTAGAGAAGACCTACAGCAGGGCTGGCTGGCTGGCTCCATTGGTAAAGAGCTCACTCAAGAGTGTGAGCTGAGCTCTGAACAACAGCAGTTCGATGCCCAGCCCGAGCTGAGCTGCCGCTAAGCTGCCAACAGGTGGCAGGATGGCTCAGCTAAAAAAAAAAAAGTTGTGGAAAAAAATTGTAGAGAAGACTTCTACAACTGTTTAGCAGTTGCAATGCTTGTCACTTGACAACCAACCAGGTGACAATAGTTGGCATTCTGTTTTGTCAGTTAAGCAGGGTTCCTGGTGCGCTAACACAGATGGAGAGCCACTCCAAAAATCTGCATGGACTGGACTTCAGGGCTGTCTACAGACAGGGCCATGTTTCTTCTAAAAAGACAGAGCTTGGAGAGTCACTCCGAAAATCTGCATGGACTGGACTTCAGGGATGTCTACAGACAGGGCCACGTTTCCTCTAAAAAGACAGAGCTTTGAAGCTCCTTAGCGACCTCTTTTGAAATCTACTACTCAGAACAGTTCAATTCTCCATGACATGCTATTCCCATTCCCACTGGTTTAGAAACGAGCAAACACTTTCAGTGCCTGGACCATCAGATGGTCACTCATGTCTCTTCCATGTCTGATAGTTTAGGAAGGAAGATTCTTTGTGTATAGTCAAACAGGCCCCTGAGGCTGTCTGACTCTCTGAGGACTTTTTAGTTCCTAGTAGCAGAGGCAGGTTTGGAACCCACAGGTGCTGCAGTTCTGTGCTTTTGAATTTCACTCTTTATAGGCCTCTGACTTAAAAATTCACCTGTGATGCAAGTTGGTTCTGCTGCCAACATGTTGAATAAAATGAGGTGGAATTGGGATTCCCACAACAAGATAAAAGTTTAGAGTAAACTCAGGTAGACAGCCTAGCAGCCCCTCTACTCTTTTCCTGATGCCATATTCCAAGTTGAAGAAAGCTGAAGTTGTATTCATGATCACGCCACGGTACACTAACAGGTGTACCATATTAATTTTGGAAGTATTGACAGTGCCAGATTTTTTTAAAGGAATTACATTACAGCTGTTATTCTTTGTTACTGAATTTACTTGTCTGCATACCACAAATCACATTGTTTATTGATGTACAAAATTCATTTAATCTGAGTGCATTGGTTATAATATACAACACAATACAAGACAGCTGTAGCTAGATGACTTAGCTCTCAGAATTTTCCAGTTGGTCCCAGTACAATTGGTCTTCCTCCTTCTGTAATCAAGAGTGTCTGAGAATGCTTGATTTGGGGGGAACTTGAAGGAGAAAGGAACCAGAACCTTAAGAAGTGAGATCCATTGGGAGCACAAGAATTATTAGACTTTCCAGGAAAATACAGGGGGAGGGAGACATGGAGGGCAGTGGATAGGAGCAAAGGGACTTGTAGGCCAGAAAAAAATGTAAGGAGAAAATATTTCATGGGGATGTGAAAAGGAACTTTCAGTAAAAGCTTACTCCATAAGATCCATTCTGTAAATCTAATTTGCTGAAGTAACTGCCCCCACTACACTACCTTCTACCTCCCTCCACCTTTTTTTTTATAACTGCTACCAAATGGCTTCAGTTTTTAATTCTTTACTTTCTGTTTTATGGCCTACAGCTTCATACAAAAGTGTGAGTGCCCTCTCCAGATGGACTGTGTACCTCATTTGGGAAGAAGGGCGGCCGATTTTCATCATCTGGGCCTTTAAGAACTCTCTAGGTAGCCCTAAAATACATAAAAGTGCAAATGGTGGACAGGAAATTTAGCAATGTCTCTTGCTGAACAGTCAGAATTTGGAGTTTAGTCAGTTCGTTTTTCTTTTACTGTTTGTTAGAACTACCAGCCTTCCAGGCAGGCTAGAATATGGGAGAAGGGGGAGGGGAGGAGGGTAAGAGGTGTAGGGGAGGTGGTGGGGAGAGGGAAGCACAGAGCACAAGTCTGTTCTTGCTAGGTGAAGCTTTTTGTTCTGAAATTGCTTTCAGTGCAGACTCTCCCAGTGATTCTGGGTGCTTCATTCAGATTTTGGCCATATGGCTCTGCTCACGAAATTCCTCAGGCTCTTCCAACTGATGTTTTCTCACCACGTGGCCACAAATTGACTACTTGCTTTGCCTAGAGCTTTTAATTGATTTAAATAATAAACTCCCCAAGTCTTTGTTGGCACACAGAACTGAGCACACAATTGCAAATGAGTTGGGCAACCTGCTTTGATTCAGTGATTAGTCATTGCTCTTAATTGTTTTTACAATTTCCACCTGAGTGATCAGCAAATGAAGAAATGAAGCACCACCTCACAGTTCGAGCAAGTTGCAAAGAGCCTAACTATGGTATTTCCGTATTGACTGTTTCCTTGCCTAGAAAGAAGGCTGTGTTCAGATGTTGTGGCTTGGAAGGCGGACGCTGCACAGCTGAAATCAAGCTTTGGCATTTTAAGCCAATTCCCAACTGACTCTGGGAAGTGATGGAGACAGATTAAACTCTAGCATAAAAAGGGATAGGCCCCCAACAGGACTCTGAGGCCTTGGTCACATCATAGCATAAACACGGAAAACATGATTGTGGCTTTGGGAGACAGCTTTCCTCTTGTCTCAGAAGAGCCCTTTTTGTTTAAGGCGCTTTTGTATTGTTTTGTTTTGTTTAGCTCTCGTTTATTTTTCTACATCATTGGTGCAGATGGAAGATTAGCACTGCCTTTGCTTTTTTTCTTTGGTTCTATTGTATTTTCCTTTGGTGGTTAGTCTCTGAACTTCTGAAATGGTATCAGCAACTGTAATATAGACCTTTTGCTTGAAGAGAAGTTTGTTTTTTCATTTGAAAAGTTTTATGAGAGTTCCCATATGGACACTGTTTCCTGTGTCAGGAATGTACTCCCCCCTCCCAGTCACCTACCACCTATGCCTTGTTTGTCCCCTTGGTGATTTTTATCAGGACTCAGCTCAGGAAGCTGCTCCTCTTAGGACACCTTGTGATCAGCCCTCCACCTCACACCCCAAGCTGACTTGATGGTAACATCTTCTTCCCTTCATACTCCACCATACCTTGAACAGACCTCTAGCACAACTCTATTTCAGTTATTTTTTGGCATTTTCCTCCATTACTCTTAAAGTGTGTACCCTCAAGACAGAAGCCAGAAAGCAGTGAGTGCAGGTCTATTGAGGTGATGTGGTATGGAGGAGAGAGCAAAGACCACAGATTTTGGAGTCAGTATGACCTAAGCTTGAATTACAGCTCTGCAAATGAATAAACTTGGTGAATTTAGGCAATTTATACAATCTCTCTGAACCTCAATTTCTTAATCTGCAAAGCAGAATCATGAGATTTATTTTGCGAGGTAGTTGGGAGAATTCATTCAAATATTGAACATCAAGCATATAGCACCATGCTTGGCACAGAGCATATATACTCTGGAACTGGCTGATCCTGCAGGAAATCCTCTTTGCTCCCCTCCCAGAAAAGGATTCTCTCTCATCTGACTCATATGCTGTGTAGCCTCCTCTTCCTTGGCTCTCACAAACCCCAAGATAACATGGTTGATTGCTCCCATTTCCACTTTGTCAACCACCTGGTTGGGAGTGGTCCCCTTTAGCCTCTTCTGTCCATATTTTGATATTCCCTGCCTAACAGTGTCATTAGATGCATCCATATGTAACACTGCATTGAACTTACATGGCCTCTTTCATCATGATGAGCCTAAAGTGCTTTGTAGAAATGATGAGCTATGGTAGGAAAAGATGATGCTTAAAAGGAGGTTCCCTTCTCAAGTATGTACTGGGTGCCGCTGCATACTTTAGTTTCCCCCTGGAGGTTCATACTGCATATTAACATCCTTTGAGAGGTTCTATAGTAAGGAAATACATTACAAAATTTGTTGGATCTACAGTTCCCAAACTGGTTTCACAATATGCCTACTAACTTCCTCAATAACTTATGTTTTATCCAGGTAATGCTTTGCAAAATGCTGGCTTATGGGAATAATATTTCTCTTTGTAGATGTAGCCATATGATACTGGGGTCGGGGAATTAACTCAGGTAAGGACTTGTGGAGAGTACAGGCTAGTCAGCCTAGTCCTGTCCTCCCCACATCACCCCTTAATGACAAGTACCAGTTCCCTGGTCTTGTCAAGGGCCTAAATCCCAAACTTGTCTTGGATTCTACTTTTCTGCTCTTGATCCCTGCAGCTCTTGACCTCTTGCCTGGCTAACTTCCCATGGTCTCATTTCTCCAATATGTACCTTTTGTATTGGTCTTAATTCCCCTCCTCAATTTAGATTGGCACTCAGCCTTTAAACTAGTTTTGCCTCTGGCCATCACAGATAATGAGCCCTTGCAATCCTTCCTGCTCTCTCTACAAAGGGAACTAGATATGTCAGCAGGTCATCCCAGAGGCAATGAAATTTCAGAAAAAGAAATTAAAAAAACAATTCCTTTTGCAATTGCAACAAAAAGAATAAAATACCTAAGAATAAACTTAACCAAGGATGTGAAGGAACTATACATTGAAAACTATAGGACATTTTAAAAAGAAATTGAAGACACAAAGAAATGGAAAAACATTCCTTGTGCATGGATTGGAAGAATCAACATAGTTAAAATGGCCATATTACCCAAAGCAATATACAGATTTAATGCAATCCCCATTAAAATCCCAATGGCATTTTTTTTTTGAGGGCAGTGTCACTGGCCCTCTTATGTGGGACCCGAACTGGGTCCGCTGGCTTCCTAAGCCAGCACTTAACCACTGCGCCACTTGGCCGGCCCCCAGTGGCATTTTTTGAAGACATGAAAATCATCAGATTTATATGGAAAGACCCTGAATAACCAAAGCAATCGTAAGAAAAAAGAACAATGCTGGAAGTATCTCACTCCCCGACTTCAGCTTATACTACAGGGCAACAATAATCAAAACAGCATGGTATTGGCAGAAAAAAACAGACACACAGACCAATGGAATAGAATTGGAAACCCAGAAATAAAACCACATATATATAGGCAGATAATTTTCGACAAAGGAGCCAAAAACATGCAGTGGAGAAAAGAAAGCGTCTTTAATAAATGGTGCTGGGAAAATTAGAAAGCCACATGCAAAAGAATGAAACTAGACTGCTATCTCTGTCACCATATACCAAAATTAACTCAAATGGATCAAAGATCTAAACTTAAGTCTTTAAACAATAAACTGCATAGAAGAAAACATAAGTACTAAATGTATGGACCCTGGGTTAAAAGAGGATTTTATGAATTTGACCTCAAAGGCAGGGGCAGTAAAAGCTAAAATAAATGAATGGGACTATATCAAACTAAAAAGCTTCTGCACAGCAAAAGAAACCATCGATCAAATAAGGAGGGAACCAACCGCATGGGAGAAGAATTTGGCAAATAGCGCCTCCGATGAGGGGCTAATATTCAAATTATATAAAGAATCTGTACAACTCAACAACAACAACAACAACAACAAAACAATCCAATTAAAAAATGGGCAGAGGACCTGAAAAGACGCTTCTCCCAAGAAGACACACAAGTGGCCAACAGATATATGAAAAAATGCTCAACTTCACTAGCTATTAGGGAAATGCAAATAAAAACCACAATAAGATATCACCTCACACCAGTTAGAATGGCTATCATCAACAAGACAAATAGTAACAAGTGTTGGAGAAGCTGTGGAGAAAAAGGAATCCTCATACACTGTTGGTGGGAATGTAAATTAGTACAACTGCTATGGAAAACAGTATGGAGGTTCCTCAAAATATTAAAAATAGAATTACCATATGGCTCAGCAATCCCTCTCCTGGGTATCTACCCAAAAAATCTGAAAACATTTATCTGTAAAGATATATGTGCCCCTATGTTCATTGCAGCTTTATTTACGGTGGCCAAGACATGGAGATAACCAAAGTGTCCTTTGATAGATGCTTAGATAAAGAAGACATGGTATATATACACAATGGAATACTACTCTGCCATAAGAAAAGATGAAATAGTGCCATTTGTGACAACATGGATGGATCTTGAGATTATTATGCTAAGCAAAAAGTCAGACAGAAAAAGTCAAGAACCATATGATTTCACTCATATGTGGGATATAAACTGAAAGCAACAAAGTAACAAGGCAAACAAACAAACAAAAACTCATAGACACAGACAATATTTTAGTGGTTGCCAGAGGTAAGGGGGGTGGGGGGATAGTAGAATAACAAAAGAGAGTAAAGGGGGTCAAATATATGGTAATGGATGGATAGAACTGAATCTGGGTGATCATACAATGCAACAGGTGAGGTATTATAGAAATGTACGCTTGAAACCTATGTAATTTTATGAACCTTTGTCACCACAATAAATTTAATAAAAATAGAAATAAAACAAAAAATGCAAAATTAAGCAGAAGCAGGGACAACCTGCTATTTAAAGCTGCCAATAGCTTTTTTTACTTTTCCTTTGAGATTCATTGCTGGGGAAACATTGGTTTCTTCTTTTGGGAAAATTACTTCAACGGGCTTTTGATTTTGCAAAGCTCTAGGTAAAATTCTTTTCTAAGATAAAGAGATTGGGAAAATGAAGAGCTAAACTGCCCTGTATTAAAGTGTACACAGTGGGCTTTCTGGGAGGCAGAGTAGCATCTGTGCAGAGATTATGAGGATTTCCCCTAGAGTCAAAGAAAGCTTCTCTATTTGGGCCTTGAAATAGAAGGTCAGGGTAGCCTCTGGTTTGTGTGGACAAGGTTGAAGACACTTTCTTCTGTGGAAGCTAAGATAGCTAGCCCTTCCACGTGGCAGTAGGTGATGGGAGTAAACAAAGAGCCAGACAACGTGGGCCAGTGTAGACAGACTTGGCCAATAAGAGCCTGTGGGGACCCCACTGTCATGGACCCCTAGCGTTGGAAGCTGTTGACAGCTGTCAGAGTCCCCTAGTGTTGGAGGCGGGCTGGCCTGGCCCCTCCCTTCTGGGCAGGACAGAGGGGAAGACAAGATTGTGCAAGTTTACACTACGTGTAAGTTTCATGTAAGTTTCTCCCTAGTGCACATGTGTTGTTGGCACAATGCCACTATTGTTCATGTGTGTATATAGACCCCGCTTCCATTTTGATCGCTCTCTTTGGCCCCGGCTTCAGACGAATAAAGACCTGTTGCTGCATTTATGGCACATCTGCTATAGGCTTTCTTTCGTTTGGCATCTCACAACCAAAACGGTCACTGATTGACACACTCAGACCCAACAGAGACTAACAGTAATAGAAACATAATAATGAGTAACTAACTTTAGGATTTTTTCTACATTATATTCCTCTCTGTCTTAGTTCACTCATGCTGCTATATAACAAAGCATCACAGGCTAGGTGGCTTTATAAACAACACAAATTGATTTCTCACAATTCTAGAGAGTTTTGGTGAAGGCCTTCTTCCCGGTTCATAACCAGGTCTTCTCACTGTGTCCTTCAATGGTGTAAGGAGCTAGAGGTTTTCTCTGGAGCCTCTTTTATAAAGACACTAATTCCATTCATAAGGGCACCAGCCTCATGACTTAAGCACCTCCCAAAGGCTCCGCCTCCTAATGCCATCATCTTTGGGAGTTAGGATTTCAACATATGAATTTTGGAGGTACATAAACATTCAGACCATAGCACCCTCTGTTATTCCCAATCCTTCAGTAAAACTCCATTGCCAGGTCTTAAGTCTGTTGTCATTTGCTATGACATGTATTGTATAAAATAGCAGTAGCTTGGGGAAAGTTGGTTATAGGTAGGGAAGAGGTAACCAACAGAGAAAGCTGGAACAGTATTCTAAAATCTAGGGGACAAATGACGACCAGAATGGATTTTAGGCATTCCTCAATGACTGCCAGGAATTCTTTGCAAACGGGACCTAATACTATAAAAATTAGCTTTCTTGCAAACTATGGATACATCAGTCAGGCAAGGCTGTGTTAGGTTGAAATAACACCTCCAAAATTTCAGTGGCTTAAAATAACAAGGATTGATTTTTTGCTCATACCATATGCCCTATGTCCATTGTGGGCTGGATGGCTCTTCTCCCTCTAGTCTAGCCTAGGGGTCCAGGCTGAGGGAGGCTCCAGCTTCATGCTTCTATGATTGCAGAGGCATGGGAGGTTCTTAAAGCTTCTAGTCACAATTCATTGACTAAAGCAAGTAGCAAGGCTATGCCTCATTTTGAAAGTGGCATGGAAGTAGCATCCTGCCAATGTGCCTGGAAAGCAGTGAGTTGGAAATATTTGGTGAACAGCACTACAGCACTAATAACTGCCACAGAAGGCATTGGGGGCTCAGACTCTTCTTTGTGTGTTTTAAGACTGTAGAACTTGGGAGACATCTGGGTTGCAGCTCAGGGTAGCAAACTGGGCTCTGTCACTCATTCATTCTTGCGTGGCTGAATTCAATAAATATTCATTGTGCACCTTCGTGCCAGGCACAGTTTTAAGCACTGGAGATACATTCTTATACAAAAAAGACATGGTTACTGTATTTAATGAGCTTACATTCTGGTGAGGGGAAGAGATAGACAGTAAACCTGTTTCTCTTGGAAAAGCGTCCCTTCAACTGATACCTTAGGGCTCTTCAGATTCTCTTAGATGACTTAGGGGATGAGGGACCGTGGCCTTCTCACTGCTGCTTGGTATGCTAGAGCACCTTGCAGCTTTTCATAGTTCCTTGTCTGAGTACTACAATCAGTGGCCTGGGTCCATTAACTGTTTCTCTGAGCATCCTGAGTTCTCGTTCTTGTTCTTTGAGTTTTTTACTCTCTCTTAGCTCTTCTAGGGCTTAACTAGTATCAGTGTCCATGCATGCTAAGTCTTCTAATGACTTCTATGAGACTCTATATTCTTAAAGGAACCAGGTCCCTTGGAGACATCTGGAATACACATAGTATCAACCCATTGGTTCCATTCAGCTCCAGTGTTCTGAGCACTTAGCAAAGACCCAGGGTTTTGATTCTCTTGTTATTACATGCAGTATTTCACAGTGGTTAGAGTCACTTCCTTTGGGCTCAGACAAACCTAGATTTAAATACCAGCTCTGCCATTTCTCAAACCTCAGTTTTTTTCATCTGTCAAGTAGTGATAATAATAGTACCTATTTCACAGGATTAATTTATGATTAAATTAGTCATACTTAAAGTACTTAGCATAGAGCAAGAGGCACATGGTAAACAATACAAACTTGCTGTTATCATTTATTGGCTTAGAATTAGCTCTCATGCTCTTAAAGTAAGCCCCCCCCATTACTACTGATGTAATCGTAGAGTCACCACCAATTCCAAATCTCTCCTCATATATTCCTCAACAGACACAGGATTGCATATGCAAACTAAATTCTATGAACAACTCTGAAGAAATGTTCCCCTAAGAAATATGCAATGTAAGTTGTAATGGGATGTTTTCTACCCTCATGTCCATATCTGCCTGTCTTCCTGTTTCTCTTATCTCTCTGGGCCCTTTCTTCCTCTAAGATTCTGTAATTTTCACATGAACTAGTTTAAATATAATCCCATCTAAAAAGTCTATATTTCAGAATGTATTCTTTTTTGGCAAGAAGATAAAATAACACATTACTTTTGTCATTGAAAATGTGCTTGTGAACTTCCTTTTAGACACATGCCATACAGTTGATGCTTTTTAAAAAATGCACATCTTTTTACAGTATGGCTATAACCACAACAGATGAGACAGGAAGAGATTTCTCATTTTGTGGCTTCTCTGTCCTGGGATCAACATGCATGTCCCAATCAGGTCTTTCTTGCCAGTCACTAGTGGCCTAATAGCTCAACTGTGTAAAGTCATATGGCAAACTTCTTTGTGCTGAATATACGTGAAAACTAGAAACAAAACCAGAGGCCCCTGGGGGGCCAAAACTACAACCACAAAGCTATATACTAAAGAGGCCGCCATTCTGTAACAGTTTTCTTTTCTCTTACCCAAGATGTAAATGTAGTTGGCTGTATTCATTCTACAAGCATTTATGAAGTACTTACTACCTAAAGAGTACAGCGCTGGGGGCCGGCTGAATGGCTCAGTTGGTTAAGAGCTCACTCAAGAGTGTGAGCTGAGCTCTGAGCAACAGTGGTTCGATGCCAGCCCGAGCTGAGTTTGCTGTTGAGTTGCCAACAGGTGGCAGGATGGCTCAGCTAAAAAAAAAAAAGAGTACAGCGCTGGACACTGCTCTCCAAGCTGGTAGGAGATTAGGAAGAGGAAGAGAAGCATTGCTGGCAGGCACATTAACACAGAAGGGACAGAAAATCTCAAATAAGAAAACTCACAAATATGAAAAGTACAGACTCTGGGGCCATTTATTGTGGGTCAAAAGTGGTCCTGTTCACTTTGGTAGCCATAAAGACATTGTTTATACTGCACATGTATCAGTTATGAAGTTGCTCTTTCAGAAAAGTCTAAAATACTCTGTGTCCGCTCTTCAAAAAGGCAGAGAAAAGTCTAATATATCTTAGGTGGCTTTCCCCCAAAATGGTTAAAATAAAACACTTTTGGTGTTTTGTTCAGGTTTTGTGGCACCCTTAACGTTCCCAGGCTTCTAGCCAGATGAGATATGACTGAAGATTGCTTAGCACTTTTGTCACTCTCAATGTAGACAAATACCCAGATTTCTCTAGCAGTAGCATTTTCTGACTTTCCATAGGGAGTTGAGAGAAGTGAATCCCACTAAACCAGATGCTAGCCTTGGAAGAAATAATACACAAAAAAGTATCCACCACTTCAGCCCAAATTGCCAGCATTATCTTTGAGATCTAAGTGGAGTTTGATGACTTCTCACCTCCCCCACCACTACCATCATCTCTTATCATCATGATTTATCCAGGCTCTTAAATTCCAGCCTTGACATCTACTGTCTAATCTCAAAATGGTAGTTAGGGTGATTCTTTAAAAATTAAAATCACACACTCAAGGGGTGGAAACAACCTAAGTGTTCACTGATGGATGAAAGGTCAAACAAAATGTGGTATATCTGTAATGAAATATTATTCAGTCTTAAAAAAAGAAGGGCATTCTGACAAATGCTACAACGTAGATGAACCTTGAGGATATTATGCTAAGTGAAATAAGCCAGCCACAAAAAGAAAAATATAGCATTATTCCACTTATATGAAGTAGCTATAGTAGAATATTTATAAAGACAGAAAGTAGAATGGTGGTTGCCAGGGGCTAGGAGAAGAGGGAAGTGGGGAGTTGTTCAATAGGAATAGAGTCTCAGTTTGGGAATGATGAAAAAGTTCTATTAAGTGTAGTACCCATCTGACACTATACATAGTCTTTATAATATTATTGACTATATTCCCCATACTGTACTTAACATCCCCATAACTATTTTTTTTTTTTTTTAAAGATTTTTTATTGGGGAATTGGTGGAGGGGAACAGCGTTGGGGAATCGGGGAAGGGGAACAGACAAGTTGCTGTCTTCTTGTTCTTCAGTTTTAGTTGCGGAGGATGTTGCTTCACTGTTGGTATCGTCATTGCGCTCTTCCCAGATGAGGCAGATCGGTCGCTGGCCTCTGGATGTCGCTCATCGCAGCTATTGGCAGCTCACGCTTGGCTGCCAGCCACTCACGCTGGCTGCGGGCCACTCACTGTAGCCTATGGCAGCCCACTGCAGCAGGGGCTGCAGCCCACACCATCACCGGGGCTCGCACAGCCCAGCTCCAGGTGGAGCTGTTGTTAGCTGTAGAGGGCAGTGTCACTGGCCCTCATGTGGGATCCGAACCGGGGCCGCTGGCATCCCAAAACCAGCGCTTAACCAATGCACCACTCAGCCGGCCCCCCATAACTATTTTGTAACTACCAATTTGTATTTTCTAATCCCTTCACCTATCTCATCCCAACCCCCAACCCCCATCCCATCTAGCAACCGTCAGTTTGTTATTTGTATCTATGAATCTCAAGCAAAATATACTTTTTTAAAAAGGCTATAATAAGAGACAAAGAGGGACATTACATAATGATAAAGGGATTCATCCCAACAAGAGGCTAAAACCCTAGTAAACATCTATGTACCCAACATAGGAGCACTTAAATATATAAAGCAAATATTGACTGACATAATGGGAGAGATTGACCATAATACAATCATGCTAGGGGACTTGAACACCCTGCTGACACCAATGGACAAATCCTCCAGATACAAAGTCAACAAGGAAACACAGGTCTTTAATGACACACTAGATCAGATGGAGCTCATTGATATTTTTAGAGCACTTCACCCCAAAGTAGCAGAATATACATTCTGTTTAAGTGCACATGGAACATTTTCCAAGATCGACCACCTGTTAGGCCACAAAACAAGTGTAAATAAATTTAAGAAGATTCAAATCATATCAATCATCTTGTCTGACCACAGTGGCATGAAACGATAAATCCATTACAAGAAAAAAACTGAAAAACACAGTAACACATGGCAACCAAATAACATGTTATCAAACAATGTTATCAAACTAAGTTAACAAATAGATCAAGGAAGGAATCAAAAGAAAACTTGAGAGAAATCAAAATGAAAACACAACAATCCAAATTCTATGCGACACAGTGCAAAGAGTCTTAAGAAGGAAATTCAGAGCAATGCAGGCCTACCTAAAGGAACAAGAAAAATCTCAAACAATCTAACCATACACCTAAAGGAACAGGAGAAAGAACATCAAACGAAGCCCAAAGTGAGCGAAGGAAAGAAATAATAAAGACCAGAGCAGAAATCAATGAAATAAAGTAAAAAAAAAAATACAGGAGATCATTAAAATAACCAGAAGATCAATGAAACCAAGGGCTGGTTCTTTGAAAAGGTAAACAATATTGATAAACTTTTAACCAGAATCATCAACAAAAAAAGAGAGGACCTAAATAAATAAAATCAGAAACGAAAGAATAAAAGTGACAACTGACACCACAGAAATACAAAGTATTTTAAGAAAGTACTACAAATTCAACAAACTGAAAGAAATGGATAAATTCTTAGAAATATACAATTTTCGAAGACTGATTCAAGAAGAAGCAGGAAATCTGAAATGACTGATTACTAGTAACGAAATCGAATCTGTAGTCAAGAAACTCCCCACAAAAAAAAGTCCTGGACCAGATGGCTTTACAGGTGTATTTTAGCAACTATTCAAACAAGAATTAACACCTATCCTTCTCGAACTATTTCAAAGAATTCAGGAGGAGGGAAAGCTCCCAAGCTCATTTTACTATGTCACCATTACCCTGATACCAAAACCAGGCAAGGACATTACAAAAAATAAATTATAGACCATATCCCTGATGAACATAGATGTAGAAATCCTCAACAAAATATTAGCAAACCAATTTCAGCAATACATTAAAAAGATCATACACCATGATTGAGTGGGATTTGTTCCTGGGATGCAAGGTTGGTTCAGTATCTATAAATCAATTAACATGATACACCACATAAACTAAATGAAACATAAATGTCATTTGTCATGTCAATAGATGCAGAAAAAGCATTTGAGAAAATCCAGCATCCATTTATGATATAAACTGTCAGCAAAGTGGGAATAGAAGTAACAAAACTCAACATAATAAAGGTCATATATGACAAACCAACAACTAACATCATTCTAGATGGTGAAAAGCTAAATGTGTTTTCCTTAAGATTAGGAATAAGACAACGATGTCCACTTTTACCACTTTCATTCAACATAGTCCTGGAAGTTCTAGCCACAGCAATCACACAAGAAAAAGAAATAAAAAGCATCCAAATGGGAAAGGAAGAATTAAAAATGTCATTATTTGCAGGTGATATACTATATATAGTGCACCTTAAGGATTCCACCAAAAAAACTATAAGAACCGATAAATGAATTCAGTAAAGTAGCAGGATATAAAATGAATATTCAGAATTTGGTTGCATTGTTATACACCCATAATGAACTGACAGAAAGACAAATTAGGAGAACAATCCCATTTACAATTGCAACAACAAAAATAAAATACCTAGAAATAAATTTAACCAAGGAGGTGAAAGATCTGTACTCAGAAAATAATAAGACATTGAAAAAATAAATTGAAGAACATACAAATAAATGAAAGCATATACTGTGCTCATGGATAGGAAGAATTAACATCATTCAAATGTCCATACTAGCCAAAGCAATCTATAGAGTCAATGCAATCCCTATCAAAATACCAATGGCATTTTTCACAGAAATAGAACAAATAATCCAAAAATTTACATGGAGCCATAAAAGACCCCAAATAGCCACAGCAATCTTGAGAAAGAACTTGAAGGTATCACCCTATCTGATATCAAACTGTACTACAAAGCTGTAGTAATCAAAATGGCATGGTACTGGTATAAAAACAGACACACAGATTGATGATACAGATTAGAGAGCCCACAAATAAACCCACACCTATATGGTCATTTAATCTATAACAAAGGAGGCAAGAATATACAGCGTTGTAAAGACAGTCTATTCAATAAATGGTCATGGGAAATCTGGACAGAAACATGCAAAAAACCCCAAACTGGGCAGCCTTCTTACTCCATACATAAGAATAAAGTCAAAATGGATCAATAAGTTAAATGTAACACCATTTAAAACATAAAACTGAAACCATAAAAATCCTCGAAGAAAACATAGGCACTAAACTCTGTGACATTGCTCTTTGTAATAGTTTTTCTGATATACCTCCTCACACAAGGGAAACAAAATAAAATATATATATATATATAAATGGGACTACATCAAACCAAAAAGTGTTTGCATAGCGAAGGAAACCAGAAACAAAACAAAAAGCCTACTGAATGGGAGAAGAAATTCATCAGTGATACATCTGATAAGGGGTTAATATCCAAAATTTTAAAAGAACTCATACAACTTAAGACCAAAAAAACACAAATAATCCAATTTAAAAATGGGCTGAGAACTTGAATAGATATTTCTCCAGAGAGAACATACACGTGACCAATAGACTTATGAAAAGATGCTCAACATCACTAATCATCAGAGAAATTCAAATTAAAACTGGAATGAGGTATCACCTCACACCTGTCAGAATGGCTATCAGCAATAAGTCAACAAGCAACAAGTGTTGGTGAGGATGTGGAGAAAAGGGAACCCTTGTATGCTGTTGATGGGATTGCAAATCGGTGCAGCTACCATTGAAAACAATTTAGAGGTTTTTCAAAATATTAAAAATAGAACTACCTTAAGACCCAGGAGATCCACTCCTGGCTATTTATCCAAAGAAATCCAAAACAGTAATTCGAAAAGATGTATGCACTCCTATGTTCACTGCAGTGCTATTTACAATAGTCAAGATATGGAAACAACCAAAATTCCCATGAATAGATGATTGTATAAACAGGTAATACAATGGAATATTTCTCTGCCATAAAAAAGAAAGAAAACTTAACTATCTGTGATAACATGGATGCACCATATTACACTAAGTGAAATTGGTCAGACTGAAAAAGACAAATTCCATATGATCTCACTTGTGGAATCTAAAGCCCAAAATAAGTGAATAAACAAAACAAAAATAGACTCATAGATACAGAGAATATAATGATGGTTGCCAGAGCAGAGGAGGGTTGTGGCACTGAGTGAAAATGTTGAAGGGATTAAGAAGTACGTATTGATAGTTACAAAATAGTCATGGGGATATAAAGTACAGTATAGAGAATATAGTTAATAATGCAATAACTATGTATAGTGTCAGATAGGTACTAGACTAATCAGGGTAATAGCTGCCTAAATTATGTAAATGTCTAACCACTGTGCTGTACAACTGAAACTAATATAAAATAGTATTGAATGTCAAAAAATAAATGATAGAGGGCCAGCCGAGTGGCGCGGTGGTTAAGCGCTGGCTTGGGAAGCCAGCGGCCCCGGTTCGGTCCCACATGTGAGGGCCAGTGACACTGCCCTCAAAAAAAAATGATAGAAAACAAACTCAGACCTCATAAACTAAGGTCACTTGACCTCATTGAATGAAGTATATTAGACTTTCGAAGAAGGCAGCTAAATGCATCAGCGCTGGGCACTGCCGTGACAATATGACACTCAACTTGTTTGCTCTTTTGTGAATTCTTTCAAGTTTATATAGTAGCATCTAAGAATGGTTTCCTTAAGCCACTTAGCAATGAGGTTGATTTAGTGTGAATTTTAAATACTAATGTGACTCTTCGTGCTCACTGGTCGAGAGCAATCATGACATCTCAGAATGATTTTCACAGACCAGTGTTATGCCCAGCGTCTTCTTCACATGAAAAGCTATGGAGAACCTTTTCTCAAATTTGAGCTGCTTCTGACTGTTGTTTCTCTTAGATTTTAGTGGGCATGATGGTGACTTGTAGGGACCCCTGGCTGAGGAGGACTTCCACCAGTGGACCTGGGTTGGACAGGGCTGACTCAAGACCAACTTGGGAAATATGAGTTGATCATCCCTAGGCCTCAGCCTCCCTTTACTGTTTTTTTTTCCCAGACCCAGTATCCAGTGCTCTTCTTGGGGACTTTTCCTAGTAGGAAAGTCTGTAATAAACCTCAGCTTAGGGGAGGGAGGTGGAAGACGAGGGTAAATGGGGTCAAATATATGGTGGTGGAAGAACTGACTTTGGGTGGTGAGCACACAATGTGAAATATAGATGATGTATTACAGAATTGTACACCTGAAACCTATGTAATTTTACTAACCACTGTCACCCCCAATAAATTTTAATTAAAAAATAAATCAATAAATAATAAACCTCAGCCTGGATGGAGTTTTATGGATTCCTCCTCAAAAATCCATCTGCATTTTAGAAGTGTCCTGGAGAAAATTCCTGGAGCATAACAAAATAGCTACAATTTCTCCAGCAGTTACTGTGGACCAGGCTCTATGCTAAGAGTTTCACATTTTCGGGAGGGGGGAGAGGGTAGTCACTTTGTAAGGGGTGAAAAAGATAACTATTGCATTGTTTTGTACATCTGTAACTAATAATAATAATAAAAAAGTTTAAATGAAAAAAGAGTTTCACATTTTCCATCAGGATCACAGTTTATCCTCACAGTTTCTTTGTGAAGCAGATACTATCTTCCCCCCATTTACAGGTAAGGGAAAGTGAGACTCAGGAAATGAGTACCCATGGACAATGTAGCTGCTGAGTGGCAGCCAACGTATTCAGAGAAGGCTTTGTGGAATAAGCCTAGTAAATGTTCTTAGAATAATACCCTACAAATATTTGTTTCATTGTGTTTTATAACGAGGTGTTTGGACTTTATTCTATTGATAATGGAGATTCATTCAAGGCTTTATTTTACTTTCAGATAGTTTCCTGAAAGCAGGGACCATGTTATATTTATGTTTGTAACCCAAGTGCACAGCATAGCACCTGGCACATAACAGTGCTCATTAAATGTTTGTTGCACAAATAACAGAATCCATCACGGCATATGTTTGGATAAACTGCGTCAAACAAAATTCCTGGAAATACAACTACACACAATAAATTCCTGATATAATGTAGTTAAATCCACCACATACAAGTAGATATATAATGGTCTTGCCTACAACCACTGGAGAAAAGAGTTCCACTATAATGATTGTAATTCTTAGGAAAATGACTTGGGTGTACTTAAAATCAGGATAATTGTTCATTTTGAGCACTAAAGCATGAGTTCTGATAATCCCACTTAGCTTTATCCTCTCACCTCTTTTCTCTTATTATTTAGGGCTTTTAGTGACATGATCAAGCCTGTGTTTTTAGAAAGCGCTCTCTCTCTTTCTTTTCTTTTCTCTCTCTCTCTCTCTCTCTCTCTCTCTCTCTCTCTCTCTCTCTCTCTCTCTCTCTCTCGATGTGAAGGACTGATTACAGAGGGAAAAATTAGAGAATGGGGGCAGTAGAGAAGCTGTTCAATGGTGGGAGGGGGGCATTGGAGGCCAGAACAAAAGGATATTTGTGAAAATAGAAAGGAGGGAAGAAATTAGAGAAAGACTACAGAGGTTGAATTTAATAATAGTTATCAAAAAATATTGGTAAATGATGAGATGCATTATAAGAGAGTTGGAAACTGTCAGGGATGTCTTTGACGTCTTTAGTGGGGTGTGGATAGAAATAGGGAAATCAGGAGCCAGGCCCTTTTTGGAGGTGGTGTAAGGATTGATAATGATTTTGGATTGGAGCATCTTAAATTCTGTGTGCCAGAGGATATCAAAGGAGAGGTGTCTAGCAGACATTTAGAAATTATAATCCATTAACAATTCTTTCTCTCTCCCTCCCCCTCAATGCAAGGATTAATATCCATTTGAAAGAATCTGGTTCTACAAATTAGAGAGTACACAATATTTAGTTGTCCTACAGGGACTATTGCACTGGCTAGTGCTCTATTTCAGTATTTCAGGACTGGATTTTTTTTTTTTTGCTGGGGGGCATATGTAGGGACGGTGTTGTGGGGCAGAACTGTAGAGAGTGGGCTGCTTCCCCCATTCAGGAAATACTGTATGCTTGTACCTCTCCTCCTCTTTCAAGGCAGGCTAGTGAGTAGTGATTTCCAAGAATGATAAGGCACTTAAATACTTAAGTACTTGGTAAGTAAGATTCTATATGAGCAATCAGTTGAAGAAGCAAATAAGATTCCAAGGGGAGCATTAATCATCTCTTTGTCTAATGGGTCTTCCCTAAGGCCACATCTACACGAGTGTGGAATTTTAAATAGGCTTTATTTTTTTGTAGATTTACGAAAGGATAAGAATTTTTAAAAAATAGATATTTTCTAGTAACTCTTCCTACATGAAAATAAACTTTGGGCCAAAGGTTGTTTTCAGAAATGTACAAGATAGGTTTGCAAATGCTTCCTCTAGCTCTTGCCCCTAAAGCTGAACAAGTTTTCTGCAATTCACAAACATTCGCTAGAGCATCTGGGGAGCTCAGCTAAGCCTAAAGGCTTTCAAATTGTAACCAAAAAAGCTCTTGCAGTTAAGACGCTTCTTCCTGAAAGCATTTGTGTCTGTCGACAACATTTTCCTTGCCAAAGTAGACTTAGCGCAGCATTTCACGTCTTCTAATTGAATAAATTATAAAGGTTGATTTCTTTCTTTAGGATTTGTGGCTATTTCACTTTCTTTGATATAAGAACTGAAAACATATTGGCAGATGTTAAGAGTTACCTTTGTTTCATCTCCTGAAATGCAGCTTACTTCAAAAATTGAGAGGCTGTAATATACTCATGCTTCTCTGACAAGAAATACACCAGGGAGACCGTTTCCTCCTTTTTTCTCAATGGCAGAAACATGGAGAATTGTTAATAAAAGTTGTCAGCATTGAAATTCTTAAAATGACTTGAAAGGAGAATTTACATGGGATACTGCCACCCAAACTCACTCCAGGTGTGGCTACTTCCCTGGCTCCCTGACCGGAAGGGGAGGGTGTACAGGGCTCTGCTGTAATTCTTAAGAGACATCTGGAAAGCGGGGTGTGACTACTACATTAGAAGATATCTTTTGGTCTGGAAAGGAATATTAATTACTGTATTTTGTTCCAATTCCTAAGTTTGAAGATTAAGCAAGAATTACATTGTCTCAAACAGATTCTGAGGACTTGGTGAAACACACAGCTTATGTGAGGCAAGGCAGCCACATTTTATTAACACAACCTTCCATTTCCCCCTCTGCTATATGGCTAATGAAACAGTCATTAAAACTGTCTATGTATGAGAATACATTTCAGAGATATTTTGTGTTCTGATGTGTTTTTATATTTAGGAAGGAAAACACACCATAGGCAATTATCTAAAATGTTTAGGGTGAGAATTACATCTGGGGAACCCTGGGAAACATTTCTCTAGGCTATGCCCCAAACTCACTTGCAAAAAGCCTGAGAACACTCAACACTCAGAGAAAACAGGCATTTTTTATTTTTATTTATTTTTTATTTTTTTGTTAGCTGAGCCATCCTGCTACCTGTTGGCGGCTCAGCTCAGGCTGGGAATCGAACTGCTGTTGCTCAGAGCTCAGCTCACACTCTTTTTTTTAGCTGAGCCATCCTGCTACCTGTTGGCAGCTCAGAGGCAACTCAGCTCGGGCTGGCATCGAACCGCCGTTGCTCAGAGCTCAGCTTGCACTCTTGAGCGAGCTCTTAACCAACTGAGCCACTCGGCCGGCCTGAAAACAGGCGTTTTTAATGGACACCACAACCTTTGGAATACTAAAAAAACTACCTACAAGTTTGAAATTTATGCCAAATTTGTGTCTAAATGAATAATCCATCCTACTTGAGAAAAAAATGGTGATGATGGTGATGGTTATGATAATAATTATTATCATAATAATAGTAGCTGCCATTACTAAGCAGTTACTATATACAAGGCACTATATTAAGCTCTTTGCATGCATGTTTCTTATTTAATCCTCATAACGATATTGAGGAGTAGGTATATAATTATCCTGGTTTTAAAGATGAGAAAGTGAGGCTTAGAAAGGCTAAAGTAATGTGTCCAAGTTTGCAGTAGTTAATGGTAGAGTTGGGATTCAAAACCAGGTCAAACTGATTCTAAGACCCATGTAATTGATCACTAGATTATATTGCCTATCTACTGGGTTGTCAAAAAAGTCATGATGCATTTTTGCAATGAAAAATATAGAAAAAAAATAAATCATGACTTTTCCGACAACCCCATAGTACATATAGAAATGCTGATGAAATTGAGATAATATACTAAGATGACTTTAACAAACACTTACTGACTACCCAGAACACTTACTGTGCCAGGATCCTGAGGAGTTTATATGAAAACAACATGACTTGATTTCTTTCCTTGATTTCAGTTGATTTTTAAAAATACACAAGATATCTATATTTTTATGTAAATGAACCACTTATCAAGTTGGAATATACAATTCTTTTTGGTTAAAATCATAGAATGTTGGACCGGCCGAGTGGCGCATTGGTTAAGCGCTGTCTTGGGATGCCAGCAGCCCCGGTTCAGGTCCCACATATGATAGCCAGTGACACTGCCCTCAAAAAAAAAATCATAGAATGTCATAGAATATCAGGAAAGACATTGAGATGATGTAGAACACTGCTCAAACTTGAGTGCATCAGAATCCCCTTGGTGCGGGAGCAGGGGGGGGAGGGGCAGTCACTTTATAAGGGGTGAAAAAGATAACTATTGTATTGTTTTGTACATCTGTAACTAATAATAATAGAGGGCCAGCCGAGTGGCGCTGGCCTGGGAAGCCAGCGGCCTCAGTTCGTTCCCACATATGAGGGGCAGTGACACTGCCCTCAAAAAAAAAAATAAAGTTTTGGGGCCGGCCGAGTGGCGCCTGGGATGCCAGCGGCCCCGGTTCGGATCCCACATGAGGGCCAGTGACACTGCCCTCTACAGCTAACAACAGCTCCACCTGGAGCTGGGCTGTGCGAGCCCCGGTGATGGTGTGGGCTGCAGCCCCTGCTGCAGTGGGCTGCCATGGGCTACAGTGAGTGGCCCGCAGCCAGCGTGAGTGGCTGGCAGCCAAGCGTGAGCTGCCAATAGCCGCGATGAGCGACATCCAGAGGCCAGCGACCGATCTGCCTCATCCGGGAAGAGCACAATGATGATACCAACAGTGAAACAACATCCTCCGCAACTAAACTGAAGAACAAGAAGACGGCAACTTGTCTGTTCCCCTTCCCCGATTCCCCAACGCTGTTCCCCTCCACCAATTCCCCAATAAAATCTTTAAAAAAAATAAAAATAAAAAAATAAAGTTTAAAAACAAAAGAATCCCCTTGGAAGGCTTGTGAAAACACTGTGTCCTGGGGCCTATCCCCAGAGGTTCTGATTCAGTAGGTCTAGAGTGGGTCCAAGAATTTACATTTCTAACAAGGTCCTTGATGATGCTGACACTGCTGATAAGGGGAGAACAAGTTTGAGATCCACTGATCTAGTGATGTAAAAGCCAACATTAAAAAAATAATTATGGAAATTTACTAGCCAATTGTCTTATGTTAGGTTCTAACCCAGGCTTTTTTTTTTTTTGCTAACTAGCTGTGTGATCCTTGGGAATTCATTTCCTTCTTTATGGGCCTGTTTCATCCTCTATAAAAGAAGGGAGTTTGATTAGATGATCACTCAATTTTTTCTTTTACTTTTCTTTTCCTTTTTTTTTCTTCAGTTCCAGCATTCTATGAGGAAGAAAACCAGATAAATAGAGCTCATTTGAAATTCAAACACATGGTCTTTGGGTCTGGAGACTTAAATACATTTACAGTGACAGAAAATATCATATAGATGCACATCACATAGCTAGCTTGAATCTAAATATTTTTTATTCATTCGACATATTTATTGAGTATTTTATGCTGAGCACTGTACTAGGTGTTGGGGATTCAGTAGTGAACAAAAGGACATAATTTACCCTCATAGAGGTAATGGGCCATATTAGGGAAGTGCAAATTATTTATTTATTTAAAATTTAATTTTTTTTTAAATTAAAGTTTATTGGGGTGACAATTGTTAGTAAAGTTACATAAGGTTCAAGTGTACAATTCTGTAATACATGATCTATATATCATGTTGTGTGATGAGGGTAAAAGCAATCAAATATGTGGTGATGGAAGGAGAAATGACTAGGTGGTGAACACACAACTTTTTTATTTTTTAAAATCAGTTTCAGAAGAACAAAACAACAGTGATCAGACATTTATGTGACTCACAAAGTGATAACCCACCAAGTCAACTACCCACCCGACACTGTACGTAGTTACTAGAACATTATTGACTATATTTCCTATGCTGCACTACTCATCCCTGTGACTATTTTTAAAAAATTATAGTTGACATTTAATATTATTTTATATTAGTTTCAGGTATACAGCATAATGGCTAGACATTTATATAATTTATGGAGTGATTCCTCCAATAAGTCTACTACCCATCTGACACTATGCACAATTTCTACAATACCGTTGACTATATTCCCCATATTGTACTTTACATCCCCATGACTCTCCTGTAACTATCAATTTGTACTGTTTAATCCCTTCACCTTTTTCACCCAGCCCCCCAACCCTCCTCCCATCTAGTAACCATCAGTTTATTCTCTATATCTATGGGCCTGTTTCTGTTTTGTTTATTTCTTTAAATTCCACATATATTGATTAAGAGCTTGCTCAAGAGTGCAAGCTGAGCTCTGAGCAACAGCAGTTCGATGCCCAGCCCGAGCTGAGCTGCCACTGAGCTGCCAACAGGTAGCAGGATGGCTCAGTTAAAAAAAAAAAGAAAAAAAATTCCACATATAAGTGAGATCATATGGTATTTGTCTGTCTCAGTGTGACTTCCGAGTATTTCATTTAGCATAATATCCTCTAGGTAAATCCATATTGTTGCAAATGGTAAGATTTCATTCTCTTTTATGGCAGAGTAATATCCCATTGTATATATGTGCCACATTTTCTTTATCCAATTGTTTATTGATAGGCACTTTGGTTGTTTCCATATTTTGGCTGTTGTAAATACCACTGCAGTGAACATAGCAGTGCACACATCTTTTTAAACTAGTGTCTTGGATTTCTTAGGGTAATTACACAGTAGTGGATTTTCTGTTTTTAATTCTGTTTTTAATTATTTGAGGAACCTCCATACTCTTTTCCATGGTGGCTGCACCTATTTGCAATCCCACCAACAGTGCATGAGGGTTCCCTTTTCTCCGCATCCTTGCCAACACTTGTTTGTTGATTAATTGCTGATAGCCATTTTGACAGGTGTGGTGATATCACATTGTGGTTTTAATTTGCATTTCTCTGATAATTAGTGATCCTGAGCCTTTTTGTCATATGACTGTTGGTCATCTGTATGTCTTCTTTAGAGAAATATCTGTTCAGGTCCTCTGCCCATTTTTTAATTGAATTGTTTTTTTGTTTTTTTTGCTGTTCAACTGTATGAGCTTTTTAAAGATTTTGGATATTAACTCCTTATCAGATGTATCATTGGCAAATACCTTCTCCCATTCAGTAGGATGTCTTTTGGTTTTTTTTTATGGTTTCCTTTGATGTGCAAAAACTTTTTAGTTTGATGTAGTTCCATTTGTACAGTTTTTCTTTTGTTTCCCTTGCCAGAGGAGATATATCAGTAAAAATATTATTTAGGATAATGTCTGAGAGTTTACTGACTATGTTTTCTTGTAGGATTTTTATGGTTTAGGGTCTTACAATTAAGTCTTTAATCCATTTTGTCTTTATTCTTTTATATGGAGTCAGAGGTGGTCTAGTTTCATTGTTCTGCATGTATCTGTCCAGTTTTCCCAACACTGTTTATTGAATAGATTGTCTTTACCCCAATGTATATTCTTGCTTTCTTTGTCATAGATTAAGTGACCACATTGGCATGGGTTTATTTCTGCGTTATCTATTCTGTTCCATTGATCTATGTGTCTGTTTTTCTGCCAGTACCATGCTGTTTTGATTACTGTGGCCTTTTGGTATAATTTGTTATCAAGTAACATGATACCTCTAGCTTTGTTCTTCTTTCTTGAGGTTGTCGTGGGTATTTGGGGTTTTTTGTGGTTCCATATAAATTTTAGGATTATCTGTTCTATTTATGTGGAAAATGCTATTGATATTTTGATAGGGATTGCATGATAGGAATTACATTCAATGCAATTGCTTTGGGTAGTGTGGGCATTTTAACTATGTTAATTCTTCCTATCCATGAGCATGATATATTCTTCCATTTAATTGTATCTTCATTAATTTCTCTCATTAATGTCTTATAATTTTCTGAGTAAAGTTGTTTTAATCCTTGGTTAAATTTATTCCTAGGATATTTTATTTTATTTTAGTTTTTGGTGCAACTTGAAATGAAATTGTTTTCTTAATTTCTCTTTCTGATAGTTCATTATAGGGATATAAGATTGTAAGTGATTTCTGAATATTAATTTTGTATCCTGCTACTTTACTAAATTCATTTATCAGTTCTAATAGTTTTTTGGTGACATTGCAAATATTTTTCATAAAAGTAAAAATAAACTTTAATAGAAGTTCTAGTCTATTTTCTTACCTACACAGATTGTATTTCATACTCCGGATTTCATAATTAGACAACTAACTATACAAATAATTTGAAATATTCCTATGATTGATGACATCCAATATAGAACAAGTTAATGTTTAAAAAATTAATTGTAAAGCAAAAAGGTACTTGAGACCATATCAGCCGATAACTAAAAGGAAATTAACTGCAACTTTTATCCTAAAATCTTAAATAATAGCTTAGTTTCAAAATCTAGTTTAAAACAAACTCATAGACAGAGACAATAGTATGGCATTTACCAGAGGGGAAAGAGGGTTGGGGGGTGTTTGAAGAGGATAAAGGGTGTCAAATATATGGTGGCAGAAGGAGACTAGACTTTGGGTGATGAGCACACAATCAATATACAGATGATGTATTATAGAATTGTACACTTGAAACACATATAATGTTATTAACCAATGTCACCCAAATAAATTTAATTTAAAAATTTAGTTTAAAATCTGTCTGTTTATGCATAAAAGTATAGTGATATATTCCAAATATGTGTTACTTTCTGTGTATGTTTCCTTTACACACATACATGGATACATACAGCATATGCACAGCAAGGGTAGAGGCAGTAGTTATGTTTGTGACATGATTTTATTTATAATACTAGTTAAGTGGAAGATGTGATGGGGTTGTAGTCAGGGGACTTGTGTTCAATACTGGGCTTCAACAGCAATGGTGACTTTGGGCAAATCATTGACTCTTTTTGGGCCTTGGTTTCTCCACCTGAAAATGAAAAGTTTGCAGAAGGTGTTCCCTGATATCTTTCCCTCCCAACCTGAAAGTTGTAAAGTCAGATGCTAACAACTAATTAAAGTAAAGCACTATATAGTATATCCACTCCCTCTCTACAAAGCATGTATTTATTATATTAAATTCAAAATATTATTTCAAGTGTTGAATACTAACACTATAAGGTGATTTTTTATTTTTAAAATCTAATACTATTCCACTGACTTGGAAAACAAACTGGGCACATCAAACACGTTCTTTTAGTGGTAGTTTCACAAGGGGATGCATAAACACACTGGGCCTAGCAAGTTTGCTACTAGAGACAGCCACAGGATGGTTTAACTAATGGCTGTAAGGTTTCCTTTTACATGTGTGCCTATTGCCCAATTGGCTATATAATAAGGAAAGGACCACAGTGGTGATTCTTCCTGCACCAAACTTTTTGGTTTCTGTGATTAGTATCTATGATTTTAGTCCAACTGTGTAGGTGTGAGAAACTTCAAAGCAAATCCAATGCCTCGTGTTTAGGGAAATATATTTTAAAGGAATACTCACTACCAATTAGCCTAGGTGGTAATGAAAATCATCATATATTTTCAATGATGAAAGATCCCAGTTGGAGGTCCCCTAATGGATGACAGGTGCCAGAGTGAGGGGCGTCCAGCAGGAGTAGGGTAAATCCTGTTTCTCAGTCAGCTTAAGAGAGTACAACATACCCTTTAAGCTGGACTCAGAACACATACAGAGTGTAACCCAAAGTTTCTTCGTGTATTTCATTTAGAACATTGCTCCTTAGAGTCAAATCATATAAAACCGTCTAGGAAGACTGGACAGGTTACCTCAAATTCTTCTGGTTTCTTAATATAGCTACAGACCACATAAAGCAAAACATGGTATAATGTAATTGCAGTAGGTTTAGGTTTTGGGACTCCTTTCTGTTACCTCTGAAACGCTGCCACACTTAATGCTGATAGGATATGACTCTCACTAGAATGTGAGTGCCACAAGGACAGAGGTATATTTTCTTCATGAATATGTCCCAAGCATTTAGACATATGATCATTTCTCAAGAAATATTTATTGAACAAATGAATAGATGTTGCAATTATAAGAATAATTCTTTGCCTGGCTCTATCGTCTCTCTATTTTTCTTTTCTAAGAACTATTCCAAGAAGCTCAACCACCTTATTCTTGTCTTTGCTGTGTAACATATATAAAGAAAATTGCAAAAATTTTGTCAGCTTGATGAATTTTCAAAAACTGAACATAACCTTGTAACCAGCACCCAGATCAAGAAACAGAACCTAGATAGCACCTAGAAGACTCCCTTAGTTACTACCTTGCCCTCCCAAGGGTAACCACCTTCCTGACTTTGAAACCATAGATTAGTTTAGACTGTGTCCATCCTTTATATAAATGGAATAACATAGCACATCCTCTTCGATTCTGGCTTCTTTAGCTGAACATTGTATTTGTGTGCTTTATGCATGTTGTTAAGTGTGTTTGTATTTCAAACTCATTCCTGTATAATATATAAATAGAATACTGTTTATCCATTTTGCTGTTGATAGGCATTTAGGTTGTGTTCAATTTGGGAGTATTATGACAAGGATGCTATGAATTTTCTTGTGCCTGTCTTTTGGTATACTTTGTATGCGTTTATTTTGGGTATTGTCTTAGTCATTTCAGGCTGCCATAACAAAAGCACCATAGACTAAACACCATAGATTTAAACAACAAATATTTATTTCTCATAGTTCTAGATGCTCAGAAATTCAAGATCAAGGTGCCAGCTGATTTGATTCTGGTGAGGATCCTCTTCCCAGTTTGGAGACAGCCACCTTCTTTCTATATCCTCGCATGGCAGAGAGAGAGAGAGAGAGAGAGAGAGAGAGAGAGAGAGAGAGATCATCTCTCATCTCTCTTGTATCTCTTCTTTTTTTTTTGAGGGCAGTGTCCCTGGCCCTCATATGTGGGACCTGAACTGGGGCTGCTGGCTTCCCAAGCCAGCGCTTAACCACTGCGCCACTCGGCCGGCCCTCTTGTATCTTTTCTTAATGGGATACTAATCCCATTCATGGAAGTTCCACCTTCATAACCTGATTATTTTTCAAAGGCCCTACCTCCAAATGCTATCAAATTGGGGATTAGGATATACACATATGAATTTGGGGAGGAAGCAAATGTTCAGTTCATAGCAGATATATACCTGGGTTTTTCCCATTTTCAGTGGTATGCATCTAAACTATTCTTCCTCTACATTTCTTTTCTACTAGGTTTCCTAACCATGGTAGAGAGAATTAGCCTTGCCAGTTATCACAGAAGCAGTCTTTTAAAACAAGAGGTAAAGGGCCAGCCGAGTGGCACAATGGATAAGCACTGGCTTGGGAAAAGCCAGCGGCCCCAGTTCGGGTACCGCATATGAAGGCCAGTGACACTGCCCTCAAAAAAAGAAAAAAAACCCAAGAGATAAAGACTGAAATTAGATCAGACTGAAAAGACTTCTTACTATATGGCTGATATCCCCACCATTAATACCCGTTCCTAATGGTTTTCTGGGAGTCATGCACGCATGGAACCAAAATGTTATTGGTCATCTGAATGTATCATTGTTTGGATATCATATATATTTTGTTGGTTAAAGCACTGGACTACTTTGGTAGTGACACATGAGTTAATCTGAATTAACCCATTACTACTTATTGAAATCTAGTTGACAGCAGGGTCTTGAGAAATGAAGACACTGAATAGAAAAGTTTTAAATGAGGCTGCTAGGGAAGGAGGGCAATGAGTAGTTTACAGAACCAGTGCAATGTGGAAAGCTAGGAGACAGCATGGGATATGGGAGGGCAGGAAAAAGAGGCACTTTAAGATGGGAATAAACGTGCCACTGTGTGAAGCAGAGGGAACCAGAAATCCAGGAACTATGTTAACTTTGCAGCCTAGCCCAGAGGTAATGCTGATCCTATGATGTACTCTGTCCCTAGTAGCCTATCTGATGGGAGCATACAGAGGTCAATTTAGAAACTATTAAATGTAGTTAATAATACTGTATTATATATTTGAAATTTGCTAAGAGAGTAGATCTTAAAAGTTGTCATCACGGGCCTGCCGAGTGGCGCGGTGGTTAAGCGCTGGCCTCAGAAGCCAGTGGCCCCGGTTCAGGTCCCACATAGGAGGGCCAGTGACACTGCTCTCAAAAAAAAAAAGTTCTCATCACAAGAAAAAAATTGTAGCTATGTGTGGTAATAAATGTTAACTAGACTTATGGTGGTCATCATTTCACAGCATAAACAAATATCAAATCATTATGCACACCTTAAACTAATATAATATTATATGTCAAATATATCTCAATTTTAAAAAGCCACACTTGAATAACTCATGTTGGTCTGCAGTCCTGAAACAGGCAGTAGCTAGCCTTGGTGTGCTCTGAGCTTTTTGCAAGGGGTTCAAGGCTCAGCACTGGTGCCAAACCTGAATCTGCATTAATGGGGTAAACACTTTCTCCACCCTGGTGACTACCTGGAGTCCTGCCTCACCCAACTTGTGAACTTCCCAAGGATTTTTCATCAGCTGAGCTTTATGGGTGACCAGCAGGTGGCATTGGGCCTCATAGTGCCCTGGGCCTCTTGCTAAGCAGCCCTTGGTCCAGTACTGGTGGCAGGTGGCCTCGGTTCTTAGCGTGGTCTCTCCAACATGTCTACAGGTCCAGGATAGGCAGCAACCAAACACAGATAGTTTGTAGGTGCGACTAGGTAGTCCAAGCCCAGTCACAGGCAGTGGCTGACCTTGACCTTCATGGAACCCCTCCCAAGAGGCCCCAGAACCAGTACATACTTTCAGAGTACAACAGAGTATTACCCAATTAGCCCCAAAAGCAGCACGCTCAAAGGGTAATCTCAAAAGACACATGAGCCTGCTGAGGTAAATCTCCCTCTGTGGGGTTAGCCCGACAAAGCAGCTTATATGCTATAGGCATGACCAATCCTCATAACCAGTAAGCCTGATAGTCAATCCCAATCACTGATGTGCCAACAGCAATCATGTCTCAACTACAATAGGAAGGAATACACAACCCATACAAGAACGCTCCTGGAGCACACAATGCAGGTGACCAGGGAGACTGTACCATTGGGCTATATAGGACACCTGCTATATAAAGCCACCTGGTTAAGACTGAGAGACATAGAAGATTTACCCAATATATAGAAACCAACACAAAGAGGCAGCCAAACTGAGGAAACAAAGAAATATGTCCCAAATGAAAGAACAGGGTAAAACTCCAGTAAAACAACTAAATGAAACAGAAGCAAGCAACCTGTCAGAGACAGAGTTAAAAACACTGGTTATAAGGATGCTCAAGGAACTCCAACAAAGAGATAGTAAACATAAAAAGTGGCATAAAAACCATAAAAAAGAACCAGTCAGGAATCAAGAATACAATAACTGAGCTGAGCTCTGAGCAACAGCAGTTCAATGCCCAGCCTGAGCTGAGCTGCCGTTGAGCTGCCAACAGGTGGCAGGATGGCTCAGCTGAAAAAAAAATACAATAACTGAAATGAAGAATATACTATATGGAATTAACAGTACATTAGATGAACCAGAGGACTGAATCAATGATTTGGAAGACAAGGTAGCAGAAAACGCCAAATCAGAAAAACAAAAAGAAAAAAGAATTTTAAAAATGAGGACAGTTTAAGTGATCTCTGGAAAACATCAAGCGTAGCAACGTTTGTATCATAGGAGTAGCAGAAGGAGAAATGAGAGAGAGCAAGGGATCAAGAACCTATTTGAATAAATAATGACTGAAAATTTTTCTAACCTGGCAAAGGATATAGACATGCAAGTCCAGGAAGAACATAGAGTCACAAACAAGACAAACACAAAGAGGCCCACACCAAGACACATCATAATTAAAATGACAAAGTTTAATGACAAAGAAGAATCCTAAAAGCAGAAAGAGAAAGGCAACTAGATCTTTACAAAGGAGCTCCCATTAGATTGTCAGCGGATTTCTCAACAGAAACTTTGTAGGCCAGAAGAGATTTGTGCAAAATATTGAAAGTTATGAAAAGCAAGGGCCTACAACCAAGATTACTCTACCCAGCAAGGCTATCATTTAAAATTAAAGGAGAGGGCTGCCGGTTGGCTCAGTTGGTTAGAGCATGTGCTCATAACAACAAGGTTGCTGGTTCAATTCCCTCATGGAATGGTGGGCTGTGCCCCCCGCAACTGGATTGAACACGTCCACTGGACTTGGAGCTGAGCTGTGCCCTCCACAACTAAGATTGATGGCCAACAACTTGACTTGGAGCTGATGAGTCCTGGAAAAAACACATTGTTCCTCGAAAACACACATTGTTCCCCAATAAAGTTTAAAAAATAAAATAAAATTGAAGGAGAAATAAGGAGCTTCCCAGAAAAAAAATAGCTAAACGACTATATCACCACCAAGCCAGTATTACAAGAAATATTAAAGGGACTTTATGAAGAAGGGTGAAAACAACAAAACAAAACAAAACATAAGTATGAATGATAAAATGGCAATAACTGTGTACCAATCAATAATCACTCTAAATGTAAATGGATTAAATGCTCCAATCAAATTAAATAGGGTAGCTGAGTGGATAAGAAAACAAGACCCATGCATATGCTCTCTACAAGATACCTACTTCAGATGGAAAGACACAAACAGACTAAAAGTAAAGGGAGAGAAAAAGATACGTCATGAGAATGGAAACAAAAGAAAAGATGGGTTAGGAATACTTATACCAGACAAAATAGCCTCTGAAACAAAGGCTATAATAAGAGAAAAAGGGGAACAATACCTAATGATAAAGATGTCAATCCAATAAGAGGATATAATCCTTGTAAACATTTATGCACCCAGCATAGGAAAACCTAAATATATAAAGCAAACATTGATTGACATAAAGGGAGAGATTGACAGCACTACAGTCATAGTAGGGGACTTTAGCACCCCATTGACACCAATTGAGAGAAAATCAACAAGGAAACAGAGGCCTTAACAGATGCATTAGACCAGATGGATTTAACTGATACTTTTAGAGCATTTCACCCCAAAGCATCAGAATATACATTCTTCGCAACCATACATGGAACATTTTCCAAAATAGACCACATGTTAGGTCACAAAACAAGCCTCAATAAATTTAAGAAGACTGAAATCAGATCAAGAGTCTTCTCTGACCACAATGGTATGAAACTAGAAATCAATTACAAGAAAGAAAAAAAAAGAAAAATACACAAACAAATGGAAATAACATGCTACTAAATAATGAATGGGTCAACAATGAAATCAAGGAAGAAATCAAAACCTTGAGACAAATGAAAATGAAAACACAATGACCCCAAATCTATGAGACACAGCAAAAGTAGCCCTAAGAGGGACATTCATAGCAATACAGGCCAACCTAAAGAAACACAAAAATCTCAAATAAAAATCTAACCCTACACCTAAAGGAATTAGAAAAAGAACAGCAAAAAAGCCCAAAGTGAGTAGAAGGAAGGAAATAGTAAAGATCAAAGCAGAAATAAATGAAATACAGTCTAAGAAAAACAATACAAAGGGTCAGTGAAACCAAGATGTGGTCCTCTGAAAAGATGAACCAAATTGATAAACCTTTAACCAGACTCATCAAGCAGAAAAGAGAGGGGCTGGCCGAGTGGCGTGATGGTTAAGTGCTGGCTTGGGAAGCCAGCGGCCCAAGTTCGGGTCCCACATATGAGGGCCAGTGATACTGCCCTCAAAAAAAAAAAAAGAAGAAGAAAAGAGAGGACTCAGGGAATCATGGAATCAGGGCCGGGCAAGTGGCACATTGGTTAAGAGTTGGCTTGGGACGCCAGCTCTGAGTAGGGCCTGGTTCCGATCCCACATGTGGGCCAGCGACCCTGTGCCCTCTACAGCTAAGATGATGAACAACAGCTCAACCTAAGCTGGTTGAGTTGAGTTGCTGGCGACTCTGAAGGCTGCAGTGGAGCTGGCCAGCAGCAGGCGTGTGCTTTTATGAGCTGCCATGAGCTGCCGTCCAATGGCCAGCTAGCAACTGCCTCACCCAGGAAGAGCTCAATGATAATACCAACATGGGCCAGTGAAGCAACATCTGAAGAACAACTAGACTGAAGAACAAAAGGACAGCAATTTGTCTGTTCCCCTTCCCTAATTCCCTAGCGCTGTTCCCCTGCCCCAACTCCCCAATAAAATCTTAAAAATATAATAAAATAAAATCAGAAATGAAAGAGGACAATGACAACTGGTATGACAGAAATACAAAGGATTGTAAGAAAATACTGCAAACAATCATATACCAACAAATTCGACAACCTGGAAGAAATGGATAAATTCCTAGAAACATACAATCTTCCAAGACTGATTCAAGAAGAAACAGAAAATCTGAACCAACTGATTACCACAAAAAAATCAAACCAGTGATCAAAAACTCCCCACAAATAAAAGTTCTGAACCAGGAGTCTTCACAGGTAAATTTTACCAACCATTGAAAGAAGAATTAACACCTATCCTTCTCAAATTATTCCAGAAAATTCAAGTCAAGGGAAAGCTCCCAAGCTAATTTTACTAAGCCATTATTACCCTAATTCCAAAATCAGAAAAGGACAGTAAAAAAAAAAGAAAATTATAGACTGATATCCTTGATGAACATAGATGTACAAATCCTTAACAAAATATTGGCAAACCTAATTCAGCAATATGCTATAAAGATCATACACTGTGCATGACCAAGTGGGATTTATTCTTGGGACGCAAGTTTGGTTCAATATCCACAAATCAGTTAGCATGATATACCACATAAAAAAATGAAGGATAAAAATTATATGACCACATGAATACCAAGATGGCACAGTAGGTAAATGCTGTGTGTACCTTCTTTCATAACCACATCAAAATTACAACTGAACTACAAAACAACCCTCATTGAGAATCACGTAAAATCATGCTGAACCAAAACTCTACAACTAAAGATGTGCAGAAGAAGCCACCTTAAGACTGGTAGGAGGGGCAGAGATGCAGAACGGGCTGGTCCCACACCCGAGTGTGACCATTAAATATTGGAAGTGATATTTTGGCTGTGGAGGTCCCCCCACTCCCAGAGAAGCAAAAGTTCCCAGCCCAGGGTTCCAGTGCCAGGGAGAGAAGTCCCCATAATTTCTGGTTGTGAAAGCCAATAGAGATTGTGACTGAGTGAGACGGAGGGTGGCTGCACTCCCAGGCACTCCCCTTAGGGGGACCACCTGCGGACGTATCCACCAACAGACTCACTCGCTCTGTAGTCCAACACTAGGGCAGCAGCTTGAAAGGTGGCAGGGACATATGGTGGGGAACTGAGTTTTCTGGCTTTGGATGGGGGCTAAACAAGCAGCTCTCTCCTTGACAGAGGAGCTGGCAGAGGCCATTGTTTCTTTGTTGAGCCCTCCCCCTTCCCAGTGTGTGTATACAGGTGGTACCATATCTGAGTCTCTGCCATTTGTTCACCATGCCCTGGTGATTCGAGACTGTGCCCTGCCCAATTTTCAGGCACACCCAAGCCCCTTCCATTGGCTTTTTCACATAAACCTCCTGCCACAGTTCGAGCTGCCGATTGTCCTAGGGTCTCTCAAAGGTTTGCGGAACCCAGACAAGCAGTGTCTGGCTTGAGCATGTCCTGTACCTCTGGCTGAGCAGCCCTAAGCTCAGCACTAGCGGCAGCAGGCCTTGGTTTATGGCTTGGCCTCTCAAGGTGCATCCAAGCAAAACACAGATGGCAGCCATCAGTGGATTTATTTGTGGCTCCTGCCTGGTGGCCCCAGGTGGGGTATGGGCTGTAGCTCAACTTGACCTATAGCAGATACCCTCCAAGGTAGTTCTGGGCTGGCACCCCCAGTGGCCAGCTTCAGAACACACTGGAATATCAGCCAGCTGCCTCCAAGTACGACACACCCAAGGGGTGGATTGGGAAGGCATCAAAGTCCTGCTGAGGCAGATCCTACTCTATAGGGTCAGCCCCTGCACAACAAGTCATCCATTGTAGTCAAGGCCAGTCCCCACAACCAGTGAGCCCAAGGGTCAGTCCCTCCCATTAATGTGCAATTATCAACCAAGGCTCAACTACAAGAGGAGGGTACACACAACCCACACAAGGGACATACCTGGAGTACATGACTCAGGTGACCAGAAAGACTGCACCACTGAACACCACAGCACACCTACTACATAAGGCCACTCTACTAAGGCAGGAAGACATTGCAGCCTTACCTAATACATAGAAACAAACACAGGGAGGCAGCCGAAATGAAGAGACAAAGAAACATGTCTCAAATTAAAAAACAAACAAACAGGACAAAGCTCCAGAAAAATAATGAAACAAAATGGAGATAAGCAATCTATTAGATGCAGAGTTCCAAACAGTGGTTATTAAGTATGGTCACTGATCTCAGGGAGAACTTTAACAAAGAGATAGGAAACATAAAAATGGAGATAGAAAACATGAAAAAGAACCATTCAGAAATAAAGAATACAATAACAGAAATGAAGACTATATTACAGGGAATCAACAGTAGATTAGATGAAGCAGAGGATTGAACAAGCAATGTAGAAAATAAGGTAGCAGGGAACATCCAACCAGAACAGAAAAGTGAAAAAAGAATCCAAAAAATTGAGGAGAGTTTAAGGGGTCTCTGGGACAACATCAAGCATACCAACATTTGCATTATAGGCATACCAGAAGGAGAAGAGAGACAGCAAGGAATTGAAAACCTATTTGAAGAAATAATGACAGAAAACATTCCTAACCTGGCAAAGGAAACAGACATACAAGTCCAGGAAGTTCAGAGTCCCAAACAAGATGTACTCAAGCAGGCCCACATTAAGACATATTATAATTAAAATGGCAAAGGTTAAAGACAAAGAGAATCCTAAAAGCAGAAAGAGAAAGGCAACTAGTAACTTATAAGGGGTCCCCATAAGATTGTCAGCTGATTTCTCAACAGAAACTTTGCAGGCAAGAAGGGATTAGTACAAAATATTCAAAGTTATGAAAAGCAGGGACCTACAACCAAGATTACTTTACCCAGCAAAGCTATCATTTAGAATTGAGGGCCGGCCGAGTGGTGCGGTGGTTAAGCGCTGGCCTGGGAAGCCAGTGGCCCTGGTTCGGTCCCACATATGAGGGCCAGTGACACTGCTCTCAAAAAAAAAAAAGTAACTAGAATTGAAGGACAGATAAAGAGCTTCCCAGACAAGAAAAAGCTAAAGGAGTTCATCATCACCAAACCAGTATTACAAGGAATCTTAGAGAGACTTCTTTACAACGGGAGGGCGTTAAGGATGGGTGAAAATGGGAAGGGATTAAGAAGTGCAAATTGGTTGTTACACGGTAGTCATAGGGATGTAAGGTATGGAATATAGGAATACAGTCAATAATATTGTAATAACTATGTATTGTGCCACATAGGTATTAGATCTACCAGGGTGATAGATGGGAATGGGGTTTTGGGCAGGGTGAAACAGGTGAAGGTATTAAGAAATACAAATTGGTAGTTAAAAAAATAGTCATGGGGATGTAAATTATAGGAAATATAATCAATAATATAGTAAAAATTATGTATAGTGTCAGGTGGTACTAGTGAGGGGGACCACTTCCTAAATTATATAAATGTGTAACAACTATGCTGTACACTTGAACTAATGTAAAATAATATTGAATGTCAACTTTAATTGAAAATTTTAAAAAGGGGGCCAAAAGATCAATAATATTGTGAAAGCATGATACAGTGTCAGATGGTTTCTGGACTTATCGTTGTGATCACTTCTTTAGCATAGGGAATAAAATCAATAATGTGGTAATAACACTGTATAGAGCCAGGTGGGTACATTTGAATAACTATGATGTGCACCTGAAACTAATATATTATATGTTAGCTGTATTTAGTAAAAAAATCTTTAAAATAATTATATGACCATAGCAATAGAGGCAGAAAAGGCATTTAACAAAATCCAACATACATTTATGATATGAACTCTCAGAAATGTTGGAATAGAGGGACCATAACATAATAAAGGCCATATATGACAAACCAACAGCTAACATCATTCTAGATGGTGAAAAGCTAAAAACATTTTTCTTAAGATCAGAAACAAGACAAGGATGTCCACTTTCACCACTTTTATTCAACACAGTACTGGAAGTCCTAGCCACAGCAATCAGACAAGAAAAAAAAAAAGAAAGAAATGAGAGAGAGAGAGAGAGAGAGAGAGAGAGAGAGAGAGAGAGAGAGAGAGAGAGGCATCCATTTACTAACCATTGTCACCCCAATAAACTTTCTCTTAAAGCCATCCAAATGAAAAAGGAAGTAAAACTGTCATTATTTGCAGGTGATATGGTACTATATATAGAGTATCCTAAAGATTCCACCAAAAAAAAAACTATAAGAACTGATAAATGAATTCAGTAAAGTAGCTGGATACACAATTAATACTCAGAATTTGGTTGCATTTGTTATACACCAATAATGAACTGTCAGAAAGAGAAATTTAAAAACCCCATTTACAATTGCAACAACAAAAATAAAATACCTAGAAATAAATTTACCCAAGGATGTAAAAGATCTCAGAAAACTGTTAGACATTGAAAAAAAAATTGAAGAACATACAAATAAATGATGTTTCCATCATTTGGATAGGAAGAATTAACATCATTAAAATGTTCACGGGCCGGCCGAGTGTCACGATGGTTAAGTGCTGGCTTGGGAAGCCAGCGGCCCCGGTTTGGGTCCCACATATGAGGGCCAGTGACACTGCCCTCAAAAAAAAAATGTCCATACTAACCAAAGCAATTTACAGATTCAAATGCAATCCTTATCAAAATACCAATGGCATTTTTCACAGAAGAAGAACAAATAATCCTGAAATTTATATGAAACACAAAAGACCCTGAATAGCCATAGCAATCTTGAGAAAGAACAAAGTTGGAGGTATCATGCTACCTGATATCAAACTGAACTACAAAGCTATAATAATCAAAATGGCATGGTACTGGCATAAAAACAGATGCACACATTAATGATATAGATTAGAGAGCTCAGAAATAAACCCACATCTATATGGTCATTTAATCTATGACAAAGGAGACAAGAATATATAGTGTTGTAAAGGCAGTCTATTCAATAAATGGCGTTCGGAAAACTGGACAGATACATGCAAAACAAGAAAAAATTAAACTGGGCCACCTTCTTACTCCATACACAAGACTAAAGTCAGAATGGATTAACAAGTTAAATATAAGACCTGCATCAATAAAACTCCTAGAAGAAAACATAGGTACTAAACTCTGTGACTTTGCTCTTTGTAATATTTTTTTTCTGACATATCTCCTCAGGCAATGGAAGCAAAAGAAAAAAGATACACAAATTGGACTACATCAAACTAAAAACTTTTTCCAAAGGAAACCGGAGAAAAATGAAAAGACAGCTTTCTGAATGGGAAAAGATATTCGTTAGTGACACATCCAATAAGGGGTTAATTCATAAAGATCTCATAAAACCTAACACGAAAAAAAAACCCCAAACAATTCAATTAAAAAAATAGGCAGAGGACCTGAACAGACATTTCTCCAAAGAGGATATACAGATGGACAATAGACATATGAAAAGATGCTCAAGTCACTAATCATTAGAGAAATGCAAATTAACACCAGATTGAAATATCTCCTCAAAGCTGTCAGAATGGCTATCAGCAATAAATCAACAAGCAACAAGTGCTGGCGAGGATGTGGAAAAAAGGGAACCATCATGCACTGTTGGTGGGATTGCAAATTGGTGCAGCCACTATTGAAAACAATTTGGAGGTTCCTCAAGATATTAAAAATAGAACTACCTTATGACCCAGGAATTCCACTTGCGGGTTTTTATCCAAAGAAATTCAAAACACTAATTTGAAAAGATGTATGCACTTCTGTGTTCACCGCAGTGCTATTCTCAATGGCCAAGATATGGAAACAACCGAAATGCTCATCAATAGACAATTGGATAAAGAGGTAGTACATATATGCAATGGAATATTACTCTGCTATTAAAAAGAATGAAAATTTACCATTTGTTACACTATGGATGGTCCTAGACAGTATTATGCTAAATGAAATAAGTCAGATTGAGAAAGACAAAAGCTATATGATATCACATATGTTGAATCTAAAGAACAAAATAAATAAACAAACAAAACAGAAATAGACTCATAGATGCAGAGAACATTTTGATGGTTGCCAGATTAGAAAAGGGCTAGCCGGCTGAGTGAAAAAAGTGAAGGAATTCAGAAGTACAAATTGGTAGTTATGAAATAGTCATGGGGATGTAGAGTACAGCGTCAGGAATATAGTCAATAATATAATAATTATGTATAGTGCAGGTGAGTACTAGACTAATTGGGGGGAATCACTTCACAAATTATATACATGTCTAAGCACTACACTGTACACCTGAAACTAATATAAAATAATATTGAATGTCAACTACAATTGAGAAAAAAAACCAAACAAATCCCGACCTTAACTGAAAAAGTTACATAAAAAAAGAAGCCACTAGGAAAACTAACTAACCACAAAAGACTAGAGAACAGCAAACTCAGAATGATGGTATAGACTATGTAGTGCATACAGGTAGGTATTTCATTCATTGGAAGAAAAATTTGAACACTCTTCCTCACACAGGAAAAAAATTGGGGAGGTAATGAATGATTTCATTTTAATATGGTCAGACTCTTTACAGGCTAATGGGCTAGTAGCCCAGAGGTATTTAAGCTTAGTACTTAAGTATACAACCTGATGCCAGGATTGTATTTACATGGTCTTGGTTTCTGTTTATAAAGAGCATTTTTACTGCTACAACTGTCAGTCAGCTTTGAACACAAACCCACCAGGTAGCAATTATGTGAGCTTAGGTCAAAGGGAGGGAAATGGTCAAACCAGCTGAATGAACTGTTTTAGAGACAAACAAGGCTGAGGTGATGGATGAATACTGTCAAGGCTGAAATTAAGCATTTTGTATCTCTTAAAATGCCATCCAATGAAAAGCTGATATAATCATTTAAAATTCATCAGGATTTAATTTTTTATAAATGTATGTTATTTTATTGGAGGTTTAATGAAACATTTTTTCCTACCAGATCCCCTTTAGCTGATATCCTGCCTTAGGCAATTTTCAGGCTAATAATGATGTTTCTGACAAAGAAATATGGTCATGTACTATGCCTCTTTTTTATAATACAGTTTTATCATTTCATTCAGGTATTTAATGTCAAGCCAGGCTTTCTATTGGTTTATCAACTTTTGTCAAGTCATATACTATAGCACCTAGCTTGGATTCATTCATTCACACAAGCATGTATTGAGCACCAGTGAGCTAGGAAGTGTTAGTTATTGTTGGGGAATCCAAGAGTGTATAAAATCTGTTCCATGCCCTCAAAGAGTTCACAGACTAGCAGGGGAGCTGAGGCAGGATTACAATTCTAATATAAGGTGGAATGGGAGAAGTGCCAACAGAGAAGTACAAAGGGCAGTGGTGATCAAAGGAGCGTGAGATCATTTCCAGATGGGGAGATCAAAGAAGGCTTCGTGGAAGAAGTGGTATTTGTGCTGAGCCTCCAAGGGTAAGATTTCTACTGGAGGAGATGAATGAAAGAAAAGGGAAGCATTGTAGGTTCAGGACTAGTGAGAGTTGAAGCTCATGGGTAGATAAAGTGGCTGAGTTTGGAAGATATCTATCCTTTAATATACTGGGGATTTTGCAACAAATTCTGCTAATATTTGTTAAGTGGTCTCCACTAAAGCCAAGTGGTATGGGAGTAGAAGTACACAGCAAAAAATCATTATTTTTGACCAGAAGCTATAGAAGAGACGTTCTTAGAGACATCTGAACATGTATCATCTATTTGATTATTTATTCTTTAAACAGTACTGAGTTCCTACTTTGTGCAATGCCCTGAGCTAAGTAACAAGAGTAGGGAGTTGGAGGGAGAAGTCATACAATGCTGAAATATGATTCTGGCCCCTAAGGAATTTACCATGTTTGTGTCCTTCTTTCCTGTTGGTGAAGACAATTAAATGTTTGTCAAAACAGTCTAGAACCTAAGAACTTTAAAGTTCAGGCTGTGGTCAGACTTAGCAGCTAAAATACCCCATAGTCTTTCTGGTTAACATGAAACATCAATACTAATAGCTAACATTTTTGAGTTTCACTTTTGTGCTAAACACAGCACAAGGCATTTTATATCACTACCTTTAGATTTTGCATCAGCCCTACTAAGTAAGAATTCCTAATTCGCTGTGCTGTCTAAATATGTTGGGGTAGCTACTGCCAGGTTAGGCATTCTCACACTGTATGTGTGTCTGTCTGTGTTGAGGGCCAGTGCTGGAGAGCAATAGGACAATATGGAGCTTGATTAGCAGAATATGACAAGTTTTTCCGACTTTCTGTAACCCAGGAAAATCAATGGTATAGTAAGGCTACTTTGGACCTCCCTGAAATGAACACATTGTTACAAAATTATCAAAAAGCCAATCTCTATGAGGCAGATTTGATCATAATGGAAGACAGACTCCATGACCCAACTCCCTTACGTGAGCACTGACTCTGTTTTTGGACTATACTAGGTATTTCGCATACATGAATTCATTTAATTCTCACAGGAGTCCTGGAAGATAGCATTACCATTTTTTCAGATGATAAAACTGAATCTCAAGTGGTTAGGACACTTCCCTAAAAGTATACAGTCAATATAAAACAGAGCCAGAACCCATAATTCCATATTTTGGCCATGTTTATTCCATGCTGCCTCTATGAATGAGGGTGCCATATTTGGTTCCACTACAGGGACACTTTGACATCTAACATTTTAGCATCCAATTGGGCACAGAAACCTAATCTGGTAAGCCAGGAAAAGAACCCCCATTTTCCCCTAAGAGCTGCCTGTCTGAAACTGAAAGAGAGACACGGGGTGGGGTGAGATTTAAATAGAGAGAGAGAAGAAGAGAGGGAGAGAGACTGACAGAAAGATGGGGAGGGGATGGGAGAGGGAGAGCAGAAAGGACAGGGGGAAGAGAGAAATCGGGGACAGAGTAAAAGATTGAGAACAAAAGGTTCTCCATAGGTCAGCCTGAATTTGGGCAGCAGGCTGCAGAGGCACAATCAGGGCTTTGGTAAGAAAGTTTAGGTTGGTTGACCAAGAGCTCTGTTTTCTGATGCATTTTTTTTTTCACTTCTCATGAACTTCAGAAACATCTGCTTTTGCCTCCAGTCTCCATTCAGCCTGGGTTTGGATGACTCTTCTTGGAGTTTTATCTTTCTTTGTGTACTCCTAGCTATAATAGCCATGGGCAACTCTGAATCTCAGTTTGTTCATCTTTAAAATGGGAATAATATTAATAATAATTATAATAATAGCAACAGTAATAATATCTGTTTGACAGGGTGGTAATTATAAGACTTAAATAGGTAACGTGTGTAAACTGTAATACAGTTTGCAAACATTAGCTTTTGTTACAACTTCTCCATTCCATGCAAAGACATCCTTACTGGAGAAATTTTATTGCCTAAATATCAAATTAAGTATTCCACTTCAGAACCACACCCATCACAGTGTTCACTGTCCATAAATTCTGTGTCTCAGGGTTCAGGACAAGTGATTAGCTACTTTGTTCCTGTTACAAATCGGCTGACTCAGCAGCTTCTCAAAGTGGGAGCATGCTTCTGATGTGGTGGTATATTTCATTTTGTGTCTTCAAGTTTTTCATCAGGGGAAATATGTAGAGGGAACAAGGCTGTTAGAAATGATTTCAGAGATTAATTAGTACTCATTACTCCTCAGAAAGTCAGTAATGATTTCCTTAAAGCTCATTTATGATTTTTTTTGGAAGCTTTGGTTTTGAAGCAAAATACCCCCATCTTAGTAGAATCCATATGTCCTTTCACACCTCCACCCAAACTCTCTTTTCTGTGTAAAGTCTGTATTTTCTAAGAATCTATCACTAAAATAGTAGAGTTTAATATTCTTGTAATTTCCATTGGAATAATCCAATTGTTTAAGTTTATGTTGCCGCTATAGTTAGTTTACCAGAAGACTAACAAATCAGTGCGAAATTAGTAAGGTAATTAAGTGTGTCATTGGCTAAAAAGCAGTATCCAAAATAGAAGGGACTTAGAAGAACCAAATTAATCTTTATTCAAATAACTGAGTCTGCATAGCAAATGATCTTCAAAATGACAGAACACATACACACACACAATCTCAAACATAACTTCAAATTTCCCTAAGCTTGGGACAATGGTTTTGCCTGTTTTTAATAAACTGTGAGGCTTGAAAAATCGCACTGAAAAATTCAAAAGCCTTCTTTTGACATGAAATACCTCTTAAGAAAGAGTATTTGGAGGATTTTGGTGTAAATGAATCACAAACATATGGATTAAATTTCCCACAAAATATGCACAGTTCAAAAATTGAGTGAAAAAGTGTTTGAAAGAAATGTGCTTTAAATTTTCTTAACTAAAATGATGGTATAATTAGTGAAATCCTGAAGAGGTCACATAGTGAGTTGGTTTGTTTCTAATTCTACAAACAGCTGTACACACTTTAGAATCAGACACACCCTTCCATTTGCTAACTGCATGATCTTGGATAAGTTTTTTTACTTTCCTGAGCTTCCATTTCTTCATCTGGACAATGGAGTTAGTAACACTTAACTCACAGTGTTGTGTGGATTCAGTAAAATGGTTCATTTATGCATAGTATTTGCTAGATGTGTATTTATGTGTATTTATGAATGTATGTATTAGTGTACAAAAGTGTATATACATGTTTTATGTGTATGAGTATGTGTGCATATGTGTGTGAATATATGAGTGTGTGTGTGCATGAACCTGTATGTAGGTGGTGTAAGTGTGCTTGTTTGTGCAAGTGTGTATGAGTGTGTGCATGAGTGTATGAGTATGCACATGCATGTGGATATATATCTAGGTGTCTGTGGGCCTCTTTTCTCTATGGAAGTGACAAATTATAGATTATAGATCAATGTAACAGGATGTACAATGATGCTAACATGAGCTCTATATTGGAGTTTTGCCCAATGCTAATTTGTCAGCTTGTTGGTGGAAAGGAACCAATTCATTAAACTTTGAATTTCCAGAAAGCTGTCATTTTAGTAAATTCATTTCTGAGGCACTTGGTACATTTGTAACCTGAAGACAAGATGCTGTAAGTCCCTGTATAGTGTGTATAAAGTCATTTTGTATCTTATGAAGAAAGCTTCTGTAAGTTTTGAATTAGAATAAAGGTAGTTTAACAAAGAGCAGGATGTTGTATATATCTGAATGAAAGTACAATTGTTCATTACAATATACTTATGCTCTTATCTTATGCTCTTATCTAGGATGCTAAAGCTACTTAGGCAGAAAAATTAAGAGTCAACCCATGTCTTTGTCATAACGTTGGCAACTGCTCCCCTGTTGTCAGAGAGCACTTTTTGGGCCGGAGATGGTCTTCCCTAGTTGTCACTACCAGCTTTTGTTTCCACCAGAAACCTCCTCAGTTATGCACAGCCCAACAAGAAGTACACTGCCTCTTCTTTTTGGTAGACTATTTCCTTGAGAGAAGCCATGAGGTCTTTAGCAGCTTCTGGACACTTCTGTATCCTGTCTGCCCTGCCAAAGAGCTTTCTCCATGGCTTCACTCTCCCTAGCATGTTATTTTCCCAACTCTCCCAGAATCCAGTCATTCTTCTGGAGAGAATCATGTCCACTGCTCCAGGTCAGCGTCTCTTTACTGGCAAGGATTAAAGCACACAATTCAAAGGTGGTCCCATTTCTTCAGCTGACCACTTTGCCTCTACTTGGCTCCTCAGTGAGGGCAGACTGCCTATTTGCTCTTAGTGGGCTGTGCGTTTGTCTTTGAGAGGCTTACCACTCCACCAGCATAGTTGGTTTAGTAATCTGGCCTGGGATGTTTTGGTCCCCTTTGCTGTAGCGTCCTTGCTCTGTGGAGGCATTCTCCCCTATGATGTGGTCTGCTCTGTGCTTTCTACCGGCACTCTTTTTTTTCTAGGGAACAGGCTTCAGGTTTTCTCTTAGCTGTTGGATTCTTGCAGGCACCCAGCCTTTACTGAACAATCCTCTTGATTTGATCTGGAGTTGCAGTCTTTTTCTGCTTCCGCACCCTCTGCTGCATTGCTAGCAACTCCAGAAATCTGCAAGATTGTCTGCCCAGAGCTCTTTGTCTCCATCTCTTCTCTTCACCCCTGGGCCATCCCTTGGTTCCCAGCTCAGTGGTTCCTGAACAGAAAGTTGTAACTAAGAGCGGAGTTAACACAGTATCCTCTCCTCCACAGTATCCTCACTCTTGTCCAACTCTTGACCTCTTTGATTAGGTCTCAGTCTGCTTCTGTAAGGTACTGGAACTAATTGTGCAAATTAAGAGCTTGCCTGCAAATTCAAATAATCACCATGGATTAGAGTAATAGGAAATTCAAGTGTTTTGTTTTTTTGTCTTATTTTATTTTTATATTTTTATTATTTTTTAATTATTATTAATAGTTACAGATGTACAAAACTATGCACTAGTTATCTTTTTCACCCCTTACAAAGTGAATTCCTCCTCCCCCTCCCCTGCCCCCCCACTCCCGATAGCATACATATCTACTACAATTCCATTGACTCCATCCCCACACTATATTCCACATCCCATGACTATATATGTGTTAAATTATAGTCAACATCTAATATTAATCAGTGGCAGCTTCAGATGTACAGTACAGTAGTCAGGCCACTACACCATCTATGAAGTGGTTTTTAGTACAGGTCAAATCCTTTACATTAAGCACCTGACACCCTGTCCATATTCTTTGTCATTAAAAAAAAATGTATCAGATATGTTTTCTTTTGTGATAACATAGCTAGGATTTGGTCCCTTTTTTGTAAAATAGAGATTTTGGTTATAGCAGAAATTGGCCTGTGGCATTTTGAAACCATGTACTATGACTGGTGAGCAAGTCAACTCAATTTTTATTTCCATTTTTATCCATCAGCAGCCTTTATAAAAGAAGGGAAAATATTTTTAGTCTTTTATAGCTCTTGCAGCAATGTGTCAAATTACATGGAAATCATAAAAGAATAGTCATTACTGAGTTGACACAGACTTTGAGAAGTTATCTATTACATGCTTTGCCTATACCCAAGGCAAGTACAGTTCTGGGTTTATGTACCAGCTCATCTGCTTACTAGCTGTGTGACCTTAGAAATTGACTTAACCTCTCTGAACATCAGTTTCTTCATTTGTAAAATTGTTTAGTTACACACAGGGTTGTTTTGCTAATAATAATGGCAGCTTACATTTATTCAGCCTTTAGATAGCAGGAACTGTGCTGCATTGCTTTCTAGGCATTATCTCATTCCATTCTCATAACAGTTTTCAAGACATGTATTTTTATTATTATACCTGAATTTTACAAATGAGGCTTATGAAAATACAATGGTTTTCCCAAAGTCTACTAGCTGATAAATGGTTGAGATTTGAACCCAGATGACGGCATGAAGATTTACAATGCACTGTGTTCTTAACCACTAGAAAGTGTTGCTATGAGGTCCAAGTGAGATAAAATTGAGAGGCAAATGATAAGCTGCTATATAATTATTTATTGTTGTTAGAGCAATTATTACCACCCTAAGGTAATCATGATTAGTTTTTATTTTATTTTAATTTTTGGCTTTATTTTTCTTAAACTCCTAAAAGCAATAGATCCTGAAAGCATGGAAGGAATTATGAAAGAGTATGAAATACACATATGACTGCACACAGAGCCAAGACCCCAGCCTCACTGATTCTAATATTTGTGCTTCTGTTTGATATTCCAAAGTGATGGAAAACACTATACATTCACTGCTGTTTTGAGGAGAACCTGATGCAGAGGGGATCTTTCTCTCCTTCATTTGAGAACCACTGTGAGCTGCTTCTAATTATTTTGATGTTTTCCTTAATTTTAATGATTTCTGACTCTGTTTTAGATACTGCTCCCAAAGAGTCTACAATTATCCACAAGATGGTCATGAAATTATCAAGAAATATACAACACAAGTAAAATTTAGTTTTAAAAAAAGCTTAGAAGCTTGTTAAAAGGTAGAAGAGAAGTTACAAAATCAAACAAGGTCCCCTAAAGCCTCCTTGTTAGGAGCACAGGCCTGCCTTTTGAGTCTCTATGCTTCTACTTATTAGTTGTGTGACCCTGTGCTAGGTACCTGATGCCATCAATTATATGACATTATTATTTAACATAGCAATATGTAGGAAAAGAAATTTCCAATTAAACAGTGACATAATACCTCAGCAATAGTGCTGTGCAATGCATGAGTTGGCTCTCATTGCAATGCACAGGCCTCTCACTGCATGCCTTGAAATTTCTTGCATTTCTGTGGGGAGGGATTTGACAATTTCTCTTGCCCTCAGTTGCTTTGCTTGGCAATCCTTTTGGATATATCAGTAAAAAAATATAACAAGGTTTTATTGTGGGCATCTTTCTTCCATTTGGTCCTATACATGGCTTAATTGTCACTCCACAAGAAAATAAGGAGTTGCAGACATTTCTCCAATGATAACATATGTTTGTTGCACTAATACCCAATTGTCACCCTGCCACTCTGTTTCCAGTGCCTTTCAGCATACACAATACTTTTTCCTTTCAATGTCAATTCAGAGTGAACACTCTTGAAAACATTTAAAATGACGTGTTTAGTACTAACACGGTACATAAAAATAGTACCAACAAGTATGACCAAGTATATAGACACAGGCAATAGCTATTATGCCAGGCTATTTTCTGGACAATAGTAATTGTAAGATGCCACTGATTAAAAAATACATCCTGATTTCAGAAATGTGAAATATATTCTTAGGATCAATAAAATATAGTCTTTAAGCTTTCTCAGCCTGTTCCCTTATTTGAAAGAAAAAAGAGACTAGTAATGGTATTTGCCTTGAAGGGATAGCGTGAGTATACAGTTAAATCCCTTAGCCCAATGTTGGGCACACAGTAAGTGCTCAGGGATATTAATTTAAAAAGACCACAACTGCTAAGTGGTTATCACTGTAAAAACCAAACATAGGGTCAAAAATAAAAGGACAGCTATAGGAATGTCTTAGCCAAATACTAATGACATTAAGTTGATAAAGCCATAAAACATATTTGCTGACAGAAGCCATGACTTCATAATGCCACAGTGGCAACATGTAAAGGGGACTGATTGGCTTCTTTTAAACTGTTTAACTGGTTGTTTTAATGACAGTGAAAAGCAAGGTTAATTCATCTTTAATGGACTACTTTAGGATCCCAAAATAACTAGTTTACTAAAACCCCACATATAAATGCCTAAGCACTGTTTCCTCATTTAAAATCTTTTATATGTTACAAAGTTGTGCAATCGCTACGGAAAATAACATGGAGGTTTCTCAAAAAGTTAAAAACAGAACTAACATATGATCTAGCAATTCCAGTTCTGGGCATATATCAAAAGGAAATGAAATCACTCAAAGACATATCTGTACTCACATGGTAATTGCAGCATTTCTCACAACAGTCAAGATATGGAAACAATCTAAGTGTACGTAGATGGATGAATGGATAAAGTAAATATGATACATATATACCAGGTGTGATCAAAGAATATGGTGAATGTTTAAATTAAAAAAGGTATTACAGTAAAAGACACCTTTCCATTAATTCCCCTCAAAATACTGCCCCTCGCTTCAAAGACATTTATCCCATCATTCTTGCCACTTTCTGAAGCACTTCTGGAAGTCCTTTTTCATGAGTGTCTTTAGTTACACTGTCATGGCTGCCTCTATGTCCTGAATCATTTTGACTTTGGGGAAGAGCCAGAAGTCGCATGGTGCCAGATCCAGTGAATAAGGTGGATGAGGACACACCGTAATGTTTTTATTTGACAGAAATTACCATACCAGAAGCGATGTGTGACACGGAGCCTTTCCATTGTGATCACAAAATACAGTGAATGCTGCTGCAGAGTGCCATCCAATGAAAAGGCAGGGATCTTCAACACAGGAAGCAGCACTTTGAACTTTAGTAACAGTGTGTGACAAGTTTCAACTTGTTCGGTGCAGTCAGTCATGTATGAGTTATGGTTGAGAGAAAGTGTGTTTTAAAGTGTGCCATAAATCATACTCCATCATGGCAATGCTCCTTAGTCCTCATCCACCTTATTCACTGGATCTGGCACCGTATGACTTCTGGTTCTTCCCTAAAGTCAAAATGATTCAGGACATGGAGGCAGCCACAACAATGCAACTAAAGACGCGAAAGAGGACTTCCAGAACTGCTTCAGGAAGTATCAAGAACGATGGGATAAGTGTGTTTGAAGTGAGGAGTATTTTGAGGGGGATTAATTTGTCTTTTACTGTAATAATTTTTTAAATTTAAACATTCACCATATTTTTTATCATTATACACACACAAACACACTCACACACTAGTATATTATTCACTGTTATAAAAAAGGAAACTCTGCCTTTTGTGACAACATGGATGGACCTTGAGGGCATTCTGCTAAGTGAAGTAAGTCAGACAGAGAAAGACAATTACTTTATGATCTCACTTATACATAGAATCTAAAACCATTGTAGTCATAGAAACAGAGAGGAGAATGGTAGTTATCAGGGGTGAAGGGGTGGGGAAATGGGGAAAGGTTGGCGCAAACATTCATTTATAAGATGAATAAATTCTGGATGTAAAATGGACAGTATGTTGACTATAACTAACAGTACTGTATTGTACACTTGAAAGTTAGTATGAGAGTACAGCTCTAATAGTCTCACTATAATAATAAGAAAACAGTAATTATGTGAGGTGAAGGATGTGTTCACTATCCTAATTTTGGTAAACATTTTGCAATATATACATGTATCAAATCACCACATTGTATACTTTAAACTTACACAATGTTATATGTTAATTATATCTCAATAAAGCTAGGGAAAAAAAGAAATGTCTAACTCCAGTTACATGCCACATCATGGATTGATGTTGGGAACATGATATTAAGAAAAAAAGTTTCAGGAGAATACATAAAGTATTGTTCCATTTTACAGAGTTCAAAACATGGAAAACTCAACAATGTATTGTAAAAGGATACAAACATATAGTAAACACTATGAAGAAAAGCAAGTGGGAGATAAACACAAAATTCAGGACAGTCTTTACCTCTTGGTACAGAGGGAAGGATGCAGGTTTATGGAGGTGCTAATGGGATTTCCAACATAATGGTAATATTTTTTTCAGTCTAGGATACTTTATATTATATACATATTCTTTTGTATATAATGTAATAAAAACCCAGCTCTTACTCCTGATTCTATATTCACTGTTTCCCCCCTCTATCAATAGTAAATCATAAAAAAAATTCTAGTTATCACTCCTCTTGATATTTCTTCTTAAAGAGGATGAAAACAGAAATGTTTTTAAGCAAGACAGTCTATGACACCCTGGAGTGGATGGCTTGGGGTGAAGGGAAATCCATGATAAGAGCAGAGAGAAAGGGGTGAGAGAGAGTGTACTGGGAATATAAACAAATCAACTTACAGAATCCAGTTGTTTTCTCAGGTAATTGTCGATAGTTCAAAACACATTTTTGTTCAACAACTTTTAAGAGCTGCAAACAGACTTACTGGGAGATTTTCTGATCTATTATGGCAATGGAAACCATCTGATGCCTGTTTTCAAACGTGTTTGCAGACGGCCAGAACTTATGACTCAATTAATAAAACAAACGTGTCTATGAACTTAATGTAATCCTTTTGACCTTAATAAAGTCTTAAATCCTGAGTAGAGCTGTTTTAAGATTCAAAAATGTACACGAAAGTGAAACATTCCATACACTGGCACTGGAGTTCATGACCCTTGTCACCTACCACTGCTCCCTGGGCAACTTAGTGCCATTTAAAGTGCTTCCTTTGGTGGTAGCAAATTATAAATACATATCTCTGTAAGATGCTCTCATCAGCCCACAGGCTGTATATAAGCACGTGCATGCGAGCACATGCTTGCACGCGCGTGCGCGCGCACACACACACACACACACACACTTTTCTCTCAGCATTGATTTGGTTGGCATGTTGAAAAATGACCAAGAACTTTCTGTTCCTATTCTAAATATCATTGTTTGTAATGATAATATGCTGTTCATTTTCCTTGATTTTCCACCATGGAAATGTTAAACACATTACCATAAAATATATTCGTATGCAAATAATCCAAATAGGGCTTTTTTTAACCCCCAAAAGAAATGTCTGAAAGAATGTGCTGTCAAAAGCAAAATACTAGACTAAAATTTCTCAATAGGCCACTATTCTTTATCTGAGTTGTTAAGTCTCTAAGTTATTATATTACTGAATTGAAAGGATAATAAAATTAGACTGGATAGTCAGCCCCTAGCCCCTCTCCATACACAGCAATTACAACTACAACTGAAAATGACTGAAATTTTATCACATCAAAGAAGACACCAGCCAGCCATGGCCCCATGAAAGCCTTTCTGGAGTTTTCAGTTAGATTCAAAAGGGGAGTTGTTTGGCATAGTCTTCTATTGTTTCAGAGGCCCCTGTCAATCAGCACAGCAGTTAGTGAGGAACTCTACTGCCTGCTACCACTAGCCAATAGGCAAACTGGTTTGGCTCTTTTAACAGCTGGCTATCTAATCTATTTTTATTATGTGAGAAGAGTTAGTGGATTTGGTCAAGGCTGAAATTAAACCTGCATGTTTTAATGACAACCAAATCATTCTTATATTATGTTATCTGTATTCAAAACTGCTTTGAAAAGTTATGTTAGTGGGGAAAGGAAGAAAGACCACTAAGCCGGAAATAAAGAAATGTAGTTCTATTCTTCCTATGAGTCGAGCTCCATTCGTAGGATGTTTTGCAACAATCTTGAGGATCCTAGCTTCATTTAGGGAGGTGATAGTAGTTTTGTTTTAAAAATGAAGATTAATTATTTCTTTGAGAAGCCAATATAGCAGGACTGAAATTGAAAAAGCAAAACAAAGCAAAAACAAAGAGCTCCACGTGTAACACTTGGTATCACCTAAAACTTACCTAATTTTTCTGTGGCATCTCCAATGTTGTTGAGGATGGGAAACTTACACTTACCACTGAACGCAACTTAGGTTTTTTTTCCTTTAAGACTCTCTTTTAGGTAATCATTCCATTCAATGTTCAAACTCTTAGGGCTGTATCAAGAGGTTTTCCCTTCCCCCAAGATGATGTGTGCGTGCAGAGGAAGGCCTGTGCATACTGGCAGCAGCGACAAAGAACTTATGGTTTTTCTTGGAATGTTCTGCATCCTGCTGACTTATGGACTATCCAGTGCTAATGTCTGTTGTGGTATGGCTGTTTCTCTGTATTATCCTAATGCAATAATCCAGAGCCTCTTTGATCTTGTGTCGTCTGACCCTCCTCGTCCTGCACCAGACCTCTTCCATTCATTAGTGTCTTCCATCCCTTGCCACTCACAGGCTGTGGGCAATTGAAAGTGTTATTTCAGAACTATCTATGTAGGTGTCTCTCCTGCTGATGCTGCCAGTATATCATAATTTATTTTTCTGTATTAGAATATTACCATGAATGTAGACCATCACCCAGTATATTCAAGCCTCTCAATATGTACAGAGCTTCTTTTGTTTGACCTTCTCAGGGATGAGACATCTTCTCCCTACTCTCATCTGCTTGAAATATATCTCCACAGTAGAAATTTTCCCCTTCCTGGGTGACAAATCCGTTATATGACATATCCTTCATGCTCTTCACATTGTGACCAATAATCTTTATTCCCAGAGCCCTAAGATAACCCTTGCTATATAATAGCATTTAAAAAGAGATTTAGGGGCTGGCCAAGTGGTGCAGTTGGTTAAGAGTTGGCTTGGGAGTGTGAAGTCTGAGCAGCAGGGTTGCCGTTTTGGTTCCCACATGGGCCAGTGACACTGCGCCTCCACAACTGGATGGAAGAACAAAAGGACAGCAACTTGTCTGTTCCCCTCCCCTGAATCCCCCACACTATTCCCCTCCCCGAATTACCCAATAAAAAGTCTTTAAAAATAAATAAATAAATAATAAAATAAAAAGAGATTTAGAAACCCTCAGCTGAATCTTTCAAGATCATTGTGCTAATATGGACTTACTAAGAAATTTACTTTTGAATCCAAGCTGAACAAAGATGTTTTGTTCTAGGTTATATCTGAAGTGCCCCCCCCGCCGCTTTATCCTGCTACATTGATCCAATGAATGAGGAGCCACAAGAAAATATTTATGGAGAATGAAATACATGTTATTTCAATATTTTCACATATATCAACTCCATTATATAAATACAACTTTCTCTTCAATTATTGACCATGTTTTATAGCATAATTTTGATGCATTAGACTGCCTGTTAGGGAGCCAGTAGTTCTCAGTGTTAGGTACCAGATACCCAATACAGATAGAATTAGGGAGAAAATAGGCATCATTTTCAAGTGAGGTTTTTCAAATTGAAGTGGAAGTTTCAGAGTTTCTTTGAATTTGTACTTTCCCTTGTTTTCTTCAAATTATTTTTATTGGGCTGGCCAAGTGGCACGGTGGTTAAGCACTGGCTTGGGAAGCCAACAGCCTTGGTTTGGGTCCCACATATGAGGGCCAGTGACACTGCCCTCAAAAAAAATTATTTTTATTAAAACATAGTTAACATACAATATTATATTCATTTCAGGTGTACACCATAGTTATTCAACACTTATATACCTATGGAAGTGATCACCATGATAAGTCCAGCAACTATCTGACACCATACCCCACTATCACAATATTATTGACTATTTTCCCTTGTTGTATATTACATCCCCATCAATTATTTGTTTTTTTTAACATTTTATATTAGTTTCAGGTGTACAGCGCAGTAATTAGGCATTTATATAATCTATGAAGTGATCCCCCCAATAAGTCCAGTACCATCTGGCACCCTACATAGTCTTTACAACATTATTGATTACATTCCCCATACTGTATTTCACATCCCCATGACTATTTTGTGACTACTAATCTGTACTTCATAATCCCTTCACCTTTCTCACCCCCTAATGAAGTGATTGAGAGTATATACTGTCTCAAAATGCTGGTGCATTAGACGACACAATTATATTTGAGAAGACATTAGAAGTGTATGTGAAGAAACATCTTAAGGTGCCTGAGGTGGCAGGGTTGAACCTATCACTGTACAGATATATGTAGCTTCAAATTTGTTGTTAATTTCTCACTCAAGCATCTTCTGCATTTGTTCTATCATTAATGATCTACAACCCCACTAGTAGTACTTGAGAATAGAGGAAAGTAGTGAAACAATTTTATACTTATTGGAGAGATGGTTGATCCACAAACATTTTTGAATTTGCTGCTTTTCAGGGTTCATTGCCTTGTAACATTATTTACCTCTACAGTTCATAAGTCTTATTTTCTTTTTTTTTTTATAGGTTAGAAACTGAGACCCAGGGAGGAAAAGAAATTATTTTCTCAGAATGTATCTCAACTCATTACCATATATCTTGTGGTATTTCTGTGCTACAATTCTGCTTAAATTTCAATTATGAAATAAGTGTTTACAGAAAGCATTTGTGTTTCACAGTCACAGTATCATAAGATCATAACACAGCCACACTTGGTCATTCATATCTTTTCAGAGCCCCTGAAACAGGCTGTAGAAGGCACAGATTGTTGTTCAGATCAAATGTGGTGGGAGTAAAAAGCAAGGAAAATATGGGGAGTGTTCAAATAATTTTGAGATTAGTTTTCAGCTTTCAGGGCTTTAAAGTATAATTAATACTTTTATATCAATCTAAATGTTACATTAATTTATTGAAAAACGACTTAATTGTGAACTAGCACATCTTGGTCCTAGGTCACCACAAAATAGATTGGTTGACTTGAACAAATGAGTCAAACTATTCTGGGCCTCCAGTTTCCCTATGGATAAAACTGAGAGCATTCAAACTGTATAATCTGTTAATTCTCCTGTAATATTCAGTGAATCTTTGTGGAGTCTACATCCCACAGATCTGTCATGTCTCTCCATCCCCAGATGCAATCAGTCACCAAGTTCTGCAGACTAGCCTAAATATTATTTGATTTTATCCATTCCCTTTCATCACAGCTGCCCTTATTGAGAGCCTCAGTATCTTTCATCAGCCTCCTAACTGGTTTTACTGATTCTCTTGACCATTTTCAAGATCTCTTCTTTAATGGTGCCAGAGTGATTTTTCTAAAATATTAATTTGATGACATCGTGTTCCAGGTCATAAGCCTTCTGTGATTCCTCTCTTGCTGTAGTATAAAGTATGGCTCTCATGATCTGGCTCCCTATTTCTTTCTCCTCTTCCCCTTCATTTTCAATGGTTGGACCAAGCTATTTCTGTCATTCTCCTGCTTCAAAACTGCAGAACTGGTCAGTATTCACAGTGCCTAGTCCAGGGCCTGGCATTTAGTATGTGCACAATAAAAGTTTGTGGACTGTATGTGCACAATAAAAGTTTGTGGACTGTATTGAATAAATTCAGTTATAAGCTTGGCTCTGCAATGACTATATGTCATGGCAATCACTCACTCTCAGGCTCTTCATCCAAAGCCCCTAATATGAGTTAGGTGCCCATACCCTGTGCTTCATCAGCCCCTTCCACTGACTCCTGTAGCAGCACTCATCACACTAGATAGTAATTGCCTGCTTGCTATTTCGTCTATTTCTATACGCAATGAGCAACTTGGGAGTGGGATGCAGGTCTTGGTCATCACTTTAATTCCAATGCCTAGCAACTGGCAGGCACTCAACAACTAAATGACTGAATAAATGAAAGAATGGCGCAGAAAGAGGACTCAGATTTTTTAATCAACACCTCTTTATATCACACTAGATGCTTACTTTTGTCAAAATAAGATGTTAAAACCCTTATTTAAAAAACAAAAGAGACTTTGCCCTAATAGCAAATGTCCAGAAAAATGAGTTCGTTGGCTCTCAGAGCTCTGACTTCAGCCAGTTGACCCATTACGGTGCTGGTGGAAGATACAAGTATTGGCTACCATGGGACACTGCATCCCCAGGACAGGTAAAGGAAACAGTAGTCCTTACAGAATAGGGGACAGTTGGAACTGTGGAACAGGCACCTTGGGAAAGAAGGACAAATAATGAGAAGCTATCAGGCAGCAAAGGCTGAGAATCTGTTTCCACTGTGTGCTTGTGTTGATTTTTGAAAATGAGAAGATATTTATTTTACATGTTCTGGTAATTAAGCAAACAAAAACCTATATGACCAAAAAGTGAAGATTGATACATGCGTTCAGTGAGAGCAGGGAAAATTATACTTGTGGAGGAAAAGATTCCATATGTTCTCCAATACCTAGGCACAACTGGGTGCCGCTTTAATGACTTTCCAAATGCACCCCGTTGCTCTTAGGTATTGAAGAACATATGGCACGTTTCCCCTTTAACTGTGAATTTCCTTGCTTTTGTCAGTTGGTGTCTCGAGCTTAATGTATTTTAATGCAGCTTTTGTGGGTGTGAATACAGTCCGAAGTTGTTATTAGAGAGGCCATGTTAATAGTATACGCAGATGTTATCTCTTAGTCTTCCCCAAATATGCTGTGAAAATCTACATATACAGGTCTAACTTTGAAATTGTTAATAAAGGCCCTTTGAGAGTTTCCAAATCGTTCTTCTCAGCTCCAAACTTAGCATGGATGATAAATGGCCATTTAGTTGCCAATATAGCACAATATTTCAATTTCCTGCCTTCCCAAAGGTATTTGAAAGGTTGTACGAAGTTCATACTCACAGTATGTGTTGTCTACAATGCTGTGATCTCCGACTGGCTAACTTTAACCGAAACCTTTTCAATTAACTCAACACATTCCTGGAGAAAACCAGCCCACTCTAGGCTCTGTACAAATATGTCTTTATTGATTTTCTTGGCAAAGACTCTCTAAATTATGGTGAAATCTGTTCTTTCAGATGATGTAGAAAAGGGAACATTGTCCTTGTAAGGCACACACTAAATCAACAGAATGATGATCAACATTTTATCTACAAAAAGTTACACATTTAACTGTTTGTTGTTTTGTTTGTTTGTTTGTTTTGTTGTTTTTTTTTTGCACAGCACCCTGAGTATGTTAACGAAAATCTAAAGGAAAGGAAAAACAAATTCTCATTCATAGTCCTGCCACCCCCTGCAAATCAAATTGTTTTCATTTTTTTTCTCATCTTCTTCCAGTCCCTGTCCATATGCATACATAATTTTTACATAATTATACTTCCAGTGTAGAAGCAATTTTGTAATCTGCTTTTTTAAATTTAAAATTATAGCAATTGGATTCTAAGAAAAGCTATATAGCACATTCTTGTGGACAAATAGAGCAGAACCCAGAGCAGAAGACTGAAATTCATGTATTGAGATTTGTCAGACTGCTGAAGCTCAGCCTTTAAAAGTATAGAAAGGTCTCTGGCTAGACTAGGTTGCCTCACTGTTTGCTTGCAAATCCTCATTGTAAGCAGGGGAGCCCCAGGAGGACTGTTTGTGATTGTCCCATTATTCTGAGAGCCAGGCTGCAGAGAAAAAGGAGCCCAGTGCAAGCCAATGGTCTACTCCATTGGAGGCTTAATATCATCTGAATAAAAGAAAACAAGGCTGATTTCTAGTGAGCTACCATTAGACTGACTGCAGAATGAGCATTTCTGAAGGGTATCACTTCTAGGAAAGCTATTGCTTTCTGTTGGTGAAGGACCTTAAGCTTTGCTGCTTTGAGGATAAGCCTGTGAGACTAAGGCTCATTTAAGAGATGATGAATAGCAACAAACACACTAGTTAGTGTTGCAGATAGAAATTATTTCAGTTAGCAGAGTGACAGAATTCCCAATAAAGAGTTTTTCATACAGTTAAACATACAGTTAATGGATATAACACTTTTTGGAAAAAGTACATAGATATGTGAGTTTAAAACAATCATGTGTTTCAGCTAAAATCCATGTTCTGCTAAATATTTATTGGTTGATTAATCCAGTAGTTTTAGTAATTCATCTGAGAAAGAAAAAGAAATTTCTAATATTATTTTCACAAAATTAGCAATATTAGAGAAATAATTGAATTCCAAGTTTGTGGGTTCTCTATGTTCATGTCTTGAACTAATTCTCACTGTTGAGCCTTTGTAAGATTTAACATCAAGCAACCCCTTCTGGATAATGCTGTGTCCCTTCAGCTAACTATGATGTTTGCCAGAATGTGGATGGCAGCTCTTGTGCTATAATTTTTACCAATGTTTAGAATAACAGATTTGGTGGTCTTTGCTGAAAGAAATATGTCTCCTATACTATATTTTTTTCAATTTTGATTGAAAGTATAACTTGCTCTATTCCAGACCTATGAGCTACAGCTAACTTGCAAGACTGCTGATTTGCTAAAATTATGACAGACTGAACTGTACATAAGAATTGGTGAAATTTTTAGACAAGATGGAATAATCCTATTGAGGATATAATGCTGCAAAGGTTCTTAAGTTCCTCCTCCTCAAGTACCCTTAACAACAGAGAAGTATGAACTCTTCAGGGACTTGGAGCAGTCTATGACAAGCTTGAAATTCCTTTGAAGATTCTGTTTTTAAATCTTAAAATATCATAGATTTTTGCGTACTACGCCATGATGTGTTCATGTTTGTTTTGGCTTTTCAAAATGGTTTGCATTTTCAGGCAAATTATGTAATTTTTCCTTCCAGATCATTAGGGACAATAGATGATCCAGAAAGATGTTATGTTTATTCCATGGCTTACCCTGGTGGCATATGTCTGTTGAAAAACACATTAGAGTGGTTTTAATGTTTTATTTTTTAACTATTTTAGAATTAATTAAATACCAAGTAACACTAAATACCTGGAGTGTTGTTTCTTTTGTTTTTTTTTTTGTTTATTTTTAGGGGCAGTGCCTTCATATGTGGGATCTGAACCTGGGCCGCTGGTGTCTCAAGCCAGCTCTTAACCACTGCACCACTCAGTCAGCCCAACCTGGAGTGTTTTACCATGAAACTTCAGCCTGCCAGTTTACTAATATGAAATAATACATGTAAAAATGCTTTGAATCTTTGGTACTATATTTGCTTTAGGGTCCAGCTGATTTCTTCTTCTCTATGGAGTTGTATGCTTCAAGCTTCCCCAACAAACTCATTGCTGCTGTGAATTTTTCATGTTAGAGTTTTTGAATGTGCTTTTAAGTGTGACAGACTTAGATTTAAATCACACCTCTGTCACTTAATAGTCTTGTCACTCACCTTCTCTGAAACCCAGCTTTCTCATCCATAAAGCAGAAAGAATAGTATTAATTTCCAAGGGATGTTGTGAGGATTAAATGAGGTGATGTGTAGAAAGTGCCTAACACACAGGAGGTATCCCGATAATGCTAGTTTCTCTTGCTAGATACCTCATTGTCCCCCTAGTACATCTGGGCTGAATTCTCTGATTGTCCTTGCTCCTGGGCTCGATGAGCTGGTATAGTTGGGTCAGGAAAGTATGCTAGGTCTCTTCTGCTAGCACCCTCATTGTCCTCTTTACTTTTTTTTTTTTAAAGATTTTTATTGGGGAATTGGGTGTAGGGGGGAACAGTGTTGGGGAACCAGGGAAGGGGAACAGACAAGTTGCTGTCTTTTTGTTCTTTCGTCTAGTTGCAGAGGACATTGCTTCACTGGCCCATGTTGGTATTGTCATTGTGCTCTTCCCGGATGAGGCAGATCGGTCGCTGGCCTCTGGATGTCGCTCACTGCGGCTATTGGCAGCTCACGCTTGGCTGCCAGCCGCTCACGCTGGCTGCGGGCCACTCACTGTAGCCTATGGCAGCCCACTGCAGCAGGGGCTGCAGCCTACACCGTTGCCGGGGCTCACACAGCCCAGCTCCAGGTGGAGCTGTTGTTAGCTGTAGAGGGCAGTGTCACTGGCCCTCATATGTGGGATCAGAATCGAGGCTGCTGGACTCCCAAAACCAGCTCTTAACCAATGTGCCACTCGGCCGGCCCTCATTGTCGTCTTTTCTAAATGCAGGATGTGAGGTTCTTCCTTTGTTATTTGATAGCAACTGAGGATATCTGTACATTTTTCATGCAGAGAAGCAAAAGCAATCTAGGTAAAAGTAGCACCTTTCTAATCACATTCTGGGCTGAAACGTGTCATTCTGAAATTCCCAGGATTCTAGGATTTCCTTTGATTCGTGGCTTTGCATATTAAAATATTATATGTTCCTTATTTGAGTGGAGTTTGATCATTTCTTTGGATAATAAAGATTACTTGTTTTGGATGGGAATTAAAAGTTTGATCTTCAGTCCACAAACTTGAATCACATAACAATAACAAAAACTGACATTATCCCAGACACTGTTCTATGTGCCTTACAAATATTATTTCATTTAGTACTACCAGCAACCCTCTGAGGAGAATGGTATTATCATCCTTACTTTATAGTTGAAGAAACTGAAGCAGAGAAGTTGAATAACTTGCCTAAGGCCACATAGTCAGTAAGTAGAACAGCCAGGATTTGAACCCAGGAAGTCTGTATCTATTCACACATGAATGCACATGTGAACACACATGTAGTCTCTGTGTGTATACCAGGGGTGCCAACAAAATGTATACATATTCTAAGAGATGTTAATTATGCTCAAGCAGTAGTTCACCATAATCAGAAGTGTCTGGATGCTGATGGGAAACACTTTGAGCACCACTTGTAATTGCAGAAGTCAAATGTGACTTGTATTCATCTTTTGTTATCAATATATATTGCGTATTAAAATTAATACAGGTTTTTCCTTTATTAAAATGTGTATGCAGTTTTGGCACCATACGTGTGTGTGTGTCTGTGTGTGTGTGTGTGTGACACACACACATACACACATTATATATAGTGTGCATGCACTATATATAGTTGATCTATCTGTATATCTATCATCTATCTATCTATGTATATATATCTATATATCTATCTAGTTGCAGTAATACCCGAGGTGAATTGTCTCTACATTCTCTTTTTTTCTTAGTAGAGTATCTGTTAGGGTTCAAATCCCAGCTCCATCACTACTTAGCTGCACTTCAATTTTCTCACTTATTAAGTGTGGACAATACTAGTACCCACTTTTGCTAGCCAAGATTCTTGGTTTCAAAGAAGAGCAACCAATTCCAGTTAACGTAAGCAAAACAGAAATTTCTTGGAAGGGTATTGAAAAGGTTGGCAAATCAAGCTCAGGAAACTGCAGATACCAAGGGAAACTGCAGGACCAGGTTAGGCACTGCTTCTATAGCTTCTAGACTCTGGAAGCCACTTTTGGTAGCACCACCACTGATCACTTGCTATCTCTAGGGCTATAAGGCATTGCTCATTTCTGATACTGAGTCCTTCATGGGATTATCCAATTAGCCTAGTTTAGGGTACTTGCTCATGCCCTAGCTCAGGGAGCAGGTAGTGTCTGGATCTTGCCTGGGGTTTCCAAAAAAGGAGAAGAATGGTCAGATATTGGACAGCCAAAAGGCAAATCAAAACAAAATGAAACAAAAGCCACTGGACAAAATCTATTGGGTTGTCGGAAAAATCATGACATATTTTTCTGTGTTTTTCTTTGCAAAAATGCGTCATAACTTTTCTGACAACCCAAAATGATCCCCCTCAAAGTGTTTTTATAAGGATGAAAATAAGGGAACATAGTAAGTGTTACCCATTATTATTACTTATATACTCTTTTGTGGTAGGCTCTAGTATAAGACAGTCTTTTCATCTCTGAGTTTACGCTTTCTTGTCTAGAGGTTTCCTGTGATTATTTCTTATGTCCCGAAAACATTTACATTTGACTCCATTCATACCAGGATAAAAATAGTTGTAATAAGAAAATAATGTTATATTTACACAGCTCCAACTTATTTAAATTTATAACATCTCATTTAATCTTCACAACAGTCTTATGAGATGGAAATTATTTTCTCTTATTTCCCAGTTGAGGAAATTGAGGCTCAGAGAATTAATATAAATCACCTAATTTTATAGCTAGTTGGTGGTAGATCCAGGATTTTAATGCATATCTTCTGACTCATCCAGTACTGCTGCCATACTGTTCCTATTTGCCCATTCAGGGTAAGAAGAGAAGTTTCTTTTCACATTTGGGTCTTGTCTTGATTTCCTGTCCTTGGAGATGGTATAACTATGTTCCCAAAAAAGTTGTTGATAGCTCATTTCCCACAATGACTAGCAGAGGGCTAAGAAAGCACAAAAATAGTTGCCTATGAAATGCTTGTAGATTAATTTTTCTGGATCATTAATAATAAATAAAAATTGCTGAGCAATAATGCCATGTATGGCATAGTTTTTTCAAAGCTCCTTCCCAAGCATAATATTATGATAGCCTCATGACCCCATGTGAGGAAGGCACAGATATTTTTCAGTTACTTTTGCTATGACTACAGAAACAGGGAGAAAGAATTCTCTTGTTTTCATTTCATTCTACTGTGCTGTCTAGTAGAGGGGGTTCTGTATTTCCAACTTTCTATGCTAAAATTTCCTTAGGAATAGATCTGGCTTTAGGCAAACAGAGAAGACTTTGATTGTACAATCTTTAATTAGCATCACATGTAAAAGGGCAAGACCTACTTGAAGGGAGTCCTGAAGCAAAAGATCCATTGAAGTAACTTGGGCAATGACTCTGAGCCTCAATGTCACCTTCACTTTAAGGGTCTTTTCAGATCTGCTCTCTGTGTATTTGTTAGGATAATTCTAGCAGCTATAACAAACAAACCCCCAAAGTTCAGTGCCTTAATATAGTGAAAGTTTATTTATTGGTTACTAGTTGTGCCAGATGGGTGTTTCTAGTCAGTGCAAGTAATCATTGGGCCCTGGCTCTGCTCTGTGTATGCATTTAGGGACCTAAGCAAGTAGAGGTTCTCACACATTCTCACATGTTCTCACAAGGTTGCCTGGGTGTCAACATCCAGCAGGTGGAAGGGGAAGAGCATAGAGCATTGTGCATATTCTGCATGTAAGGGCCAGGCCTGGAAGTTTTGCACATGATTTTGTCCACTTTTCATTAGCCAGACACGAGCACTATTAACTTCATGGGAGGTTGGGAAATGTCATCTATCTGGGTACCAGGAAAAGGAGAACATGCAAATTGATAAAGTAGTCTCTGCCACAGATAATAATTAACATTTTGAGACGCTTCTTCTGTGCCAGGTTCTGCACTATGTGCATTTATATGCATTATTTCATTTAAACCTTGCCACCCTAATGAGATGGGCGCTATTTTTAGCTCTGTTTTTCAAATGAGGAAACTGAGGTTCAAATCATTCAACGAGTTCTAAAGCTCCATTTTGAACTTGAGTCTATTTGACCTCAGGACTGGACCTCTTAACCTCTATAGTTTTGTAACTGTCCTATATGATTATTCTAGTTAGAATATATTCTACTGGGTTCCAACCTAATGGAAACACAGATCATTTAGTGAAAGGCTTTCTTTAGTTCTTTGGGTGTTTATATCATGTTATAGCTGGCCAACGTCCCAGTAATATTTCAGCTCTCCACAGGTGAGCATTCAAAAAATGTCCATAGATGAAATATACTGCTTCAAGCAGATTCTTATCCACAGTTTTTCTTGGAACGTTGTCCACACAGGGTATACGAAGTGTTTATGAACCTAGGGAATAATGATTGGAAATGAGGTTGGAAATCTCACAAGCTACCTCTCTGATGAGGTTTCCAGTTCCCTTTGAGTCACACGGGACACCGCTCTAAGTGCACTCTTGTGGTATTGGGAAAGTTCTGCTTTGGGTCTTGGCCATCATCAGAAGGGCTGGGAAGTGAAAGCATTCAGGGATGCAAATTAGCACAGCTCTGTGGCCAAGGCTATAAAGAAGCCAGACTGCCTGAGGTCAGGAGCCTCACACACTGAAGGCAACTGGCCTTTCAGGTGCACGGTTTTCTGAGGAGGGGCGTGCACCTGGAGATAGCAGAAACCCCGTGACAGCAAAAGCCCTGCTCTGTGAGAGGGGAGGGCTGTGGCAAACTTGCATTTATACCAACTGATCAAAGATGGCGGCCTGACTGAGAGGTTTAGAAGCCTGCTATGAGGCTAACTAATGTTGGGAGAAAAATACTTAAACTCGAAGATTTCTAATCTCTAAAGTGCTTGCTTTTCAGCCTGTTGTTCTGCTATCTTATAAACGTACTGTTTTTCCTTACATATTTTGAGTTACTCAGACTTTAAATTCTGAAAAAAATAACTACTCTTTCAATTAGTTCTTGTGGCTTGGCCATAATATGAAAGTTAAGACATTCCTTCTTGCCCCCACCTACCCCTGCCCCACCAGCCTAAGTTGTGATGTCTGTACTCGAAGGGCAAATTTTGTGTTTGCTGTTTAAAACAAGGAAAGCTATTTGTAATATAAATATGCCTGGTGGTTCCTCTACGCAGACAACAGAGGTGGCTGTCTGTACCAGAGAGAAGGGAGGGGCATGTCAAATTCTGGTGCTGGTCAGATAGTTTAATTTCTAAGGACTTCAGACCCTTTGAGTTTAATTTCTAAGAACTTCAGACGCTTTTCTGCAATGATTTACTAAGAAAAGGTTTGCGATGATTAGTCAACAAAAGTCAGCAAGAAAGCCTCAGTCACTGTGCTAGGAGCTAGACACACAGCGATGAAAAAAACCATGATCTTGTCATCCTCAAGGATCTCAGTCTACTGGGACAACAGTGTGATAAAGGTTAGGATAGTAGAAGCTAGCAGCAAAGGGGGTTGCCCTCAGGCATTGAAGACCTGGGCTGGTGAAGGACCTAACACCAGGGTGATCTCTGTTGGTAAGGTTTTTATTTTCCTTTTTTTTAATTGTGAAATACATTTTTTTAAAAAAATTAGCTTCAGGTGTACAACACTGTGCAATAGTTATATTTTTTACCCCTCAAAGTGACAATCCCCTCCCCCAATTCGCCACCCCACTCCTCCCCTCCATATCATACATATCTATTACAATTCCTTTGACTCCCTTCCACAGTAAACTCCACATCCCATGACTATCTATATATTCAATTACAGTTGGCATACAATATTATACAACATCAGTTTCAGGTATACAGTGCAGTGATCATGCCTCTACTCCATCCATGAAGTGGTCTCCCTAACAAGACATGTGACCATCTGACACCCCACAAAATATTTACAACATTATTATATTCCCCGAACTGTCTTTCATATCCCTGTGGCAATACTGTAGTTACCTATTTATGCTGTCTAATCCCTTCCCCTTCTCCCTCATCCCCACCCCCCTCCCACTAGCAACCCTTTTTTCCTCTGTATTTATGAGACTGTTTCTGTTTACCTTGCTCATTCATTCAGTTTTTCAGATTCCACATATAAGTGAGATCTTATCTTTCTCCAACTGACTATTTGTCTTTCTCCAACTGACTTATTTCACTGAACATAATAGTCTCTAGGTCGATCCATATCGTTGCAAATGGTTCAATTTCATTCTTCTTTATAGCGGAGTAATACTCCATTGTATAAATGTACCGCAGTTTCTTAATCCAGTCATCTACCGATGGGCATTTTGGTTGTTGCCAAGTCTTGGCTATTGTAAATAGTGCTGCAATAAACATAGCGGTGCATATATTTTTTCGAATTAGCGTCTTGGATTCCTCTGGGTAGACACCCAAGAGTGGAATTGCTGGGTCACACGGCAGTTCCATTTCCAGTTTTTTGAGATACCCCATACTGATTTCCATAATGGCTGCACCAATTTGCAGTCCCACCAACAGTGCACCAGGGTTCCCTTTTCTCTACACCCTCTCCAGCACTTGTTGTTTGTTGATTTGTTGATGATAGCCATTCTGACTGGAGTGAGGCGGTATCTCATTGTGGTTTTTATTTGCATTTCTCTGATGACTAGTGAGGTTGAACATTTTTCCATATGCCTGTTGGCCATCTGTATGTCCTCTTTAGAAAATTGCCTCTTCATATCCTCTGCCCATTTTTAAATTAGGTTGTTTGGTTTTTGATATTGAGTTGCATGAGTGTTTTATAATTTTGGATATTAATCCCTTATCAGATATATCATTGGCAAATATCTTCTCCCATTCAGTAGACTTCCTTTTTGTTTTATTGATGGTTTCCTTTGCTGTGAAAAAACTTTTAAGTTTTATATAATCCCATATGTTCATTTTTTCTTTTATTTCCTTTGCCCATGGGGATGTATCAGTAAAAATATTGCTAAGGGTAATGTCTGCAAATTTACTCCCTATATTTTCTTCTAGGAGTTTTATGGTTTCAGGTCTTACATTTAAGTCTTTAATCCATTTTGAATTTGTTCTTGTATATGGCATAAGTAGTTGGTCCAGTTTCATTCTTTTGCATGTGTCAGTCCAGTTTTCCCAGCACCATTTATTAAATAGACTATCTTTACCCCAGTGTAAATTCTTGCTTCCATTGTCATAGATTAACTGTCTGTATATGCATGGATTTATTTCTGGGCTCTCTGTTCTGTTCCACTGATCTATGTGCCTGTTTTTTTTTTCTTTAGTGGGCAGTGTCAGTGGCCCTCAGAAGTGGGATTTGAACCGGTGCCGCTGACATCCCAAGCCAGCTCTTAACCACAGCACCACTTGGCCGGGCCTATGTGCCTGTTTTTATGCCACTACCATACTGTTTTGAGTACTGTAGCCTTGTAGTATGTTTTGATGACTGGTAGCGTGATACCCCCGATTTGGTTCTTATTTTTCAGGATGGCTGAGGCTATTCGGGGTCTTTTATGATTCCATATAAATTTTAGGATTATATTTCCACTGAAGTGTTTGTCCTCTATTATTGAGTTTTACAATATCGATAATGCCTTTTTATGTATTATCGATATTAATCTGTTTTGTATACGATATAATTATTTCTCTTTGTGGCTTTTTTTGACATGCAGAATATTTTAATATTATATAGTCAAACCTTTTAATTGTTAACTTTATAGATGTGTCTTTGGTGTTATACCTAGAATACCTTCTTTACTCCAAGATTGAGTTTTCTTTTAGAGTTTTTTTAACTTTAAAAATATAATTATTGATTTATTTAAGTTACAGTGAACATTCAGTATTATTTTATATTAGATTCACGTCTACAGCATAGTGGTTAGACACTTATATAATACAAGCAGTGATTACCACACAACTAATCTGGTACCCACCTGTCACTAAGGCATGACAATTAAGTTCACGAACTCATTCTAGAAAAATTGCTACATATCTCATTGTTGAGTATCATTATGGTCACCTTTGAAGTACTCCTGTTGGGAAGCTATGCACCCATGCTAGCGCCTAGTCCACCCTTTAAAGCAATTTTGGAACTGTTTTTATGGAATGGCCATCAGAGCTGTCATCGTTTTACCCTTAATGTACTGAATGTCATCAAATGTCTTCCTTTCAATATCTCCTTTATTTTCTGGTAAAGAAAGAAATCATTGGGGACCAGATCAGGTGAGTAGGGAGGGTGTTCCAATACAGTTATTTGTTTACTGGCTAAAAACTCTGTCACAGTGTAGTGTGAGTTGGTGCATTGTCGTGATGCAAGAGCCATGAATTGTTGGCAAAAAATATCAGGTCGTCTAACTTTTTCACTCAAACTTTTCAGCAGTTCCAAATAGTAAATTTGGTTAACTGTTTGCCCAGTGGTATAAATTCATAATGAATAATCCCTCTGATATAAAAAAAGGTTAGCAACCTCATTGCTACAAGTTCACGAACTTAATTGTCAGACCTCACATGTCTTCTCAAATTAGTGTTTCGGATTTCTTCAGATAAATACCCAGAAGTGGAATTGCTGGGTTATAGGGTAGTTCTATTTTTAATTTTTGAGGAACCTCTATACTGTTTTCCGTAGTGGCTGCATCAATTTACAATCCTACCAACAGTGCACGAGGATTCTCTTTTCTCCACATTTTTGCCAACATTTGTTGTTTCTTGTTTTTTGGATGATAGCCATTTTTACAAGTGTGAGGTGATATCTCATTATGGTTTTAATTTACATTTCTCTGATGATTACTCATGTTGAGCATTTTTTCATATGTCTGTTGGCCATCTGTATGTCTCCTTTGCATAAATGTCAATTGAGGTCCTCTGCCCATCTTTTAATTGGGTTGTTTGTCTTTTTGGTGACAAGTTGTATGAGTTCTTTATAAATTTTGGATATTAACCCATTATCAGATTTATCATTGTTGAATATCTTCTGCAATTCAGTAGGTTGTCCTTTCGTTTTGTTGATGGTTTCTTTTCTTTTAATTTTTATAGCTGCAGTTTTTACCTTTAACTTTTTATATCATCTGAAGTTTGTGTTGGCTTAATTTTTCCCCAAATAGCTAACAGTCACCCCAACATCTTCCTTTCCTTACCAATTTGAAATATCATCCTTATTATATATTACATTGATATGTACTTTGGGGACCTTTTATGTGCTTTCCTTCCTGGTCTGTTGATCTGCTAGTCTACTCCTATGCTGATATCATGCTGTTTTAATTATTGTTGCTTTAGGAGACATTTACATATCTGGCAGGGCAAGTTCTTCTTCATTACTCATTTTTAAAAAAATCTTGGTTATTAAGTAGATCAGTAAATATAAAAACTGTTTTATGTAAGTATGTGTCTTCTGAGATTCACAATCCCCCAAATACTTTTATTTTCTTTCAAAATATGCAGATGATTTTTACAAATAGTGGTCCTAGAAGGCTGCTGTACCAAATGTTTTCCTTCTATGAAAACATTTGCTGTTCCTTATTATGCAGGGTATTATAGAATTTTATAGCTAAGAGGTAGTTTCAAGATCATCCGATCCATATTATTTCACAAATGAGGCATTTAGACTTTAGCAGTCCAGCAATTAAGAAGTGGCAAGGGTGGGGGGGCAAGTGGCACGGTGGTTAAGCACAGGTTTGGGAAGCCAGCAGCCCTGGTTCGGTCCCTCATATGGGGACCAGTGACACTGCCCTCTAAAGCTAACAACAGTTCCACCTGGAGCTGGGTTGTGAGCCCCGGTGATGGTGTAGGCTGCAGCCCTTGCTGCAGTGGGCTGCCATAGGCTACAGTGAGTGGCCAGCAGCCAGCGTGAGCTGCCAATAGCGACGGTGAGCGACCATCCAGAGGCCAGCAACCCATCTGCCTCATCCGGGAAGAGCGCAATGATGATACCAACATGGGCCTGTGAAGCAACGTCCTCCGAAACTAGACTGAAGAACAAAAAGACAGCAACTTGTCTGTTCCCCTTCCCTGATTCCCCAACGCTGTTCCCATCCCTTAATTCCCCAATAAAAAATCTTAAAAAAAAAGAAGTGGCAAGATCAGAGAGAAAACCAAATGCTCCTGACTCCACAATATCAGAATAAAAGAGATGGTAATGTATACTTATTTTATCATCTCATGCAATGGCATCCATAAGAGCATTTAATACACACCCTTTGACACAGAATTCTCCTGAAGTTTGCTTCCTCTATCCCTTCTCTTCCTCACGTCCCAATTTAAAAGTCTAAACAAACCTTTCTGCCTCTATCATAGACTTTATAAGTATAAATGTTGTATGTAGTACATAGTACTTTACCAGAAAAATACAATAAGATAAATTTAGACTATGGTTTGAGCATATAATTATAGCATGTCATAAAACAAAGAGAGTTAAAAATACAAAGCTAAGCCCACAGCAATAAATAGTGTATAAGACACTCATGGAAATCCAAAGAATTTGCAAAATCTCTTTGAAGAGATTCAATCAGCTTCATAGTGCAGAATCATCAAATTAAGCTGTGCTTTTGGATATGCCCAAACTGCACCTTTAAAGTGTTAGCATTTAAGGAGATTAGATTGTAGGGCTTTTGGAATACATACATAACCTATCATATTTAGCTCACTTAGTCTAAATCAGTTCTGACTAGCAAAGACCAAAAATTATGTTTACCTCAAATATACATCTTGGCCTCCTGAGAAATGTTTGGATTGTAACATTTCATGCTCTTAGTCCAAGTAACATGATTCTAACCACTTACAGAATCAGAAATAAAGATCTTTGATGGGAGTTCCTGCCAAGGAGTCAATATTGCATAGGCAAAGATCATGAAAAGTTGAGAAGTAATTATGTAGCCAGGATTTAAATTGGGGTAGGAAATTTGAAAGCGTATGGGGACCTATGATTCTATTCTTGTTTGAAAATATCTGACACATAAGTGCATATTTCAGTGTCAGTATTCAAAAATGTTTTATAGCTCTCATGAATAGAACTGTTGATAACAATGGATGAGGAAGACTTCTGCCAATCTTGCAAAATAAATTGCCTTGTGGAAGAAAGTCATGCACCACTGAAGTCCTACTGTTGGATCATATTAAAATGTTATGCTCCTCATTATCAGCAGTAAAGAGTTGAACTCCCATTGGGTCTATGTCATGCCACTAGGCATAATAGAAACTTGTAGATTTAGGGCTAGACCCCATAGTGTGGTGGACAGAAGTTAGGCCAAATGAGTTTAAATCTCATTTCAGCCACTATGTGTCTGGGCAAATCACTCATTCTTCATGGACTCAAGTGTTACCCTTTCCGAGTCATGTACACCTCTGAGAACCTGATGAATATTATGGCTTGCTGTTGAATAATGCATAATACATACATTACCCTTCTCCCCCAACACCCACACAGGATTCAGAATCTCTGGATAAGGTGATAGGTCACTTTCTTTCAATTTTATTAGGACCTATGCTTAAAAAAGGTTTCTTTACAAAGTCAATTAGAGGTGTGAAGCCATGAAAAATATGAGAGTGGTCTTAAGTTTATAAAAATGAACACTATCCCCTTAGTGGCTACATTTTGATGATGGCCTTTTCCAAATGGTGTGTGTGTGTGTGTGTGTGTGTGTGTGTGTGTGTGTACATGTTCATTTGCGACATTGATGGGAGACCAATATAAAGTATTTAGAAGCTACTCACGAAAACCATCACCATTTTCTCATTTTGGATAAGTTTGATACTTGGTCTTCACTAAGAAAAAGGTAAATAAATGACAAGTCCAACTGTGAAATTCCTATGGTGCGTAACTTTTGAAAAAGTTTGTATTTGTCAAAATTAATATATGTGCATTTGTTAATGAGGGTGTGAAAATTTATCACAAAGACCTGAATCAAATCAGGAATCAGGAGGACCTGTAGGAGGAGCTCTCACACCCTATGTTGATCATGAAAGCCCCACAGGAAGAACTCTATGGTTATAATAGAACTCTATATTAGAACTCTTTGATTGCAGCACTCCTCCCCGGACTCACACATCTCTTCTATAAAAGAGTTTCTTTCGTCTTTTGTATTTTGGGGACTTGCATAAGACTGATCATGACTGCACATACTGGATTACAGTCCTTTCTTTTTCCTGAATAAATCTTTTTTGCTGAAGGAATACCTGGCTGATCTTTTGTTTGTGATTGACATATTTGGGGGCTCATCTGGGGTCCAGAGAACAGCTCCCAGGGACGGTGAGCAAACAGATATGGTGTCCACAGGGCCATTTAAACTCACCATTTTTTTTTGTTTTATTTTTTTAGAAGGTGTTTCTCCTTTTTTAAGATTTTATTGGGGAATTGGGGAGGGAAACAGTGTTGGAGAATTGGGGGAAGGGACCAGCAGAGTTGTTGTTCTTCAATCTTTGTTGTGGAGGGCGCCAGTCACCAACTGGCTTCCCGATGGCAGCTCATGGCCTCTAAGCTCAAGGTGCTGGGTTCAATCTTAGTTGTGGGTGGGTATAGCCATCATCCCATGCGGGAGGTGAACCAGCAGCCTTGTTGTTAAGAGCACACACTCTATACTCTGAGCCATCCGGGCGGCAGCTCAGCTTAAGGTGCTGAGTTCAGTCTTAGTTGCAGGTGGATGTAGCCCACCATTGACAGGTAATCTTATTGTTACACCACCTGTTGGCAGCTCAGCAACAGCTCAGCTAGGGCACAGCATTTACTGGTCCTTGTGGGAAGCAAACCTGCAGCCCTGTTGCTCAGAGCATGTGCTCTAAGCCAGCTCTTAACCAACTGAGCCACTCAGCCGGCCCTGAACTCACCATTTTTCTCCCCAAATCAGGAACGTCAAGGGTAAGTTTTCTCCTGTATCCGAACCAGCTTCCGCTCTTTTTGCATTTTGAAGATCCCTCGGCTTTATTTGGGATCTCTAAAGGTTTCCTTTTCCTTTTCTTTTTCTCTCTGTTAAAAGGCCTTGTCTGTCTGTGAGCTCTTGTTCAGCACGTTGGCCTGACTCGCTAGGGGATCAGGCTGTTTATTAGGACTGTACTAGCTGTCAACTTGATTCTTTTGGAACTGGGTCATTTGTGCTGGCCATTGTTCTGATTCTGTCTGTCTGGAACCGGACAGTCCCACTGAAACTGTGTTGTTTGGCCTTTGGCCAGGATCTTTTGGGAGCAGGCAGTTCTACTAGAATTATTCGTTTCAGCCATCAGCCCAACCCCTTTGGAATCCAACTGTTACAGTGGAACTGGCTGGTATTAAGCCTGCAGGCTTCTTAAGCTATTTAAGCCACTTGAGCTGCTTAAGCTATTTTAAGCTGTTTGAGTTGTTTAGGCTATCTGGGGCCTTAGTCTAGAGAAAAGTCTCTGAAAAATGGGATCTCAGATATCTAAATATTTTCAGGCATCCTCTGACAGGCATGTTCAAAATCTGTAAAAAAAAAAAAAAAAAAAAAATCCCAACCAGAGAAGGGCCGGCCAAGTGGCGCGGTGGTTAAGTGCTGGCTTGGGACGCCAGCAGCCCTGGTTCGGGTCCCACGTATGAGGGCCAGTGACACTGCCCTCAAAAAAATAAAATAAAATAAAATAAAATAAAATCTGTAGTCCCTCCTCACATGCATTTTTAACTGAATGGATTGAACTGACCAACAGTTATTTAGAACCAACAGTAATTTAGACCATTAATGGCCATTATGGGGAACTTTTGAAATCCCCACTTTTCTTAAAACTGAATTGGGTAATCATCACTCTGAAATTGCCAAACTGACTGGAGTGCCTATTTCAAGTGGTATTTTGAGGCTTCCAGATGTTACCAGGAATCTGAAGTTGCCTCTTCGTGAAATAAAGTTTTAGAATTAACCAAAATTAACGAATTTTAAAGGAGAAAAATGACTTTTGAAACTTCATGTTCCTTGCCTCCAGTGCTGTCTTGACCTTCCCCTTCGACTCCTATGTCTCAAGCTCCACCTCCATGCCCTTGCCCTCCACTCCTGACTTCCTTGCCTCCAGCTCCACCTCCAATATCATCCTCCTCAAAACTTCTGTCACTCCCTTCTCCTCTGAACCCTTCAGTACCTGTCCCTTTAAAGTTAAGCCTTCCAAGGATCCTAATAAAACCCCAAGTTTCATATATTTCCTGAATGGTGAGCCACAGATAATTTCCCTGAGCTCCTAACAACTGCATAACGCTAATGGATCACCTCCTGACTCTTCATGATCTGCAGGAAGCTCCTTTAGGTAATACTGACTTCTCATGGTTTACAGATAATTCTTTTATTTATTTATTTATTTATTTATTTATTTATTTATTTATTTATTTATTTAGCTGAGCCATCCTGCCACCTGTTGGCAGCTCAGCGGCTGCTCAGCTTGGGCTGGGCATCGAACTGCTATTGCTCAGAGCTCAGCTCGCACTCTTGAGTGAGCTCTTAACCAACTGAACCACTCACCTGGCCCTAGATGATTCATATTTAAAGAGTGAAAATGGTAAGTACTATTCTAGGTACGCTTCTGCAACAACTTTTGAAGTTGTTGAGGTAGCATTTTTACCTTCGGCTACTTTAGCCCAACAGGCTGAATTATATGCTCTTAGGCTTGTATTTTAGCCAAGGGCAAAACTGCCAACATTTATCCTGACAGTAGATGTGCTTTCAGAGTAGGTCATGATTTTGGAATGTTATTGAAGCAACATGGCTTCTTTACATCCAATGGAAATAAAATTTAAAATAGCCCATATTTTCAGGGATTATTAGATGCTATACTTTTACCTGCTGCTTTAACTATTATTCAGATCCCAGGGCATTCTTTACTTGACTCTCTAGGAGAGTCACCTTGCTGACACTTTAGCGAGGAATGCTGCCTTCTAAGGAATCAACAGGAGTCAAACCTCTGTAGTGATACAAAAGGATATTTTGACAGCTGGTAACTTTTAAAAAACAGCCAGAGAAGCCCAACAATTGGCTTCACAAAAGGAAAAACAAAATTGGAAATCCAACAATTGTTGGTTTGATAAAAAGAGAAAGCTCTGGTTCAGACCAAATAACAAACTAGTCCTACCAGAGACTCTAAAATTCCCCCTCCTAACTACTGTACATGCATTAAACCATTGGCCAGCTGACAAAATGATAGCATTTATGAATTAATATTGGTGGGAAAATATTAATAAGGCCCTGAAAATGGCCTACTTCTCATAACCCACGCTGTTCGCATTGCCCCTGTTTGCACTGCCCCTGGATATTTTAAGTTATCTAATGGACCATTTGAGACTTGGCAAATGGATTTTATACAGGATCCCTCATCTCACGGATATAAATATGTTTTACCCATGACTTGTATGTTTTCTCACTGACATGAAGCTTTTCATTGTAGACAAGATACTACCTCTTCTGTGGCTAAAATCCTGTTAGAAAAGTGTATCCTTACCTGGGAACTCGACTCAAACTCTACAGTGATCAAGGAACCCATTTTATTGGTCAGGTGCTTCAAAAAATCTGTGCTAACTGGCCAGTCTTACAACTTTTTTTTTTCTGTTTGTTTTTTTGTTTTTTTTGAGGGCAGTGCCACTGGCTCTCATATGTGGGACCGAACCGGGGCCGCTGGCTTCTTACAACTTTTTTGTTGCTCTAACCACCCTCAATTCCCAGGTTTAGTCAAACTAACAGCATTATTAATGAAGATTCAGTTGGCAAAATTTGTAGAGACTCTTCAAATACCTTGGCCAAAAGCATTGCCATTGGTTCCTTTAAATCTGAGATCAACACTTTTGCAGGTCATAAACCCTCACCTTTTTCTTTTTGAGGGCAGTATCACTGGCCCTCATATGTGGGACCCGAACTAAGCCAGCGCTTAACCACCGCACTTGGCCGGCCCAACCCTCACCTCTTGAGATAATTACAGGACTCTCCATGCATTTGTCTCTGGCTTCTTTTGATTTTCAGTTGATAAAGGGAGACGTACTTTCATATTGTAAATGCCTAATTGCTTCTATTGAGAATAACCATGCTTTTTTAGAGTAACCTTTTCACAGTGCACTCACTCCAAGGTGATAAAAACTCCAAACACCACAGTCTACAACCTGGAGATTTTGTTTACTGGAAAAACACCTCCATTAAGACTCCTTCCAGCCTCCCTTGAAGGGCCCCTATTAGCTTTACACCTGTTGCTTGTTGAATCTGCACACAAGAAGTTTTCAGACCATTCATTTTCCCTCAAACCTGGAACTGACACCCAGAAAAAGTCCTTCCTGGCATCAAGGGACAAAAGGACACTGAAATCGGAAAGACCTGAATGTTGATCACTGATGCTGTCAGAAAAATATCTGGATCAAAAGGAAGAAATGTCAAAATTCATGACAGAGACTTAACCAACATAGAAATTGGGAGGGCCTGTAGGAGGAGTTCTTACACCCTATGTCAGTTGTGAAAGCCTTACAGGAACAACTCTATCCTCATAACAGAATTTTATGGTTATAACAAAATAATGTAGCTATAGTAGAATTCTATGGTGGTAACAGCCACTACCTTAACACCCTCCTTCTCTCTATAAAAGAGCTTCCTCTTCTTTGTTTCTTTCTCTTCTTGCATGTGGCTCACCATGCCTGCACATACTCTCTTACAATCCTTTCTTTTTCCTGGATAAACTATTTTTGCTGAAGGAATATCTTTCCAACTTTGTGTTTCCAGTCAACAAGGGATACAATATATATGCAGTCATGTTATATTTAGTTGAGAAAGTTATTAGGTTCCTTGTTTCTTCCTTAATTTAGTCTATTTGAAATATGGTAATTAAGAGTAAAACAAGAACATGCATAGATTTTTAGGGCCCTGAGACAGGACTCAGTTTTAAACCAGCTTCTAAATTTGTCTCCATCTACCATCTAACTGCCTGTATTTCTGGTTCCCAGGTTTTTAATATAATGTCTTCCTGAAATTTTGGGTGGGAGTCCAATGTGCAAAAGTCAAACAATTGGATTGTATGCTATAAGTGTGGTTTTGTTCTAAGAGAGCTAAAATGTTATTTATTTTGTAATTATACTTTGCCTTTTAGATACACCCTTTAATGGCTAATGTGGCTAGATCTTTCTACATTTTTTTTTGTTTGTTTGTTGCCTAAATCTTTATTGAGTTCCCTTTTTTTATTATTATTTTTTATTAGTTTCAGGTGTACAACACAATGCAATAGTTATACTCTTTACCCCCCAAAGTGACAACTCCCCCTCTCCCAGTTTGCCACCCCACTCCCCCATCATATCAAACATGTCTATCACAACTCCCCTGACTCCCCTCCACAGTATACTCCACATCCCATGACCATCCACATATTCAGTTACAGTTGGCATACAATACTATACAACATCAGCTTCAGGTGTACAGTGCAGTGATCAAGCCTCTACTCCATCCATGAAGTGGTCTCCCTAACAAGACATGTGACTATCTGACACGCCACAAAATTTTTACAACATTGTTATATTCCCCGAACTGTGTTTCATATCCCTGTGGCAATATTGTAGTTGTCTATTTATGCTGTCTAATCCCTTCCCCCCCATCCCCACCCCCCTCCCAACTAGCAACCCTCAGTTTTTCCTCTACAAGTCTGTTTACTTTGACCGTTCACTCAGCTCTTCAGACTCCACACACAAGTGAGATAACATGGTACCTGTCCTTCTCCGACTGACTTATTTCACACAGGATAATAGTCTCTTCACAATATTATCAATTACATTCCCAGAACTGACCCCATATCCCTGCGGCAACATTGTAGTCCCACGTACATTGTCCAAAACCTTCCCCCTCTCTCTGTTGCCCACTGCCTCCCAGCCAGCAACCATCAGTTTTTCCTTTATATCTGCTTGATATGACTTCAATCTTCTTAAATTTACTGAGACTTGTTTTGTGGCCTAACATGGTCTATCTTGGAAAATGTCCCATGTGTACTTGAGAAGAATGTATATTGTTTTTTCAGGGTGAAATGCTCTAAAAATATCAACAATGTCCAGCTGGTCTAAAGTATCATTTAAGGCCCCTCTTTCTGTGTTGATGTTCTGTCTAAAGGGTCTGTCCATTGGTGACAATGGTGTTGAAGTCCCCTACTATGATAGTGTTACTGTTGATCTCTGTCTTTATGTCTGTCAAAATCTGTTATATGTAATTAGGAGTTCCTATGTTGGGTGCATAGATGTTTATTAGGGTTATAGTGCCCTTCTTTGTCTTTTATTGTAGTCTTCATTTTAAAGTCTATTTTATCCAAAATAAGTATTGGTACTCCAGTATTTTATTCTCATTTCCATTTGCATGAAATATCTTATTCCATCTGTAAACAGCATATACATGTGTCCTATTTTCTTATCCACTCAGCCACTCTCTGTCTTTTGACTGCAGCATTTAGCCCATTCACATTTAAAATGATTATTGATAGGTGCATATGTATTGCCATTTTGTTATTTGTATTCCTGGTCTCCCTGGGTTAGCTTGTTTACCCCTTTCTTTTTAAAAAAGCCCTTTTAACATTTCTTGCAATACTGGCTTGGTGGTAATGAATTCCTTAAGCTTATTCTTTTCTGAGAAGCTCTTTATTTCTCCTTCAATTTTAAGTGATAGCTGTGCTGGGTAGAGCAATCTTGGTTGTAGGCCTTTATTTTGTGTCACTTTGAATATCTCCTGCCACTCCCTTCTGGCCTGCAGAGTTTCTGTAGACAAGTCAGCTGTTAGTCTAACAGGAGTTCCTTTGTATGTGACCTGCTGTCTTTCTCTTGCAGCCTCTAGGATTCTGTCTCTGTCTTTAACCTTTGCCATTTTAACTATGATGTGTCTTGGTGTGGACCTGTTTGGGTTCAGCTTGTTTGGAACCCTCTGCACTTCCTGGGCATGTATGTTGATTTCCTTCACCAGGGTAGGGAAGTTTTCAGTCATTATTTTTTCAAATACATTCTCGACCCCTTGCTTCTTCTCTTCTCCTTCTGGTATTCCTATGAGTCTAATGGTGGTTGCGTTTCACCTTGTCCCATAGGGCTCTTAAACTATTTTCATTGTTTTTTATTCTTTGGTCTTTTTGCTGTGCCAACTGGGTAATTTCTGCTATTTTATCTTCCAAATCGCTGATCCACTCCTCTGCTTCATCTACTCTACTGGTGATTCCTTCTAGAGTGTTCTTCATTTCAGTTATTGTATTCTTTAGTTCTAACAGGTTGCTTTTTATCGTTTCTCTGTCCTTCTTTATGTCTTCGCTACATTCCTTAAACATTCTTATCATCAGTGTTCTAAACTCTGTCTCTGAAATGTTGGATCCCTCTGTTTCATTTAGTACCATTTCTAGAGGTTTTTTCTGATCTTTTACTTGTGACATGTTTCTTTGTTTCCCCATTCTGGCTGTCGCTCAGGGATTGCTTTGATGTATTAGATAGATCACCAGGAGAGCCCTGGCTGGATCATGCAGGCACACAGCTCATGGCACAACACTCCCAGGAAAACTCCCAGTCTCAGCCTGTCCCAATCAGCCGTTCGCAGATCAGACCGAGTAGCCCGACAACCAATCACCAGCCTGGCAACTCTGCAAGCGCAGTGCGGAGAGCAGGGACCCAACACGGCTTGCGCACTCCTGCGTCTCAGTGAGCAGCCTGTTGGAGCCAGAGCACACCCACCATGCGTTCCCCTGGCAATGCTGCACAAGCCATTTGGAGGGTGGGGATTCGAGGCTGCTCGCGCACTCCTGTGTCTCAGTGAGCAGCCTGTTGGAGCCGGAGGGCACCCGCCCAGTGTTTCCCTGGCAACGCAGTATAAGCTGGGTGGAGGGTGGGGATCCAAGGCTGCAGGCATGAGCGCGCACACACACACTTCTGCGCCAATTCCACCAGACCAATGAGGCTCAGACCTGATCACCAGTGGGAGGGCCCAAGCCCGACAAAATGGCACCCTCCCTACACCACTCGCATGCAGGCTCCACACCACAGGAACAACAGTCCAAAAACATCCAGCCTTTGCACCAAAGGTGCTCAGTTCAGTCCATCCCCGCAGGCTCCCAGGTCCGGCTCACACAGCTACTCCCTCCACCAGGAACCAGGTAAGAGCTCACCGGCGAGCAAGCCCGGGCACCGGCCCCACTGATTCTCCAGCCGCTCTTAGCCTCACCGAGCCGAGCAAACAGAGTCCTCACTAATTTACTGCCGGCTATCTTAGAACTCCTCTTCCCGGCAAAGGAGCTCTGGGCTGGTGAGCTTGGTGTGTGGCCGGAGGGTCTCTCCCCCAACCAGAGAAGCTTCCCACAGCTGGGACCTCCCTCACGGGGTTCGCCCTCTCTCGTCTCCACCCGTCCTATCAGACCCGACGTGGCCTCCTCTTTAAGTTCTTTGTTTAGTGGTTCTGTTCATCCAGGGTTCCGAGGACCTCCAGGACTGAATGCTGTATAATTTGTTTGTAATTTTGGTGTGATCCTGGGAGGTAGTTAGCACAGCTTCTGTCTATTGTGCCATTTTACCGGAAGTCCCTCTACATTTTTTTTTTGAGGGCAGTGTCACTGGCCCTCATATGTGGGACCCGAATCAGGGCCGCTGGCTTCCCAAGCCAGCACTTAACCACCATGCCACTTGGCCGGCCCTTTACAAATTTTAAATTGAATTTTAAATTAATAATTGAACCAGTTGTTGGCCAATTTATGCCCAATACATATCAGAATGAACTTAAAGATTTATCACTGTGGGCATGTCTAATGATCTTTGTCTCAACTGGGTTATATTAATGAGATTCTCATTTCTATTCAGAGTCATTTTTATAAAATCGTAGAACAAAATGTCATAACATATTAAAATTATTGCAAAATCACTGATAGCTTTACAAAGATGGTGACCCAGCTAAAAATGGAATTGTTGGCTAGTAGTGTAGATATGCTTTTAGCAGCATAAAAGTCTAATGTAGAAAAGTCAAAGGTTACATTTAAGTTGTAGGGAAATCTACCCTTTGAAAAAGTTAACACTCATAAACTCTACACATCTCTAGGAAGAACTTCCAATAGGTAAAACTATTCAACTGTTGATTTAAAATAAATTTTTTGGTTGCAGGATGGCTCAGCTGAAAGAAAAAAAAATGTTGACATCAGAGTGTTATATGCAAAAAGATTTTTTAAGTTAAATAATGCTAAAAGGCCTTTAATGAAAAAATATGAGCCCTTTGTCCCATCCTTCTCATTTCATTCCCTAGTGGCAACCACTTCTAAATCCGTAGCTTTTTCTTCTAATGCTTACCTCTATTCTTCCTAATTATACACACACATTTTTAATTCCTGTTTAGACATTATGTGCTAATATTTTATGTTTGTCAAATTTGGATTTTAGCTCACATATATACCCCTTTCTTTCTCACCCTATATCTTCTCAATGTATCTTATTTTTTGTTTAAATCTATTTTATACTTTTACTACTATGTTTATATGAACATCATTCATTGCTGAGCCAATTAGTGAACTAAGACATTTACTTTCTTTTCAAAGTTTTTGTTTCTCCTGGAGTTACATAATGACTTTTACATTATTTTTAAATTTTGTTTTGTGTTACATTTGATGAAATTTTCCAGCATACTTCAACAGTTTTGTTGGGAGATTTGTAATAATTTTCCATAACTTCACATGACACAAATTTTGAACTCCACTAGAATCTGAATTTCAAGAAGTGAGAAACTTAATTTTGTTCCTAACTTAATCCTCAGTGCCTAAAACAGGCCCTAAATCATAACAAGTTCTTCATAAATACTTGTTAAGTGCAAAATAAAAAATACGTATTATTTCTATTTTGTTCCTGGAAGCATTCCTTCTGAAACCCTCCAATCTCCTGCTTCAATCTGGACTGACTGCTAGCTTCATAACTGTCTTTGGGTTTACTTTCACTTACTTATCCATTGGATTTTCTGTTTCTTGGATCCTATATTTTCTATTTTCTTGGTTTGCACCCTCATTTTTGTAAAACACACATCCTTCCAAAGCTTCTTGAGTTTGAAAGATTTTGTGAAGGATAAATATTGCACTTGCACATCTGAGACCATAATTTGGTTTATATCAAATTCTAATTTGAGAATTATCTTCAATCAGAATTTTGAATACATCATTCTTCCAGTATTAAATACCATTCTTCCACACTTTATAAGCACTTATGTTTGAATTTCTTCCTCTCTAATGAACCAATTATCATTCTGCCACCTACTTTCTACCTCTGAATACTGTGGTTTGGGAATGCAGATATATTTTAGTGTCTCATCATCTATTTTTATGTGACAAAATACCACAAAACATACTGGCTTGGGCCAGTCACGATGGCGGAATAGGTAAATGCTGGGATTGCATCCTCTCATGACCACATCAAAATTAAAACTTAACTACAGAACAACCATCATTGAGAAGTACCTGAAGTCTAGCCAAACAGAAGTCCTATAACTAAGGAAATACAGAAGGAGCCACTTTGAGACTGGTAGCAGGGGCAGAGACATGGAAGAGGCTAGCCCCACACCTGCATGTGACCATTAAAAATTGGGAGGAATATCTTGACTGTGGGGTTCCCCATGAAGAACAAGTGGTCCCAGCCCCAAATAAGGCTCCCGAGCACAGGGATCCAGGAACAGGAAGAGAACTCCACACAACTTCTGGTTGTGAAAACCAGCCATAGATTGTGGCTGAGTGAGACCAAAGGGTGGCTGGAGTCCCAGGTACTCTTTTAAAGGACGCATGCATACAATTAACTAACTGACAGACTCACTTGCTCTGAGCTCCAGTGCAGGGGCAGTAGCTTGAAAGGTGCCAGGGACATTCAGGGAGGAACTGAATTGTCTGGCTTCAGAGTGAGGGCTGGAGTGGCAGCTTTCTTCCAGATAGAAGTGGTAGCAAAACTTGTTCTTTCTTTTTTGAACCCTCCCCCTTTCCCGGCATGCAGATGCCATATCTGAGTCTCTATCAACCTGGCTAACACTATTCTTCCCCACCCCGGTGTTTCCCTGAGACCCTGCCCCGCCCAACTTTGGGGAACATGCAAGCCACGTCCAGTGGCTATTCCATACAAATGGCCTGTCGGGCTCATGCTACAGACTTTCTAAATCTCACAAAGCTTCACAAAACCTAAAAAAGTAGTATCTGGCTTCAGCATGCCCTATGCCTCTTGCTGAACAGCGCCAGGCCTCGCACTAGCAGCAGCCAGCCTATTTGTGGCTTGGCATCCCAAGGAAACCCCAAGCCTACCTATGGGTGGCAGCGACCTGCAGACTGCTTCTTGGCTTATGCCAGGTAGCTGTAGGCAGGGGATAGGCAGAGGCTGAACTTTGCCTGCAGTGGGGCCCCTCTCAGGAGGCCCTGGGGCTGGCGTCCTCAGTGGCCAGCTTCCCACCAAGCCAGAGAACCACCTGGCCACCTCTGAGGATGACACACCCAAAGGGAAGACTGGACAGGCACCAGGCTTGGCTAAAGCAAAACTTGCTCCAGAGGGTCAGCCCTTGCACAACAGCTCTTTCACTGTAGTCACAGCCAGTCCTCACTAAGAATTAGCCCAAGGGTCAATCATTCCAATTGGCGTGCAAATAGCAACCAAGACTCAGTGATAACAGCAGTGTACACATAATCCACACAAAGGAAACAACTACAGCACCTGGCTCAGGTGACCAGGGAGACTATGCCACTGGATCTCACAGGACACCTACTATATAAGGCCAAACTACTAAGAACTGTAGGTATAACAGCCCTACTTAATACATAGAAACAAACACAAGAGGCAACCAAAATGGAGAGATAAAGAAACATGTCCCAAATACAAGAACAGAACAAAGCTCCAGAAAAAGAACTAAACAACATGGAGACAACCAATCTACCAGACACAGAGTTCAAAACAATGATTATTAGGATGCTCAATGATCTCAGGGCGAACTTCAACTAAGGGATAGAAAGCATAAAAAAGGGCTGGCCAAGTGGCGCAGTGGTTAAGAGCTGGCTTGGGGGCCGGCCGAGTGGTGTGGTGGTTGGGAGCTGGTTTGGGATGCCAGCGGCCCCGGTTTGGATCCCATATATGAGGGCCAGTGACACTGCCCTCTAAAAAGAAAAAAAGAACCAGCCAGAAATAAAAAATACAGTACTGAAATGAAGACTACATTAGAGGGAATCAACAGTAGATTAGAAGAAGCAGAGAATCAAATCAGTGATTTGGATTATAAGGTGGCAGAAAACACCCAATTAGAACAACAACAAGACAAAAGAATCCAAAAAAGAGAGGATACTTTATTTAAGAGGCCTCTGGGACAATATCAAGCATACCAATGTTTTAATCATAGGTGTACCAGAAGGAGATGAGAAAGAACAAGCGATTGAAAACCTATTTGAAGAAATAATGATGACAAACTTCCCTAACCTGGCAAAGGAAATAGACATACAAGTCCAAGAAGTACAGAGTCCCAAACAAAGACACATCAAAATTAAAATGACAAAGATTAAGAACAAAAAAATAATCTTAAAAGCAGCAAAAGAAAAGCAGTTACTTACAAGGGAACTCCCATAAGATAATCAGCTGATTTCTCAACAGAAATTTTGCAGGCCAGAAGGGAGTGGCATAAAATATTCCAAGTGATGCAAAGTAAGACATACAAGCAAGATGAGTCTCCCCAACAAAGCTATCATTTAGAATTGAAGTACAGATAAAGAGCTTTCCGGACAAGATAAAGCTAAAGGAGTCATCAGCACCAAATAAGTATTACAAGAAATGTTAGAGGGACTTTTTTAAAGATGAAAAACAAAAAGGATCAAAATATGAGTAATAATATGGCAATAACTACATATCTATCAATTATTGGGTTGTTGGAAAAGTCATGACACATTTTTGCAACGAAAAACAAAAAAAAACAACATCATAACTTTTCCGACAACCCAATACTTTCTTTTTTTGCATATAAAATGTGTTTATTTTTAATAACAATAACAAATGTGATCATCTCCCAGGTAAAGAAATAGAATTTTAGAAGTTACCTGGATACCCCTCCCTGCCAGAGAAAACCACTGGTTCATATATTAGTTCTGCCAAATGCTATTACTATGGTGAACCTTATGCTTTCTGAATTTTCATTCATGATTTTTCCCACTGACTTCTCTAGAGTGAGCTCTCGTAAATTCACGGGGAAACTGAAGCTACGTTATTTTCTACCAGGAGTCTTTTAACAATTACTTTCAATGTAAATGGATTAAATGATCCAATCAAAAGTTAGGGTGGCTGAATGGATAAGAAAATAAGACCCTTACATGTGCTGCCTACAAGAGACTCACTTCAGATTGAAAGACACAGAGACTGAACATAAAGGGATGGGAAAGAGATATTTCATGACAATGGAAGTCAAAAAAGAAAGCTGAAGTAGCAATACTTATACCAGAAAAAATAGACTTTACAACAAAGGCTATATAATAAGAGACAAGGGAGGACCTAGTAATCCCATTCCTGTGTATTTATCTGAAGAAACCCAAAATGCTACTTCAGGGGACATGTTCATCCATATGTTTGTTGCAGCATTGTTTTCAATGGCCAAGATGTAGAGGCATCCCGGGCATCTCTGGATAAATGAATGGATCAGGAGGAGGTGGTACATATATACAATGGAATATTGCTCAGCCATGGAAGGAAATGGGCTCTTGCCATCAGTGGCAGCATGGATGGACCTGTGCTGAATGGAGTATGTCAGACAAAGAAAGACAGATGCATTCAGATTTTTCTTATATGTGCAATTCTAGAACAAGATAAACAAAACAGAAGCAAACTCATAGATACAGAGAACATTTTGATGGCTGTCAGATGGGAGTGGGGTTGAGGATGAGGGTGAAAAAGAGGAAGGGATTAAGAAGTACAAATTGGTTGTTACAAAGTAGTCATGGGGATGTAGAGTATAGCATAAGGAATATGGTCAACGATATTGTAATAACTATGTATGATATCAGATGGGTAATACTTTTATCAGGTTGGTAGATAGGAGGGGCTTGGGAGACAGGGTGAAAAAGCTTCGCACTCAGAAGTACAAAGTGGCAATTACAAAATCATCATGGAGATGTAAAGTAACATATATTGTCAATAATATGGTAATAACTATGTATGGTGCCAGGTGGGTACTAGACTAGTCAAAGGGATCACTTCTTAAATTATATAAATGTCTAACCACTGCATTGTACATCTAAAATTAACATAACATAATATTCAATGTCAACTGTAATTGAATAATTTAAAAGGGCGGGGAGAGGGCCGGCCGAGTGGCTCAGTTGGTTAAGAGCTTGCTCAAGAGTGCGAGCTGAGCTCTCAGAAACAGCTGTTCGAGGCCAGCCCGAGCTGAGTTGCCGTTGAGCTGCCAACAGGTGGCAGGATGGCTCAGCTAAAAAAAAAATAAAAAAAAAAATAAAAGGGCGGGGAGTGAAGGGGAATACGAGATTCAGATTTCCAGGTGTACAACAAATAAGTCATGGGGATGTAATATACACCATAGGGAGTATAGTCAATAATATTGTGACAGCATGGTGTGGTGCCATATGGTTGCTGAACTTATCATGGTGATCATTTCTTCAGGTGTAGAACAATTGAATAACTATAGTGCACTCCTGAAATTAATATAATATTGTGTGTTAACTATATTTTAGTAAAAATCTTAAGAAAAAGAAATTATTTGCTTATTAGATATCGAGATTATACTTATGATTTTTTAAAAATATCGTCATTGTTAGAATTTGATTTCTCAGACTGCCATAGCAGATTGTTTCTCAACATTAACTTTGGTTGCACAGAACTGGTTAATGAATTAAATTAAAAGGTGGCAGGGAATGGGGTAAGGAAGTTAACATCCATTCATTTATTATTCATTCACTCTCCATTTTTTTTTTAGCTGAGCCATCCTGCCACCTGTTGGCATCTCAGTGGAAGTTCAGCTTGGGCTAGGCATCGAACTGCTGTTGCTCAGAGCTCAGTTCACACTCTTGAGCAAGCTCTTAACCAACTGAGCCACTCGGCCAGCCCTCATTCACCTTTTGTAAAGGGATATTAAAATAGGACTCTTTAGGGCCGGCCCAGTGGCACGGTGGTTAAGCACTGACCTGGGAAGCCAGCGGCCCTGGTTCGGTCCCACACGTGAGGGCCAGTGACACTGCCCTCAAAATAAAAATAAAATAAAATAGGACTCTTTATATCTCAGTTTTATCCAAGGCCCTAAAAGGCTGAGAACACCCCCAGTTCTAAAATGGGACCCTTTTATATATGACTTGCAATGGGGATTTCTGGAAACTGATTTTGTAATCCATATCTCATCAGCAATCTTGAAAGTATTAAAAGGGTTGAAATTACAGAAAGAGGGAGAGAATTCCTTTGTAGAGAATTATTAGATTGCTGTGGCATGCTCTGTTGTTTCTCCACCTTGCCTCAATTAGGGTGAAGAAATGTGTACTTTTCCCACACCTTATGTCAAATGAGAAGGACTTAGAAAAGACCATCCTGTGGGCTTGATATGTGCCTCTTGAAGTTTAGAAGACACAGAACACACATATCTGATTTTTGCCTTAGAAATCTAGAGTCTGTATCTGTGGACTTGAGGAAGAAGAGAGGGGGAAGAGGGAGAGAAAACAACAGTAAAAGTAAAAGCGACAGAGGAACAAAGGGAGGTACATGATTTTATTGTTGGTGATGATTTGGTTTTGTGTTATGGGCCAAGTGGGTCTGTTAGGGGAAGGTCATCTTGAAATCATCTTTTTAAAATGGCTGTGCAAGAGGCTATCTGGAAGGAAAGGCAGGCAGTTTCCCAGCAGGAGGTAGAACTCATAAGAATGCGGAGTCATAAGAGGCCAGCCAGAAGGACAGACATATACATCAATCTAACAGAACTGAGAATCTAGAAGTAAAGCCATACATCTATGGTGAAGCAATTTACTACAAAGATGCAAAGACCATTCAGCATGGAAAGGATAGTTTCTTCAATAGGTTGGGACAACTGGATAGCCACATGCAAATGAATGAAGTTGGAGTCTTACTTTATACCATATACAAAAATGAACACAAAGGCTTAAATGTAAGAGTTAAAACTATAAAATCCTTAGAAGAAAACGTAGGGATAAGTATTCATAACTTTAGATTCTAATAATGTAACTAACAAGAGGTATCATTTCTTGAGCTCTTGGTATAACCTGGACACATTCATTTGCGTTATGAATCCTCATAAGTATCTTGTGAGGTAAAGCATATTATTGCTTCCATTTTACAGACTGAGATTCAGAGAAGTTAAGTTACTTGGCCAAGGTCACACAGCTAGTAAACGGTAGAGCCAGGATTCGAATCCTGATCTATTTGACTCAATGACTCAAACACTTAAGCCCAATGATACACAACAATCTTGAAGTCTGCAATTGCTGACCTGGTTTTCTTCCTGGGGGAAATCAGGCTGGACCCCTGAAGCTATTATTGCTGAATGCCAGTGGAGGAGACCACCATATTTATTGCTATTCAGCCCCATGCTTTGCTCTCTCATTTCCTACCTTTGTACCATCTGCAGCTGGCCTGGGTCGTCCTGTTTCTGCAGGAGTGGAACAGCTGGGTTAACCCTTTCCTTCTGGACGGGATCTCAGGGGAGGGTATGAGCCAAGGGCTGCTCCTGGAGAGGCCTGCCAATGCTTTTACTCTTCATTAAAAGTTTATGTGCATTATACACTTCATTATATGCAATTGGGTTTCTTAAATGGCACTCCAGTGCATAAATGACTCCCTAGACACATTTGTGAGTTTCCATTGTTATAATATAAAGACTGGCCAAGTCACAAGGCAGACATGTTTTAAGCTATTCAATTATTCCTGGTACAACAACCAAATCCAGGGGAGGTTTTACTTTACACCTTCCACAGGATTGCTTGTGGACAGCATCAGCATTTCTTTCTTCCTTTTTTTAAAATTAAAGTTCATTGGGGTGACAATTGTTAGCAAAGTTACATAGGTTTCAGGTGTACAATTCTGTAATCCATCTATATATCACATTATGTGCATACCACCCAGATTCAGTTCTCCTTCCATCACCATATATTTGATCACTTTTACCCTCACCTACCAACTGCCTCCCCCCTAACCCTCTGGTAACTACTAAACTATTGCCTGTGTCTGTGAATTTTTGTTTCTTCATTTGTTTGTCTTGTTCCTTTGCTGTTTTCAGTTTTATATACCATATCTCAGTGAAGTCATATGGTTCTTGAGTTTTTCTGTCTGATTTATTTCGCTTAGCATAATAATCTCAAGATCCATTCATGCTTTCACAAATGGCACTGTTTCATCTTTTCTTGAGGCAGAGTAGTATTCCATTGTGTATATGTACCACATCTTCTTTATCCAATCATCCTTAGAAGGACACTTTGGTTGTTTCCGTGTCTTACCCACTGTAAAGGAACATCATTTACAGTGGGCAAGCAATGAACATCAGAGCACATATATCTTTATGGATAGTTTTCAGATTTTTGGGTGGATACCCAGGAGAGCGATTGCTGGGTCATATGGCAATTCTATTCTTAATTTTTTTGAGGAACCTCCACACTGCCTTACATAGCAACTGCACCAATCTGCATTCCCACCAACAGTGTATAGGGGTTCCTTTTTCTCAACAGCCTCTCCAACACTTGTTATTATTTGTTTTGTTGATGATAGCCATTCTAACAGGTGTGAGGTGATATCTCATTTGTGGTTTTTATTTGCACTTCCCTGATGATTAGTGATGTTGAACATTTTTTCATATGTCTATTGGTCATTCTTATGTCCTCTTTGGAGAAATGTCTATTCAGGTCCTCTGACCATTTTTTTTAAAGATTTTATTGGGGAATTGGGGGAGGGGAACAGCGTTGGGGATTCGGGGAAGGGGAACAGACAAGTTGCTTGTCTTTTTGTTCTTCAGTCTAGTTGCAGAGGACGTTGCTTCACTGGACCATGTTGGTATCGTCATTGCGCTCTTCCTGGATGAGGCAGATCAGTTGCCGGCTTCTGGATGGTCACTCACTGCGGCTATTGGCAGCTCCTGCTGGCTGCTGGCCACTCACTGTAGCCTATGGCAGCCCACTGCAGCAGGGGCTGCAGGCTACACTGTCGCCAGGGCTCGCATAGCCCAGCTCCAGGTGGAGCTGTTGTTAGCTGTAGAGGGCAGTGTCACTGGCCCTCATATGTGGGATCCGAATCGGGGCTGCTGGCATCCCAAAACCAGCTCTTAACCAATGCGCCACTCGGCCGGCCCCCTCTGCCCATTTTTTAATTCGATTGTTTGTTTGTTTTTTTGTTAGTTGTATGAGTGCCTTATATATTTTGGATATTAGCCCCTTATCAGAGGCATTGTTTGCAAAAATCTTCTCCAATTCAATTGGGTGCCTCTTTATTTTGTTAATGGTTTCTTTTGCTGGGCAGAAGCTTTTTAGTTTGATTTAATCCCACTCATTTATTTTGGCTTTTACTTTCTTTGCTGTTGAGGTCAGACTCATAAAATCCTCTTTGAAACCACGATCCATAAGTTTAGTATTTCTATGCAGTTTAAATATTGACTTCTTTTTTTTTTGAGGGCAGTGTCACTGGCCCTCACATGTGGGACCGAACTGGGGCCGCTGGCTTCCCAAGCCAGTGCTTAACCACCGCGCCACTCGGCCGGCCCCTATGCAGTTTAGTTTCAGGTCTTATGTTTAGTTCTTTGACCGATTTTGAGTTAATTTTTGTACACAGTGACAGATAGCGGTCTAATTTTATTCTTTTGCACATGGCTTCCCAATTCTCCCAACACCATTTATTGAAGAGGCTGTTTTTTCTCCATTGTATGTTTTCGGCTTCTTTGTCGAAAATGATCTGTCCATATTTATGTAGGTTTATTTCTGGGTTTCCATTTTTATTCCATTGGTCTGCGTGTCTATTTTTCTGCCAATACCATACTGTTTTTATTGTTGTCCTGTAGTCCAATCTGAAGTCAGGAAGTGTGATACCTTCAGCATTGTTCTTTTTTCTTAGGATTGCTTTGGCTATTCAGGGTCTTTTGTGGCTCTATACAAATCTGATGATTTTTTTGTTCTAGTTCTTTAAAAAATGGCATTGGGGTTTTGATGGGGATTGCATTAAATCTATATATTAGTGTGGGTAATATGGCCATTTTAACTATGTTGATTCTTCCAATCCGTGTACATGGAATGTCTTTCCATTTATTTGTATCATCTTCAACTTCTTTTAAAAATGGTTTATAGTTTTCAATGTAGAGGTTTTTCACATCCTTGGTTAAGTTTGTTCCTAGGTATTTTATTCTTTTTGTTGCAGTTGCAAAAGGAATTTTTTTTTTCTTTTGTTTTCAGAGATTTCATTGCTAGTATATAGGAATGCAATGCACTTTTGTACATTGATTTTGTAGCTGGCAACTTTATTGTATTCGTTTATTGTTTCTAATAGCGTTTGGTGGAGTCTTCAGGGTTTTCTATATGTAGTATCAGGTCATGTGCAAAAAGTGACTATTTAACTTCTTCATTCCCAGGTCGGATGCCTTTTATTTCTTTGTCTTGCCTGATTGCTCTGGCTAGGACTTCCAATGCTATGTTTAAAAGCAGAGGTGATAGGGGACAGCCCTGTTGTGTTGCTGAACATAGAGCAAAGGGCTTCAGTTTTTCACTGTTAATTATGATATTACCTAAGGGTTTGTCATATATGGCCTTTATTATGTTAAGGTATTTTCCTTCTATACCCAGTTTATTAAGTGTTTTAATTATAAATGGATGTTGTATCTTGTCAAACTCTTTTTTTGCATCTATTGACATAATTATATGAATTTGGACCTTTATTTTGTTTATGCGGTGTATCACATTAATCGACTTGCATATGTTGAGCCATCCTTTTGCCCCTGGGAAGTACCCCACTTGGTCATGATGTATAAACTTACTTTATTTTTTTAAAGATTTTATTGGGGAATTTGGGGAGGGGAACAGCATTGGGGAATCGGGGAAGGGGAACAGACAACTTGCTGTCTTTTTTTTTGTTGTTCTTCAGTCTAGTTGCGGAGGACGTTGCTTCACTGGCCCATATTGGTATCGTCATTGCATGTATAAACTTTTTAATGCCTTGTTGCATTTGATTTGCTAGAATTTTGTTTAGGATTTTTGCATCTGTATTCATCAGAGATATTGGTCTGTAATTGTCTTTATTGTGTGTGTTATCCTTAACAGGTTTTGGTATCAGGGTAATGTTGGCTTCATAAAATGAGTCAGGGAGTATTGTCTCTTCTTCAGCTTTTTGGAAGAGTTTGAGTAGGGCAGATATTAGAACCTCTGTGAATGTTTGGTAGAATTCACTAGTGAAATCATTTGGCCCTAGACTTTTGCCTTTGGGAAGGATTCAGATGAATGATTCAATTTCGTTATTGTTGATTGGTTTATTTAGATTTTCCAATTCTTGTGATTCAGTCTAGGAAGGCTATATATTTCTAAGAATATGTCCATTTCCTCTAGGTTATTGAGTTTGGTGGCATATAGTCTTTCATAGTCTTCTGGGATGATCCTTTGTATTTCTGTGGCATCCATGGTTACTTCCCCTCTTTCATTTCCGATTTTGTTTATTTGTATCCTTTCTCTTTTTATCTTAGTGAGCCTAGCAAAGGGTTTGTCAATTTTATTAACCTTTTCAAAGAACCAGTTCTTTGTTGCATTAATATTTTCTGTTGTCTTTTTGTTCTCTATTTCATTTTAATTCTGCTCTGCTTTTCATTATTTCCTTCCTTCTGCTGACTTTGGGTTTCATTTGTTCTTCTTTTTTCTAGTTCTTTAAGGTGTAATGTGAGGTTATTTATCTGGGATTTTTCTTCTTTCTTGAGATCGGCCTGTAATGAATTTCCCTCTTAAAACTGCTTTTGCTGCATTCCAAAAATTGGGGTAGGATGTATCTTCATTCTCATTTGTTTCTATGTATATTTTGATTTCTCCTCTTATTTCTTCTTTGACCCAGTCGTTCTTTAAAAGTATGTTTAATCTCCAGATATTTGTGGTTTTTCCTGCCTTCTTTTTGCAGTTGATATCTTCTTTCAAAGCCTTGTAATCAGAGACTATGCTGGGTATGATTTTAATCTTCTTAAATTTGTTGAGGCTAGATTTATGTCCCAATATGTGGTCTATCCTTGAGAATGTTCCATGTACACTAGAAAACAATGAATAGTCTGATGTTCTAGGATGAAGTGCTCAAAAATGTCAATTATGTCCTTTTCATCTAATGTGTCATTTAGGGCTGTTATTTCTTTATTTGTTTTCTGTTTGGATGATCTATCCATAGCTGTCAGTGATGTATTTAGGTCCCCTACTATACTTATGTTTGGGTCAGTTTCTCCATTTACTTCTGTTAGTAGTTGCTTTGTATATTTTGGTGCTCCCTGATTGGCAGCATACATATTGATGACTGTTATGTTTCCTGTTGTATAGTCCCCTTTATCATTATGACATGTCCATCTTTGTCTCTTGTTACCTTTTTTATCCTGATGTCTGTTTCATCTGATATTAGTATAGCTACACCTGCTTTTCTGTGAATACCATTTGCTTGGAGTGTCAATTTCCACCCTTCCACCAGTCTATATTTGTCCTTGTAGCTGAGATGTGTCTCTTGGAGGCAGCATGTGGTTGGGTTTAGTTTTTTGATCCAATCTGCTACTCTGTGCCTTTTTATTGGTGAGTTCAATCTATTTACACTTAGGGTAATTATTAATATATGAGGATTTCCTATCATTCTATCTTTGGTTTTCTGGTAGGACGGTGTCTCCGTTGTTTCTTTGCCTTTTTGTTGCTGTCTATTATTTCAGTGTGGTTGTATTCTATGGTTTCCCCCTCTGTTGCTTCTTTTATTATGTTATATATTTCCATTCTTGATTTCTTTTGAGTGGTTACCATTAAGCTAATGAAAAACAAAGTTTTATATTTAGAGTATTCCATTTTCTTCAGCATCTTTCCTTTCTCCATCCCCTTTTGCCATTTCAGACCTTTATTCTCTCTGTTTTTATGTTTTTCTTGTCACAAATTATCCCTATATATGCTGTGAGTTGATTTCTGTGCTGCAGTAGCAAGTTGTCTTTTTAATCTTTTTTTAAATTGTTTTTCTCCTTTACCCTGTATGTTATGTTTAAGTGCATAGTGTCCTATTTGGTGTAGGGGGTTGCCATTTCCTGATTCTACCTGTCCATAAAACAACTAATGGTTTTGTATTCTTTTGCTTTTTTGTTTCATGTAGAGTAGCCCCCTTCAGTATTTATTGTAGTTCAGGTCATGTGTTAGAAAATCCCCTCAGCTTCTGCATGTCTGGAAAGGTCTTTATTCCTCCTTCATATCTAAAGGATGTCTTTGCTGGATATATTATTGTTGGATTATCATTTTTCTATTTCAATACTTTGAATATTTGATTCCACTCCCTCCTGGCTTGTAGTTTCTGCTGAAAAATCTGATGATAATCTAATGGGCTTTCCTTTGTAGGTTACTGTCTTCTATTCCCTGGCTGCCTTGAGGATTCTTTCTTTGTTGTTAACTTTTGACAGCTTCAATACAATGTGCCTTAGAGAAGGCCTGTTAGAATTGAGGTAGTTAGGTGTTCTATTTGCTTCTTAGATTCAAGGATCCAAGTTTGGAATGTTCTTATCGACTGTTTGAATATACTCTCTGTTCCCTTCTCCCTTTCTTCTCCTTGTTGTATGCCCATTATTATATTGCTCTTTCTGATGGAGTCAGAAAGTTCTTGTAGAGCTCTTTCATTTCTTTTAACTCTCAAGTCTCCCTCTTCTTCCATCTGTGTCATTTCCATATTTCTGTCTTCGATGTCACTGATACTATCCTCCATCTTCTCATCTCTATTACTTAAGCTGGCTCTTTCATTCTTCATTTCTTTTATTCAGTTCTTAATCTCCAGAAATTCTATTTGGTTCTTCTTTAAAATGTCAGTCTCTTTGGTAAAATGTTCATTTTGCTCTTTGATTGTGTTCTGAGTTCTTTAAACTGCCTGCCTGTGTTTTCTTGCCTCTCATTGAGTTTTTCAGAATGGCAATCTTGAATTCTCTGTCATTAACATCTCTGAAATATGTTAAGTCACATATTTCCATGTCTTTAAGTTCATTTTCTGGAGACTTTTCATTTTCTTTCTGAGCTGCCTTGTTACCTTGGTTATTCATGGCAATTAATGAATTATTATATCTCTTCCTAGACATCTACAGGAGTGAGTTCTACAAATGGTTGATTGGAGATCTTTCTTTTGCCTTCCAGTAGGTGTTGGTGGAATGTTTAATTTTCTCTCACACTGCAGCCTTTTATTCTCTCTCATGCTATAGCTTTGTATTTTCTCTGCACTGTACTGCTCCATCTTCTCACACAATGAGGGGAGAGTGTGTTCCTCTGGAAGGTGGCCTTCTCTTCTGTGAGCAGGTCACCTGGGTCACAGGGCACCGCCTCTGTGGGGGGATGTGGCGGGCTTCTGAAGTTCCAATGCTCTTCCTGCATCAATTTCAGAGCCTCTGTGTTTCAGCGGCTCTGTTTACTTCTGCAGGGATCTGCCCAGATAGGTGGGGGCAGGGACAGGTAGGCTGTGAGAGGTGGCTCTGAGCAATGGCAAGGACCACCAGCACAGCCAATCCTGCACCTAAGGCTCCCTCTCCTTCCCCAAAACTAGTTGGGCCACAAGTCCGTGCCTGTGGGAATCACAGTTCTCAGAATTGCAAATATTCTATTCTTTTGATGTGACACTGCTACTGTTCTGCTTCTAGCACTGGGAGAGTGGGTTGGGGCGAGCTCTGGGGAGGGAGGTGGTTGACTAGTCTCCATGCATATATCTTCTGTCCTCTGCTTGGCAGTGAGGGCTTAAACCACTGTTCTCACCCTTCTTGCTTCAGTCTTTGCTCTGAGACCTCTGCTATCAGCATTGGGTTCAGCTCTGTTATATGCTGATCCCTCAGGCGGGACTGTTGGTCATAAGGGGAGCATTAGCAGTCCGAATTCTTCCCTCTCCTGTGACTGTATAGAATGCAGGGAGCTCGGAGCTCTGGTCTGCATCCTGCGGCCCCATGCTGCCCCGTCTGCACACTTCCCCCTACCTCCTGCCCCTCTTGGCCAATTTGCCCACCTTTGGATGATTTCAATTGTGTGTCTCTTTGTGTTGCCTGTCTGCTATACAGGGAGTCCTTAGTGGAATTATAGCTGTTCAATTTGTTGTAAATTCCAGGGGAGATTTCAAGAGGCTTACCTCATGCCGCCATTTCTATGATCTAATTCTCACATCAGCATTTCTATTGGTCACAACCTTTCAGTTTTGAAACTGAGTAATCAGGAAGATGGGCAAGGCCAAGGGTAGACTATGACTCCTATTTTCAGTTTATTGTGAATTGACTTGTATCCTGTTGTACTGTGGGTTAGTTTATACAACATAAATGTAGATCCTGGAAAGGGTAATATTTTTATACTGAGAAGATGATGAGACCAGGAATTGTATACCTTTAAGGGATGGTAAAGAGATATGCTTTTTCATTTATTCATTGAATATTTTTAAAAATTTTTTATATTTCAATTACAGTTGGCATTCAGTGTTATTTTATGTTAGTTTCAGGTGTACAGCATAATGTTTAGACATTTATATAAGTTATGAAGTGATCCCCCCCAGATAAGTCTAGTGCCCACATAGTCACATTTACTGAGCATTTACTGTGTAAGCACAGTGATAGGCACTAGCTGTATAGAGATGAATATAAGACATGGTGTTTGCCCTCAAAGAACTCATCCTCTAGTGGGGCAACAGGTAAATTTCCAATTTCAGCACAGTGTGATAACTGCTATGAGAGAAATGTGTCCAGAGTATTGAGGAAAAAGATTAGAGAGTGGTTCATGAAAAAAAAGGAACTGATGAACGGCCATTTATTAAAGCCAACACTTCTTAGCAGAAAGGTATTTGGCTTCAGAGACCTGGATGTTTAGCTGTCTGGAGTGGAGATGACTCCCAGAGCAACCATGTATTAAAGATGGCAGAGTTGCTGTCAGCGTGGTACCCTGCATGGAGGAGGGCTGATCTGCCGTCTTCTTCAGGTGTCCAGTACTATTATGTTAGCAAGAAATAAACTTCTATGGGGTTTCAAAGATAATTCATTTCAGAGTTTACTTGTTACAGATGTTAACCCATCCTCACCAATATAGTTATGATATCATGTCAGATTTTATAATATCTGGATTCTGGCCCCTCCTCTCCATCACTTCTGCCACCATACGGTCCTCATTGTGTCTCTCCCAGACTTCAGCAACCTTCTTACTGCTTTCTTGTCCTTGCCTTCAGCATTTTTTGCTGACTAAGTGGAAGACTAATATGTTTTATAGAACATGTGTCAGAGAACAATGCTTTAGATCAGAGGAGTAATATTATAATAAGGATTGTAGCAGTGGTGGTGGGGAACTGTTTCAGTGATAGACACTCCTCAGGTATGCAGCCCATGCAGGCAGCCTCTCTCCTTTGCCGTTGCTGAAGGCAGTTTGTAAAAATGCCCATGAGCTGAAACCGAGTCAGAATCACTTAGCTTTGCTCTAATGTAGGGACCCAGAGAAATGTCTGATAACATTTGCTATTAGACACTAAAGATGCAGATCTGAGAGTATGGATGATTCATATAATCCATTCCTATTACTAGAAGGAGAACTCAAGGCATGTGGGCTCCTGATATGGTGGGCGAGCCAAGGTAAGTGATATTTTCATCCCAGCTCAAGCACTTACTAGATGTTGGGACTTTGGGCAAGTTACTTGACCTCTCTCTGACTTCTGTTTTTTTTCTGCTATAATTTGAAAATAAAAATAACAATAAAATTACATTAAATTCAAAACAAAATTTAAAATAGAAACTATAAAAACCTCAGAGAGTTGTAAGGATTATATGAAGTGATGCATATAAAGCAATTGGAATGCTGGCTGGCACATAGTGAGTTCTCAAATTATTTTTTTTTATTAGTTTCAAATGTACAAAACAATATAAGATTAGACCTCACAAAGTGATAACCCCAATGAGTCTATTATCAATCTGACACCCTACATAACTGTACTTTACATCCCATTCAATATTATTTTATATTAGTTTCAGGTGTACAGTGCAGTGGTTAGAAATTTATATAATTTAGAAAGTGATCTCCCCAATAAGTCTAGTACTCACCTGACACTACACATAGATTCTACAACATTATTGACTATATTCCCTGTACTGTATTTCATATTCCAGTGACTACAAATTGGTACTTCCTAATCCATTCATCTTTCTCATGTATCCCCCCAAACTCCCTTCCATCTAGCAACCATCAGTTTGTTCTCTGCAGGTCTGTTTCTGTTTTGTTTGTTTGTTTATTTATTCTGTCCTTCAGATTCCAAATATAAGTGAGATCATATGTAATTTGTCTTTCTCAGTCTGACTTATTTCACTTAGTAGCATAATATCCTCTAGGTCCATCCATGTTGTTGCAAATAGTAAGATTTCATTCTTTTTAATGACAGAGTAACACTCCATTGTTTAAATGTAATACAGGTTATTTATCCAACCATCTATTGATGCACATTTTAGTTGTTTCCATATCTTGGCTATTGTGAATAACATTGCAGTAAACATAGGGTACATATATTTTTTTGAATTAGTAGTTTGGATTTCTTTGGATAAATACCTGGGAGTAGAATTATGGGGTCATAAGGCAGTTCTATTTTTAATTATTTGAGGAACCTCCATACTATTCTCCATAGTGCCTGCACCAATCTGCAACCCAAACAACAGCACTTGCCTTTTCTCCACATCCTTACCAGCACTTGTTTGTTGATTTATTGATGATAGCCATTCTGACAGGAGTGAGGTGGTATCACATGGTGGATTTTATTGGCATTTCTCTGATGATTAGTGACGTTGAACATCTTTTTATATGTCTATTGGCTATCTGAGTCCTCTTTGGAGAAATGTCTATTTAGGTCCTCTGCTCAGTTTTTAATTGGATGTTTTGTGGTTTTGGTGTTGAGTTGTATGAGTTTTTTTTGGTTTTTAAAAATAAATTTTGGGCCGGCCGAGTGGCGTGGTGGTTAAGCACTGACTTGGGAAGCCAGTGGCCCCGGTTCAGATCCCATATATGAGGGCCAGTGATACCGCCCTCAAAAAAAAATAAATTTTGGGTATTATCCCCTTCTCAAATGTAGCACTGGCAAATATCTTCTCCCATTCAGTAGGATATCTTTTCAATTTATTGATGGTTTTCTTAGCTATGGAAAGATTTTACTTTGATATAATCCCATTTGTTTATTTTATCTTTTGTTTCCCTTACTAGAAGAGATATGGGCATATCAGTAAAAATACTACTACAAATAATGTCTGAGAGTTTACTTTCTATATTTTCTTTCGGGAGTTTACGATTTGGGGTCTTATATTTAAGTCTTTAACCATTTTTGAATTTATTCTTGTATGTGGCATAAGTAGGTGGTCTAATTTCATTTTTTTTGCATGAATCTGTCTAGTTTTTCCAACACAATTTATTAAATTGATTGTCTTTACCCCAATGCAAATTCGTGCTTCCTTTGTCATAGATTAAATGATCATGTATGCATGGATTTATTTCTGGGCTCTCTATTCTGTTTCATTGATCTATGTGTCTGGTTTTATGAAAATACTATGCTGTTTTGATTACTATGACCTTGTAGTATAATTTTATATCAGGTAGCATGGTACCTCCAGCTTTGTTGTTCTTTCTCAGGATTGCTGTGAATATTCAGGGTGGGTTTTTTTTTATGGTTCCATATGCATTTTAGGATTATTTTTCCTAGTTCTATGAAAAATGTCATTGGTAGTTTGATAGGGATTGCACTGAATCTATATTTTGTTTTGGGTAGTACGGACATTTTAACTATATTAATTCTTCCTATCTGTGAGCATGGTATATGTTTCCATTTATTTGTGTCTTCTTTAATTTCTCTGTTCAGTGTCATAAATTTCTGAGTATAGGTCTTTTATTTTCTTGGTTAAATACAGAGGGTACCAAAAAAATGTATACACACTTTAAAAAGGAAAAAACTGTACTAAAATTATAATACCAATATATACCGATAACAAACAATGAATACAAGTCATGTGTATACATTTTTTGGCACATTCAGTATATTCCTAAGTATTTTATTTTTCTGATGCAATTGTAAATGGGATTGTTTTCTTAATTTATTTTTCTGATAGTTTGTGTATAAAAATGCAACTGATTCCTGAATACAGTAATACCTCGGTTTGCAAGCATAATTCATTCTGGAAACTACTCGTCTTGCAAGACATTGCTCTTTGTACCAACCTAATAGAAATGTTTGCTCATCTTGCGGAACACTCGCACACCAAGTTACTTGCAATCCAAGGTTTTACTGTATTAATTTTGTATGCTGCTACTTTGTTAAACTCATTTATCAGGGTTTTTGTTTTTTTGTTTTTTTGAGGGCAGTGTCATGCCCTCATATGTGGGACCCGAACCGATGCCGCTGGCTTCCCAAACCAGTGCTTAACCACCACGCCACTTGGCCGGCACTCATTTATCAGTTTTAATAGTTTTTTGGTGGAATCCTTAGCATTCTCTATATGTAGTATCATATCATCTGCAAATAATGAGTTTTACTTCCTCCATTCCCATTTAGATGCCTTTTATTTCTTTTTCTTGTCTCATTTCTGTGGCTAGAACTTTCAGTACTTCGCTGAACAAAAGTGGTGAAAGTGGGGGCTGGCCGAGTGGCGCGGTGGTTAAGCACTGGCTTGGGAAGCCAGCGGCCCCAGTTCGGTCCCACATATGAGGGCCAGTGTCACTGCCCTCAAAAAACAATTAAAAAAAATAGTGGTGAAGGTGGGCATTCTTGTCTTGTTCTTGATCTTAAGGAGAATGCTTTTAGCTTTCCCCCATTAATTACAGTATCAGCTGTGCATGTGTCATATATGGCCTTTAACCTGTTGAAATGTTTCCCCTATTCCCACCTTGCTTAGAGTTCTTATCAGAAATGGAAGTTTGATTTTGTCAAATGTTTTTCCTGCATCTATTGGTATAACCATATGATTTTTATTTTTTGTTTTGTTTATGTGCTGTATCATGTTAATTGATTTGTGAGTATTGTACCAACTTGCATACCAGGAATGAATCCCACTTCATCATGGTGTATGCTTTTTTTAATGTATTGCTGAATTCAGTTTGCTAATATTTTGTTGAGGAGTTTTGCATCTGTGCTCATTAGAGATATCAGCCTATAGTTTTCTTCTTTTGTAATGTATTTGTCTGCTTTTGAAATCAGGGTAATGGTAGCCTCGTAAAATGAGCTTGGGAGGCTTCTCCTCCTTCTTGGAGGAGAATTGGTGTTAATTCTATTTTGGATGCTTGGTAAAATGCACCTGTGAAGCCGTCTGGTCCAGGACTTTTGTATGTTGGGAGCTTGTCGAGTACTGATTCAATTACATTGGTAGTAATCAGTCTGTTCAGATTTTCTGTTTCTTCTTGATTCATCCTTGGAACATTATATGCTTCTTTTTTTTTTTTTTTTTTGAGGGCAGTGTCACTGACCTCCTCATGTGGGACCGAACCGGGGCCGCTGGTTTCCCAGGCCAGCGCTTAACCACCGCGCCACTCAACCGGCCCGATTATATGCTTCTTGAATATATCTATTTCTTCCAGATTATCCAATTTTTTTGGCATATAGTTGCGAATACTATTTTCTTAAAATGTTTTGGCTTTCTGTGGTGTCCATTGTCACTTCTTTTCTTTCATTTCTGATTTTATTTATTTTGGTTCTCTCTCCCTTTTCCTTCACGAGTCTGGTTAAAGGTTTGTCAATTTTGTTTATCTTTTCAAAAAGCAGCTCTTGGTTTCATTGATCTTTATAATGCTTTTTAGTCTCTATTTCATTTATTTCTGCTCTGATCTTTATTATTTCTTTTTTTGTACTCACTTTGGGCTTTGTTTGCTGTTCTTTTTCCAGTTCCCTTAGGTGTAAAGTTAGACTGTTTATTTGAGATTTTTCTTGTTTCTTTGGGTAGGCCTGGATTGCTATGAATTTTCCTCTTACAACTGCTTTTTGCTGTGTCCCATAGATTTCGGGTCATTGTGTTTTCATTTTCATTTGTTTCAGGTATCGTTTAATTTCCTCCTTGATCTCATTTTTAGCTCACTATTTAGTAGCAGATTATTCAGCTTCCATGTATTTGTGAGCTTTCTGCATTTCTTCTTACTAATTGATTTCTAGTTTCATAGCATTGTGGTCAGAGAAGATGCTTGATGTGATTTCAGTCTTCTTAAATTTATTCAGGCTTGTTTTGTGGCCTAACATGTGGTCTATCTTGGAAAATGTTCCATGTGCACTTAAAAAGAATGTATATTCTGATGCTTTGGGGTGAAATGCTCTAAAAATATCAACTAAATCCATGTGGTCTACTGTATTCTTTAAGACCTCTATTTTCATGTTGATTTTCAGTTTGGAAGTTGTGTCCATTGGTGGCAATTGGTGTTACTGTTGATCTCTGTCTTTATGTTGGTCAATATTTGCTTTATAGATAATATTTAGGAGCTGCTATGTTGGTGCATAAATATTTACTAGGGCAATGTCTTCTTGTTAGATTGATTCCTTTGTTGTGTCCCTTTATTATATGTAATGTCCTTCTTTGTCTCTTATTATAGTCTTCATTTTAAAGTCTATTTTGTCTGATACAAGTATTCTACTCCAGCTTTTTTCTTGTTTCCAGTTACGTGAAATATCTTTCCATCCCTTTACTTTCATCTATGTGTGCCTTTGCATCAAGGTGGGTCTCTTGTGGACAGTATATGCAGAGGTCTCATGTTCTTGTCCATTCAGCTACCCTATGTCTTTTTGTTTTTTAAAGATTTTTATTGGAAAATTGGGGAAGGAAACAGTGTTTGGGAATTGGGGAAGGGAACATTGTGTTTTTCCAGGACCCATGAGCTCCAAGTCAAATTGTTGTCCTGCAATCTTAGTTGTGGAGGGAATAAGCTCAGCTTCAAGTCCAGTCGCTGCTTTCAGTCTAGTTGTGGGGGGCGGGGGGTGCACAATCCACCATCCCATGCAGGAGTTGAACCGGCAATCATGTTGTTAAGAACATGCACTCTCACCAGCTCAGCGGAAACTCAGCTCAGGCACAGCTCAATGGCCCATGTGGGAATCAAACCAGCAACCCTGTTGCTCAGAGCTTGCACTCTAACCAACTGAGCCACCCCGCCGGCTCTAATCTATGTCTTTTGATTGGAGCATTAAATCCATTTACATTTAAAGTGATTATTGATAGGTATATAGTTATTGCTATTTTATTATACATATTTTTAATTTTCATTTGTTTGTTTGTTTTCGCCTTTCTTCTGCTTAAAGAAGTCCTTTTAACATTTCTTGTAATACTGGCTTGGTGGAAATGAACTTCCTTAGCTTTTTCTTGTCTGAAAAGCTCTTTATTTTTCTTTAATTTTATATGATAACCTTGCTGGGTAGAATAGTCTTGGTTGTAGGCACTTCTTTTTCATTATTTTAAATATTTCCTACTGCTCCCTTCTGTGCTGAAAATTTTCTGTTGATAAATCAGCTGACAGTCCTATGGAAGCTCCCTTATAACTAATTATCTTCTTCTTGCTGCTTTTAGAATTCTCTGTCGTTAATCTTTACTTGCTTTTTTATTTTGTTTTAAGATTTTATTGGACAATTGGGGGAGGGGAACAGTGTTGGGGAATTGGGGAGGAGACGGGCCAAGTTGTTCTTCAATCTTCATTGCGGAGAGCTCCAGTTGCCATCTGGCTTCCTGTTGGCAGCTTGTGGCCTCTAAACTCAAGGTGCTGTGTTCAATCTTAGTTGCAGGTGGGCTAGCCACCATGCCATGTGGGAGTCAAACCAGCAGCCTTGTTGTTAAGAGCACATGCTCTATCCTCTGAGCCATCCGGGCGGCAGCTCAGCTCAAGGTGCCGAGTTCAGTCTTAGTTGCAGGTGGGCATAGCCCACCATCGAACAGGTAATCTTGTTGTTACACCAGCTGAGCCATCCTGCCAGCTCAGCAACAGGTCAGCAACCGCTCACCTCGGACGCAGCATTCAGTGGTTTATGTGGGAATCAAACTGGCGGCCCTGTTGCTCAGAGCTCATGCTCTAAGCCACCTCTTAACCAACTGAGCCACTTGGCTGGCCCCTAACCTTCGCTTCTTAAAATATGATGTACCTTGGTGTGGGCCTGTTTTGGTTCATCTTGTTTGGCACTCTCTGCACCTTCTGGGGTTATATGTCTATTTTCTTCACTACGTTAAGGAAGTTTTCAGTCATTATTTCTTCAAATAGGTTTGGATCCCTTGTTCTCTCTTCTTTTTCTGGTACTCCTATGATACAAATGTTGTTATGTTTGATATGGTTCCGAAGGTCCCTGATACTATATTTCTTCTTTTTTTTATTCTTTTTTTTCTTTTTGTTGTTTTGATAGGGTTTTTTCTGCTACCTCGTAATCTAAATTGCTGCTTTGATCCTCTGTTTCATCTAATCCACTGTTGATTTCTTCTAGTTTGTTATTTCAGTTATTGTATTATTTACTTCTGACTGGTTCTTTTTTATTGTTTCTGTGTCCTTCTTTATGCTTACTATCTCTTTGTTGAAATTCTCACTATGTTCTTTAAACATTTTTATAACCAGCATTTTAATCTCTGTCTCTGGTAAATTGGTTGCTTCCATTTCATTTAGTTCTATTCCTGGAAGTTTCTCCTGTTTTTTTTGTTGTTTTTTTTTGTTAATTTGGAACATGTTACTTTGTTTCCTTATTATGGCTGCCTTTCTGTATTGCTTCTATGTATTAGATAGATCTCCTGTGTTTCTCAGTCTTTGCTGATTGCCCTTATGTAGTATGTGCCTTATCTGGTCCAATGGTGTAGTCTCCCTGATCTCCTGTGTGTGCATTCCAGGAGTGTCCCTTGAGTGTGTTGTGTATATTTTTTCTGTTTTAGTTGAGCCTTGATTGCTTTTGGGGTGTGAGTGGGTGGGATTGACTCCCAAGCTGACTGACTGTGAAGCTGCTGTGTGGAGGCTGACACGTCAGAGGAGGATTTGCCTCCATGGGCTCTTAGGCCTAATGAGACCACCCTTTGTGTGTGCCGCTTGTGGGGCTAACCAGGTAATGCTCTGTTATCATCTGAAGCTGGCCTCTGGGTGTGTTGTTTCTGGTGTCTCCTGGGAGGGGCCGCTGTGTAGGCTAATTTCAGTCTTGCCTGTGACTGGCCTGCGGCTACTTGGTAGGGGCCACAAAACTATATGTGGTTGGCTGCTGCATATACTGGACATGGAGGCTTGTAGGGGTGGCCTTCCTATGAACCAACACCAGCTGCCACCAGTATTGGGCCTGAGACAGCTTAGCAAAGCACCAAGGGCCCCCTACGCCTACTGCCACCTACTGGTTGCCTGTAAGGCTCAGCTGTTGAAAGAGCCCTTTTAGGTGTGCAGGCCGGATTAGTTCACCTGATGTTGAGAGTGCCCTCAGCCATGTAGCATTAGCTGGACAGGGTAGGATCCCAGGGAATCCTGAGACTGGTGGTTTTTACAAAGTTAGGGAAGATTCAATTCTTGTGCCAATGCCCAGCCTGTGACCACTTTTTAAAGTGCCCTGAGAACATTGCAGCAAGCTACTGCTCACTTCATGCTTACAAATCCCCAAAAGCTGCCCAAGAGAGGCTGCAGCCCAGGTTTTGGGTCAGTGCCCATCACCAAAAGTTCCCCTGGTACACTGGGAAGTCTGCTGCTGTAAAAGTCTTCCATAGCTTGTGGGAAAGGACTGGCCACTCAGGCGCAGAGAGTGCCCCTGGCAATGCAGCTCTAGATGGGTGGGGTGGGCTTCCCAGTAGCTATGGGGTATGGGTGTTGGTTTTTACAAAGTTAATGCACTTTCAGTTCTTTCTCCACTAATGGACGTGTGAGCACTTTGCTAAAATGTTCTGAGAACACTGCCACTAGCTACTGCTTGCCTCAGTCCCACGGGTCCTGAGATTTGCCCAAGAGAAGCTTCACAGGTTTTGGTTCACTGTATACCACCAAAAGTTCCCCAGACTGCTGTGGACTGTCTGCTACTGTAAAAGACTTCTGTAGTTTGTGTTCCTAATCTTTTTACAATTATTATTTTTAATGTTATGTAGAAAGAGTAGCTTTGTTATAGTTATGATTCTTTTTCTGATTTTAAAAAAGCAATAATTTCCATATTGAATAGAATCTTGTACTAGTGTTTAAGAAAAATAAAGTTTCCAAGTAGCCAAAGATGTCCATGCAGGGTACAAATTGCTCGTGGTTTGGAAATATAGCTAGCTCTCTTGCTGAAATATATTTAAATCTATTTTTGTTTTGTTATAGCTCCCAAGTTTTTATCAAATTTATTTTTTTCATTAAATTTTATTGGGGTGACAATTGTTAGTAAAGTTACATAGATTTCAGGTGTACAATTCTGTAATTCATCATCTATATATCACATTGTGTGTTCACCACCCAGAATCAGTTCTCCTTCCATCACATTATATTTGGTCCCTTTTATCTTATTTAGTCTATTTCCCAGTGACTTTCAGTTATTGCAGGTTCTTCCCCAGAGTTTGATCATGTTTAGAAATGCAATACAGTTGTGTTACTTTCTTTCCACAGTTGAGGAACAGATGCAATCAGAAATGGGGAACAATTTTCAGAAAATGTTTTTTAAGGCCATGTTAACTGAGGCTGTGGCCAAAAGGAATGTTGAGGTCTCTGGGAAAGTTTCAGGGCCAATAAAAAGCAGTGTGTTTTGAGTTAGGTTCTCTCAGGGGATTCCTACCCTTGTTATTTCTTGTTTGTGTCCTCTGAATCATCTTCATTACCTGCTCTTTCTGCTAGAAGTTAATCATGGTTTCTTGTGTACCTCTTAGGTCTGAGAGGGAAGAGTTCAGATTCTCTGGTTTCACGTTTTCCATTAAGACAAGGGTAGGGGTGTGCAAGGGCACAGAGCATCAGCTTCATTCCCCTCTGGATGTGGTTAAATAGTGTTGGAGAATAGCCACTGCTTCATTTTTAAGTTGCCCACCTATTGTAAATTGAGAGTAAGTAGGTGCTGAGGCAAGCTTAGGTAAAGGCAGGTAACAACCAAACCTTCAAAATACGCATACAACTTGCTACAAAGAAAGAATAGTATAGCCCAACTAGTACTCTACAATACAAAGCCTTAGAACAGAGGTCAGCAAAGTTTTCCTGTAAAGGGCTAGGTAAGTAAATACCACGGTTGCCAAAAAAAGTACAGTTTAAGAGATGTTATCTATGTATTATTCTTTGAAGTTGAATTGAATTACAGTAGCAATGTGTAGTATGATGTTTGCTCAAAAGATGGCATTAATCAAATGGATGCAAGTGTCATTCATTGTATTACAATTTTAATAAAGTTTTTTTCCATTCTTAAAATGTGTATACGTTTTTTTGACACCCTTTGTATTTTATTTTGTGGGTCATACAATCTCTGTCACAATTACTTAATTTCACTTTTGTGCTAGGAAGGCAGCCAGAGGCCATACATAAACAAATAGGCATGGCTGTGTTCTAATAAAACTTTATTTATAAAAACAGGTGGCAGGAAAGATTTGGTCCAAGGGCCATACAGTAGGCTGTTGGTTTCTGGTTTGGAGATCGATAAAAGTTCAGGCTAGGACAAGGAAATGATTCTGGGATAGGACATAAGGCTTCTTCTGATCCCAACGGTGATAGGTGAGGAACACTAGCATGACCCTCCATTGAAAACTGTAGGGAAATGAAGGGGCAGTAACGACTCTAAAGTTACAAACTCTAAGATGGCAGTGGGGTGGGAGGAGGGGCATTCTGGCTGATCCAAGATGATTTATACTTTGGTATATCATCAGAAGGGTTCAACTCAAGGTGAGGTAATGGAGCTCCATGACCTATTGACCTTGTTATGTCATCAAAAGGAACAGCTTTTGACCAGAAAATGGTGGATTTCTTCATAGTGGTTTGTGCATTACCCAGAAGCTTCTAGCTTGTCGCAGTTCTTCGTAAAACTCAAAATGTGTCAATAACAATTTGCTAACACAACGGTTTTTATTTTTTTTTTGTGTGTGTGTGTGTGTTTGTGTGTAAGTAAGTGTAAGCAAGCGTGTGTAAGCGTAAGCAAGCACTTTGGTCAAATCCTGTTTTTATTCCCTTGGGACAAAAATCATTGATTTGTCAAAAGGAAGGGAGTGGTAGACAGCTCTTTGGTGAGTTTGGCCTGAATATCACCTTCATTGGTGTGTCTACATTTTTTTTTTGAAGGCAGTGTCACTTGCCCTCATATGTAGGACTCGAATCAGGGCCGCTGGCTTTCCAAGCCAGTGCCTAACCACTGCGCCACTCAGCCGGCCCAGTGTGTCTACATTTGCACAAAGGAGAGTATGATCCAAGGAAAGTCTCCCAAGAGTGGCAATGGCTGAAAAGGCATTTTCTGTCTCATATATTTAGAGGAAATCCAAAATACAAGCATTTGCCTATGGTGGCAGTGAGGAGAGGGGTCAGCATAGCTTAACATAATACCTGGAGTAATGTCTACTTTCTAGATGGGGATAAAAACATGTATTTAGCAGAAGCAGACCTTTATTTAATTAGCCCTGGTGTAAAGATTTCTTGTCTTTTGCAGCTACACAGCTTTAACAGAGTGCCTGGTACCTGAAGGCTGGCTCCTACTGGGACTAATTCCATCCAGACAGCTCCAAGTATGTTCATTAGTCGCTGATTAGGTTTCACACAGGTGGGGAAGGTTAGGGGCACAGATAGAGAGGCGGTGCTGATTGTGTTAAGCATAAAACACCATCTGTTTCCCAAGTAAGAAAAGGAGCTGCACCCATGCTTCGTGAAGGATACCAGGCCCTGCTGAAGCTGCTGCTCCCTCATTTACTTTCTTTCGTTCTCTGGCTACATTTACAGGTACCAAGACAAGTTGGCAAAAATTAAGAAAACATAAAATAATATATCTGAAGGCCATTGAAAAAGCGTTTATGCTCCTAACCATCACATTCAGGCTTGCTGATCTGTATGAATGGGACATTTTATTCCCCTAATGCAAGCATTATACTTGGCACAAAAATATAATACTACATTGATTCCTTTTCAATGTAAGGACTTTTTTTTCTCCAGGGCAAGCAGCCTTCTCTGTTAGCCAGCTCTTCTAGGCATTTTAATATGGTTTTGTTTGAAACTAAAGAATGCAAATGAGCTGATGTGCAGATTTCCCTTTTATAACAAAATAAACATCCTGGAAGCGTCTGGGGGAGGAGGGGTAGCTGTTGATGGAGTGAGCTGATGGGCACTTGAGTTCACCTGATAAGGGCTCCCGCTACTTTGTTGCTTTTGCCCACCAGAGCCAGAGGCTGACAATGCTGTACTCCTTCCAGCTAGCCTCCCAGAGCAAACCACCCCACCACCTGTCCTTTCCCCATTCACCATTCCTAAAACTTTCCTGACCAGCAGGTGGTGGTGGGAACAGTGTGGGGCCAAGCTTGTCCCCTCACTTCTACTCTTCAATTCATGACCCCACTAGTAGAGTCCCATCTTTATTAACGCTAGAGATCAGTACAGCCAGCTGGAAGCCAATCAGTGTGACTCCCGTCTCCACCCCAGGCAAGTGAAGGGAGCAGGCAGCTTTGCCCTAGAACCATAGCCAGCAAGCCACTCTGGGGATCTGCCAGTAAGCTTCTGTTCTTTGGGTGAAGTAGGGTCTCTGCAGCCTGGGGCTGGATGGGGGAGCAGTGAGGAGAGCCTTGCTGGTGCCTGACACCTTTGGACTCTCTGGGGCAGCTTTGTTGTATTTCTGGAGGTGTCAGTCCCCAGCATGCTGTGAAGTCAGCTCTGGTGGGGGAAAGGGCTGCTCATCACCACTCTCAGACACAAAGGGCTTGGAGACCCCCTGATTCCTGAGGCTGATGCTGACTAACCTCCCGGCCTCCTACCCTCAGCACTGTGGTCCTGGTTGCTCCTTGATAGTGGTCACTTTCTGTAAATGCAGGGCATGGCCTTAGCAGGAATGTTCCCCAAATTGGAAATTAGTTACAATAAGGCCACCCTACAGACAGCTCTTTGCCAATGACCAGTGATGTTACTCACTCTGGCGCTGAAGCCCCTCCAACATCCCAACACTCCACACCCACCTCTGTGCTTCCTACCTGAACCCTGACGATTCAAATTTAGTGCCTGGCTATCCTCCAACCCCGCTGAGTATACCCCTACCCCTACATTTGCACACAAGTCATTTATTCTGACTGAAATGCGCACTTTTCTTTCTTCCATGATATTCCAACCTATTGTTCTAAGGACATTTAAGCCTTCCTCAATTCTGTCTGCCCATTTAGACCTGTTCTTCCTCTGAACACCTGTGGCATTTATTGTCTGTTCACCTTTGGGGCAATTAATCATATGCCTTCTGGGATTCTTAATATGTGTCTCTCATGATTTTCTTGCTTCTAACCAATAAACGGTTAGCTCTCTGAATACAGAGGCTCTTTTTTATATTTCTTCATCTCTGCTGTGGAACTTAGCACAGTGCTAGGAAAATTGTAGGGACCCAGTAAGGAACAACTCACTTGGCCACTTGTAGATTGACAATCAATCCTTAATAGCATGGATTAATGTTCATTTTTCCTATGTTGGGCCTTTGTGTACCCTAAATGGGGAAGAGAAACTAAGGTTTCTGTGTGTGCGGTGTATGGCTCACACACATATATATCTACCTCATTTTGTTCTTTTAGTAACTTTGTGAGGGTTGTTATTCCCCATTGCATAGACAAGGAAAACTAAGGATCAGAGAGGGAAATGATTCTTCTAGGTTTACACAATTAGAAAGTGAGTGCTGGATTTGAGTCCAGGTTGTTCTGATGCCAAACGCCAAGTACTGGCAATTATGTTGCCTCCCTGACACTTGAGTGCCAGGGCCCAGGTAGGGGGTGAGGAGGGGATTACAGTCTAGAAAGAATACATTTTAAATTTTTTTAATGTTTTTATGTAGTTTAAATTTTTGAGCCATGTAAACAAATCAAGTATTCAAAAATAATAAAATGTATGGAATCCTGAGAAGTTGCAGTGAAGCAAATGAAAATAAAGTCGTGTAGTTAATGTTAGCTGTTAGTTGATGGCCTGAATAATAAGCACAAAAGCTATCATGTTCTTCAAATAAGGTAGTAAGTATGGAGCTGGAGGTTGGAGGGGAACTGTAATAAAATTTCTTTTTCATTTATTTGGGTCATGGTTCAAAGAATACATTTTCTGCCTATATGTGTCAATATGTGCACAGCTTCTATTTTGTTGTGACATATATGTGGCAATATGTGCAGTTTCTATTTTGTTGTGACCTCTTTTGCCCTTGAAAGTAACTATATAAATACATATATATATATATATATATATATATGTATGTATATATATATATATATATATATATATATACATACATATATATATATATAGTGAAGATGGCAGTACAATTTGGAGGCTTCGTACATGCAGATTTAGGGAAATGTCCTGGGACTGAAAATCAACCTCCATAACCAGGGGACAGGAAAAGATGGAAGAGGCTGGCCACTCCAGTATGGTAATTAGTAAAGTTTATTAAGGGAAACTTACATACGAGGCACGTCTTGGGCAGCTACAACACAAAATGGCCCTGTGCCACCTGGAAGGTACCACAGAATTAGGTAGAACAAGACAGAATAGTCACCAGGAGTAGTGCATGGCTAGTCCCAGGTAAGGGTAAGTGCTTTACATGCTTGACCAGGTCAGGACAATGGCCTCTTCCAGGAACCAGCACATAGTGGGAGACAAGGGAGAAATATTGGTTTATGTCAGAATGAGCATCAGTTATGATCAGACAGTCTCCAAGTGAAGTTAGTGGGAAGTAATCTCTCCCTTCTGGCCTGGGGTCAGCTCCTGCATCAGTCAACCATCGTGTCTTGAAATAGTCTTTCCTCCACAAGGCTGAAGAAAAGGGTTGACATTAAAAACATGTAAGTCCTGTATTTAAGGGCCAACTGTGACCCACTGTATACCTGAATGCATGTCATAATCAAAACACTAACTATGTCAAAACAATGAGGGGACAGCAGGACTTCTGCTGCTCGGAATGGCTGTAGGGAAAGAACAACCATAAAAATTTTATAAGATTTCTCAATACTTTTTAACTTCCTCATGTTCATGGTCATCTATATTCAGTTGTCTGTATCTCTATAATGACTGCCACATTCATGACATCATGGGATTTTGTGTGTGGTGAGAAAGAAAGTGTACTGACAGTTCTCAGGAAGTGGGGTGGCAGAATTGCAAGGCCTTTAGTGGATGGAAGAGTTTAGGAAAAAAGGGGCAAGAATCTGAAGTCCATGGTGCCTATAATAAGAAAGAAAAAGGCATAGGCGGCTCTCACACTTGGGAAGCAGTGTTAGGTGTATCCTAATACCACTTTTGGGTCCTGTTCTTTAAGAATAGAAGATTCATTATTTTCATTACTTTTTTTGTTTGTTTGTTTTGTTCTTTGGATTCTAAATATAAGTGAAATCACATTGCATCTGTCTTTCTATGTCTGACATACTCCACTCAGCACAGTACCCAGTCCATGCCGCTGCAAATGGCAAGAACCCATTCTCTTCTAGGGCCGAGTAATATTCCATTGTATATATGTACCACCTCCTCTTTATCCATTTATCCACTGATGAACACCCAGGATGCCTCCACATCTTGGCCGTTATAAACAATACCGCAATGAACATATGGATGCACACGTCCCCTCAAAGTAGCATTTTGGGCCTCTTCAGGTAAATACCCAGAAGTAGATTCCTGGGTCCTTTATTGTCTCATTATAACCATTGTTTCAAAGTTGGTTTTGTCTGCTATAATTATTGCTACCCAAGCTTTTTTGTTTGTATGCATTTTCATGAAATATCTTTTTCCCATCCCTTTACTTTCAGTTGTGTGTGTCTTTCGATCTAAAGTGCGTCTCTTGTAGGCAGGATATGTAAAGGTCCTATTTTCTTATATTTTCAGCCGCCCTACCTTTTTTTATCCAAGGCAAACTGTATCCAGCCTAAAAATACTTTTCATAAACAACTATGGTATTTCAGGTAGGACATAGGCAGACTCGTTAACAGTATACAACAATTTTCATGCTCCCTTCTTCAATGGACTACCCAAATCAGAAAGCCACTATAAAAACCCAATGAAGTCTTCACTTAATGCTCTGAACAGTTAAAGTTTAGACGGAGGGCTGCTAACATTTCACATTAAGCATTGTTGTTTAACAACTTTTCACAAGCCGACCCTGACTTTCAGGAAATGAAATGAAAATGGCACAATTATCAATCTGTAGGTCCACAATCTAAAAATGGAACTGCTGCTCTTTTTTTTTCTTTTTTTTAGATTTTTTTTATTGGGGAATTGGGGGAGGAGAACAGCGTTGGGGAATCGGGGAAGGGGAACAGACAAGTTGCTGTCTTTTTGTTCTTCAGTCCAGTTGTGGAGGACATCGCTTCACTGGCCCATGTTGGTATCGTCATTGCGCTCTTCCCGGGTGAGGCAGATGGGTCACCAGCCTCTGGATGGTCGCTTACCACGGCTATTGGCAGCTCACACCGGCTGCTGGCTGCTCACGCTGGATGCCGGCCACTCACTGTAGCCTATGGCAGCCCACTGCAGCAGGGACTGCAGCCTACATCGTCGCCGGGGCTCGCACAGCCCAGCTCCAGGTGGAGCTGTTGTTAGCTGTAGAGGGCAGTGTCACTGGCCTCATATGTGGGATCCGTACCAGGGCCACTGGCATCCCAAAACCAGCTCTTAACCAATGCGCCACTCGGCCGGCCCAGAACTGTTGCTCTTTTGAGGGATGCTATCTCAATGGTAATACTAGGAAGTCTAGATTGCCTGACATACTGGTAACCAATTTTTGGGGGGTCAGGTCCCAACAAGTCTCTGGGTATAAGGGAGTTAATTCTATGCTTAAGGTGGAGAGGAAGAGGGAGAAAAGAATGTAAAAACGAATTTGAGTTTTCCCACACCACAAGGTGTTTGTGCCAAGGTGGCTAATGTGTGTCAACATCAAGGGATCCCTCCTCCCAGGGAGCAAGAGGAAGTCTCTCAAAAGTAGGAGGGAAAGGTGTTTTTCCCATGTCAATCCAGCTTTGGAGACATTCTGTTAGTAATATATGTCCTTCCCCAAAAAACAACAATGAGGTGTTATCTGTGTGCTACCAACACAGCTTAAAAAAGAACAAAATTCTGCATTTTTATAAAACTTGATAAAAAATAGTATTTCACACTGTACAGCCACCAGAAGTACACAGTGATCAAAAATGCCCACACTGCACTTGGCGTCTCCAGCACCTTCAACTTTCTGTGCCTGGTCTGGTTTGGCATCTCCATTTTCTGCAGGGTTATTCCCATCTTTGCCGGCATCAGCTTTCCCCTTTTTCCCTTTGGCTATCTTTTCTCCCTTCTTTGCAGAGGCCTTTTTAGGCTTGGGCTCTGGCTTTGGAAGAGCAGGTTTAGCAGATAACCTTGCAGATCTTCCCTGTGGTTCATCTTTCACCTTGGCTTTATCTCCTTTAGCAGCTCTTTCAGCCTTTCTCTTGGGCATGATGGTAACAGTGGCGGGACATAGACGACGAACGCTGAGATGCAGTGGTGCATGGGCTTCAGTCGATCTGGGGATCATTCTCACCTCTTCTTCACACTGCCAACCACCCTGTCTTTTGATTGGAGCATTTAATCCATTTACATTTAAAGCAACTGCTGATAGATATGTAGTTATTGCCATTTTAATATTCATATTTTTTATCCTTTTTTTTTGGTCTTAAAAATGTCCCTCTAAGATTCATTGTAATTCTGGTTTGGTGATGATGAACCCCTCTAGCTTTTTCTTGTTTGGGAAGCTCTTTTTCCATCCTTCGATTCTAAAGGCTAGCTTTGCTGGGTACAGTGATCTTGGTTGCAGGTCCTTGCTTTTCATCACTTTGAATAATTCATGCCAGTCCCTCTGGCCTGCTAAAGTTCTGTTGAGAAATCAGCTAAGTTTTATGGGAGCTCCCTTGTAGATAACTAACTGCTTTTCTCTTCTTTTAAGATTCTTTCTTTGTCATTAATATTTGCCATTTTAATTGTGATGTGTCTTGGTGTGGCCTTGTTTGGGTTCATCTTCTTTGAGACTCTCTGAGCTTCCTGGGTTTATATAACTATTTCTATCACCAGGTTAAGGAAATTTATCTTCATTATTTCTTCAAATAGGTTTTCAATTACTTGCTCTCTCTCTTCTCCTTCTGGTACCCCTATGATACAAAGGTTCATATGCTTGAATGTTGTCCCAGAGGCCTCTTAAACTATCCTCATTTTTTTCTGTTCTTATTGGGTGTTTTCTGCCACTTTCTCTTCCAAATCACTGATTCAGTCCTCTGCTTCATCTAATCTACTGTGTTTTTTTTTTGAGGGCAGTGTCACTGGCCCTCATATGTGGGACCAAACCGGGGCCGCTGGCTTCCCAAGCCAGCGCTTAACCACCGCGCCACTCGGCCAGCCCTCATCTAATCTACTGTTGATTCCCTCTAACGTATTCTTCATTTCTGTTATTGTATTCTTTAGTTCTGACTGGTTCTATTTTATGATTTTTACATCCATTGTATGTTTCCCATCTCTTTGTTGAGGTTATCACTGAGATCATTGATCATCCTTATAATCAGTGTTTTGAACTCTGTATGTGGTAGATGCTTGTCTCCATTTTGTATAGTTCTTTTTCTGGAGCTTTGTTCTATTCTTTCATTTGGTAAATGTTTCTTTGTCTCCCCATTATGGCTGCCTCCCTGTGTTTGTTTCTATGTATTATGTAGTGCTGCTATTCCTTGGATTTAGTAGAATGGACTTATGTAGTAGGTGTCTTATGGGGCCCAGTGGAACAGTCTCCCTGGTCATCTGAGCTGGGTGCTCCAGGTGTGTCCCTTGTATGGGTTGTGTGTGCCCTCCTGTTGTAGTTAAGACTTGGTGGCTGTTTGAATGTCAATAGGAGGACTGGGCTCTTGGGCTGATTGGTTGTGAGGACTAGCCGTGACTACAGTGGTGGCACTGTTGTGCAGGGTCTGACCCTACAGAGCAGAATTCACTTTAGCAGGGCTCTGTAGCCTGCCCAGTCTGCCCGTCGATTGTGGCTTCCTTGGAGGTAGCCCAGTGATGTTCTGGCTCAGTCTGAAGCTGGCCACTGGGCATGCCAGCCCTGGGCCTCTTCAGAGGGGCCCTGCTGCAGGCCAAGTTCAGCCACAGCCTATGTCCTGCTCAGAACCTCCTGGCATGAGCCACAAAGCAATCTGCAGATGGCCACCACTTATGCTGGGCTTGGAGGTGCCTTGAGAGACCAGGCCTCAAACTGAGACCAGCTGCTGCTATTGTTGGTCTTGGGGATGCTCAGTAAGAGGTACATGACAGAATGAAAGCAAATGCTGCTTATTGGGGTTTTGTGAACCTTTGAGAGATTTTGGGAAAGTCTGCAGCATGAGCCATGGCAGGCCGTTCGTATGGAAAATCCACTGGAAGCAGCTTGGGAGTTCCTGAAACTTGGGTGATGTAGGAGCTCAAGGAATCACTATGGCAGGGTGAATGATTGGTGTTAGCCAGACTGATGGGACTCAGATATGGCAGTGATCTGTGTCTGCATGCCAGGAGGGGAGAGGGTTCAACAAAGAAATGGATTCTGCCAGCACTTCAATCTGGGAGATAGCTGTTCTTCCAAGTCTCACCCTAAAGCCAGACAATTCAGTTCCTCCCCATATGCCTCTGGCACCTTTCAAGCTGTTGCCCCAGTGCTGGAGCTCAGAGAGAGTGAGTCCATTAGCAAGTAAGTCCAGGTAGGGCCCTTTAGGAGGAGTGCCTGGAACTCTAGCGACTCTCTGGTCTCACTCAACGACAATCTCCACTGGTTTTCACAGTCAGAAGTTAAGGGGACTTATCTCCCTGGCACTGGAACCCTGGGATGCAGATCCTGTGTGGGGCTGGGACCCCTCACTCCTCCAGGGGGCCCTCTGTAGCCAAGATATCCCTCCTGATTTTTAATGGTTACAGGTGTGGGACCAGCCCATTCCACATCTCTGCCCCTCTTATCAGTCTCAAGGTGGCTCCTTCTGTATGTTCTTAATTGTAGGACTTCAGTTCAGCTAGACTTCAGGAAATTCTCAGTGACAGTTATTCTGTAGTTTAGTTTTAATTTTGTTGTGGTCATGAGAGGATGTAAGCACAACATTTTAATCCATACAGAAATCCATACAGTTTAATATTTGATTATTCAGTCAAATGTGATTGAATAAGCATTTGATGTTTAGTAAAGCATGTGATACATACTTTATTGGATTCTAGGAGGGATACAGCAAGTTAAAATTCTGAACTTCTGGGAGCTCACAATTTCACAGGCGAAAAAAATAACTATTGAAACAAATTTTGTTAAAAAGCTGAGCTATGGGTTCATGAGGGAAGGAAAAAAGGTTCATTTTGACTGAAATTGTGAGGGAAGTCATCTTGGAAAAGACATAATTTTAGTTGGGTTTTAATGGAAGAGTCAGATTTTTACAAGTAAACAGGGAAAAAGAGGCTTCCAGATTAGGGGAAAGTCAGAGCAAAGAGACTGAGGTTAGAAGGGCCCTGGATATATGTATGAGCAGAGATTTGCTCTGGAGCCTAGCATCATGGCTGAGTAGTATTGTGGTCATGAAATCCTGGTTGGAGAGATGCTATCTTGCTCTCTTTTGTACTGTGCCAAGGGCACAGCCCATCTATAAATGAGTAAGATTCTTTGTCTCAGTTATGACAGTACCTGAAGTCTTCTACTAAAGTGGTGAAGGGCCCATCGCAGTGGCCTATGGACCTCTTCCCTTTGATTCAATGGATTTTGCAGGCTTTTGATTTCATAGAGACACTGTATGTCCAACTTTGTTTTTCTCAATTACCATCTAGAATAGTTATACAGGGGAAAATGCCCAATTAGAAGTCATTCAACAGGGCAGATTAAAATTCTACAATCCATTTCCTTTAAAGTTGATGGAAAAAATTATTTGGGGGAAAATTTGTGTGCCCAGAAATTACAAATCACCATAATTCTAACCATGAAGGGAAGCAACTGAGCAAAAGTTAATGTTATGAACTGAATGTTTGTATCTCCCCAAAATTCTTATGTTGAAAATGAGCCCCAAATGTGGGGTGGGGCCTTTGGGGGTGATTAGGTCATGAGGGTGAAGCCCTCATGAATGGGATTAGTGCTCTTATAAAAGAAACTCCAGAGAGCTCTCTCTTCCCTTCTGTCCTGTGAGGACACAGCGTGAAAACAGCTGTCTATGAACCAGAAAGAGAGCCATCACTAGACACTGAGTTTGCTGATGCCTTGATCGTGGCATCCAGACTGTGAGAAATAACTGTTTGTTGTTTAAGCCATCTAGTCTATGGTATTTGTTACAGTAGCCCAAACTGGCTAAGACTATCAACTTGAAGGGAAGAAAAGATCTTGTCTAGAATGAGAAATTTTGATTGCTGTCTTACCTGTCTCTCTAGAAGCAATAGCATGTCCTGAAAAAGAGCATAAGCTTTGGAATCAACAGACATATGTTTAAATTCTAGCTCTGCAACTTAGTAGCTGCATGATATTGAAAACTTTACTTTACCTTTTTGAGCCTCATTTCTTTATCTGTAAAATGAAGATAATAAGAGCCTCCTTGTTAGGTTGTTGTGAATGTTAAAGCATTTTATACACACACACACACACACACACAGAGTAAAACCTTGGATTGTGCGTAACTTGGTATGCGAGTGTTCCACAAGACGAGCAAACATTTCTAATACATTTTAACTTGGTAAACGTGTGATGTCTTGCAATACAAGTAGTTTGATTCTGGAACAAATTATGCTCACAAACCAAGTTATTACTGTGTGTGTGTGTGTGTGTGTGTGTGTGTGTGTGTGTGTGTGTGTAAACCTAGCTCAGTGCATGGCATACAATAAGTCCTCAATATATAATTCTGTTATTTTGATTACATTTAGTCAAATTTTTTTGCTTCTAGCAGAATTTCCCACCATTTGATTATAATCCACATGAAGAATAGGGATGATGCTTGGTTTGTCTAGCACCTAATACATTGCATTGCTATTGTAGATGCTCAATAAATATTTTTTAGATGGATGGATGGGTGAAAAGAATAGCATCTACATAAGCCTGACACCTAGTTGACACTTAATAATTATTCATTAAACTATATTGCAACCAGCCAGCCCAACTAGGTAAGGGACAGGAAAACAGAGAGACCAGAAAGTCCAAGAATCCTTAAGGTTCATATCAGCCATCTTTTTCTCACCAGTCTTTACCAATGAGAGTAATGAATTTCCCCTGGTTGCCTTTTAGTGACCTGGTATATCATCCTCTCCAAAATATAAGTTAAACAAAGGGTCAAAGCTAACTCCTTCGCTGACAGAGTAAAAACTGACCAGCCACAGGGTTTCCCTTTTTAAGGCAATTACTTGCTGCTAAGCTCTTAAAAGGAGCATTTCCTGGGAGGCTGAGTGACTGAGGAGCTCATTGCTTACACTAAGATTGAAATATAGCTTTGGTCAGGTCTTGAGAGGGCTGAAATTTGCTTGGGATCCAACAGAGAGAAAGGATAGTATTTAATTCATTTTAGATGAAAATATAAATCTGTACTTTTAAATTGCTGTTTCTTTTCCTTTGGCCCTTCTATAGTTTGAAACCAAATCCTTAACAGTTGCTTTTTGCTCACTGTATCAGCCAATATTTATGCAAAATTCTCAGCCTTCCATAAGACTTAGTTTGTCTTTTTAAAGCACATATTTACTGAGCAACCTGCCAGGCCCTGGGACTCTCTAATGGCTCACACAAGTTTGCTGAATCCATCCCAGGAAAGTCTGCATTTGGCTAAATGGCATCACAATCTTTGAACACTAGATTTGATTACAAGATTTTTAGAGATGCTTCCATATTGTTTATGTTAGTGTGTGCAGCTTCCTTCATGGCTGCACTACAGGGACATGAAAAATAAGTCTATCCTAAAATAAGGCTTTCTCCATTCCCAGTTTCAAAGTCTCCATCCTTAGCATCAGCAACTAGGTCAATAGCAAAGGAGGGAACATTATTTTCTTTGTAGAGGACCCCAGGTGGCAAAAATATGTTTTACCATTCCTATTAACATGGTGGCCCAGGTTTCTTGATCTACTGAGTTAGGTGGTAGTTTGGACTCTGAAGGGTTTCTGTGGAGGCAACATGGCGAATTCCACTTGAATGGGAGGCTAGAAGGTAGAATACTTGAGTAGGCAACTGAGGGAAGAGAGAAAATGAAAAAGATGCCTGTAGGGTGGACCCAGAGAAAAATATAATCTACTTGCTTCAAGATGACCTTGTGAATGAGATTCTCTTGCAGGAAAGCAAAATGTAGTATAAGTAAGTGCAGGCTCAAATACAATGAGACTCATACTTTCAGACCATTGCCTGCCATTTTGTTCAAATTAAATGTTTTTTTTTTTTGTTTGTCTATGATATAAGTAGATTAGAAAGAAAAAAGAAAGAAAGAAAGAAAAAGAAAGAAACAAAGAAAGAAAGAAAAAGAAAGAAAGAAAAGTCAGCTTTTCTGATTCCTAATCCAGTGTCCTTTCCATGCTACCTAGGGGTAATAGAACACAGGTATTTCCTCTCACCCCCCTCCTTCCCCACACACACATACACAAGTGAAAAATGTGGATATTACTCCCTAAGTCAGTTGTTCTCAGCCTTGAATGTGTATATGAATCTCTTGGGAAACCTGTTACAAATGAAGATACCAGGGCCCACCTCCAGAGGTTGATGCAGGTGGTTCATGGTTCTACTTTGGGAACTCCATCTGGGCACTTGGGCAGAGAAGTAGATCCTTTTGTCTGAGGTTTGTCTTGAGTGATTTTCAGATCTCAATTCCTCATTAAAAGATAATTTAAATCACTCTATATATTTTTTGAGGGCAGTGTCACTGGCCCTCATATGTGGGATCAGAACTGGGCCCGCTGGCTTTCCAAGTCAGCGATTGACCACCACGTCACTTAGGCGGCCCTAAATTACTCTATTTTTCTAGCAGTTTTGTCATATTTTCTTTAAACAAGTCACCACTTTTTCTCATCTGTATTCTCTTAGAATATTCTGCTGTGTACATTGGGCATGTGAGCATTCAAATTCGAAATATTTAGAGCATAGGAACTGTGAAAAAAATATAATGGATATGAAGCTAAAAAAAATACTTGAAGGCTGGTAATAGAGGAGCTTTAAGTTTAGACCGTGTAATTGAGACTTAAACCTGTTGAAAGAGTTGAAAAACCTTTTAAGATTTTTTTTAAAAAATAAAATAAAGTTTATAAAACAAAATGTAGAGTTGAGATTGTACCATGATCAAGCAAGAGATAAGGTTATGGAGAGTACTTTCAGTTGAGGGACTTATAGCTGAAGATTTGGGAGTGCCTGCTGACTGAGAGGATGGACCCAATCAGAATCGAGTGTGATAATTTAAGAGAATGGGAAATTAATGCATAAAGGTGCAGTTAAGAGCATAAGAGTGGTATATATTGTAAAGCTAATAAAATTTTTGGGGTTAACTTTGGAAGAAAAAGCAAAATATAACAGGAGACAAGGAAAAGACCATGAGTGAAGATATGGAAAGATTGTGGTGAAAGGAAATGGGAATGAAAGACAGTATTTTATAACCTGAAAGTTTGAGAAGCATGAAAAGGTAAGAAAAACAATTAGGAGGGAACAAATAAAACGATTAGGCCAGCAGTGTTGTAGGTCCTACTGAGGCTATGTATATGAGTGTGTAATGAAGTCACTCAGCCTGATGAGTGGCGTGTGTCTGTGTTCACTAAGATCTTTATAAAGGGGAAGATTAAAACAATAAGTATGAGTACACCCAGGATTGCATTTTTTTTAAAGATTTTTTATTGGCGAATTGGGGGAGGGGAACAGTGTTGGGGAATTGGGGGAGGGGACCAGCCAAGTTGTTGTTCTTCAATCTTCGTTTTGGAGGGCGCCAGTCACCATCTGGCTTCACGTAGGTAGCTCGTGGCGTCTAAGCTTAAGGTGCTGTGTTCAATCTTATTTGCGGGTAGGCATAGCCACCATCCCATGCAGGAGTCGAACCAGCAGCCTTGTTGTTAAGAGCACATGCTGTATCCACTGAGCCATGCGGGCGACAGCTAAACTCAAGGTGCCGAGTTCTGTCTTAGTTGCGGGCAGGCATAGCGCACCATGGAACAGGCAATCTTATTGTTACACCAGCTGAGCCATCCTGCCACCTGTTGGCAGCTCAGGAACAGCTCAGCTAGGGCGCAGCATTCACTGGCCCATGTGGCAATCGAACCCGCGCCCCCGTTGCTCAGAACACATGCTCTAAGCCAACTCTTAACCAACTGAGCCACTCGGACAGCCCAGGATTGCATTTAAAACAGTAGTCCCAGAAGAGGATGAAATTAGGAATAATAGATTATTGTTGAGTTTAAAGTAAACATGGTTGAATCTGGTTTCCTAAAATTGGTAGAAATGGAAAGGAAAGCAAGTGGTATTAGGAAACAAGAATAGGGAGATATCCTAGCAGTGAAAAGTCAAATGGGGTGGGAGAGTATGTTTACTTCCCTAACGTGAAAGGGAAATTTTAAGGTTTAAGGTTTCAAGGATAGAACTATTTTAGGTGATAAAAAAAGTCATGGGGTGGCCACTGAGTTGATTGCTAAAGTAGAAAGGAGATGAAGATTGTTGGAATAAAAGAGGTCAAGGCCAGGGTTATGAGTGAGGCATCCATATGAAGGCTGAAGTTGTTCAAGAAGACAAGAGGGATATGATGGAAAGAAGATGATAATCTGGGCTACAGAATGTTCAATGAATGCACTGGAGTGCATTCATTCACTTGGGAGGGGGAGCTCGAGATGACAGTGAAGAGAGTTTATCAGTCAGATGATGTTGGGGAGTTACAGATGAAAGAAAGTCTAGAAGACACAGTGGGGAGTCTGGAAACTCCTACCAGTCTTCTTTACCCCAGGATATATGGAATGTGGATGAATGAAGAAACCACAGAGCATTACTGATTCGTTGTGGCCTGTGGACTAGCAGCATCCAGGAGTCACCCTTACCTACTAAATCAGAATCTGAATTTGATCAAGATCTCCAGGTGATTCATGTACATATTAAAATTCAAAAAGCATTGAAGAAGGGCCGGCCAAGTGGCGCAGTGGTTAAGTGCTGGCTTGGGACACCAGCGGCCCCGGTTTGGGTCCCACATGTGAGGGCCAGTGACACTGTCCTCAAAAAACAAATAAATAAATAAAAAGCATTTAAGGAAATGTTATAAGAGGAAAGCTAAAGTTTAGTGAAGGAGTAAAAGAAACTTAAAAAGATTTGTAAACCAGGCCTAGGGATGGGTGTAGCTGACTTAAGTGGAGTACTAACCAGTTATAATTGGAACTAAGGGTGTGAACTTAAACTGCTTAAGAGTTTCCACCAGTGATGGGGTGGATCCAAGCAGATTATCTTTGTCCTGGGTTAGTTTATGGTGGTGGAGGGAACTGAGCTGGCTTTTGCTGCTCAGGCAGTTGGTGAACCTTTCCAGAAGGCTCTTCTCAGGTAAGAAGAATATTGGGGCTCATTGCCTGAAGCCTGGTTTGTGACTGAGGCCTGGTGGAATTGCTTACAATAATGAGGCTTCTTGCTATGGAATGAAATCCATGTTGGAAGGCAATGTGAACATTTCCAGTTAGTTGATGGAATAGATTAAATCCTTCATGAGGTGATCTGTTTTGAGACCATAGCACGCAAGTTAAGTGTGCAATGGTGGGGCTTGAGAAAAAATGGAAGATGTCAACAAATGCCAGAAGAGAAAGGTGCCTCCAGCTGAAAACTTATCAAAGTTGCCTTTAGCTTTTCAAAGCCTTGTTTACTACTTTTACTTTTTGTATTTATTTTACTAGCTTCATCATTTCCCCTTCCAAATAAGAGGTGAATATTAATCTAGGCAATATTAATTAGAATACCCTAAAAACTTAAAGCCTTAAATGAGAATAACATATACAGGCTGAACATATGTTCATGTAATAGTATCAATATTGAAAGCCCATGCTGTGAGAAGCCATAGCAAAGCATTTTTAGCAGACTTACTTCTGGGATCACTAATGATTAATTAGCGTGTATCATAATGTAAAGCAAATGTCACCCTAACTACCTGGGGCTGCTGTCATTTAAGAGTGGAGCAATTTCCTATTGATCACCAACAGTAAAATGCAAACTGCCTGCCATCTTGTGGAAGATGGTGGGTATCTCATGCCCAGGAAAAAAAGTAAGTCTCCTAGACTCTTGCATGCCCTCTTGGAGGCTTTCATGGATGCATTGTTTCCTGTAGAGAAGTGTAGTAAGGATTAAAATGGAAATGATCACCTCTCAGTTAAAAATTGCACAATTGTATTTCCTTTCTCACCACATATTTTAAAACTTAAGCATTTAGCCTTAACAGTAAATTGACATGTCTTTCCATTGGATGGCTGCTTATTGAAGAATTGTGAGCTGGCCTGACCTGCTCAGTTTATTGGCTAGCCCCAAGAGAAATTGTAGCTGAATGAGTATTTCATATTGCTAGCTCAGAAGCACAGTACAAGCTATGAAACAGTGGACTGAATGCCAAGCCAGCAGTTCATGGACTGAAGCAGAATTCTTGGAGCACTCAGGAGCACTCCGGAGCATTTGGAGCACTGAGGAGTTTAACCTGCTCCTCAGGGGACTTCAAATGGTTCTGCTCAGGGCAGCCATCAGCTCAGTTGATTACTCTAACTCGCTCAATCCCAGGAAAATGTGTATCCTGGGGAACAAATAGTTATTTCGTAACTCCAATCACAATTGAGAAAACAATTGAATCGGTAAAGGGCTGCTTGCAGAAGACAGGTGAATAGAGCAGTGAAAGGAATTGATGTTTAGAAAGAGCAGGAAAATAAGACTGTCCACAAGTTCCTTAAGAGGTGGTGTTGGTCAATTTGTGGTTGGAGGGAGTTAAGTGGCTGTTTCATTAAAATGACTGGTGAATTTAGTCAAAATTATCTATTTGGTAAGCTTGTATAGACCCAGTCAGAGTCCTTTTCAGAGACACTTTGACAACCTGTATTCAATCCACCCTTATATGTCCAGTCCTTAGTTCTGCATTCTATCTATCATCTATTTATCTATATATCATCTATCTATTGATATCTGCTTTAGATATCAAATTGGACTTCTGGGTTTCAAGAACATATATGTATTCCTGACTTTCTTGTAGTAGTCCAGGGGTTGATCTTAATGATATCAAATTTATTTTTAAAATATGGAAGGACGCTATGTATTAAAAATAATGCATATCTGTTGATGGATAATTTAGGAAGGTTTTGAAAAGAACTTAAAATTATTCTTTCTGGGGCCGGCTGCGTGGTGCGGTGGTTAAGCGCTGGTTTGGGAAGCCAGCGGCCCCGGTTTGATCCCACATATAAGGGCCAGGGACACTGCCCACAAAAAAACAAAACAAAAACAAAAACAAAAAATTATTCTTTCTGATTTGCAGCCTATATTTTAATTGAAGAGCATCCATTCAAGGTTTCCACAATAAATATAATCATCAAAAAGAACAGGACATTCTCAAATACTTATTATTCAGAAACCAGATTATATATGAACATGTAGTCAAAACTTGTATTTCTCCAATGGCTAGACACTTGGAAGGGTAATTATACAATTTGGTATGTTCTACAATTTCAAACAGAAACTAGTTAATGAGTAAACACTTGTGAAAGTGTTCAATTATTTTTGAATCATCCTATGTTGTCCCAGTTATACCATCAGAAATGAAAGGAACAAAAAACACTATAGTCAACCACTAGAAAATAGAACATTTGGTGACTTTTTGCCTATGATTTTTTAACCCAAATTTTTAACTTGTAACAATCATGCTAAGTGAAATAAGAGACTGAGAAAGACAAATTCCGTATGATCTCACTTATATGTGGAATCTAAAGAATAGAAAAAACGAACAAACAAAACAGAAATAGACTCATAGATACAGAAAACAAACTGATGTTTGCTAGATGGGAGGAGGCTTGGGGTGATGGGTGAGAAAGGCGAAGGGATGAAGAAGTACAAGTTGGTAGTCACAAAATAGTCATGGGGATGTGAAATATACTATGGGAGATATAGTTAATAATGTTGTAAAAACTAGGTATTGTGTCAGATGGATACTAGACTTAACAGGGGGAACACTTCATAAATTATTTAAATGCCTAACCACTGCACTATACACCTAAAACTAATATAAAGTAATATTGAATGTCAACTATAATTTAAAATGTATATAGGGCCAGCCGAGTGGCGCAGTGGTTAAGTGCTGGCTTGGGAAGCCAGCGGACCTGGTTCGGGTCCCACAAATGAGGGCCAGTGACACTGCCCTCAAAAAAAAAAGTATATAGTCATATGATATAAAGTACAACATAGGGAATATAGTCAATGATAGTGTAATAGCTATGTACAGTGTCAGATGCGTAGTAGACTTGTTGGGATTATCACTTTGTGAGGTGTGTAAATGTCTAAACATTATGTTGTTTATTGCACATGAAACTAATAATAATAAAAAAGAATAAAGCTCAAAGGAAAAAAGAATTGCAGGAAGTGAAATAAGTCAGATTGAGAAAGACAAATACCATATAATCTCACTTATATGTGGTCTAAAGATCAGAATAAACAAAGAAATGAAACAGAAACAGACTCATAGATACAGAGAACAAACTGATGGTTACTAGATGGGAGGGGTTTGGGGGCTGGGTGACAAAGATGAAGAGATTAAGAAGTACAAATTGGTAGTTACAAAATAGTTACAGGGATGTAAAGTACAGTATGGGGAATATAGTCAATAATATTGTAAAAACTATGTATAACGTCAGATGGGTACTAGGCTTATTGAGGGGATCACTTCATGAATTATATAAATGTATAACCAATGCGCTGTAACTTTTTTTTTAAGAGGGCAGTGTCACTGGCCCTCATGTGGGATCTGAACCGGGGCTGCTGGCGTCCCAGCGCAGTTCTTAACCACTGCACCACTCAGCTGGCTCACGCTGAAACTGATATAAAATAATATTGAGGGCTGGCCGAGTGGCGTGGTGGTTAAGCGCTGGCTTGGGAAGCCAGTGGCCCCGGTTCGGGTCCCACATATGAGGGTCAGTGACACTGCCCTCAAAAAAAAAAAATAATATTGAGGGCCAGCTGAGTGGCTCAGTTGGTTAAGAGCTCGCTCAAGAGTGCAAGCTGAGCTCTGAGCAACAGCAGTTTGATGCCTGGCCCAAGCTGAGCTGCCGCTGAGCTGCCAACAGATGGTAGGATGGCTCAGCTAAAAAAATAATAATAATAATATTGAATGTCAACTGTACAAAATAGTCACGGGGTTATAAAGTACAGCATATGGAATATATTTAGTAATATTATAATAACTGTACAGTGCCAGATGGCTAAGAGACTTATTGGGGTGATCACTTTGTGAGGTATATAAATGTCTAATCACTATGTTGTTTCGTACACATGAAACTAATAAAAAAGAATTTCAAAATGTGTCCCTCCTTATAAATTTTGATTCAAGCATATTTATATCTACTGATTAACTAGAACTGAGAAATACTTCTCCCAGAAATCTCCGTAGCATTTTGACATCATAATGATCAATGATAAAGAAAAAAGCTTAAGTACCTTGCCATTGATGACATTCTTACTTTGGATATGTGGCTCAAGATTACAATTTTTGATAGACAGTAAACATGAAACCTGATATGTAAGATGAAACCAAACTAATAGGGAACAAATTCCCATTTTCAATTATTGTCTTAACAAGGTGTGAGTTTTAAATGTACATGTTTTAAAAATATGAATGTAGCTATATATTTTACCTATAAAAATAAATGTTAACCATGAGCATTTCAATTTTTTAAAGGTACTTAGAATTTAGTAAAGAATTGGAATTTCAGGAACCAAAATAAAAATTCATGTTTTCCAGCTGAGATAAAGCTTTCTGATGGGTGGAATGTATTGGAGGACCACAAAGTGCAGTGGTGTGAATAAGTAAAATAAATTGCTTCTGAACTGCTGGAATAGTGTAATACTCCTCTGTTTGATTGTTTACAAGCTGCTGTGACGGTTGTTCTAAGACCATTCAAACCGTAAGTCATATAGCTTTCTCTCCCTCAGCATTGAGTGACACACATCATTTAATGAGAGCAAGTTCGTTAAATGTTTTGCTCTTTATAATTTCAGGCTGCTGTTGGTGAACAGAACTGTATTATAACAGGAAGTGCAAGTTGGTATAAAACCATGTTTTTCAGTCATTGGAAAAGACTGAATAGCTCACTTATGATTATGCTACCCCGGGGCACAGCTATTGTACTTTTAACTAATGGAAATATTCCGTTAGACCCGAAACTATTATGCATTTTATTTGTTTATTAAACTAGTGTTTAAAACTACATGTTTGTTACAGAAGATTACACAGCAACAGGAGAATGGCAAAAATAGCCTCCGTCTATTATGAAGGATTAGAAATGATAGATAACAAATCCATCTGCAATTTAAAGTTGTTTTTCTATAGGTATTATCTTAGGTCCTCTTCATATGCTTTCTCCTGTTTTACTTTGTGTTAGCTATGGCTTGTGCAATATGAAGACCCTGCCTCACCTATTGCCCCCCACCCCAGTTGAGGCAGCATTCATGACATCAGAATTATCTTGTTTCTACGCCTGATGTGCCTTTGTTTGAGATGTGATCTCATTTGGTGTTATTATTTAGCTTAAGCACTTGGCACTTGGGAAAGTCTGTAGAAATCTTCAATTCATCAAATCAGGACTGACTGAGAAAAACATTGCTTGCTAATACAGACAGCCCTGTGTTTGGTTACTTAAAAATTGAATACGGGTTTCAGCCCTGATCAGAAAGAAAATCTTTGGGGGTCACGCAGCTGACAAGGTAGGGGAGGTGCAGAGAATGGTTAGAGAGCCTTAGATGGGGAAAATCTCCAAACAGGAATGACTTCAGGTGTCTAATATTTGTAGTCTTTAAAAGGGGGCATTTAAGAGTTGACAAAAAGCCTGACGTCTTATGTAGAGAGGAGATGCTGATTACACAAGAGCCTTGATTATATAAGTAGTGAAAAATTGAGTCAATCAGTTGTGTATTTTGAATTCAAAACATCAAACAATGGATCTGGCTATTCCCCACCCCTAACTCTGAGGTGACTAAGAGGAGTGGTTGTAGACACAACCTCTTACCCACCGTTCAGTCTGCCAGGTTCGTACTGATGGTCACAGTTCAGGACATGGATGTAATTACATCTGTCAGATACCAGCATGTTTTTTTGATTTATTTTGTTTTGATTTGTTTGTTTTGTCAATTCAAGCAAAAAGAAAAAAAACTAGGCAATTGAGTAGAAAATAAACACCAGTTAAACTAGTCATTTGACTGGTTCATTCCCTCCATTTACTGACTGGTTGCACAAAACCAACTGCTCAGAAGCACTGCTTAGCCATGGTTTGATTGAGTCCCAGGGACCAAACACAGGAACAGGAATTGGAACTTGAGTTGCATATTTGCTGACAACAAATGTGGACACCATGACTCCTTTGGCAGGGACATTGGGTTTGATTTAGGTTCAATTGTTTATTCATTCATCCACAATGTTTCTTGCACAACTACTATGTAGCAGTCACTCTGCTAATGATGAAAAAGACAGAGCAGCTCCTGGGATATAGAGTCATTAAAGAGAAAAATTACAATGCAGAGTGATTTAAAGATGTGAAAACCTGCTTCCCTTCTTTAACCCCTATTTTCTCAGGCAGGATAGTCAGTGCCTGCTTTCTACACTCTCTCCCCATCAGGTGATGCTTTGAAATTCCAACATGTTCTAACACTAACACTTCGGTGTTATGTGTCAGCACTTCACATCAACTTGAAACTGCCACTGAGTCTGGAAGCACACATGAAGCATTTCTCTGTGGCTAGTTCCATAAAGGAATCCTTTTGTGCTTCAGTCCAGCACCTGTGGATTGGCTTTGCTTGCAGAATACCCTCCTGCCTGTGATATGCAAAAGGACCTCTAATGCATAGGCTTCCTAGCCACAGCTGTGACTGGGTTTGCTCTTCCTCTTATATCTGCACAGTACCTACAGACACCCTGCCACTGTCTTCGCCTTAAGCACAGCTTGAGACACTAAAACAATCATTGCTAGTTCAGAAGTCACCAAATGTGCCTTAGTTTGTGTTGGAGTATCATCTCCAGGAGTAGTTTGACAAATGTTGGCTTTGACCAACCCTAGAAGTAAATTGTCAATAAGATTGCCTTTAATAAGAAATTGCTCCCTATATTTCTGTATCTCTGTATTCTCTCACTCAACTAACTCTCTCTCTCTCTCTCTCTCTCTCTCTCTCTCTCTCTCTCTCTCTCTCTCTCTCTCTCTCTCTCTCTCTCTCTCTCTTCCCTTTTAGGACTGAGATATTCCTGATTTGGCCCTCAGTAATCTTTACCTCCAGTGCACTTATTGTCGAAATCACTCACTTGACACTTTGACTCTATAGTGTTGTTAATACAAGTCCTATCTTTCTCTCACAGACTATATTTGTCTTTAAGCAAATCTTTTTGTCTTTACTTTTGAAATAAGTAGAATATTGTTTACTTCTCACTATCTCATTGGCTACCATTCTGGTCCAAGCCACCATTATCTCTCTCCTGAATTACTACAATAATTTCCTAATTGGCATTCCTGTTTCTATTGTTGACCCTGTGTAGTCTATTTTATACATAGCTGCCAGAGTAATTCTAAAATATAAGGTAGATTATGTTACTCATCAGCTCAGAAATTGCTATTGTCTTCCCACTGTACTTAAATATAAATTATTTACTGTGCCTTCCGGTCAGTATCCTGTGTAATTTGCTCTTCAATTCCATTTTATATGATTTTCCCCTCTGTTCATTCTGTGCCAGCCACACTGGTCTTCTATTTGATTCTCAAGCATGCCAAAATCATCCCTAACTCAGGATCTTTGTATTGGTTATTCTGTCTATTTGTCTGAAATTAACTGTCCCAGACCTTCTCATAGTTTGATCCTCACTTCATTCTGATCTCAGCTCAAATGTACTTCTGCATGTACATTTTCACACATGACTAGGTCCTTCTCATGGGTCTCAGATCAGGAATCATCTCCTTAGAAAAGCCTACTTCATCTGTCCTATCTACAGTAACTTTCCTCTCCATTCTACAAATGTCAAAAAAAATTACTTGTTGCATTACTGTTTTATTATCATTACATCATTTATAAATATTTGAAATTTTCTTGCTTCTTTCTTCCTTATTTATTGTCTCCCTATCACTGTTCTAGAATGTGCTTTCCATGAAGAGAGGAACTGTCTACCTTGTTAATTATATATCCCTAGCACCAAGAACAGTTTCTGACATATAGTAGGTGTGGGTATGCAATCGGTATTGTTGAATGAATGAATGCATGCATACTATGTAGGAGGCATTATTATGCATAGAATTGTTGCCAAAGGAAAATTGGATTAATAAGTGATCTGAATAATGCATATGGATATGTTTTTATTTCAAGGTGAGAGTTTCCTTCTATATTAGTGAAATATACCAGGAATAGCCAAAAGACAAATTACAGTTGAATTTCACCACTCATAAAAGTCTTAACATTTTCACTGCTACAGCATGCCAAAAGCTATTAGTATTCCACCCACCATGAATAAAATGCACCCTATGGAGTGCTAAGTTTCCTATGGAGACTCCTGCAACTTTTCCTCAGTACCCTCTTTCCTACTTTGTCTGCCAAGTCCTAAAGAGAAACATTGCCAGCATGAAGATAGTGTGGAATCATTTTCTGTTGAAATGCCCCTTCAACTAAGCTCCATATTTACTGCTCCTTTATCATAATTCCATATCACCACTACCATTAACCCAAAGAGGAGAGGGATCATAGTGAATGTTATGATGTGCCACCCAAATTCCCCATTCAGTAATGAGGCACTCATCTCACTAGACCGGGATCGGCAAACTTTTGAGATGGAAGAACCACCAGGGGTCAGCAAACTATGGCTCGCGAACCACATGTGGCTTTTTGGGTATGTACATGTGGCTCAGAAGTAAAACTGAAGATGAAAATTTTCAGTGTCATTTATAAATTTTTTTAAATTTATTTTAATTAGCTTCAGGTGTACAACACAGTGCAATAGTTATACTTTTACCCCTCAAAGTGACAATCCCCTCCCCCATTTCTCCACCCGACTCCTCTCCCCCATATCATACGATCTATTACAATTCCTTTGACTCCCTTCCACAGTATAATCCACATCCCGTGACTATCTACATATTCAATTACAGTTGGCATACAATATTACACAACATCAATTTCAGGTGTACAGTGCAGTGATCAAGCCTCTACTCCATCCATGAAGTGGTCTCCCTAACAAGACATGGGACCATCTAACACCCCACAAAATTTTTACAACATTATTATATTCCCTGAACTGTCTTTCATATCCCTGTGACAATATTGTAGTTACCTATTTATGCTTTCTAATCTCTTCCCTTTCTACCTCATCCCCACCCCCCTCCAACTAGCAAACCTGGTTTTCCTCTATACCTATGATACTGTTTCTGTTTCCTTTGCTCATTCATTCAGTTTTTCAAATTCCACATATAAGTGAGATCATATGGTATTTGTCTTTCTCCAACTGACTTATTTCACTTACCATAATAGTCTCTAGGTCCATCCATATCGTTGCAAATGGTACGATTTCATTCTTCTTTATAGCAGAGTAATACTCCATTGTATAAATGTACCACAGTTTCTTAATCCAGTCATCTACCGATGGGCATTTCGGTTGTTTCCAAGTCTTGGCTATTGTAAATAGCATTGCAATAAACATAGGAGGTGCATATATTTTTTCGAATTAGCGTCTTGGATTCCTCTGGGTAGATACCCAAGAGTGGAATTGCTGGGTAATACGGTAGTTCCATTTCCAGTTTTTTGAGGTATCTCCATACTGATTTCCACAATGGTTGCACCAATTTGCAGTCCCACCAACAGTGCACCAGGGTTCCCTTTTTTCCACACCCTCACCAGCACTTGTTGTTTGTTGATTTGTTGATGATATCCATTCTGACGGGAGTGAGGTGGATCTCATTGTGATTTTTATTTGCATTTCTCTGATGATTAGTGAGGTTGAACATTTTTTCATATGCCTGTTGGCCATCTGTATGTCCTCTTTAGAGAAATGCCTCCTCATATCCTCTGCCCATTTTTTAATTGGGTTGTTTGTTTTTTTGGTGTTGAATTGCATGAGTGTTTTATAAATTTTGGATATCAACCCCTTATCAGATATATTGTTGGCAAATATCTTCTCCCGTTCAGTAGGCTGCCTTTTTGTGTTATTGATGATTTCCTTTGCTGTGAAAAAACTTTTAAGTTTGATGTAATCCCATATGTTCATTTTTCTTTTATTTCCCTTGCTGAGGGGATATATCAGTAAAAATATTACTCAGGGTAATGTCTGCAAACTTACTCACTATGTTTTCTTCTAGGAGTTTTATGGTTTCAGGTCTTACATTTAAGACTTTAATCCATTTTGAGTTTGTTCTCATATATGGTGTAAGTAGGTGGTCCATTTTCATTTTATTGCACATGTCAGCCCAATTTTCCCAGCACCATTTATTAAATAGACTATCTTTACTCCAGTGTAAATTCTTGCTTCCATTGTCATAGATTAAATGACTGTATATAGATGGGTTTATTCCTGGGCTCTCTATTCTGTTCCATTGGTCTATGTGTCTGTTTTTATGCCAGTACCATACTGTTTTGATTACTGTAGCCTTGTAGTATGTTTTGATGTCAGGTAGTGTGATGCCTCCCACTTTGTTCTTATTTCTCAACATTGCCGTAGCTATTTGGGGTCTTCTGTGGCTCCATATAAATTTTAGGTTTCTATGTTCTATTTCTGAGAAAAATGTCCTTGGTAGTTTGATTGGAATTGCATTGCATCTATATATTGCCTTAGGTAGTATTGACATTTTAACTATATTAATTCTTCCTATCCATGAGCATGGTATGTATTTCCATTTATTTGTATCTTCTTTGATTTCTCTCTTCAGTGTCTCATAATTTTCTGAGTACAGATCTTTTACTTCTTTAGTTAAATTGATTCATAGATATTTTATTGTTTTTGAAGCATTTGTGAAAGCGATTGATTTCCTGATTTCTTCTTCTGATAGTTTATTATTGGTGTATAGAAATGCAACTGATTTCTGAATATTCATTTTGTATCCTGCTAACTTACCAAATTCATTTATCAGTTCTAGCAGTTTTTTGGTGGAGTCTTTGGGATTCTCTATATGTAGTATCATATCATCTGCATATAATGACAATTTTATTTTCTCTTTTCCAATCTGAATGCCTTTTATATCATTTTCTTGTCTTATTGCTGTGGCAAGAACTTCCAGAACTATGTTAAATAGAAGTGGTGAAAGCCGGCAGCCTTGTCTTGTTCCTGATCTTAAGGGGAAAGCTTTCAGCCTTTCCCCATTGAGTACAGTGTTTGCTGTGGTCTTATCATATATGGCCTTTATTATGTTGAGATATCCCACTATTCCCACTTTGCTAAGAGTTTTTATCATAAATGGCTTCTGGATTTTGTCAAATGCCTTTTCTGCATCTATTGATATGATCATACAATTTTTATTTTTCATTTTGTTAATATGATGTATTACGTTAATTGATTTGTTGATATTGAACCAGCCTTGCATACGAGGAATGAATCCCACTTGATCGTGGTGTATGATCTTTTTAATGAGATGCTGAATTTGGTTTGCTAGTATTTTGTTGAGAATTTTTGCATCTATGATCATGAGGGATATTGGCCTGTAGTTTTCCTTTTTTGTTATATTTTTGTCTGACTTAGGAATCAGGGTGATAGTGGCTTCATAGAAAGAGTTTGGGAGCCTTCCCTCCTTCTGTATTTTTTGGAATAGTTTGAGGAGAATAGGTACTAATTCTTTTTTGAATGTTTTGTAAAATTCACCTGTGTAGGCATCTGGTCCAGGGCTTTTGTTTGTTGGAAGATTGTTGATTACTGATTCAATTTCTTTGGCAGTAATCAGTCTGTTCAGAGTTTCTCTTTCTTTTTGGTTCAGACTTTGTAGATTGTGTACTTCTAGAAATTTATCCATTTCTTCCAGATTGTCAAATTTGTTAGCATATAGTTGCTCATAGTATTTTCTTAAAATTTTCTGTATTTCTGTGGTATCTGTTGTCACTTCTTCTCTTTCATTTCTGATTTTATTAATTTGGGTCCTCTCTCTCTTTTTCTTGGTTAGTCGTGCTAAAGGTTTGTCGATTTTGTTTATCTTTTCCAAAAACCAACTCTTGGATTCATTGATCTTTTGTATTTTTTTTTTGTTCTCTATTTTATTTATTTCTGCTCTGGTCTTTATTATTTCCTTCCTTATACTCCCTTTAGGCTTGTTTTGCTGTGTTTTTTTTTGTTTGTTTTTTTTTTTTTAGTTCCCTTAGGTGTAAAGAGAGTCTCTTGATTTGAGATTTTTCTTCCTTCTTTAGGTAGGCCTGCACTGCTATGAACTTCCCCCTTAGGACTGCTTTCACTGCATCCCAGAGATTTTGGGTCGTGGTGTTTTCATTTTAGTTTGTCTTGAGATATCTTTTGATTTCCTTCTTGATCGCATTTTTGACCCACTCACTATTTAGTAGCATGTTATTTAGCCTCCATGTATTTGTAAGCTTTCCAGATTTCTTCTTATAATTGATTTCTAGTTTCATAGCATTGTGGTAAGAGAAGACACTTGATATGATTTCAATCTTCGTAAATTTGTTGAGACTTGTTTTGTGGCCTAACATGTGGTCTATCTTGGAGAATGTTCCATGTGCACTTGAGAAGAATGTATATTCTGTAGCTTTGGGGTGAAATGCTCTAAAAATATCAATGAAATCGAGCTGGTCTAAAGTGTCATTTAAGGCCACTATGTCCGTGTTGATTTTCTGTCTGGAGGATCTGTCCATTGATGACAACGGGGTGTTGAAGTCCCCTACTATGATAGTGTTACTGTAGATCTCTGCCTCTATGTATGTCAAAATCTGTTTTATATATTTAGGAGCTCCTATATTGGGTGCATAGATGTTTTGTAGGGTTATGTCCTCTTGTTGAATTGATCCCTTTATTATTATGTAGTGCCTTTCTTTGTTTTTTATTGTAGTCTTCATTTTAAAGTCTATTTTGTCCGAAATAAGTATTGCTACTCCAGCTTTTTTCTCATTTCCATTTGCATGAAACATCTTATTCCATCCCTTTACTTTCAGTCTCTGTGTGTCTTTTGATCTGAGATAAGTCTCTTGTACACAGCATATGCATGGGTCCTGTTTTCTTATCCACTCAGCCACTCTGTGTCTTTTGATTGGAGCATTTAGCCCATTCACATTTAAAGTAATTACTGATAGGTGCATATTTATTGCCATTTTGTTATTTGTATTTCTTGTCTCCCTGAGTTAGCTTGTTTTCCCCTTTCTTCTATTTAAAAAAAGCCCTTTTAACATTTCCTGCAATGCTGGCTTGGTGGTAGTGAACTCCTTAAGCTTTTTCTTTTCTGAGAAGCTCTTTATCTCTCCTTCAATTTTAAGTGATAGCCATGCTGGGTAGAGCAATCTTGGTTGTAGACCTTTATTTTGTGTCTCTTTGAATATCTCCTGCCACTCCCTTCTGGCCTGCAGATTTGAAGTGGGCCCTTTGGGCTTGTGCACCGTTAACACGTCACTCAGCGACAGCAGCTTAGTAGCCAAAGTGGGCTTGGAGACCCTGGCTTCGGATCTGGTCCTGGCCGCAGCCACGACCAACGCGGCTGCAGCCGTAGCTGATGAGGTGGTGGCCATGGCTTCAGCTGTTCCTGCAGTTCTAGGGACTGGGGTTGTTTCTGTTTCCAAAGAAGACGAAGACACCATGGCCACCTCCACAGCAGCCATACTTTTGTAGCCCACACCTCTATAACTGTTTTAAAGGATATTATTCACATAATGGTGATTATATAAAAATATATTTACGGCTGTCAAATAATTTTGAAATTGTTGTGAGGGACAGGATTGGCTCTTCCAGGGATTGGCAAACTTTTGAGATGGAAGAGACAATCTTGTCCCTCACAGCAATTTAAAAATTATTCGAGAGCCATGAAACAAATTAAATAACCATCATATACATTGAGTTGAATTCTCAACCCAAGCAAGTCAGCTATGCCAAGGTCAGAGCATTGATAGGAGATGGGAAGAAGTAAAATTCTGAGGCATGGCATAAAGGTATCTGGGTCAATGCACTCTAAATTCTTGACTTCCATGATTACCCCCAAACACTCTATGCCTGTAGAAGTGGTCTAATCTTCCTTCTTTAAGTGTAGTGCTCCCTCCTCGCTGAAAGATGTTACAGATATTTTTGCCTGTGAAAAAACATGTAGGGTCAGCCGAGTGGTGCAGTGGTTAAGCGCTGGCTTGGGACGCCAGTGGCCCTGGTTTGGGTCCCACATATGAGGGCCAGTGATACCGCCCTCAAAAAAAAAAAAACAAAAAAAAAAAAACATGTACTTCCTCACCGCATCCCCCCCAATCTACCCATAATTCCACAATTGGTCACCAGATCCATGACTAAAATTAAGTTACATTACCCTCTCGTGGAAGAGCTGGAGAGAGAAAATGGACTGTATACCAAAGGAAGTGCAGAATCCAGACAACATATATTAACAGGAGCCAGGGCAGTATATATGGGACTGGATCCCAAGTGTGCTAGATCAAGAGAAACAAGACATAAAGTTCAATAAGTGATAATTTATTGATACAGAATTACTCTACCATTATATAGGACTTACTTTGTCAAGGGCCCTAGGAGATAGTCCTAATATGCTGGTAGGATGACTTTTAGAAGCCTGGAAAAGTTGATCATCCACAGAAGGTAAAATAAAAATGCCAGAAATTGCACGGAAGATGGTGGAGGAAGGAGTCAAAAATCTCTAGAATTGGTCATACCAATGAAAGGGAACACACTGCAAAACCAGAAAACCTAGTCCACCCTTCAAAGCAATTTTGGAACTCTTTTTCTGGAATGGCCATCAGAGCTGTTGTCATATTACCCTTGATGTCCTGAATGTCATCCAAATGTCTTCCTTTCAATATTTCCTTTATCTTTGGGTAAAGAAAAAAACATTGGGGGCTAGATCAGGTGAGTAGGGAGGGTATTCCAATACAGTATTTGTTTACTGGCTAAAAACTCTCTCAGACAGTGCAGTGTGAGCTGGTGCATTGTCATGAGTCAAGAGCACTGAATTGTTGGTGAAAAGTTCGGGTCGTCTAACTTTTTCACGCAAATTTTTCAGCACTTCCAAATAATGAAGTTGGTTAACTGTTTGTCCAGTTGGTAGAAATTCATAATGAATAATCACTCTGATATAGAAAAAAGGTTAGTTACATCATTGCAACAAGTTCATGAACTTAATTGTCAGTCCTCGTATATGTCAAAGTTGAGAGGAGTACCACCATTATTGAAAAGCTTCCTGGCTCTTCTATACAGGCTAGTAATAAAATTGGGATATTTGATGGAAAGGGTGATGAAAGGATCTGAAAACAATAGAGGCCAGGTGTCAGCGATTTACAATCAGGAGCAATGTAGATGTAATTATTGTAATGAACAGCAAGGTCAGAGTGGCAGCCAAGGGGTCCTGACCTACAGAGAACTATGGCAATGGTTAATAGAGCCTGGCACTCCTAGGAGCAAGATAGATGGGAATCCAACAAAGTTTTTTCTTACTTTTACAACTAAAAAAAAAATCCCAAGTAGATGTTCAGAAAGGGCAACCTCCCGCCAAAAAATCATTATCCTTTGCCTGGTCTCCATCCCCAATCCTATTCTCATATCCAACACCAAGATAAACAGAAATTCCTGTAACATTTCCTCCAGTCCTTACCTAAAGACATATAGGACCATCAATTTGAGTAACTATACACTGATGAAAAGTGAATACCCATGTACTCTGAGGATTTTTAGTATCAGTTGACATGGATACCCAGATACTAGAAGTGTCACCCTGGTTCCTTTGTTAGAGTGACAGTTTATGGGGGCAGGTAATGAATGGACTCATAGCCTAAGTTTAGCTCACTGTAGGTCTACTCTATTCACGAATTCACCTGGTGGTCATTCCTCCAGTCCACAAATGTATAATTAGAATGGATATACTTGGTATATACTTGGAAGAACCCCAACATTGGGTTCTTGGCTTGCGGAGTACGAACTATCATAGTGAACAGGCCAAGTGCAAGCGTCCTAATCACTCCTTCTCTCCCCTATTGCTAGTCAAGACAGTAAATCAAAAATAAAATTGCATCCTGGGGGAAAGGTAGAAATTAGTGCCACCTTAAAAACCTGAAAGATGCTGGAATGGCAGTCCTCATTAATTTACAGTCTGGCCCCTACAAAACCAAAAGGATAGTGGAGGATGACAGTGGACTATGGTAAATTCAATCAAGTAATAGCCGCAATTGTAGCTGCTGGTCTAGATATCTTTGCTAGAGCACATTAACATAGTTTCAGATACATGGTATGTGGCCACTGATATGGAGAATGCATTATTTTCCATTCCTGTGAGGAAGGAGGATCAAAAGCAGTTCACATTCACATGGGACAGACAATAATACACATTTTCAGTCTTGCTCAGGGTTATGTTATTACCTTCCCATCCTCTGTCATAACATACTATGAAGAAACTGGGACCATTTGGATGTCCTGCAGAAGATCACATTGTTGCAATCTATCAATTACATTAAAACAGCTACACTGGTACAATTTTTCATCTTCAAATCAGAGGTAAATCATTGACTACTGATTTTAAGGGACTAAGAAGATGTTGCCAATTGTACAAATATAGAATGTTATTATTATTTCAGCAGAAAAGTACAGCTAATAAGAAAACTACAAAAATGTTAGCATACAGAGAAAAATAATCTTGGACTATACTCTTTTATGAGTTACTTTTGAGCTAAATTTTCTTTAAAAAGCAGTGAGCATAGTACCAGTACCTAAACTAGGCTTGAATCATTGGCCATTGCTTTGGACCTTTGAGAAGGATGATTCTGGTTAATGTGCCAGTCAGGTCCCATTATAAGTCTGAGGAACCCATTCAGCTCCTTTTTGTGATAATGGTATTTGGTTATATTGAAAAGGATGTTAAAACAGTGGATGGTAGACTTGTGTGGTAATACATTTTGACCTAAAATCTGAGTTGCTATGATTGGGCCTTCATGAAAATATTTTTTTTAATATCCAAGTATGGAATTAGTATTCTCTGGCATTTGTTTTTCAGATAGTATTTTTCAATTTAAAATAATTTTAAAAAGAACAACTCCCTTTTGTCTTGGAGGAAGATGTTTTCATGTGTCTTTGTTTTAACTAAAAAATACTTTTTTTCTTTACAAACTTGCCTATAATTTGCTGGATGATTTTGCCAAATTGCATTTATGTTTCTCTTCCCCTTTTTACAATGAAGATAAAAGCAGAATGGCAAAAGGCTTTGTAAATTCTTATGAGAAACTTGATGTTCCAAATGGATACGAGGATAAATAACAAGACACTTACAAACCCAAGATTCTAGGATAGAAAACAGAGAAAAAGAAAATAGATATGTATTTATAGATAAATAACAGCATCTAGAATGATAATCCTTTATATGTACACAATGCTTAATAGTTTATGAAGAGTGTTCACACAACAGCAATTGGCAACGTGGATGTTATCATCAATTCTCTTTCACAAACATAAGAGTTGAAGCTTGGAGAGGTTTAGATTCCTACTCAATGTCTCCTGGGTAATAACAACAGAACTAGGAACCTAGGTTTTGTAATTAGAAAGTTCATGGACCTTTTCACTAGACTGAAATGGCCCTTTGAAATGCAAGAACAAGAAAACATAAATGAGTTAAAGAAAATCCCCAAACATAGTAGGGAGTAAGGAAAAGCCTTCAAACAGACATTTTCAGAAACATACATATTTTTTAAAGTGTTTTTCGCCCTTAACAATTTTAGCAGACATTTATAAAATAACTTGATCATCCAAAATTCTTTCTGTGAGAAATCCAAGGCAACACAGAAGTAGTATTTATTGGGAGCCTATTATGTGTCAAGCACAGTACAAGATGCTTCACAGCATTAGTTCTTGTAACCTTTAGTTACCCTATTATTTTACAGATGAGGAAATTGAGGTTCAGTGAGGGTAAATAAGTTGTCCAAAGTTTCATAGCTTATAAGGAGCAGCACTGTGATTTCAGCTCAAGTTGTCTGACATCAAAGCCCTTGTTATAACAATCAATCAGTTAATACAGAAGTATTTCAGTGGCCCCAATTATGAGCTCAATATTATGAAGATCTATACAAGAAATATAAGATAGGATCGTTGGTCTCAGACACTTGATAACACATATGGAGAGGTAAAAGAGATTAGGATTAATTGTTAAATTGTGTATAGATTCGCACTTTTAAAAGTATAGTCTGTGGATTAGCAGCATTTTTATCAAAAGGGCGTCCAACAAAAATACAGAATCACAGGCCATTGCCCAGTCCTACTGAATCAGAGCCTGCATTTCAATAAAATCCTCTGATAACTTGGATACATAGTAAAGTTAGAGAAGTTATTGTATAGATCAACAATGCTATAGGGAGTAGGCATGGGAGGTATCAAGCAGATGCCTGGAACTAGACTCTGTGAGGATGTTACTCTCCCTATATCCTTCAAGTTGGCTTGTCTATTTTGAAAGCAATTTCTAGTCCCATAAGGGCCCAGGAAGGCTACTCTGAGAATAGAGATAGGGTTCTTTTTGCTTGAGTATAAGGGAAGGATTCTGGGAAGCAGTATAAAGCAACTGAGAAATGACAAAAATGCAGGGATGGGCAGAGTTCCCATTCCACCAATAGGAATAGAGAACACAAGGATGTCGTTTACATCCTTACTCTACATCCCTCCCTCCCCTCTTCCCTTTTATGATCACATCCCCTCAGGAGGTGGACTGGGCACCCAGTGATGGACTACTAGCTGGCAGTCTGGTGTGCGTGCCACTGTGTGTTTTGGATGTGCATATACACATATATGAATAAGCCTCCACCTCAGGACTTTTTTAATAGTCCTAATTGCTATAGGCCTAATTGATGCATTTTAATAATAAAGTCTTTTTTCAAATAAACTCGTGTCATAAAGCTGCATTTTCTTTGGTAAAGCAGAATACAACTAACTGGTCTTCAGTAAAATTTCCATTTGCTCCAGGGACATAAGACCATTAAATGTCTCACTCATAATCGAGCACTATTCTAATTAGGAAAAAAATGCATTAGGGAGTCATGTAAATATCTGAGAAGAAGGCATTCATTCTTGATTTTGATATTTTAAAATATAGCAGATTGCAGAAATGCAGATTACAACATGGATATAGTGTTAAAATTGCTTTTGCCATTATAAAGATAAAAATAGCTCTTGGTTCAAGTTTCCTGCTGCTTCTTTCTAAATGAAGGAGTTAAATACTGGAAGGCAGGTGGATGCTGAAGCTCCTTTAGAAAGAGATGAATAGGCTTGATGGCTGGAGCTACAGGGAAGCTATTGAGGCTGCAGATGCATATGCTGCCCTTACTTCCCACAAAGTTCAAAGTGGGGTGAAGCTGCCCGAGTAATTGGCTATGAAATAGCAAACCCTCTGGATGAAAATGGCCCTTTTACTTAATTGCCCACGTTCTGGGCAACGGAGCCACCTGGTTGATTAGTGACCATACCTATATTCACAACCACCCAAGTTTAAGTGCAAGTGTGATTGATACAACACTGGCACCAAGTTTCAATCAGTTCTGACCACCCCAAGTCCAGATCCCCCACTTTCTAGATCTAAGCAGATGGTGCTATAAAGCCCCAAGGCAAAAGCCCATTTTATAATTGAGCAGGATGAGGACATGCATATGTGTAAAAGAGCAATTACAATAGCAACAACTGAGAAAACAAATGAAAAAAAAAGGCATTTTATTTGTATAGTACTAATTTGCCAAGCAGTTTTTTTTTGGAATTTCTATTATGGTCCTCAGAAAAAGCTTGTAACATAGCACTTATAGTGCCCCTTTTTCACTTGGATAAATTAAGACTCAGTGAAGTTGAGTTTCACAAGCATGCACAACTAGTATGCACCAGAAAAGGCACTCAAATTTGAACCTTTTCACACGAAATTCTATCTCTTTTCATGGTAGTGTTTTACCTTAATTCTGTTTTCCCTTGCAGTTCTGCAGGACTAATTCATGACTGCCTTAGCCACAGAATACCTTTGCATGGGACATACCCGTGTGTGAATCATACACATGTTTACACAGCCTTCCAGTCTGTGAACTGGCCAATCTCAATGACTGTCTTTTATTCCCTGATGGTCAAGTGCCATAGTCTATTCTAAAGTAGTAACGATGGCTAGCACTCAGTGTGTGCCAAGGGTTACAGTAAGTACTTCATATGTATTAACTCATTTGAGCCTTACCTTACAGCAACTCTATGATGTAGGTTTTATTTATTTTTTTTGCCAAGTCTTCCCTTAACTTTATTTTTTTCAAATTTATTGAGATATAATTGACATATAACATTGTATAACTTTAAAGTGTACAACTTCTCGGGCCGACCGAGTGGTGTGGTGGTTAAGCGCTGGCTTGAGAAGCTGGCAGCCCTGGTTTGGGTCCCACATATGAGGGCCAGTGACACTGCCCTCTAAAAAAACAAACAAAAAAACTGCTCTAAAGTGTACAACTTCTTGATTTCATACATTTAACATTGCAGTATGATTATCACCATAGTGTTAGCTAACACCTCCATCATGTCACATAATTACCATTTCTTTTTTGTTGCATGGCAAGTACATTTAAAACTTTCAAGATTATACTTGTACAGTAGTACAGTATTGTTGTCTATAATAACAGTGCTTTGTGTTAAATTCCCAGCGCTTGTTCATCTTATAATTGAAAATTTGTATCCTTTGACGAACATCTTCTCATTTCCCCCAACCCCAAGCCCATGGTAACCACCCTTCTACACTTTTTCTATGAGTTCAGCTTTTTTTAGATTCCACATATAAATGATATCACCCAATATTTGTCTTTCTTTGTCTGACTTACTGAACAGCATAATGTTCTCAGTGACCATCGTGCTATCACAAATGACATGATTTTCTACTTTCTCACGTTGATTAATATTCTATCGTGTGTGTGTGTGTGTGTGTGTGTGTGTGTGTGTGTGTGTGTGTGTGTCACATCTTCTTTATCCATTTGTTCATTGATGGGCACTTAGGTTATTTCAATATCTTGGGTATTATGAATAGTGCTGCAATAAATACAGGGTGTGCCAATATCTTTTCACTATCCAGTTTTCATTTCCTTTGGATAAATACCAAGAAGTGGAATTTCTGAATCGTATGGTAGATCTATTTTTAATATTTTGAAGAACATCCATGCTGTTTTCCATAGCGGCTGAACTGATTTGCATTCTACCAGCACTGCACAAGGGTTCCTGTTTCCCCATATCATCACCAACACTTGTTATCTCTCACCTTTTTGATGATAGCCATTCTAACAGGTGTGAGATGATACCTCATTGTGGATTTGATTGGCATTTTCCTGATGATCAGTGATGTTGAGCACCTTTTCATTTACCTCTTGGCCATTTGTATGTCTCCTTTGGAAAAACGTCTATTCAGTTCCTCTGTGCATTTTTTTAAATCAGATTTTGTTGTTGTTATAGAGTTGTATGAATTCTTTATATATTTTGGATATTAACCTCTTATACAATCTACATTTTGCAAATATTCTCTCCCATTCCATAAGTTCCCTTTTCGTCTTACTGATTGTTTCCTTTGTTGTGCAGAACCTTTTTAGTTTGATGTAGTCCCAACTTATTTGTTTTTAACTTTGGTGATTGTCATATCCAAAAAATCGTTGCCAAGACCTCTGTCAGGGAGTTTTATTTACCCATATGTTTTCTTGAAGGAGTCTTATAGTTTCAGGTCTTACATTTAAGTCAGTCTATTTCAAGTTAATTTTTGTGGATGGTGTAAAATAAGAGTCCAATTTTATTTTTCTGCACGTGGTGATCCACTTTTCCCAGCACCATTTATTGAAGAGACTGCCCTTTCCCCACTGAGTATTCTTGGCTCCCTTGTAAAATGTTAGGTGACTATATATTGGAAGGATTATTTATGGGCTCTTGATTCTATTCTCTCTATCTGTGTATCTATTTTTGTGCCAGTACCATACTGTTTCAATTACTATAATTTTGTAGTATAGTTTGAAATCAAGAAGTTTGATGCTTTCTTCTTTTTCTCAGGACTGCTTTAGCTATTTAGGGTTTTTTGTACTTTGAAATAAAAGTTTTGAAATGTTCTTTTCTATTTCTGTGAAAAACAATACCATTGGAATTTTGATAGTGATTGCATTTAATGTGTAGATGGTTTGGGGTACTATGGACATTTTAACAATATTTATTCTTCTGATACATAAACATGGGAGATCTTCCCATTAGTTTTGTTTTGTTTTTGTCTTCATCAATTTCTTTCATCAGAGTCTTATAGTTATCAGTGTAAAGACCTTTCACCTCCTTGGTTAAATTTATTCCTAAGAATTTTATTGTTTTTATTGCAATTGTGAATGGGATTCTTTATTTGTTTTTCAGATATTTTTCTCTTTGTGTATAGAACATAACTGATTTCTGTATTTTTAATTTATATCTTATAACTTTACTAAATTCATTGAATAATTTTAACACTTTTTTGGTAAAGTCTTTAGGACTTTACCAAAAGTCCTAATATATATTTTCTGCAAATAAAACAATTTTACTTCTTACTTTCTGGTTTGGATACCTTTCTTGTTTCTCTTGCCTGATTGATGTGGCTAGGACTTCTAGTGCTATGCTGAATAAGAGCACTGAAAGTGGGCACACTTGTCTTGTTCCTGATCTTGGAGGAAAAGCTTCCAACCGTTTACTATTGAGTATGACATTAGCAATGGGTTTGTCATATATGGCCTTTATTGTGTTAAGTTATAATCCTTCTATACCCAATTTGTTGAGATTTTTTTTATTATGAAAGGACATTGTACTTTGTGAAATGCTTTTTCAGCATCTATTGAGTTGATCTTACGATCTTTATCTTTCATTCTATTGATGTGGTGCTTTGTATTTACTGATTTGTATATGTTGAAACATCCTTGTATCCCAGGGATGAATTCCACCTGATAATGGTGTATGATCCTTTGAATGTGTTATTGAAGAATTTTGTTTGCTAATATTTTGTTGAGAATTTTTGCATTTATTTTCATCAGGGAAATTGGTCTGTAGTTTGGTTTATCTGGCTTTGGTATCAAGGTAATGTTCATAAAACGAGTTTGGGAGTGTTATGTCTTCAATTTTTTTTGAAGAATTTGGGAAGGATTGGTGTTAATTTTTCTTTAAATTTTTGGTATAATTCACCAGTGAAACCATCAGGTGCTGGGATTTTCTTTGGAGATTTTAGAATACTAATTTAATCTCTTTATATAGTATTTGTCTTTTTATATTTTCTATTTCTTCCTGATTCAGTCTTGGCAAGCTGTATGTTTTTATGAAATTTTCCATTTCTTCTAGATTATCTAGTTTGTTTTCATATAATTGTTCATAGTAGTCTCTTATTATCCTTGTAGGTATTATTTTTATCCCCATTTTATAGTTAAAGAAACTGTGTCACAGAAAGATTAAATAACTTTTTCAGGGTCACACAGTCACAGAGCTAGGATAGAAACCCAGACAGGGTGGCCTTGAGCCTATGCTTTTAGCACTATTTAAAAATCACTAATCTGTGGTAGAATTTGGAAATCCATCAATGGGTCTAAGACATTCACATTCCCCAAACTGCTCCATATCAATCCTGCGAATGCCCCAGAAGTATGTATCCTTTTTACTGAATTGGGAGTGTGTGAGGGTAGATGGCCATAGGTAATTGCTATGCTGAGGTAAAGGGAGAGAAGAAACTAAGATGAGAAGGAAAAAACCCTAAAATTGGCACCTAAGTGGTGCCAGGTATTAATCAAGTCACCTATGTTTTCATCTTTCATCTTTACAGTAACTATTATAAAACCTATTTTCAGGTGAGGAAACTGAGGCTCAGTGAGTTTAAGTGAGGCTCAGTGAGTTTAAGTAAACTGTCTAAGTGACAGATCAATGACTACATCCCAGACAGTCTGATTTTAGAGCTTGGACACTAAACCACTATCAGGGTTACGTAATGGCAGTCATTAAATGTTACGATTTACTGGGCACATAACATGTGCCAAGCACTGCCTTGAATATTTTGTGCATATCAGATCACTTAATCATCACAACAATTCTATGAGGCTAGTCTTATTATTATCCCCATTTCAAAAATAATAAAACAGACACAGACCCAGTAAGTGGTGAAACCAGGATTTGAACCCACTCTTTCTTATATCCCAAGCCTTTTCCAACAGAGGGGAGATGGAGAAAAGCTGAGCTTAGCCTGTGACCTAGCAATATAGCCCCTATTTAGATTGGTCATGAACACTGCTGGCTATTTGTCTAGTTGCCTCGGGAGTTTCAAGGGGAACTTGATAAAAAGCAAAAGCTTGGATTTTCTCCATAAGGAATGGAGAAAAACAGTAACCTTCCTTTTACTACACAGTGGGCCAACTTGAGCCCATCTTTGGTTCCCATGGCATGGAAAAAATATTCTCCATCCACAGATATAGTCGTTATAATGTCCATGAATATAGGTATATAAGTGAAAGTGTGCATAAATCACTCTTTCTATACCTTACTGCAAGTCTCCTAAGGATTTCTACTTATTAGCCAGTTTCATTCATTCCATGCCATTGAAAGAACTAAGCCTATTCTTTATGAGTCAGAACAAAACAATTAATACTCTCAAGTTCAGTCTTTTGATTAATTCAGTCTTATCCCCTCCACAGCTACTGAGATTTTTTGTATTTAGTTTTATTTTTTTGTTTTTCATGTATGCCAGAGTTTAAGTTTAGAATTAAACTACTATCGATAAAGAAGCTGGAAATAAAACAGCAGTGTTTCCAACAGTTTGAAAGTTAAGACATAAGTTCTAGAACCAGATTGCCTGACTTCAAATCCCAGGTCTGAAAACTAGCTGGAAGACCTTGAGCTGGTTACTAAACGTGTCATTGACCCAGTTACCCATCTATAAAATGAGAATAATAACATCATTGCCTTGTAGCATTATTGTTCTGATTGAATTAGTAAACACAGATAGGTGCTTTAAATAATATTTCAATGGTAATTTCTCAATACATATTAGCTGTTGTTTTATTAGTGGAAACCACAGAAGAAAAATTTGAGAGGTTCCAAGGGGCTGTATCAATGATGTTTTTCTTTGGTGGAAGAAAAGTGAAGGTGGGTAATATCTTGAGGGAAATAAAGGGGGATAAGTGGGTTAAACTGGGAGTAGGCTAGATTAAGGTATGGAAGTTGGTCTATGGTTAGTGTCTTAAATGGGAGAATGGCCTTGAGGTAGTAGTCACTGTCTAGGAAGACATGTTCTAGGATAATTGCATAAGGGTTATTTATTTATTTATTTATTTATTATTAGTTACAGATGTACAAAACAATGCAATAATTATCTTTTTCACACCTTACAAAGTGACTACCCTCTACCCTCTCCCCTGCCCCCCCACCCCCGATATCACACATATCTATTACAATTCCATTGACTCCATCCCCACATTGTACTCCACATCCCATGTGTTAAATATATGTTAAATTATAGTCAACATCTAATATTATTCAGCAGCAGCTTCAGATATACCGTGCAGTGGTCAGGCCACTACACCATCCATGAAGTGGTCTCCCTGACAAGACATGAGTCCTTTAGATCCCCTAAAAAAATATTTACAACCTTATTGATTATATTCCCTAAACTGTCTCTTCTGTCCCTGCGGTAGTATTGTAGTTACCAGTTTGTGTTGCCTCGTCCCTTCCCCTTCTCCTTCATGCCCATCCCCATCCCATCTAGCCCTCATCAGTTTTTCCTTTGTGTCTCTAAGACTATTTCTGTTTACATTGCTCGTTTATTCAGTTCTTTGGATTCCACATATAAGTGAGATCATATGGTATTTGTCTTTCTCTGACTGACTTATTTCACTTAACATAATGTTCTCTAGGTCCATCCATATCGTTGCAAATGGTACGATTTCATTCTTCTTTATAGCTGCATAATACTGCATTATATAAATGTACCACAGTTTCTTAATCTAGTCGTCTACCGATTGGCATTTCGATTGTTTCCAAGTCTTGGCTATTGTAAATAGCGCTGCAATGAACATAAGGGTGCATATATTTTTTTGAATAAGTGTATTGGGTTTTTCAGGATAAATACCTAGGAGTGGAATTGCTGCGTCAAAAGGTAGTTCCATTTCCAGTTTTTTGAGATACCTCCATACTGACTTCCATAGTGTCTGCACCAATCTGCAATCCCACCAACAGTACAGCAGGGTTTCCATTTTCCCCACAACCTCGCCAGCACTTGTTGTTTGTTGATTTATTGATGATAGCCCTTCTGACTGGAGTGAGGTGGTATCTCATTGTGGTTTTTATTTGCATTTCCCTAATGATCAGTGAGGTTGAACATTTTTTCATATGACTGTTGGCCCTCTGTGTGTCCTCTTTAGAGCAATGTCTCTTCATATCCTCCACCCATTTTTTAAATTGGGTTATTTGTTTTTTTTGGTGTTTATTTGCATGAGTGTTTTATACATTTTGGATATGCATAAGGGTTTTTGACCTTGCTGTTGACCAAAGAATTGTTAAATCTGAGGTCTAGGATAGGTTCTGCTACAGATTATCTGAATATTAAATGTTGAATGAGTGACTGTACAATACATACAATATATGTAAGCACACCAGTTAATAAATTAGAGCACATGTTTTATCCTTTACTAATATCAAAATCATAAAAATTACTCAGTCTCTTTACCTAAATAGCCCACCATCAAATTGTGAAATCAACAGGCTTATAGACTTTAGATCAAATCCCGAGATGAGTCTTATGACAGAATCACTGTCAATGCCCCACCAGGTCTACTCAGCACTCATCTCTATAAGTTAAATTTTTGTTCTTTCTTGCCAAGAGATGAGGCTCAGCCTGCTGTCAGTGTAAGCAGAAGTGCTAAAGAGTTAAAGCCCTGGGAAACAGCCATAAACTAATGACAAATGTGGAGTCAGTAGATATATACTGCAGATCACTTGTTCCTCAGCTGGGATAACACTGGAGTATTCTGTACTTTTCAGAGTTCCCCAGAAGGACTGAGCTCCAGTTGTCCATAGTGGTAACTGGCTTGATAGCACAAACTTTATTGACCCCCTTCCTTTGCTATAGCACATGCCTGCTTCCCTATCAGTGCTTACTGGGATGACTTCCCAATGTACTGCTTGCACTGGAATCCTTACTTCAGGATCTGGTGAGGGGAATTCAAACCAACATAGAAATACAATATGTGCTGGCAAATACTCTGAAAATCATTTAACTGATCTATGAAAATAAAATTCCTAGATTTCTCCCCAAATTCCTTGTTTCCCTCTAACGTAGAACTGTAAGGTTAGAGCTGTCACTCTGCACATGGTTTTCTGTTGCTCCTTTTAGCTTTTTCTTGTCCTCGCACTCCTCCATAGAAAGTAAGGTAAGATGTCAAGATTTCAAGCAGCTAGGCAGACTTTCCTGGTTGGTAGGCCTCAGATGTATCATGTCAACTTTCTTTTTCTTCCTTGTGAATAATATGGACAAGTACATTATGTCATTTGAGTCAAATATTATAATATAGAAACCCACCACTATATTTAAGTGCATTTGAGGCTCTCCTAGACAAGAACATTGAGATCCAAGTATATTTTGGGGAGAAGACATTTAATCACCATTACACTTAAAGTTATCCCTCAAATGCTCAGCTTATTCTAGCACAAGACTCACCTTGAGACTTGGCCTAAATTCCTTAAGGCTCCAGTAAAGTGAAGGTTATATTAGATGGAAGGTTATTTAGGTAAAAAATAGAGCATTTTTTTCATGATGTAGACATTAGTAAAGAATCAAGTATGTGTTCTGAACACACACAGTTTTGCTCTTCTCATCTCGCATGATAGGAATACAGTCTCTCAATCTGGGTCTCCCTTGACAAATTATTTTTTTTCTGTCATAAGTCATAGGCATTGAACAAAGGCTAGCTCCAGGGCAACATTGATATTTTTCACTTTTGTCCCATTCATTTCCAAAGAATCAATTCTAAATGTATTCCAGTGCATGAAGAACAGGAAATTAACAATGATTCCATTGTGTAGCTTTACAAATCTAGTGAGGTTTTCAGTTATTTAGAAGACTTAGCAAATCATTCTATATTAATTAAGTTGGGGGGTTCAGCTGTGTCAGTGTATCATGGGGAGCTATGTTTTTCCTAAGGCTGTCATAGGGATGAAAGAAAGTACAGATCTAATTTATCTTGAGCTCTGAGAAGAATATAATTGATCAAATTTGGCTTGTATCTTATTAAGCTTATGACTTGTTATTTCTCAGTGCTAGAAAGGGCCTTGGGTGAGCAACTGTCCTGTGCCCTTCCAAGAAGGAACTATGTGGAAATTCAGAGATCTCACTGAGTCATGTATGTCACCTTTGTGAGTCCCTAGAACTCTGTATTTATAGGTCATCTTGTATCACTTTATCTAATCATCTGTTAGGATTAAATAAAAGAAGGAAAAGCATTGCTTCCTTTATTTCACTTTACTCCCAAGCTAAATGTCCAGAATTTTTTAATTAAAAAAAATTTAATTTTTCAATTACAGTTGTAAATGTCTAAATTTTTAGTTGGTGAGTAACATCTGCTCATTTCGAATTTTATAGTGTATTTGTTATGGTGTGGAATGTAGGGAAAAAAAGAGAAAAATTAGTCACAGTGTTGTAGAAGCCTGAGAATGTCTTTGAGAAGAAACAATTGAAAAAATGATGTTTTTAGAATGAAGGAAAATGTATGACTGGAAAGTACAAAACTATTGCAGAATCACAGCAACTTAGCATTGAGAGTAAACCTGGAAGTCACCCAGCTCAATGTCCGAACCAATACAGTAATCTCCTCTTAGTGTTCTGTTGGAGTACTTCCAGTGATGGCATCTTTACCACCTCCTCAAGGCAGCCGCTCCATCTCTGGATATCTCTAACAGAAAATTATTCCTTATACTAAGCCATTTTCACTTTAATACATATGAAGATAATAGAAAAAAAAAGCCAAGCAAGCCACTTGCTAACAAAAGATTCCAAGGCACTGTCTTCATGATGAGCAATTCATGTTAAACTAATTTAATTTCCTTCTGCCCCAGAATTGCAGGTCTTGAATAAAGAGGAGAGCAATCACTGTAGGACACATCTGGACTTCACTAAAGCTTTGTGGATCTGTAAGGCATTCCTATTAATGAGTTAGGGATATCAGGCCTGAGCTGTACTATTATATGGGTCTTATTCCAAGGGCACTAAAAAATGCTTTGGGAGGAACTGGGGACAACATATCCCAGAGATCATATAGTTTTGTCCCAAAACTTTTAAGTTTTTTTCCTAAAATGTCTGAAGTGAGAAATAAGAGAATTCCTACTAAATTTGAAGAAGACACCACATTGGGAAATGGGGCTGGAAGGCAGAGGAAATAAAAGCGGAGAATTCCTTGCAAGGCAAGAGCAGAATCCAAGATGACCTTTACCAATTAGAAAAATCATCTTTCTGAAAAAGGCTGATATTTGATAATCAACAGGAACAGTGCTGGGCAATCCATGTTCTCCCCAAATCCAAACCACATGAATACCTGCTGAGGAATGGCTGGTGAAACCATCACTCTGAATCACACCTTGAATAAATGGAAACAAGACCAGGCCATTGTTTAAATGCCTGGGGTTTGTGAACAGAGTTATGATGTACAAAAGCCAGGGCATAATTCTTCTGCCTTATATTCTGCATTAATAAGGGCTTTATTAGATACACTCAAGCATTCAGCATGTTGATCTTCATATAAAACATAGAAGTAGAAAAGCTGAAGAGACTATCAAGGTGAAAGAGATAAAAAGCAGTCCTCCGAGAGAATATGTGAGAAAAGTTGAAATGACTAAATTTATTGGAAGAAAGGCTGTGTTGACTCCTCACTTACCTTTCCTTCAGCTGATTTCTCCATATTCACTTGACTATAATACCTCTTCTCCAAACACTGCTCATGAAGTTCTATCTAAAGATGTCCCTGTTCAGACCTGTTCAGCAAAATATTCCAAATTCAGCTAAACTGTTTCTTATGTTTGGTAACATGCCATGTATATAAGCCATAGTGGAAGAAACATTTGGTGCTAAATGAAATGTCTTGTATATAACACCACCATAACAATCGTCACACTGACAGCTAATCTGGGCTGGCACACAGTAAATACCTAAAGAATATATGTTGTGTGAAGGAATGGGGGGAGGAAGTCACCTAATTGGGTTTTTTTTTTAGGTTATTATTTTCTTTTATTTTTTATTTTTATTTTTTTTAATCAAAATTATTTGGGTGACAATGGTCAACAAAACTATATAGGTTTCAAGTGCGCAATTCTATAATACATCATCTATATATTGCATTATGTGTTCACCACCCAGAGTCAGTTATCCTTCCATCACCATATATTTTTTATTAAAATTATTAGGGTGATATTTGTTACTAAAAATTATAGAGGTTTCAAGTGTATGTTTCTTTTTTTTATTTAAAGATTTTATTGGGGAATTGGGGGAAGAGAACAGCGTTGGGGAACCGGGGAAGGGGAACAGAGAAGTTGCTGTCCTTTTCTTCTTCAGTCTAGTTGTGGAGGACGTTGCTTCACTGGCCCATGTTGGTATCATCATTGTGCTCTTCCTGGGTGAGGCAGATCAGTTGCCGGCTTCTGGATGGTCGCTCACAGCAGCTTTTGGCAGCTCATGCTGGCTGCCAGTCACTCATTGTAGCCTATGGCAGCCCACTGCAGCCAGCACTGCAGCTATGCCAGTCCGGGGACTCACAGCCGCCCAGCTCCAGGTGGAGCTGTTGTTCACCATCTTAGCTGTAGAGGGCAGTGTCACTGGCCCTCATATGTGGGATCTGAACCAGGGCCCTGCTGCTCAGAGCTGGCGTCCCAAGCCAGCTCTTAACCAACATGCCACTGGGCCAGCCCACAAGTGTATATTTTTATAATCCATCATCTATGTATCACATTGTGTGTTCACTACCCAGAGTCAGTTCTCCTTCCATCACCACATAGTTGACCCCTTTTTCCTTCTACTACCTTCCCATCCCCCTTACCCTCTGGTAACCACTAAACTGCTATCTGTGTCTATGAGCTTTTATTTCTTTCTTTGTTTGCCTTGTTTGTTCGTTGCTTTCAGTTTTATATCCTACATGTGTGTGAAGACCTTTTCTGCCTGGCTTATTTCGTTTAGCATGATAATCTCAAGATGCATCCATGTTGTTGCAAATGGAAGAGTAGTATTCCATTGTGTATAAGTACCACATCTTCTTTATGCAATTATATATTGAAGGACACTTTGATTGTTTCCACATCTTGGCCACCATGAATAATGTTGCTGCAATAAACATAGGGGTACATATATCTTTAGGGATAAATGTTTTTAGATTTTCTGGGTAGATACCCAGAAGACGGATTGCTGGATTGTATGGTACTTCTATTCTTCATTTTTTGAGGAACTGTTTTCCATAGTTGCTGTACCAATTTATATTCCCACCAACAGTGTATGAGTATTCCTTTTTCTCCACAGCCTTTCCAACACTTGTTATTACCTGTCTTGTTGATAATAGCCACTGTAACAAGTACAAGGTAGTATCTCATTGTGGTTTTGATTCACATTTTCCTAATAGCTAGTGAAGTTGAGAATTTGTTTTCATACCAGTGATGCCAAGAAAAATGTATACATGTGACTTGTATTCATCTTTTGTTATCAGTATATATTGAGTATTACAATTTTAATACAGATTTTTTCTTTCTTAAAATGTGTATACATTTTTTTGCCACCCTCTGTGTATCTGTTGGCCTTTTGAATGTCTTCTTGGAAGAACTGTCTGTTCAGGTCCTGTGCCCATTTTTTAAAAAGATTTTTATTGAACTATAACTAACATACAATATTATATTAGTTTCAGGTGTACACAATAGTATTTCAACATATATATACCTAAATAAGTGATTACCATAAGTCCAGCAACCATCTGACAACATACTATGGTGTCACAATATTATTGACTATATTCCCAATGCTGTACATTATATCCCCATGACTTGTTTGTTTTATACCTGGAAATTTGAACCACTTGTTGCCCTTCACCTTTCCCATTTTTTTAACTTCTGGGTTACAGTTCACATTCAATATTATTTTATATTAATTTCAGGTGCACAGCATAGTGGTTAGACATTCATATAATTTAAGAAGTGACCCCCCTGACTAGTATGGTACCCACCCGGCACTATACATAGTTATTACCATATCACTGACAATATTCCCCATGCTTTACTTTATATCCCCATGACTATTTTGGAACTACAATATGTACTTCTTAATCCCTTTCCCCTTTACACCCATTCTCAACCTCTCTCTAGTCTGCAAACATCAAAATGTTCTCTGTATCTATGAGTTTGTTTCTGTTTTGTTTCTTTGTTAATTTTGTTCTTTAGATTCTACAAAGCAGCAAAATCACATTGTACCTGTCTTTCTCTGTCTGACATACTTCACTCAACACAATATCCTCCAGGTCCATCCATGCCCCCACAGATGGCAAAAACCCATTCCTTTCCATGGCCGAGCAATATTTCACTGTATCTATGTACCACCTATTCTTTATCCACTCATCCATTGAGTAACATCCAGGCTGCCTTCACATCTTGGCCATTGTAAACATTGCTGTACTGAACATATTGATGCGCATATCAGCTCAAAGTAGTGGGGTTTTTTTTGTTTTTTGTTTTTTCATTTTCTTTCTTTTTTTAAAATTCTTTTGAGAGATAAACATTTTTTAAAAATTAGCTTCAGGTGTACAACACAGTGCAATAGTTATATTTTTTACCCCTCAAAGTGACAACCCCCACAATTTGCCACCCAATCCTTGCCGCCCGTATCATACATTTCTATTACCAGTCCTATGACTCCCGTCTACAGTATACTCCACATCCCGTGACTATCTGTATATTTAATTACAGTTGGCATACAATATTATACAACCTCAGCTTCAGGTGTACAGTGCAGTGATCAAGCCTCTACTCCATCCATGAAGTGGTCTCCCTAACAAGACATGTGACGATCTGACACCCCAAAAATATTTACATTATATTCCCCAAACTGTGTTTCATATCCCTGTGGCAATATTGTAGTTACATATTTATGCTGTCTAATCCCTTCCCCTTCTCCCTCAACCCCATCCCCCTCCCAACTAGCAACCATCAGTTTTTCCTCTGTATCTATGAGACTGTTTCTGTTTACATTGCTCGTTCATTTAGTTTTTCAGATTCCACATATAAGTGAGATCATATGGTATTTGTCTTTCTCCGACTGACTTATTTCACTTAACATAATAGTCTCTAGGTCCATCCATATCTTTGCAAATGGTACGATTTCATTCTTCTTTATAGCTGAGTAATACTCTATTGTATAAATGTACCACAGTTTCTTAATCCAGTCATCTGTCGATGGGTATTTTGGTTCTTTCCAAGTCTTGGCTATTGTAAATAGCGCTGTAATAAACGTAGGGGTGCATATATTTTTTTGAATTAGCATGTTGGATTCTTCTGGGTAGATACCCAAGAGTGGAATTGCTGGGTCATATGGTAGTTCCATTTCCAGTTTGCTGAGATATTTCCATACTGATTTCCATAATGGCTGCACCAATTTGCAGTCCTACCAACAGTACACCAGGGTTCCCTTTTCTTCACAACCTCGCCAGCACTTGTTGTTTGTTGATTTATTGATGATAGCCATTCTGACCGGAGTGAGGTGGTATCTCATTGTGGTTTTTATTTCACATGCCAGTTGGCCATCTGTATGTCCTCTTTAGAGAAATGCCTCTTCATATCCTCTGCCCATTTTTTAATTGGGTTGTTTGTTTTTTTGGTGTTGAGTTTCATGAGTGTTTTATAAATTTTGGATATTAACCCCTTATCAGATATATCATTGGCAAATATCTTCTCCCGTTCAGTAGGCTGCCTTTTTGTTTTAATTGATGATTTCCTTTGCTGTGAAAAAACTCTTAAGTTTGATGGAATCCCATATGCTCATTTTTTCTTTTATTTCCCTTACTGAGGGGATATATCAGTAAAAATATTACTCAGGGTAATGTCTGCAAACTTACTCACTATGTTTTCTTCTAGGAGTTTTATGGTTTCAGGTCTTACATTTAAGTCTTTAATCCATTTTGAGTTTGTTCTCATATATGGTGTAAGTAGGTGGTCCATTTTCATTTTTTTGCACGTGTCAGTCCAATTTTCTCAGCACCATTTATTAAATAGACTATCTTTACTCCAATGTAAATTCTTGCTTCCATTGTCATAGATTAAATGGCTGGATATGGAAGGGTTTATTCCTGGGCTCTCTATTCTGTTCCATTGGTCTATGTGTCTGTTTTTATGCCAGTACCATACTGTTTTGATTACTGTAGCCTTGTAGTATGTTTTGATGTCAGGTAGTGTGATGCCTCCCACTTTGTTCTTATTTCTCAAGATTGCCGTGGCTATTCGGGGTCTTTTGTGGTTCCATATAAATTGTAGGATTCTATGTTCTATTTCTGAGAAAAATGTCCTTGGAAGTTTGATTGGAATTGCATTGAATCTATATATTGCCTTAGGTAGTATTGACATTTTAACTATATTAATTCTTCCTATCCATGAACATGGTATGTATTTCCATTCATTCGTTTCCTCTTTGATTTCTCTCTTCAGTGTCTCATAATTTTCTGAGTACAGGTCTTTTACTTCTTTAGTTAAATTGATTCCTAGATATTTTTCAAAGTAGTGTTTTGGGTTTCTTCAGATAATTACCCAGATGTGGGATCACTGGGTTCTTCTTTGTGTCTTGTTATAGACTGTTTTAAAGTCTATTTTTTGCCTGATACAAGTATTGCTACCACAGCTTTTTGTTTTTTCACTTCCATTTTTCATCAAATATCTTGTTCCCATCCCTTTATGTACAGTCTGTGTTTTTTTATCTGAAGTGAGTCTTTTGTAGGCAGCATACATAATGGTCATGTTTTCTTATCCATTCAGCCACACTATCTTTTGATTGGATCATTTAATCCATTTACATTGAAAGTAATTGTTGATAGATATGTAGTTATTGCCATTTTATTATTCATATTTTTTATTTGTTTTTGTCTTTTAAAAAGTCCCTCTAACATTCCATGTAATACTAGTTGGGTGGTGATGAACTCCTTTAGCTTTCTCTTGTCTGGGAAGCTCTTTAACTGTCATTCAATTCTAAATGAGAGTTTTGCTGGGTAGAGTAATCTTGGTTTTGGGTCTTTGCTTTTCATCACTTTAAATATTTTGTGGCAACCCCTTATGGCCTGCACAGTTTGTGTTGAGAAATCAGCTGACAGTCTTATTGGAGCTCGCTTGCAGGTAACTAACTGCTTTTCTCTTGCTGCTTTTAAGAGTCTCTCTTTGTCTTTAACAATTGACATTTTAATTATGATGTGTCTTGGTGTGGGCTTTGGGTTCATCTTGTTTGGGACCCTGCACTTCCTGGGCTTGTGTGTCTATTTCCATTGTAGGTTAGGAAGTTTTGAGTCATTTCTTCAAATAGGTTTTCAATTCCTTGCTCTCTCTCTTCTCCTTCTGATACCCCTATGATGTGATTGTTGGTACACTTGATGTTGTCCCAAAGGCCCCTTGAATTCTCCTCAGTTTTTTGGATTCATTTTTGTTTTTGCTGTTCTGACTGGGTATTTTCCGCTACCTTATCTTCTAAATTGCTGATTCAGTCCTCTGCTTTATCTAATATACTGTTGATTCCCTCTTATGTATTCTTAATTTCTGTTATTGTATTCTTTATTTCTGACTGCTTCCTTTTTATGTTTTCTATCTCCAATTTTATGTGTCCTAATTCTTTGTTGAGTTCTCCCTGAGATCATTGAGTATCCTTATAACAACTGTTTGGAACTCTGCGTCTGGAAGATTGCTTGTCTCCATTTTTTTTAGTTCTTTTTCTGGAGCTTTGTTCTGTTCTTTTATTCGTTAAATATTTCTTTGTTTTACCATTATGGCTGCTTCCTTGTGTTTGTTTCTATGTAGTCCTGCTATACTACAGCCTCCCAGTATTAGTATGTTGCCTAATGTAGTAGGTGTCCTGTGGGACCCAGTGGTGCAGTCTTCCTGTTCACCAGAGCTGGATGCTTCAGGTGAGTCCCTTGTATGGGTTGTATGTGCCTTCCTCTTGTAATTGTGACTTGATTGTTGTTTGCACATCAATGGGAGGGATTGAACCTCAGGGTGATTTGTTGTGAGGACTGGCTGTGACTACAATGGACAAACTGTTATAAAGGGGCTGACCCTACAGAGGTTTATCAGGACTCTGGTGCATGCCCAGTTTGCTCTTTGGGTGTGTCGTCCTTGTAGGTGGCCAGGTAATGCTCTTGCCCATTCCAAAGCTACAGGCTAAGTTCAGATGCAGCCTGTGCCCTGCTCAGAGCCACCTGGCATGAGCCCCAAAGCAATCCAGTGATTGCTGCCACCTGCATTGTGCATGGAGGTCCTTTGAAAGGCCATGTCACAAACCAAGGCCAACTCCTGCTCATGCTGGGCTTAGGGCTTCTCTGCCAGAGGTACAGGACACACCAAAGCCAGATGCTGCTTGTTTGGGTTTTGTGAACCTTTGGGAGATTTTAGGAAAGTCCGCACCATCAGCCAAGGCAGGCTGTTTATACAAAAAAACCACTGGAAGCAGCTTGGGTATGCCTGAAAGTTGGGAGGAGCTAGTCTCATGGAATCACTAGGGCAAGAGAGACTAAAGGTGATAGCCAGTTTGATCGAGACTCAGATATGGCATCTTCCTGCCTCTGTATCCAAGCAGGGGTAGGGCTCAACAAGAAAACAATAGCTTCATCCAGCTTCTCCATCTGGGAGAAAACTGCCCCATCTAGCCCCCACCTTAAAGCTAGACAATTTGTTCCTCCCCATATGTCCCTGGCACCTTTCAAGCTGTTGCCTCAGCATGGAGCTCAGAGTGAGTGAGTCTATCCATTAATAAGTCTATCCATGGGTCCTTTAAGCAGAGTGTCTGTGAGTGCAGCTGCCCTCATCTCATTCAGCCACAACCTCTGCTGGTTTTCACAGCCAGAAGTTATGGGGACTTCTCTCTCTGGCACTGAAACCCTGGGCTGCAGAACATGGTGTGGGACTGGGACCCTTTCCTCCTTAGAAGGGGGAACCTCTGCAGTTGAGGAATTCCTCCCAATTTTTAAAGTTCACACACAGGTGTGAGACCAGCCTGTTCCATGTCTCTGCCCCTCCTACCAGTCTCAAGGTGGCTACTTTTGTATGTTTGTAGTTTTGGGACTTCAGTTCAGCCAGACCAGGGGTCAGCAAACTGTGGCTTGCGAGCCACATGCGGCTCTTTGGGTATGTTCCGTCTCAAAAGTTTGCTGACCCCTGGAAGAGCCAATCCTGTCCCTCACAACAATTTAAAAATTACTTGAGGGCCGGCCGAGTGGTGTGGTGGTTAAGTGCTGGCTTGGGAAGCCAGTGGCCCTGGTTCAGGTCCCACATATGAGGGCCAGTGACACTGCCCTCAAAAAAAAAAATTACTTGAGAGCCATAAATATATTCTGACATAATCACCACTATGTAAATAATATTCTGTAAAAATTTTATAAATGAAACTATGATAATTTTATTTCCATTTTCAATTTTACTTCAGAGCTACAATTCATGAGCCGCAGTTTGCTGACCCCTGGCAGCTCTTTTGACTCAAAAGTTTGCCGACCCCTGAGCTAGATTTCAGGTGATTCTCAACAATAGTTGCTCTGTAGTTTAGTTCTAATCAATGTGGTCCTGAAAGGAAGTGAGTACAATGTTTACCAACTCCACCATATTGACCAGAAATCCCATTTTTAAATTGGATTGTTTATGTTTTTGTTGAGTTGTATGCATTCTTTATGTATTTTGGATATTAGTCCCTTAATGGAGGTGTTGTTTGCAAATATATTCTCCCATTCAGTTAGTTTCCTCTTCATTTTGTTGGTGGTTTCTTTTCCTGTGCAGAAACTTTTTAGTTTGATATAGTCCTATTCACTTATTTTTGCTTTTACTTTATCTTTGAGGTCAAATTCATAAAATCCTCTCTGAACCCAGGGTCCATAAATTTAGTACTTATGGTTTCATCTATGCAATTTGTTGTTTCAGGACTTATGTTGATCCATTTTTTTTTCTGATCTTAAATTTATTTGTTACTCTTAGAAAAATCTCACTTTTGACTGGACTCAGACTTAGAGGTAGAAGCTCTCAGAGAGGACAGCCTGTGTCTCTTGGCAATCTGTTCCTGGCAATTTTGTTTGGCCTCCTTCATTCTCTTTGCCAAAAGCTTAGCATATTCTGCAACCTCTTCCTTATTTTTCTTAGTACGCTGTTTCTTCAGAGCAATATGCCGATGTTTGTGTTGCAGGACTTGTGGAGTAACAAGACGCTGAATCTTGGGTGCTTTGGTCCTAGGTTTCTGACCTTCTTTGTTTAGGGGCTTTCTCCCAACGTACTGGCAGACATGATCTTCTTTGGAGAGATTGAAAAGTTTACCAATTCTGCTAGCGCTTTTGGGCCCCAGGCAACGAGGCACAGTAGTATCAGTGAGACCAGGAATATCTTTCTCCCCGTTTTTTACAATGACCAAGTTGAGAACACTCAGATTGGCATCCACGATGCAACCCTGAACAGATCTGCACTTTCTTTCTCCAGTCCTCCTTGGTCTATCACAGGAAAGCCCCTCATTCAGGAGCAGGCAGACATGGCCCTGGGGCAAGGCACCTGCTTCCTGGGGAAACCTTGTGTGTCGTTCCCACCACTGATTCGAACCACATACCCTTCCATTCTGCACCCAGAGCATCAACAGCAACTTTTGTGGCCATACGCTTCTCATAAAACATACAAAGTTTGAGTTCATCGTCCACTTCAATGAGTTTCTGGCAGCCAGTGGCTGGGAAAGAGATGTTCAGCTTCATCTTGAAGCAGTGGACGGCCTCTGAGGTGCCACGAAAAAGAGTGTTGATCCATTTTGAGTTAATTTTTGTATGTGGTGACAGATTGCAATCTAGCTTCATTCTTCTGCATGTAGCTTTTCAATTTTCCTAGCACCATTAATTGAAGAGCCTTTGTTTTCTCCATTTTATGTTCTTGGCTTCTTTGTCGAAAATTATCTGCCTATGTATATGTGGTTTTATTTTTTGTTCTCACCTAATTGTTTTTTTAAAATCTGGGTTCCTCTCTGTCAAAAGCAAGTTAATATACGAATACTGTAAGGAAAAATATGATTAATTATAAGCTGTAAGTTGCCTAAGGCATTGGGAGTAATCTCTGGTAGAGTACTTAGTTAGAAGAAAGGGAAGATATAAATCTAGGGCAATATTATTTATGTCTTTAATTGGTAATATGCTAATGTAGTTGTAGTTTAAGATAATTATTTGTTTTGCTAAGAACCCTCCTTAATTAACCTGCCTGAATGTGTCTAAATCACTTTGTATGATACTTGGTACATACTAGATGTCAAATACATGTTATTTATTGTTTTGTGAATTTCAGAATATTTTGTAAATTAAACCACTTATGCTGACATTGATTTCCCTGACTCTGCATTGACATTACATGTTGTAATGTGAACTCTACTGAAGACATACTGTGAGAATTACTCAACTATCCTCCAAAGCATAGAGTCCAATGACTATATAGTTTAACCCTTAAGAACAGTTTAATTTGAAAATCTACTGAAGTACTTTCCCATTAAGATGAGGTACAAAGCAAGGATGTCCCCTCTTACCAGTCTTTTTCAACATCATAGTGGAAGTTTTTGCTAATGCAATGAGACAAAGAAAGGGAAATGAAAGTTATACAGATTGGGAAGGAATTTAAAAAAACTGTCTTTGTTCACAGATGACATGATCATTTATGCAGAAAATCTGAAAGAATAAAAAAAATACTCTTGGTACTAATGAGTGATTGTTGTCATGTGTTGCTTAACAGGGATATGTTCTGAGAAATACATCATTAGTGCATTTTTTATGTGAACATCATAGAGTGCACTTACCCAAACTGAGATGGTATAGCCTACTACACACCTAGGCTATATGGGATAGCCAGTTGCTCCTAGGCTACAAGCCTGTACAGTATATTATTGTATTGAATACTGTATGCAGTTTCAATGTGTTGTGCTATGACATTGTGCTGGCTATGATGTCACCAGGTGATAGGAATTTTTCAGCTCCATTATAATCTTATGGGACCACATTTGTTTATGTGGTCCTTTGTTGACCGAAACATTGCTATGTGGTACATGACTGTATAGCAAGTCTGCAGTATACAAGGTTAATATACAAAAGTAAACTGCTTTCCTATATACCAGCAATGAACAAGTGGAATTTGAAATTAAAAAAACAATACCATTTACATTAGCAGTCAAAAAAACTGTAATACTTAGGTACAGATCTAACAAAATATGTATAAGATAGATATGAGGAACACTACAAAACTCTAATAAACAAGTCAAAGAACTAAATAAATGGAGAGATATTCCATGTTTATGAATAGAAAGACTCAATACTGTCAAGATGTCAGTTCTTCCCAACTTAATCTACAGATTCAATGCAATCCTAAACAAAATCCCACCAAGTTATATGGATATTGACAAATGAATTCTCAAATTTATATAGAGAAGCAAAAGACCCAATACAATACTAAAGGTAAAGAATTAAGCCCAAAGACTGACATTACCTGACTTCATAAATTGCTATAAAGCAAGAGTAATCAATACAGTGGGTTATTTTTTCTGGTCAAGAAAGCAGAGTAGGTAAATGCTGTGTTTGCCTCCTCTTATGACCCATCAAAATTACAACTAAACTACAGAACAACCATCATTGAGAATCACCTGAAGTCTAGCTGAAACAAAGCCCTACAGCTAAAGACATATAGAAGAAGCCACCTCAAGACTGGTAGGAGGGGCACAGATATGGAATGGGCTGGACTGACACCTCCGTGTGATCATTAAAATTTGGGAGGAATATCTCAACTGTGGAGGTCTCCCCCTAAGAAATGAGGGGTCCCAGACCCACACCAGGCTCTGCAGCCCCGGGTTTCAGTACCAGGGAGAGAAGTCCCCACCACTTCTGGCTGTGAAAACCAATGGATATTGTGGCTGACTGAGACAAAGATAGCTGGAGTCCCAGGTTCTCCTCTTGAAGAGCCAACTCACAGACTTACTCACTAGTAGACACACTCACTCTAAGCTCTAGCACTGGGACAGCAGCTCAAAAGGCACCAGGGACATACAGGGAAGAACTGAGTTGTCTGGCTGCAGGATGAGGGCTATAGGAAAAGCTTTCTTATGGACAGAGGAGCTGGTGGAAGCAATTATTTCTTTGTTCAGCCTTTCCCCCACCCAGCATGCAGATGCAGGCTGGTGCCATATATGAGTCTCCATTAACCTGGCTAACACCACTTGTTTTGCCTCCCCCCCTCATGCTGGTGATTCCCTGAGACCACCCCACCCCACCCAACTTTCAGGAACACACAAGCCTCTTCCAGTGGCTTTTTCATACAAATGGCCAGCCTTGGCTCATGCTGAAGACTTTCCTAAAATCTCTCAAAGGTTCATGAAACCCAAACAAGCAACATCTAGCTTTGGCATATCCCATAACTTGCTGAGCAGCCCCAAGACTGGCACTACTGAAAGCCAACCTTCGTTCACAGATGGGTCTCTCGAGGCACATCCAACCCCAGAATGGGTGGTGACCATCTGCAGATTGCTTTGTGGCTCATTCCAGGTGACTCAGGACAGGGCACAGGCTTTGGCTGAATTTGACCAGTGGTAGGGCCCCTTTCAGGAGGCCCTGGGGCTGGCATAACCAGTGGGCAGCTTCAAACCTGGTTGGAGCGTCACCCAGCTACCTCCAAGGTAGATATACCCAAACGAGAGACTGGGCAGGCAGCAGAGCTCTACCAAAGCAAATCTTGCTCCATAGATTCAACCTCTGCACAAGAGCTCCTTCACTGTAGTCATGGCCAGTCCTCACAACCAGTCAGCAGAGGGTCAGTCCCTCTCATTGACATACAAACAGCAACCAAGGCTTAACCAAAACCTGAAGGAACACACAACCTACACAAGGGACACACCTGGAACACCTGGCTCAGGTGACCATGGACATTGTTCCACTGGACCCCACATGACACCTACTACATAAGGCCACTCCACTAAGCCCAAGAGACATAGCAGCCCTACCTAAAGATAGAAACAAACACAGGGAGGCAACCATATTGGGGAGGCAAAGAAACATATCCCACATAAAAGAACAGAACAAAGCTCCAGATAAAGTACACAAAATGGAGACAAGCAATCTACCAGATGCAGAGTTCAAAACACTGGTTATGAGGATGCTCAGTGATCTAAGTGAGAACTTCAACAAAGAGATAGGAAACATAAAAGTGGAGATAGTCAGGATGGCTCAGCTAAAAAAAAATGGAGATAGAAAACATGAACAAGAACCAGTCAGAAATGAAGAATAAAATAAATAACTCAAATAAAGAATACATTAGAGGGAATAAAAAAATTAGACAAAACAGAGGATCGAATCAGCAATTTAGAAGAGAGTGTAGCAGAAAATACCCAATCAGAACAGCAAAGAGAAAAAAGAATCCGAAAAAATGAGGATAGCTTAAGAGGCCTCTGTGACAGACAAATAGACTTTAACCCTCCGTCGGGCACAACTGATCTCACAGATTCATTGCACACAAATTTTCAAATATCGAACAGTTACCTTAAGTATCATGACTCATCACTTCCATATCATCCCCCTCTACCATACCCTATTGCCAGTCATGTTTGTGACTTAGTACATTAAAGACTATTTCATATTTGAAAATTTGTGTGCAATGAATCTGTGAGATCAGTTGCATCTGAAAGAGGCTTAAAACAAAGGCTATATAACAAGAAGCAATGAAGGATCCAGTAATCCCACTTCTGGGTATTTATATGAAGAAACTTGAAATGCTACTTTGAGGGGCCATGTGCATCCATATGTTCATTGCAGCATTGTTTACAATGGCCAAGATGTGGAGGCAGCCTGGGTGTCCATTAATTGAAGAATGGATAAAGAAGAGGTGGTAAATATACACAATGGAATATTGCTCAGCCATGGAAGGGAATGGGTTCTCGCCATCTGTGGTGGCATGGATGGACCTGGAGGGTATTGTGCTGAGTGGTGTATGTCAGACAGAGAAAGAGAGATGCAATGTGATTTCACTTATATGTGCAATGTAAAGAACAAAATAAACAAACTAAATGAAAAAAATCATAGATACAGAGAACGTTTTGATGGTTGTCAGATGAGAGGGGTTATTGGGGGCAGGTGAAAAGGGGGAAGAGATTAAGTACAAATTGGTTGTTACAAAGTGCTCGTGGGGATGTAGAGTATAGCATGAGGAATATAGTCAATAATATTGTAATAACTATGTATGGTGTCAGGTGGGTACTAGATTTATCAGGTGACAGATGTGAGGGGGTTGGGGACACAGTGAAAAAAATGAGGGGATTAAGAAGTACAGATTGGCACAATGAGATGCCACCTAACTCTGGTCAGAATAGCTATCATCAATAAATCAACAAATAACAAGTGCTGGCGAGGGTGTGGAGAAAAGGGAACCCTGGTGCACTGTTGGTGGGACTGTAAATTGGTGCAGCCATTATGGAAATCAGTAAGGAGGTATCTCAAAAAACTGGAAATGGAACTACCGTATGACCCAGCAATTCCACTCTTGGGTATCTACCCAGAAGAATCCAACACGCTAATTCAAAAAAATATATGCACCCCTACGTTTATTGCAGCGCTATTTACAATAGCCAAGACTTGGAAACAACCAAAATGCCCATTGATAGATGACTGGATTAAAAACTGTAGTACATTTATACAATGGAGTATTACTCCGCTATAAAGAAGAATGAAATCGTACCATCTGCAACGATATGGATGGACCTAGAGACTATTATGTTAAGTGAAATAAGTCAGTTGGAGAAAGACAAATACCGTATGATCTCACTTATATGTGGAATCTGAAAAACTGAATGAAAGAGCAAAGTAAACAGAAACAGTCTCATGAATATAGAGGAAAAACAGGGTTGCTAGTTGGGAGTGGGGTGGGGATGAGGGAGAAGAGGAAGGGATTAGACAGCATAAATAGGTAACTACAATATTGCCACAGGGATATAAAACACAGTTTGAGGAATATAATAATGTTGTAAATATTTTGTGGAGTGTCAGATGGTCACATGTCTTGTTAAGGAGACCACTTCATGGATGGAGTAGAGGCTTGATCACTGCACTGTACACCTGAAGCTGATGTTGTATAATATTGTATGCCAATTGAAATTCAATATATAGTCACGGGATGTGGATTATACTGTGGAAGGGAGTCAAATGAATTGTAATAGATATGTATGATATGGGGGGAGGAGTGGGGTGGCGAATTGGGGGAGGGAGGTTGTCACTTTGAGGGGTAAAAAAGTATAACTATTGCACTGTGTTGTACACCTGAAGCTAATTTTAAAAAAATGTTTATTTCACAATAAAAGAATAAATAAATAAATAAATAAATAAATAAATAAATAAATAAAAATTTTTAAAAAGGAAGTACAAATTGGTAGTTACAAAGTAGCCATGGGGATGTATAGAAATATAGTCAATAACATGATAATAACTATGTATAGTTCCAGGTGGGTATAGACTAGTCGGAGATCACTTGTTAAATTACATAAATGTACAACCACTATGCTGTACACCTGAAATTAATATAAAGGAATATTGAATGTAAACTCTAATTTAAAAATTAAAAGGGGGGAAAAGTGAATGGGTATAAGAGGTTCAAATTTTCAGGCATAAAACAAAAAAGTCGTGGGGATGTAATGTACAGCATAGGGGAATATAGTCAATAATATTGTGATAGCGTGGTACAGTGTCAAATGGTTTCTGGACTTATGATGGTGACCATTCTTTTAGGTATATAAATGTTGAATAACAGTGGTGTATACCTGAAACTAATGTAATATTGTATGTTATGTATATTTTAATAAAAATCTCTTTAAATAAGACATTGGGATATTGGTGAAACAATAGATAAATAGGTTGATGAAATAGAATAGAGAGCTCAGAAACAGACCCACCTAAATACAGTCAACTGATTTTTGACAAAGGAGCAACAGCAATACAATGGAGCAAATATAGCCTTTTCAACAAATGATGCTGGAACAATTGGACATCCACATGTGAATATATATATATATATATATATATATATATATATATATGCACAGAGACTTCACTTACTTAACAATAAATAACTCAAAATGGATCATAGACCTAAGTGTAAAACATAAAATTATGAAACTTCTAGATGGTAACAGAATACCTAGATGACCTTGGATATGTCTATGACTTTTTAGATGTGAAACCAAAGTCATGATCCATGAAAGGAATAATTGATAAACTGGACTTCATTACATTTTTTTAAAAAAAAATTCAGCTCTGTGTAAGACTATGTCAAGAAATTTAGCAGAGAAAACATAGACTGGTAGACAACATTTTCAAAAGATATATCTGATAAAGGACTGTTATTGAAAATATACAAAGAACTGTTAAATCTCAACAATAAGAAAAACAGTCTCATTAAAAAATGACCAAAGACCTTAACAGACACTTCACCAAAGGAGATACACATATGGCAAGTAAGCATTTGAAAAGATGCTCCATATCTTATGTCATCAGGGTAATGCAGATTAAAACAACAATGAGGTACCAATTAGAATGGCCAATATCTGGAACAATGTCAGCAGCAAATGCTGATGAGGATGTGGGGCAACAGGAAGTTTCATATATTGCTGGTGAAAATGCAAAATGGTACAGCCACATTAGAAGACAGTTTACCAGTTTCTTACAAAACAAAGTATACTCTTACCATATGATCCAGCAATTGCTTTCCTTGATATTTACCCAAAGGATTGAAAAGATATATCCACATAAAAACCTGCACACGGATGTTTATAGTAGTTTTATTCCCTATTGCCAAAACTTGGAAGCAACCAAAATATCCCTCAGTAATTGAATGGATAAATAAACTGTGGTACATCGAGAGAATGGAATATTATGCAGTGCTAAAAAGAAATGAGCTACTGAGCCGTGAAAAGACAGGGAGAAACCTTAAATGGATACTACTAAGTGAAAGCAGCCAATCTGAGAAGGTTACATACTGTATGATTTCAACTATAGATGCTCCTTATCCCCTTTGTTGACTGAGCCCTCCCTTACTCCCAAGGCAGAGTCTGGTGCCCTATCTCTCTATCCATCCCTCTCTACCTCCATCACAGCAGTCATTGCACTGATTATCTGTGATTCTGCCCTTCCCATTTGACTTGACCTCCTTGAGGCAGGGACTGAGTCTTTTCATTTGTATGTATCTATAGAAGGTATATAGTAAGCATGAGTATTTTTTTTTGAGGGCAGTGTCACTGGCCCTCACATGTGGGACCGAACTGGGGCCGCTGGCTTCCCAAGCCAGCAAGCAGGAGTATTTTTTGAGACACAAATTACTTAATGATTCATGTCACCAATACCCATGGGAAATTTTCTATACATTCTTACCTGATTATTTACAGAAAGATTAAATAAAGTCCCCGTGTTGATCCTGGATTTCTACTATTTATTCTTCTCCACTATTTGTTCTTATTCTTTCTTTGACCTTTAAAAAATTTCTTATCATTATTGGTAATTTGCATGTTCTCTACAGATATCCTTTTGGGTAATAACTCATTAAAGATTATTAAAATAGCCTATCACAAGGAATCTTTTGAAATATGTTTAGTTACTTTTGTTCTGATTATGTAAAAAAAGTAACTTTAGTCTCATAGTGGGAAAACAAAGAGCTCTGTTTTTAAATGACCTGTCTATGTTTGTTCTTACATTGGTTCTTATAAGAACCTATATTTGAGTTGGTGACAGCAGACATCAAATAAAGTATACAGAGATGGAATCTCAGAGAAAGATTATGTTAACAGCAATTTCCAACTCTACAGGAAAGTGCATAAATTCATGGGCTGGCAAGGAAAATTGTCTCCCTTGACTCTTTTGTGGTATAATGAAGACCTTCTACATATATTTTAAAATGAGGCATTTAGAAGCTAGCAACAAAAAGGGATCATTTATATTTTTATGAACAGATGTTTTAAATCATTTTTCTATGTTATAGAAAATTTTAATATTTCTGTAGCTTCATTTTTCAGTCTCCTCTGGAGGAGATGTATGGTTCTTTGTGAATTAAAGGGATGTATAGAAATGCAAATGCTGTAGATTATAAAATTCTACAAAAGGACTGTCTGCTAAATTGATTTCAAGGCTATAGGGGACTTTGTATGTATAGACAAAAGAGAACGGGAAGTTAACATAAAAAAGAAGAGAGATTTCGGTAAAGAACTTAATGAAGAGAAGTGGGAATGGATACACAGCTTAATAAAAATGGATTTGTATAAAAGACAGACAGCAGATTGTTCAATTTTTAATTATCTACAATCCTTAGTATATTTTTTATTCTCAAATTGCACCAGCTATATAAAATAGCATTCTTTATTTCAAACATGGACAGGGTGAGAGATCCTAGTACAAGCTATACTACAGAAAGGAATTCATGGCATACATATTATATTAAGAATAAATTCAGTGTCAATCAGGGTATATACATGGTTTTGAGAGTTCTACACATGTAAATCAAGCCTATGTTATTAGAATTATTAAGATTATGCTGACAGAATAGAATCATTAAAAAATTTGTCAGAGATCTTATTTGAAGAGAGAAGGTGAAAACATGGATTGAAAGAAACGGTAACTAAAAGAAGAATGAAATCGTACCATTTGCAACGATATGGATGGGCCTAGAGACTATTATGTTAAGTGAAATAAGTCAGTTGGAGAAAGACAAATACCATATGATCTCACTTATATGTGGAATTTGAAAAACTGAATGAATGAGCAAAAGAAACAGAAGCAGTCTCATAGATATAGAGGAAAAACAGGGTTGCTAGTTGGGAAGGGGGTGGGGATGAGGGAGAAGGGGAAGGGATTAGACAGCATAAATAGGTAACTACAGTATTGTCACAGGGATATGAAAGACAGTTCGGGGAATATAATGTTGTTAAAATTTTGTGGGGTGTCAGATGGTCACATGTTTTGTTAGGGAGACCACTTCATGGATGGAGTAGAGGCTTGATCGCTGCACTGTGTACCTGAAATTGATGTTGTATAATATTGTATGCCAACTGAAATTGAATATATAGATAGTCACATGATGTGGATTATATGGTGAAAGGGAGTCAAAGGAATTGTAATAGATAGTATGATATGGAGGGCGGGAGTGGGGTGGAGAATTGGGGGAGGTGTGTTGTTACTTTGAGGGGTAAAAAGTATAACTATTGCACTGTGTTGTACACCTGAAGCTAAAAAAAAAAAAGAAACAGTAACTAGTTTTAGGGAGTGCAGATAAGATTTAGAAAAACAGTGAATATCAGTTCATCTAGAGTCTGGATGCGTATTTTCTTTTAAAGATTTTTCTTATTGGGGAATTGGGGGAGGGGAACAGCGTTGGGGAATCGGAGAAGGGGAACAGACAAGTTGCTGTCTTTTTGTTCTTCAGTTTAGTTGCGGAGGACGTTGCTTCACTGGCCCATGTTGGTATCGTCATTGCACTCTTCCCAGATGAGGCAGATTGGTCGCCGGCCTCTGGATGGTCGCTCACTGCGGCTATTGGCAGCTCGCACGGGCTCCCAGCCACTCATGCTGGCTGCTGGCCACTCACTGTAGCCTATGGCAGCCCACTGCAGCATGAGCTGCAGCCTACACCATCGCCGGGGCTTGCACAGCTCAGCTCCAGGTGGAGCTGTTGTTAGTTGTAGAGGGCAGTGTCACTGGCCCTCATATGTGGGATCCGAACCGGGGCCGCTGGCATCCCCAAACCAGCTCTTAACCAATGCGCCACTCGGCCAGCCCTGGATGCGTATTTTTCAATTGCCCTCCCTCCTCTTTTTCTCTATCATCAGCTTTGTCGAGAGACATAATTTGTTCATTTGCACTCTCTTCGTTTATAAATGAGAACCTGAAATGGGGTTTACAGTTGAAGCATTTTGGAATATGAGAGTAATCATTCACATTGAAGAGTGAAGACAAGCTATTTCTCCTGGCTATGGATTTCATAACTAACTGGAACCTGTTAGCTTGTTATTTGCCAAATGGAGAGTTCTTTATAAAAGAACTCATATGTCTCAGCAGAGACCAATGACCACCAACATTAGAAAATGTGGCCCAAAATTAGTGTCTTAGTGGGAATCAGTAACACCATCATGATTCACACAGATGTTCAGATACTGTCAATTAATTCATCTTAAAATCATAACATCTGATTGGTCCTTTTGAATTCACTAAATTATTAATTTATTGTTTCCAACTTCTGAAGGGTTTTTTTCCCTTTCATTTTATTCTCATTATTGATTCATTTGAACGTTATTCCCTCCTCCCCAGTCCCCAGGGTCTTTTCTCATGCCTCTTATTATCCCATCTAGTTCTTCTTCTTTTTGTTAATTTTAGAAACAAATAAACCAATTTTTGAGCAGTTATTATGTGAAAGCACCATGACCGATCCTGCTATTATATTGGGTTGTTGGAAAAGTCATGACGTATTTTTTCTATGTTTTTCGTTACAAAAATGTGTCAGGACATATCCGACAACCCAATACATAGGGAGAGGATACTGGGATGAATAGGAAATGTGCTTTCAAAGAAGTTTACAACTATATGGTAAAGGCAGACACGTTTTAAACTATAATGATAGAATGAGCTGAGTTTGAGGAAGGGAAGAGAAGAGAGGGGCAGGTTGCGAATATCAGTTTACTGTGAAACTCTAACTCTCCAACACCGTAAATGAAATATTGTTGCCTTCATTATTATAATCCCTGCCCACACTAGTATTAATTAATCCTACACTGTGAAAAAAATGACACACTCAGATACTTCTCAACAATTTTGAGAAACAAGTCCCTTTGACAAACTAGACAAACACAACTGTTGGTTGGTTCGAAGTAAATCGTAATAACAATCATCTGGAACAATGGAAATATATTAGGAAGTTCTGAGCTTATATTTTCTTTTCTCCATTCCAAATGCCTGGTTAATAGCCAATAGCCAGAGATTTTTTTCCCAAATACTAACTTCCATAACCACAGATTTTTCTTCTTGTGGCTTTATATTCATCTAGCCTTGCCATCTTCATGTTGTAGCCAGAAATATGTCACAAAGGGGTTCAGATGATATTTATTAGCTTAGCGAACCCATATGACTCCAGGGACACATTTTCTAGGAACCCAGAAACACCTGCAAGCTTTGAGAACCTACAGAATGCAACACAGGATTTCAACCTGTCAGCTAATGGTATTGTATTAATATCTCAGCAGTATTAATAACTCAAGCAACAAACTTAAGGGACAAGTGATAGAATGAGCAACTGGATGCATTATGAAATCTGTGCATAGCAGCTCAGAGAACACCTTTCCTAATGAGTGAGGTCTCAGGCCCTAACAGCTGGTTGGTTTGGATATGATAATCAGAAATGAAGTAATTAACAGGATTGTTAATTTTAAAACCCCTGATTAGGGGTCAGGATGAGACTTGGAAGAGATCTGTAATAACGTGTTTTGGGGAAACATGCTTGCCTAATACAATGGGATATCTATTAGCTGCCACTGTTGTGCTTCCCTTATAGTCAGAAGTGCAGAGGGACTTCAATCTCTAAAAATTGGAGTGATACTATTTGTCAATGGAAGCACAGGTAATCTTTTCAGGGTGTTAAATTCCAGGATATGTGGTGAGGGCATGGGGGGTAGGGTGGCAGGGCACACTCGTGTGGAATATTGAAGGAAGCCGGTTTTTGTGTTGTTTTTTTTTTTTTCCAAGAGTGATCTTGCCCTGCTTATGCTTGCTTATTGACTTTCCCATCCTGTTTGATCCATTTCACAGGAATACCACACTCATAGGCCAAAGCTAGTAAGGAAGAAGTAAGGACTGGGAGAGACATTTTATTACTTATCAAGATATAAGGATTGATTCCTCAATTATTTCAAAGAGGGAATAAGAAAAGCACTGTCTCGGGCCAGCCAAGTGGTGCTTTGGTTAAGAGCTGGCTTGGGATGCCAGTGGCCCTGGTTTGGATCCCACATATGAGGGCCAGTGACGCTGCCCTCTACAGCTAAGATGGGGACAACAGCTCCACCTGGAGCTGGGCTGATGCGAGTCCCTGGGATGGCATAGCTGTAGCCCCTGCTGCAGTGGGCTACCGTAGGCTACAGTGAGTGGCCAGCAGACAGCGTGAGCTGCCAATAGCTGCTGTGAGTGGCCGTTCGAGGCCGGCGACCAATCTGCCTCATCCGGGAAGAGCGCAATGACGATACCAACATGGGCCAGTGAAGCAAGGTCCTCCACAACTAGACTGAAGAACAAAAGGACAGCAACTTGTCTTTTCCCCTTCCCCGATTCCCCAACACTGTTCCCCTCCCCTAATTCCCCTATAAAATCTTTAAAAAAAAAAGAAGAAAAGAAAAGCACTGTCTCTGTTTCTATTATCTCGCAGTAGTTTGATGGGAGTAATTTTTGGTGGTTTTCCTAGTCAATCTCTGGAGGCAGTTTATTTGAGGCTATGCCTAACACAGTGCGTGTCACACAGAGGAAAAATTTGTTGTGAAAATGAAGGCAATATGAAATGTACAGTAAGACAAATGGTCCATGAACATATTATCTGAATGGAAGAAAATTAATGGAAAGTCTATCCACGCATCTCATCCTGTATTCATATGTTTTTAAGATATGTGATTCTTCTCATCACAAGGAGAAATTTTTTTCTTCTCATTCCATCTGAGATGATGTATGTTAGCTAAACCTGCTGTGGTTATCATTTCACAATATACGAGGTGTGAACAAACCATATGGTGAATGTTTAAATAAAAAAAATTATTACAGTAAAAGACACATTGCCGTTAATACCCCTCAAAATACACCCCCCTCTCTGAACACACTTATCCCATTGTTCTTGCCACTTTCTGAAGCAGTTTTGGAAGTCCTCTTTCATGAGTGTCTTTAGTTGTGCTGTCGTGGTTGCCTCGATGTCCTGAGTCATTTTTTGTATACATTTTTAAGATTTTTATTAAAATATAGCTAACATATGATAGCATATTGTTTCAGGTATACATCATAGTTATTCAACAGTACCTACCCATCTAGCATTATACAGGGTTATTACCACATTACTGATATACTCCCTATGCTAAAGATGTGACCACAATGGTAAGTCCAGCAACCATCTGACACTGTACCACATATCACAATATTATTGATCTTTACCCTCCATTTTTAGAGCCAGAAGTTGCATGGTGCCAGATCCAGTGAATAAGGTGGATGAGGACACATCATAGTTTTTATTTGAAATTGCCATACCAGAATCAATATATGACATATAGTGTTGTCATGATGGAGGATGATTTATTGCACACTTTAAAACACACCTTCTTTCAACAGTAGCTCACACCCAACTGATTGCACCAAACAAGTTGAAACTTGTCACACACTCTTACCAAAGTTTGACGTGTCACTTCCCATATTGAAGATCTTTGCCTTTCCATTGGATAGCACTGGGCAGCAGGATTCACCATATATTTTGATCACAATGGAAAGGCTCTTGATTCTATCATAGATAGATAGATGATAGATAGATAGATAGATAGATAGATAGATAGATAGATAGAGAATCAGGGAAAGCCTATGGTATAGAACTAAGAATATATGTTATTCTTAGATCAATTGACCCATATCCAAATGAGCCCAAAATTCGGTTGTTTGAAAGGCTTTAGTGATTACCATTTTAATGAATAGCTAGCTACATTGTCCCACATGAACTGAAAGATGATGTTGTTTGTATGAGTAGTTTCACTCACTCTAGCAAGTTATCACTATATGAATTATGCCTAGACTACTGTTTTGCTAAACAAGTAGCAATATTTGCATACATATATTTTTTCCAGTTTTATTGAGAAATAATTGACATTCATTACTGTATAACCATCCATCCCAATCAATTCATTTATTCAGCATACAATGGACTTCTCCATTGGATGAATTATTGTGCTAAGAACAGTGGGATAGTTTCCTAAGGGCAGGAACATTATTTGTTTCTATTTTTTTTCTGCATTATAACCCCAGCATCTAGCATAATACATAGAATATATAGCATACTTAATAGATGTTTGTTGACAAGTGAATGAATGAATGAATGAATGAATGAATGAATATGGGAGATGACACACACAAAGGAGGAAGTGCATTTGAGGCTACAGTAACATCACAGACAAAGGTTGTAGCAGTGTAAAAATGTATGCCACTTTTTAGTAATGATGAGAGTGCAGGGTGTTTGGAAGTGTATGGTGATAGATGGGGCTGAAAAAGAAGTCACCAAGTCACATAAGACTCTAAATGTCCTACTAAAATAATTGTGTACCACTGAAGGTTTCAGAAGACAATGATAGGATTCAACCTATAATAGTAACTGAGGCTTTATTAAGCACGCGTTAAGTGCCTATATTGTATATTGTAGGGAGTTTTTGCCTTTATAGAACCTTCAGTTGGAATTTGCAGGTAATTGTTATTTCTTTCAGGAAGTATTTCCTGACCCAAGTCCATAGCACTCTATATTTCCCTCATGATAGCATTTATCACAGTATGTTGCAATTTCTTGTTTCGTTTTCAGTTTCCTCCACTGGAGTGAGAGAACAGTGAATGCAGAAACAATGTCTACCTTGTTCATTATTGTAAATCCAATGCCTAGAGCAGTCCCTGGGATGTAGTAGATTTTTCAATATACATGTTTCAAATAAGCAAATAAAAACTGAATCGAATCATATGATTGTTAGTTTGCTATTATCTACAAATATAGGGTAACCATTTATGGAGCATTTGTACTGTAAGATGAAGATAATTTCCTTGTGCGATTGGAGAGCCTGTGTCTGTTAAAGGTGAAAGGCCCTGATAAAGAGCAGGTTCTGTGAGATACTGGAGTTTCAGTCACAAGTCATGAGTTTCTGTTTAGTGTTGGAATTTCTCTAGGATGCTTTAAGTCTTAGGGTTACAACTCAATAAATATTTGTTGAAGGATTAGATCAGTTACCTATGAAAAGTGTAGGAGCCCGGTAAATATTTATGAAAGCCTATATTCATTTGTTGTGGCAGATTATATTTTCCAGAATGGCCCCACCCACATACTTACCCCATCTACTTTGCCAATGAGAAATGGAGCTTGTGTTGTCTCATCTTGGAGCTGAGTGAATCTTTGTAACTGCTTTCACCAATAGAGTACACTAGAGGTGAAGCAATGGAAATTCTACTTAGGTCAGAAAAAAATGATATAGCTTCTACTGGCTGGCTGTCTTCCTGCCTCTCTCTCCCCTTTTCTCTCTCTGGTTTTCTTGAAATAATCACTTGTGGAACCCAGCCACCATGCTGTGAGGGAGCCCAAACTTGCCCATAAAAAGACCACACATAGAAACACATGTGGGGAAGAACCAAGGCCCCTAACCAATAACAAGCATGAACCACTGGATATGCAAGTGAATGAACCTTCAGAAGATTCCAGCTCCCAGTCACTGAGTCTTTTAGATGAGACTTTAGATATGCTGGAGCAGATACAAGCCATCCACACGGTACTTTGTCTGGGTTCTTGACCCACAAAAACCATGAGAGATAATAAGTGATTGTCACCATTTTAAGACACTAAGTTTTGTGGTAATTTGTGACTTAGCAATAGATAATGAAAAATACATTTATACTCTGTAGACAAGACCAGTGGTTTATAACTTAAAAAAAATCTTAGATTCATTTGAAAATCTGAAAAGCTAAGGTGGCATCCAGTTTCCCTGTCTCCTGGTATTCACAGCCTCGTATACACCCCTCCTCTTGAGTGTGTACAGGACATGTGGCTTATAAACAATAGAGCATGGCAAAATTGATGAGCTGTCTGTCACTCCAGTGATTATATTGCCTTATATAAGACTCCCTTGCTATCAAACTGAGTCTAGAGTCTTGCTCTCCTTGTTGGTTTTGATGAGGCAAGCTGCCATGAGTGCTACAACCACAAGAAAATGAATTCTGCCAACAACCAGTTAACTTGGAAGTAGACCATTCCCCAGTCAAGCCTGGAGATAAGAACAGAGGCCTGCCTCACACCTTAATAGCAGCCTTGTAGAGGATCCTGGTAAGTGTGTAAATGTGCAGACTCCCGACCAACAGAAACTGTAAGATAAATGTGGGTGTTGTTTTAAGCCTTTGAATTTGTGGTAATTTGTTACTCAGCATAGAAAATAAATACAAAACCTATAGCTCCTCTCTGAGAAAAATACACATAGAATTCTCATGCAGTATTTTATGTTGTTTATGGACTCCTGATTCCCACGAATGGATCCTAAGTTAAGAATCACTGTTCTAGATTGTTTACCCTGCAGTGATATGCAGAAGGATGCAAAGCCTAGAAGATTTTCTTTTTGATGTTTTATATTGAATATTTTATTTACTTGTTTAGTAGTAGTTCATTACCCTCTAATTGAACATTGACTACTTCAGGATTAAATTTTCTCTATTTTTGCATCTTTGGAAGTGGGTCATTGGTACAGTTTCATATCATTGTTCCACTCATAGAAGGAACCACCCTCTGACCCCCACCCCCATCACTTTCTCCATCTCTCAACCCTGTCTTTCCAGAGGCAAAACTAGGGGAAGATCAGCAAACTTCAACAAACAGTAAACAAATAGGAACAGCTGATTGAGTAAGGCTAATGAGTTAATCATTGAGTAAATGCTAATGAACACAATTCACTAAATGGTTTACATTTTTTTCTATATTTCCTTGGAAGTTAAATTTAAGATTCAACAAAGTTATTTATTTTGATCATAATTAAACTGCAAAACAAATAAAAATCTCTTTTCTAACCTTAGTGTTAAAGCAAGTGTTTTCTTTACCGTCTTTCTTCATTAATAATTGCTATGCTCTAATAAAATTAGAGGATGTAGAAAATAGTACTTATTATGAATTCTCTAACACTGGCATGCAAACATCCTTATTAAAACCAGTGATCTATGTTATGTTGTTTAGATAAATGTCTGTAATTCTTGCCTCTTATTCTGACTATCCATTTCTTTGCTGAAGAAGAACAATTGAGCTCTGACAGTGTCAACTCCCATTTTTGATAGTATTGAAAGGAAGGGTCAATTCTCTAAGGGACAAATGGAATTGTAGGGGAGGCTCCATTTTCCTGAGATGCACAGGGCACAACTGCTTTCTGCCTTCTCTTCTCCTTCAATTATACTGTGAAGAGTTAACCCAGGGAAGGCAGCAAGCAAATGTCCACACAACTCCCTAGAACCAGATTCTGTATTAGGAATGACTGCCTTGTAGAGGTGTCCCCATCTGCATCACACATGGGGAGGCAGCCTACATATGGGCCAAGTAGGAGTGGCATAGAAGAGTCCACTTGCTTGTTTGGTAAATGACAGCGATGAAAGTCACATGTCGGCATGCCAACTGATTTAATCTTTCTCCACCCTCCGAATCACAAACAATTTGGCTTTGCCTATTAATTTTTGTAGATACCATTAAAAGGAATACCATAGCTAATGTTATATCAGACCCAATTACGCTAGTGAACTGCTTCTATTTTTTTTCTTTCATGCTGTGGCATTTCCTTTCCCCTGAAAACACTCTTTCACTCAGTCTAGCAATTAACTGCTTGAACAGTATAATAAGGAAGCAATTAAGAGGTGACAGAGAAAAATTAACACTCCATTTCACATTAAAGGCTAAGTGAGTATCCTTGCCATTGTGAGTTAAATGTGTCTTTGAAAACCTGTAGTTTGGATGTATTTTCCTTTTGAATAAGGAGCCCAGCTCCATGTTTTTTGTCTAGCATCCCAATCTGAAAATGGATGATAACTAATTGGGTGCTGTCTGCTTAAACAGGCTATATTAATTGCAGTTTGTTCCCCTGTAAGTGTCAAGGAAAACAAAATCTTTGTAATATGTAGGCATAATGTACGGCTGCATTCATTTGAATATGCAGGCCATGTCCTAGTGCAAATAAAGCAAACTCCTGTATGCAATGTTGCCATGGCAGGCAGAATTTGCATAATAAATAACAGCTATCATGAGACTTTCTTTATGAAGTTCTCTGTTGTGTTGTCAGCTGTAAGAGCCTCCACTAAAGCAGCCAATATTGAGGAAATGGAGTGTGTTTTGCTTGCAAATGCAACACCCCAACCCAAGTCACTGTCAAGAATCCATTATTTTAGTGTTGTTGGCTAAATGAGATGGATTGTAAAAGTATGTACAAGGAATACATGGTGAACTGTATCAACACACATCCACAAGATGACAAGAATGTGACTTAACTCCAAGATATCTTGTTGGATTAACTCAGGAACATATCATTAGCTTGCTTTTTTATGTCAGGATCTTTCAGTACTATAGTGGTATCTGCACCTTATCCTCTGTATTGCTTAAGCCTGGATTGAACAAGTTAGAAGATTTCTCTTATTTCTAGTGGTAGGGATTGGAGTGATGTTTAAAGGAGTGAGGTTCTCAACAGCTTTATCCTGTGAGATTCTATTCACATAACTATCTTAAGTCTACTAGAAGTTTCTCGATACTTATTTGAGGGCTTTCCTTTAGGCATTGTATAAATTTACATTGAGTTGGTATTAGCACAGAAGACTGGCCAATAAGTGAAGTTATTTTTCATTGATTATTATATCTTCCTTTCCTTTTACCACTTTCAGAAAAGCTGGGACTCAGAAAGATGGAAAGTTAATTGTGTATGTGTGTGTGTGTGTGTGTGTGTGTATATACGTACACATATGTGTGTGTCTTTCCTAACCATGAACTGAAGTTCATGGAATGAGATTAATAAGAGTCTTGCCTTATTAATGCTGGATTTACAGATTATGCCAATTTTTTCGGCCCAGATGAGATTCTATATTTTTGTTTCCAAGAAAAGAAATCATAGCCACCATCATCATCACTTTGGCTACTATTTATTGTGTGCCTACTAGGCACCTGGCACAGTGTTAAGTGATATTGTGTGCCTTATGTCATGTAACCCTTACAATCTGTATAGTCCCTATTGTAGGCCTGAGGCCTGAGAAAACTTAGGCTCTGAGTCCGCAGCCAAGATTTGAATTTTGTGCGATTTCACTCCAAAGCTCAGCTCTTTTCACCACTTAATGCCCCGAGGGAAGAATTTTAAGAAGTGAACATTAATGAGACCTTCCTTAAACAATGGCTATTTTAATGACTACAAACAGCACTGTATTTTTTTTTTCTAAAGCCAATGAAAGTAGCAATATTCACAACTCTAGGAAAGAAAGGTGCAACAAATCTGGAGCTGATTCTCACCTCTTTATAGCCTGATTTATAAGGGTAAAGAAGTTAGAAAGAAGGCTGCTCTAGATGGAGGCCTAATAGGTTGTCTTTTATTTCCACAAAGCAAAAAAGAAAAAAAGAAAAAAAACAACAGCAAAACCTCAACAACTCATTTTCAACTTTTAAGAGCTCAGAAAGGTATTTATTATCTTTTTTTTTAACATTTCATCATTTTAAAATGTCCTTGCTCATATGAGAACTTGCTGTTCAGATGTCTTTATAGAGCAATTTTCTGTAGCCAAGTTACACGTCTTAAAATAATGACTCATAATGGAAATCGGGCATGAGGTGGCTGCAGCATTAGCTAAAGAGCCCCATTAGAATATGCCGTATTATAAAAAAAAAATAAACACTTGGGTACTTGAGCTTTTAAAATGAAATCCTTAAAAGCAAGACATCTGTGGCAAATGCAGTAATAATATTTAATAATTGTGGAGAGAGTGGTGAAAATGGCAAGAAGTGACCAAACAGTTGGGCAGGTCTTAGTTAAAATGTGTCCTGCACCTTCCAGAAGGATTTAGATATCAAAAAGAATTTCTTACAACCTAGTTTTCTTTTTCTTCTTTGTGGTTCCTATAATGTCTAATGTGCTGTGGGTTGGGAGGCAAGGTTTTTTTTTCTTTCACTATTTCTTTTAAATGAATGTGTTCTTCAAGTTATATCATTGCCTTACCAGTCAAGTCATTCTTAGATTATTGAAGTTTTTCTCCTCTGCACATTGATGGAGTTATATTACCAAAGAGGCTAGCTTTCCTTTTACCCTTGAAAATAAATCTTTGGAAAAATAAATTCACTGTTCCTTTTTATTACTGCGATAACATGCCGGTCCTTTGATGTGAAGCAGTAACAAATTCATTTTTTATTATTTGGAAGTAGCTGGGCTGTTTTACCATTAGTGGACTGGGCAGCATTTTCCCCAGTGTACATAATGTCTATGTTTCTGGCCTACCCATAACCACATTTAAATGAAAACTTCGAAATTTAACTATAGCCGTCCTCATTTGGTACATTGCTATCCAGTCAGGAACTTGCACAAAGAAACCCTTCATTTGATCATGACAAGGATAAGTGGAAGGTGGAGGGGAGGGGAAAGAAAGGAGAGAGTTTAGACAACATATTTGAAGTGACCCCACTCATTCCTGAGACTCCAAGTACTGTGTGTGTGTGTTTTAAAGTAGTATGTGTGGGTCAGCCGAGTGGCACGGTGGTTAAGAGCTGGCTGGGTATGCCAGCAGCCCGGGTTTGATCCCACCGCTAAAGGCCAGTGACACTGCCCTTAAAAAAAAAATGTCAAGTAACTCTACATGATCCAGTGATGGATAAAGTATAAAACATCTAAATACAACTATGACTCATGGGTGTATTTATCTAAAGATGGAGGTTTGTTTTATGAATCACAAAGGGATAAACAGTTATCTGACAAAACAATAACTAGTGGGAAATGGTAGCGTATATGTATGTGAGAAACATGAATGTTGTCTACATATAGTGCATGATGAGTTTTCCTTCCAACGTCTCTGGTCCTCAGGTTGGGAATCTTGAGATCAAAGGGGTTTTTCTCTTTAGCCAGAAATGTGTAGGCTGTCCTGTCCTTTCATTTTCCTGAATGCCACACCTCCTAGCGGTCCAGACCCTTTGTGCCCCTCCAGCCATTTATAGAACAAATTGTACTTTAAGGCAGGGTGACAGTTCTCAGCCCCAAATATGACATAGATGGAAACATTTAGAACTCACCACTCTGTGATATCAGAGTCCAATGTATTATGGCTGGATTAAAAATTAATAGTAGCTTTTCAGTCCTGTTTTCCTGAACTACTAATAGAAAGAAAAATCCGGATCTTTTCTAATGACTTTCTCCATAGTCAACTACCTGCTCTGCTTCCTTTCTCACTCCCCATCCCACTACACACACCTATGCCTGTCACTTTCTCTCCTAAATTCCACATTCTTTGGCATATGCCCAGTCAAGGACAGATTTTATTTCCTTTTTCTCCTGACTTTCTAGGCTGATTTAACCCTTTCAGACACTTATTCCTAATCAGATATCTTTAAATAATGCTTCTCATTGTACTTGCAACATCTTTGCCACCATATCTGCCCAATCCCCTTGGGGTGAATGTGTGAGGGCAGTAGGGCAGAGGAAGGTGTGTTCGTACTTCTATCCCAGAGCCATCTTTCTGACCCACAGATCTCTTCTTCCCCTTTGTTTTCTTTCCCACCAGTAAAATTCTGTCTCATTACAGATGAATATTTTCAAGTACCCACATTAACAGAAAACATCCATAAGTTAACTTTTGTCTACTGTAAAAAAAGAGAATGATTACATTTCATATATAATTGAAATTGCAGTTTTTCAAGTGTATACACTTGAAACTAATATAATATTATGTGTTAACTACATTTTAACAAAAATTTTAAAAAATAAAAATGTTTTAAAGGAGAAAAAATGGAATTGTTCATCACACACATGAAAACTTCAATTGATTATTTCTCATTCGTCTTGGTCCTCACATCAGTGCCTGACTAAAGCCTTTCATTGAATGTGAATGTTACTTACTTTGTGAAAGAACTGTCTAGTAATATATTTAAATTCATTATGTAATCATTGGGACCTATAAAGATATCTACCTCTCTAATTCAGGCGCTGTCAGTAAAGTCTCATGGGGAGCTAAAGCAGAATTTAAAACACAGGTGATAGAGACTTCCGATAGAAAGCCAAAATGCCATTGAAAAAAAAGAGTTAGCTACGTTTTATGCCCTTACAATATCCTTAATTGTGTTATCACAGAGCTTAAGAATATCATAGCACTTTAGAGTTGGCTGAAACATTGAGATCATCTAGTCCAGCACTCTAATTTTGCAAATGGAGAAACTGAGGTCTAAAGAGAGAAGGGAACTCTGCTCAGGTCATATGCTACTTAGTAGCAAAGACAGGATGAGACTCTCAAACATTGGTCTTTCACTATAAGGGGTCTTTCCCCCACTGTCGTGCAAAGACAGGAACAAAGGTACTCAATGCAGCTAAAAATTAACATTAGAAATGTGGTTAAATTCTATAATTAATCTCACCACCATTATTGCCCCAACAAAGTAGTAAAAAAACACATAAGGAAAAAAATATGAGTAGTAGGTTTGTTACTTATAGCCACTAGTACTTGCTTCTATACAGAAGTGTTTCTTTAGATTTGTGGCCCCAGATATAATCCAGAAGCATAGCATGTGTCAGTTCACACTGTCATGTGACATAAAGCTACATAATATAACCTGACTCAGAGTGACATTTCTATTACACTGCACTGTAGTAGAAAAAAATAACACTTTATGTCACAGGTGGGTAATTATCTCTACCAGTTGATATTGTTTCACTATTTGCAGGTAGAAATGGAAAGCAGGTATGTTCTTGAGAGTGCATCCTGAAAAGAAACATCAGGATAAGGAATTTGTGGGAAATTTATTTGACAGAGTCACAGGAGTTCAGTCAACATAAGTGAAAGAAAATATTATGTTTAATAAAATACGTACGTTTGCACTGAGAAGTTTGACTAGAAGGCAAAGTATAAAAACATACAAAGTGTGATCGAAAAATACAGTGAATTTGAAAAAGTTATTACAGCAAAAGACACATTGCCATGAATCCCCCTCAAAATGCTCCCCCTTGCTTCAAACACACTTATCCCATCATTCTTGCCACTTTCTGAAGCAGTTCTGGAAGTCCTCTTTCGTGAGTGTCTTTCGTTGTGCTGCCGTGGCTGCCTCAATGTCCTGAATCGATTCAAAATGTTTATTTTTCATGGTCATTTTGACTTTGGGAAAGAGCCAGAAGTTGCACGGTGCCAGATCCAGTGAATAAGGTGTGTGAGGACACACCGTAATGTTTTCATTTGATAAAAATTGCCATTCCAGAATCAATATCAATATTAATTTTATGCCAAGTTGAACAAAACTTGAGAAACCTGTGGAGCCTAATGGTTTCTTTTCAATCCAAAAATTACCTGAAACTGAACCAGACAATGGCCACACCTAGAACTGTCTGATGGAAATCATCACCGGGAGGTCAAGGGTGAGGCTGACTCCCCTTCCTTGGGTTTTCTCCCAATATATACTATACATAACTGTTTTCTAAACATAATCATTCCCTTGCCCTGAACACTTTTACCTGCACTTCCCCACGTCTAGGCCTTTGCCTCTGCTATTCATTCTACTTTGAATGCTTTCAACAACCACTGGTAAAATTTTACTGATCCTTTGAAGTTTATCTCCAACCTCATCTCTCTTTTGAGATCCTCTACCATAAGTAGTCTTTTCTTCTTCTGAAATCAAAAAGCTTGTTGAAGATATCATAGCACTTCATATTATATAATTTTTCTTAGGACACTTATCATATCTGTGCATCTTAACCTTTGAATATTGCACCCGCTCCATTCACACACTCCCATTAACAAAACCTTTCATTATCCCTAGTTACTTTTTTTTTTTTTTTTTAGCAATTCCAGATGCCTTATGTTAAAATTTTCCCCCAGCCTTATTGAGGTCTGACTGACAAATGAAAAGTGTATTATTTAGATGTACAATGTCATATTTTGATATAGGTATGCATTGTGAAATTGTTACCACAGTCACATTAATTAACATGTCCATTGTCTCACCTTTTTGTGTGTGTGGAGGAGTAAGGTATAATTGAAATTTACTAAGGGGATACATCTTAAATTAAACCTCACCAATAAACACACACACACAGGCACACACACATACACACACACACACACACACACACGATGATAACTATGTAGAGGTGATGGATAAGTTATTTAGTTTGAGTACGGTGATCTTTTCACAATGAACACATATATGAAAATATCAAGTTGTATACTTTAAATATATGTCATTTTTATATTGCAAAGATACCTTAATGAAGTTGTTTAATAAAAATAAACACACATATATAAGAAATGAGTGTGTAGGGGGTGGGGATTCTTAGGAGTTGATGATAGTTAAGGTTGGAGAGGTGAAAATGAGTGGAAAGGAGAAGGTGATGGGGAACTATTGCCAAGTTCTAAGAAGTGAGAAAACTCTGCTACTGTTGCTCTGTGGGGAATGGATTGGAGTGGATATAAGTCTGAAGGGAAGGAAATGGGTTAGAAGGTTCAATCCTTATACTCTGGGTTAGAGCTGATGAGAGTTTCAATTGGAGCAGGAGTCACCAAACTACAGCCCATGGGCTAAATTTGGCCTTCCACCTGTTTTTGTAAGTAAGTTTTATTGGAAAAGAGCCAGACCCATTCATTTATGTATTGTCAATGGCTGCTTTTGTGCTACAATGGCAGAATTGAGTAATTATTGTAGAGGTTGTAAGGTCATCAGAATCTAAAATATTTACTATCTGGCTCTTTACAAGAAAATTTTTCCAAGGTCTAAACTAGAACAATGCCTAGGAATGAAGAGAAGTGGATAATTCTGGATGATATCACAGATGGACTTTTTAATCTTGTGTGTATTCTTTTTTCTTTATTTTACTTCTTTTTAAAATTTTCAAGCATATAGAAAAATAGAAAACAGTATAATGAATATCCATCATCTAAATTTAACAATTGTTATTATTTTGTCATATATATATATATATATTCCCTGAGGCAATATAAAATAAATTAGATATTTAAACCACAAATATATCCATATGAATCTCTAAAATGTTTCAAACCATTTTCTCAAATAGTCATAACCACTTTATACACCCAACAAAATTTATTTCCTAATATCATTTAATAATCATCAATTTAAAATTTTCTCAGTTCCACAAATGCTATTTTTTACCTTATCTATTTAAACCAGATTAAGGATCTAATTTAGTAAGAAAATAGCTAACATTTAGATCTAATTGATCTTTTTATATGGTAATCATTATGCAAATAGTTTTCAAGAATTATTTCCTTGAAAAGTCATATCAACACCGAGAAATATATATTATTACTTTTTCAGTCGTACAGACATAAATATCAGCACTCAGAGAAGTTACTTGCCCCAAATTACATAGCAAATAAATAGCAGAGCCTGAACTTGAACCCAGGACTGTCTTCTTCTAAGTGCTATTCTTTACATTGTATGCTTTAGGACTTGGTGCCTAATTGTGATTGGTGGAGGACAGGGTAGAGGTCAAGAATAAAGCCCACAGTTTTGGATTTGAGTACTGGGAACCATTCACTCAAGGAAAGAATACAGAAAAAGGAGCAGGTTTGAGTTCAGTTTTGAAACCTTTGAGACTGAAGTGCTTATGGGGTATACATACAAGTTTTACAAAGAACCCTCTAGGGGCAGAATGATGATGAATTATGAGAATGCAAGGATAGAAGCAAGGAGACCAGCTGGGAGGTTACTTCTATGGTCAAGAAGAGAGATGATAGGAGTCTGGACTAGGATGGTGGAGGTGGAGAGAAATAATGGGACCTTTGTGACACTTTGATTACTTACTTAGATAGAAAACGTTGTTGGAGGAAAATCAAGAGAAGGTCAGAGTGACAAGGCTGTAAAACATGAGGCAGAGATTGATAAGAGAGGAGGTTGGAGAAATGGGCAGCAGCAGTAAGGAGTTTAAATGTTATTCTAAGGGCAATGGGAAAATATTGATGGATGGGTTTTAAAGAAAAGACTGACAGGATCTGATTTATGATTTTAGAAATTCACTCTGGCTTCTCTATAGAAAGTGGTTAAGAGGGGCCGGTAGTAGAGGCAAAGAGACCATTTAGAAAATGATTGCAGTGTTCCAGGTGAGAAAAGACAAGGGCCTGAAATGGAGACATAGCAAAGGGGATGAAAAAGAGAGCACAATTATGAGAGATGTTGAGGTATTATGAACAAAGGGTGAAATGAAGGGGGGTAGTGGCAGTCTATCTAGATGGCCACAATTCTGTTACATTCCTCGCACTGATAAGTGAAGTCTGCATCCCCTCCCATTAAATCTCAGTGGATTTATGGCTGCTTTGACCTGCAGAGTATGACAGAAGTGACACAATGTAACTTCTGAGGCTTGATCATAAAAGACCAAACCACTCCATCTTGTTCTCAGGAACATTTGTTTTTGGAGCTCTGAGCTGCCATGGGAGGAGGCAGACTACCATGAGACTGGCATGTTCAAGAGGACACAGGTAGCCTTTCCTGTGGATAGTCCCAGCTGAGCTCATCTTTCAGTCATTCCAGCCCAGGCACCAGACATGGGAGTCATGAAGCCATTTTGGAAATGGGTCCCTCAGCCCCAGCTATTGTAGCCCCCAGCTGCTCATGTTACCCCACCCATCATTTGAGTCATAGAACTGAGCCTCAAGCCATCACAAAACAGAGCAAAGCTAATCTTGCTGACTCCTTTCCAAATTCTTCACCCTTCGAATCCATGAGCATAAGAAAATAGTTATTGTTTTATGCCACTAAGTTGGAGGGTTGTTTGTAACACAACTTTTGATAATCAGTACAGGGCTAAATATAAAGATGTACAAGATGTGATCTTTGCCTCCCAGGAGCTTATAATATAAGGAGGGACATGAGAAAAACACACAATTTTTAAAAAGAAAAGAATTGTATACACATGTTAATAGTTGTATAAGCCACATTCTATGAAAGTACTGGGCAAAAGCAATTAATAATGCCAATGGTTAAATTTCTGCCACTGTTCTCTAAATATTTTACATATTAAATGAATAAAGTCTCATGTATTTACTCTTCAGAACAGGCCTATGAGACATAGCCACTTATTGTGCCTGTTTTTCACATGAAAACGATTAAGGCAGAGAGGATAAGAAATTTGTTGGAAATCTCAACAACTTGGATTTAAACCCACACACTTGGCCTTCAGAGTCCTTACCTAGTACCTCTATGGTATACAACTTCTTTTAGTCATGAGATATTAGTCAAGGAATAACAGCAGAAGCTGCAAACATGTACTCCCACCCTATGTTATCTTCCATAGGAAATTTTAGGTTGGTTTTTCATTCAAAGAGAGGGGGATGGAAAAATCCAACCCTCGGTGTGATTTAATAAATTATACCAAATCCCCAAAATTCCTTTCATCTTTTTCTTTGCATGTTTTGGCCTCTTCAAATTTTTGCCTGTCTTTAGTTAAAACTCCATGTTTTCTTTCAAAGCACACTTCATTTCACAGTTCTCTCAGTTTCTAAATGTGTGCAAAGATGAATGGAGTTTTCTTGACACCAACATCCTGCAGCTACAAAGCTGCAGCATCATCTTGTGGATCCTAAAGAGAAAGGCACTTAAGGGATTATTCCATGCAATTCCTCTTTCACTGGATCAAGCCCCATTAACTTGCCTTCCTAAAACATTCCTCCCTGATCTTTGACTTGATTCTATTCTTGGCCTGAAAATATTGCTAGACTTGGGCAGACTTGGTTAAATGCAAATATGATTACATGACTCCATCAGGACTGCCTTTGCTGCTCAACAGTCTTTTTATTTGGTTAATTGTGATTTCCTAGGACACTCCTGCCAGCAATCATTCCAAATTCCCCTGGTCTCTTCACAATTGCAATCCCACCCCTTACCTCCTACTGTATGATAATATGAGCTCCCACTTCTACCTCCTCAACATGTCTCTCCATATACTTGTTCTCTCCTTACTTCCCAACTAGCCTCAGAGGAGACTGTGCTGCTTTTCTCTGAGGTTCCCTATAGCCCTGGCAATCCCAGTGCCATTGTGTCTCATCACCTTCAAAAACATGCCTCTCCAGTTACCTCCTTTGTCAGCTATCTTCAAAATAAATTTTAAAAGTACAGGTCATCTCTTTCTTGAAACAGACATGCAATCACATTTTTCACTTGATCCCACTCCCCAGGTTAGTGGCAGGTTTATTTTGGTTCATTTTTCTCACTCTCTTTAAATCCTTTTCCATCTACGCTACATTTGGTTTTCCTCCCCCCTTCTATGCCCTCTTGCAACTTGATTTCTGAGCTTTCTACTCTACTCTTAGAGTTACCAACTCCAGTCTACTGGCCTTGTAGCAATCCTTTCCCCTTGAAAATCTATCCAGCTTTTCATAACACTAGTTACACTCTCCTTCTTCAAAATGTTGCCTCCTTATAAATCTAGAACTTAGAAGAAGGCTGATTATTCTCCTGTCTCAAAGATAGCACCTTCTGTGATTCCTTTGCTATCTTCCTAACTGCTCCCAGCTACCGCCTCCAGTGGCTGTTGCCTGAGAGTCCATTCTATGCCCTCTGTGGAGGATATAAAGCCCCAGTCCTCAAGACTGGACATTTTAACTGAGTTGGTCCTCCAGTATTAACTCTAAATCAACATATCTGATATGTCCTCCGTTAAAGCTACTTCTCTTCCTAATAATGACCCTGAACTTTAGAGTTGTCTTTGACTTCTCCCTCTTTCTGCTACCAATTATGTGCCTGAGGCATAGCAATCCATGCTAATATTAGCATAAGAAAAAGTGATTAGGAGGCCACACCTGACACACACACACACACACACACACACAAATCAGTGCATTCTGAGAACCAAATTTAAGTGATTTTTGGATTATTTACTGTTTCAGCTTTATACTCTCTTGGGCTTGGATCTTTCAAAGTGTACATTAACAGGCCCTTCTGAGTTACTGTCTGGCATCCTAATAGGGGTACATTGTCGAAAAGCCATCTTATTTAATGGTTTAAAATTTGGGATCCTCCTTTCTTCTAACCCAGAAGAAAACAATGTTCAAACCATATTAATTGATGTGTTTTGATCAAGAAGCAGCCAAGGTTAGTATGAGGCTTATTTCCACAGTGACTAAGTGGAAGAGTCAACACATCAGTCTTTTGAGCCCACCATAGAACTCTTATTTCCATTCTTCTGTCCAACAACTGACACTCTAAGTAGCTCAGATTCAAATGCAAATGCAAGCACAAGAATGCAGACACACTTTGAAATCAATAACATCGTTTTGTCAGGCAATTCATTTAGTATTTCTAAAAACCAGTGAAGTTTAAAAAACAAGGGAGCTGAAAGCTTGCTCTCCTATACCCACTTTTAATGAGCCTGTTCCTCACTCTGGGACAGAGAAGCCCTCATTATAACTAGTCAATAAAACATTAGCACCCAAGATGGAGGGAGCCCTATGATCCCAGTTAATTTTATTTTCTTTTTCCTCCATCTGGATATAGTTGAAAAAAATCTTCTAATAGCAAAACTGGCCATTGATTTGAACCACCTCTTTCTAAAGCACAGATTCATCTACTTATGAATAGCATGTTACTCTTGTTGATGTAGAAATGTCCAAATCTGTAGAGAATTATTATAAATTTATTTGAGCCAAAATGACGACAATTGCTATGAAGAAAAATCTCAATGGATTGAGAAAATTCTCCAGAGCATGGCAGTTTTTCAACTTATTTTATACATTAGAATCAAAGGAGGGGACATAAGGAGGGTTATGTGAAATCCATTGGTAGTAAGTTAGCAGGACGGGAGAAAGCAAAGCAGGAAAATCTCTGGGACTGGATAAAAAGTAAAACAGAGATACAAGGTGTGATAAATAAAATATGGTGAATATTTAAATTAAAAAAATTATTACAGTGAGAGACACATTGCCATGAATCCTCCTCAAAATACTCCCCCTTGCTTCCAACACACTTATCCCATCATTCTTACCACTTTTGGAAACAGTTCTGGAAGTCCTCTTTCATGAGTGTCTTTAGTTGTGCTATTGTGGCCACCTCAATGTCCTGAATTGATTAAAAATGTTTACCTTTAATGGTCATTTTAACTTTGGGGAAGAGCCAGAAGTGGCATGGTGCCAGATCCGGTGAATAAGGTGGGTGAGGACACACCATAATGGTTTTTTTTGTTTGTTTTTTATTTTATTAATTTTAGCCAATTTGATATATTTTTAAATGTAGTTCACTTGTTTCAGTTTGCTTTACTTAGATTATTGGTGAGGTTGAACTTTATTTATTTATTTATTTATTTATTTATTTATTTTTAAGGAGGGTGCAGCTCACAGAGGCCCATGTGGAGATCGAACCAGAAACCTTGGTGTTGTCAGCTCCATACTCTAACCAACTGAGCTAACTGGCCACCCCTATACCATAATGATTTATTTGACAGAAATGGCCATACCACAAGTGATGTGTGACATGGAGCTTTCATTTTCTTGTTCCCCAAATACCATCTCTATGTGCTGTAAATGTTAATTATTAACCATTCTGTACCCACCAATGTAAAAGGAGTATGTGCAAGGCGTGATCAAACAATATGGTGAATGTTTAAATTAAAATAAAAGATTACGGTAAAAGACACATTACCATTAATCCCTCCGAACACACTTATCCCATCCTTCAACAAATATGGCAAATGTTGATGCTGAGTGCCACCCAATGGAAAGACAGGGATCTTCAATATAGGAAGCAGTGCATCGAACCTTAGAAACAGTGTGTGACAAGTTTCAGCTTGTTTGGTGCAGTCAGTCAGGTGTGAGCTACAGTTGAGAGAAGGGTGTGGGTTTTTTTCTTTGCTTTTTTTAAATTGTTTTATTGTGAAATAAACATTTTTTTTAAATTAGTTTCAGGTGTACAACACAGCGCAATAGTTATACTTTTAACCCCTCAAAGTGACAACCCCCCTCCCCCAATTTGCCACCCCACTCCTCCCCCCATAGCATACATATCTATTACAATTCCTTTGACGCCCTTCCACAGAATACTCTACATCCCGTGACTATATTTATATTCAATTACAGTTGCCATACAATATTATACATCAGTTTCAGGTATACAGTGCAGTGATCAAGCCTCTACTCCATCCATGAAGTGGTCTCCCTAACAAGACATGTGACCCTCTGACACCCACAAAATATTTACAACATTATTATATTCCCTGAACTGTCTTTCATATCCTTATGGCAATATTGTAGTTACCTATTTATGCTGTCTAATCCCTTCCCCTTCTCCCTCATCCCCCCCCATCAGTTTTCCTCTATTTCTATGAGACTGTTTTTGTTTACTTTGCTCGTTCATTCAGTTTTTCAGATTCCACATATAAGTGAGATCATATGGTATTTGTCTTGAGAGAAGGTGTGTTTTAAAATGTGCTGTAAATCATCCTCCATCATGACAATGCTCCATGTCAAACATCGCTTCTGGTGTACAGCAATTTCTGTCAAATAAAAACATTATGGTGTACCCTCATCCACCTTATTCACTGAATCTGGCACCGTGTGACTTCTGGCTCTTCCCCAAAGTCAAAATGATTCAGGACATGGAGGCAACCATGACAGTGCAACTAAGACACTCACGAAAGAGGAATTCCAGAATTGCTTCAGAAAGTGGCAAGAACGATGGGATCAGTGTGTTTGAAGTGAGGATGAGTATTTTGAGGGGGATTAATGGCAATGTGTCTTTTACTGTAATAATTTTTTTAATTTAAACATTCACCAGATTATTTGATCACACCTTATACACACTCCTTTTACATTGGTGGGTACAGGATAGTTAATAATTAACATTGACAGCACATAGAGATGGTATTTGGGGAACAAGATTACAGTAACAAGGAGGGGTTCTGTAGTTTCCTGCTCTGGTGCGGTTGTTGTGCCCTCAGAGGTCTAGGAAAGGAAATTACTCTGACATTTCAAAGATATGTTATCCTAGATGCAAAAAGACAGTAGACAAGCTCACTTAAGGTAAAGACTGACCTTTGTCAAAGAAGCTACAGGACTAGGATATGACTACCCACCATGACCCACTTTTAGTTAGGAATTTTTATGTTCAAACCATCCTATGGGGTTACTTTAGGTCTTTGAGTTTGTAGGCCCTGCCATGCTGGCCTCTCCTGAGCTTATAAGGTTTAATATATGACCCTTTTTTTTGTCCACATTCTTACCATGTTGGTAAAAATGTTTTCGACTGAGACTTTCTATGCTGATATACTAAGTGCTCATAAATAATATGCAGCTCTCTTCTCTGAAATGAGCTCCATGAGGCTGCATTGAGAGACTACAGGCAGCTCACTGAGCACTCTGTGCTGCCTGAGCTCTTTTATACCTACTTCTCTCGCATACTTCACCTTAACCTTAACCTTCAAAACAGGGAAAAATTAGATTTAGGATTTCATTTTAGAGGGGGTTTTGGAGCTAGAGATGAACAAGGGGGAGAATGGATGGTGGTGAGAGCAAGTTGCCTCCCCCTTGAAGTTTCACTTGATGTTGCAGCCCTTGAAACCATCAAATAGAAGACAAAGTAAAATGCGAGTTGCCCTGGTTTCTTTTGCCATGCCTTATAGGTGGCTTCACATGATACCATGCTAAATTAGGTTCTGTTTTAAATTACTGGGTCTCCTTGATCATTATGTAGTGCTGTGATGTGAAGTTTTAGAAAAAAAAATCTGCAGTGCGGCCCTTGATTCAGGCTAGTCTAGGGCATGTAATAGACCCTTTAATCATACAATGCTCTTTCACTCTTCACATCCTCTACCGCACTCCCAGTAGCCAAGCCTAGCATCCAAAACTGAATTAACCAGGCTCACTTTCAGTCTCCTCAGGTGGAGTAGGGTGAGAGACTTCTAGAAACTGAACTGGATGTCCCTGTTCACTTCCAAAGACTTTTTTTTTAAACTGGGGAATTGGGGAAGGGAACAGTGTTGGAGAATTGGGGAGGGGGAACACTGTTTTTCCAGGACCCATCATCTCCAAATCAAGTTGTTGTCCTTCAATCTTAATCGTGGAGGGCGAGAGCTCAGCTCCAAGTCCAGTCACAGCTTGCAATCTATTGGTTGTCGGAAAAGTCATGACGCATTTTTGCAACGGAAAACATCGAAAAAATACATCATGACTTTTCCGACAACCCAGTAGTTGCAGGGGGCGTAGTCCACCATCCCATGTGGGAGTGAACCGGCAACCTTGCTGCATACTGAGCTATCCGGCCGCCCATCGGTAGCTCGCACTGCTCTGCTCAAGGTGCAGTGTTTAACCTTAGTTGTGGGAAGGGTCGGGGAGGAGGTCGCAGCCCACCATCCCCTACGGGATTTGAGCTGGCAACCTTGTTGTTAAGAGCATGCGCTCTCACCAGCTCAGCTCTTGGGCAGCTCACTGGCCCATGTGGGAACTGGCAACCCTGTTGCTCAGAGCTCATGCTCTTAACCAACTGAGCCACTCGGCCAGCCCCAAAGTTTTTTAAAGTAGCAAAACAGTCCCAGAGTCTAGAACTTTGTGGTCTTTCTCGTTTTCTACCAAAAGCCCCATTTGTTTTGGTTTCTAAGATGGCCTATATAGCCTTACTGATTTCGCTGCAGTGCATTCATTCAGCAAATGTGTGTTTAGTTCCACAAACCTTTTAATGGACATCCACCTTGTGTCAGATACTACTTGGTACCAGGAATACAAAGGTGAAAATACAAGGTCCATACTCCTTAAGAAGACTGTATTCTATCTCAAAGGAATGATTTGTGAACAAAAAATTACACTGAGATGTGCTAAGCATTCAAATGAAAGGAGAAATTGAAAAACTGAATGCCATGAGAGATAACTAACCAGCAACCCAGGGCAGTCTTGGCTCAAATTCTTTTCCTTTTGTTCCTTTTGCCCTCACCAATTTTAGACAATTGCAGGTCAAAGCCCTTTACAACATGTGTCTTTCCAATAAAAATCTCTGAGTGACAACGTGATCATTAAGTTCATGCCACTAGCCTGCTTAGTGATGCAATATTCTCCACAAAAAAATTTTGTTTACTACATTTGGAGAGGTATTTTGGTCTAATTAGACTCCAGGTTTAGCAAGACACTCTCTGTTAGTCAAAGTTTTAAATACAGCCTGGCAGGATACTTAAGAGCCTATTTCTGACTCAGTGGTTTTTTCTTCTTCACCTCATTCTAGAAGCAGCATGGCAAGGGGCTTTATAGTCACACAGGTTCGAGTTAGAATTCTGGCTCTGACTCTTGCTAGTTGTGTAGACCTGAGCAAGTGACATTGCCAGTAGTCTCTGATTCTGTAAATGAGAATGATAATAGTTTCTAATTCCCAAGGATATTGTGAGATTTAAATGGGCTAATGTATGTAAAGAGTTTATCATTGTGCCCTGGACACAGTCAACGCTCAGCAAATATCAGTTCTTACTTTTATTGTTCTGTGTCCCTGCTTAAGAAGACGTACAAATAAAAATGATACCTGGGTTCTAGTCCCAGCTTTGGGACTAGCCCCATGGTTTTGAGTTAGTGCTTTTGTTTCCAACTGCACAATAATGGAAGTTGCACTAGATTACTTCTATTATCCCTTTTAGTCCTGACAATCTGAGGTTGGCTCATTTCTTGGAGTGACATTGTGATCTCTTAGTCATGATGGTTGCCCTGGATGTCACACAAGGTCTAGGAGCACCTCACTTTGTGGGCAGTGCCAGGATAATGCTCTGCTTCCAGAAAGAGGTTCCAAAGGCAGTAAAACTGATGTCCCAGAAGACCTGGTAATGATTTGTTACCCAGAGTTTTAAATGGAATATGTAACTGCTGAGGAGGCAAAGTCTTCTATTAACCCCATAGGGGTTCTCTTAACGATATAGAACTAAAGAGATTGTCACTCAAAAGAGGTCTTAATTGTAGGGTTTACTCAGTTATGCTTCTTTTTCCCCCCAGCAAAGACGCTGAAAATGAAGGGGGAAAAAAAGGAAAGATCAAGCATTTTGCCATTACTGTTCAAAATTTCTTTGAACTTGTTAACCCTGTGGTATTCTCAGAAGCACCTGAGTGCTTGTTACAAAATCACCTTGCATTTTTATTATACCTTGAGTACAAGCAACTCAAACAATCCTATCTCTGAGGTAGTTCTTTGCAAGGAAGGAAGCACCATGTCAGCCATGAGTCAAATTAGTCACTTTACGTTGCTAGCCAGAGAGGATTTCATCCAGTGACCCTAATCTCTCTATTGCCAACACTCATTGATGTTGTTCAAATTTCCATGAGGTTTAAGGCAAAGAGTCTTGTGCATTAAGAGTCTATTTAATAGGGCCGGCCGAGTGGCACATTGGTTAAGCGCTGGTTTTGGGATGCCAGCGGCCCCGGTTCGGATCCCACATGAGGGCCAGTGACACTGCCCTCTCTACAGCTAACAACAGCTCCACCTGGAGCTGGGCTGTGAGCCCTGGCGATGGTGTAGGCTGCAGCCCCTGCTGCAGTGGGCTGCCATAGGCTACAGTGAGTGGCCCGCAGCCAGCGTGAGTGGCTGGCAGCCAGCGTGAGCTGCCAAGAGCCGCGGTGAGCGACATCCAGAGGCCAGCGACCAATCTGCCTCACCCGGGAAGAGCCCAACATGGGCCAGTGAAGCAACGTCCTCCACAATTACACTGAAGAACAAAAGGACAGCAACTTGTCTGTTCCCCTTCCCCGATTCCCCAATGCTGTTCCCCTCTGCCAATTCCCCAATAAAATCTTTTTTAAAAAAAATCTTACTAAAAAAAAGAATCTATTTAATAAACTCCTGTCTCTTTCTGTCTGGCAGTGTTCAAGTAAGCTGACCCTCATTTGGCTTTTTCTTGACCAAAAAAGCAAAAGTAGGGTAAGGTTTGAGGGCCCCCAAGGGAAATACCTTGTTCCATTTTCATAGTTCAGTCCAAGAACATCACTTCTACACAGTGTTATTCAGACAGGTTCACACAGAGAAATAAAGCAACTGAGTGACTGTGCTGGAGCATCTCTCAAAAGATAACTCATTCCAAACTAGTTTATTCATGGCTACTTCCAGTGAACAAGGCTGTTGTGATGGAATGCTTGTAATAGCCTCAAGACTTAGTCTGGCTTCCTCTATTAATTTAGCTTTCTCTTTTCACACACACACACACACACACACACACACACACACACACACACCATAAATAGCACTTATATTTTAGGTCTCAAATGTCACTCCAGGAATCTTTTCTCTCTGATGATCCTGGTTAAGCGACTTTGCTCTGTTCTCCTCAATACCCTGCTCTTTCCCCAAACTTACATCTATCATACTGTTGTCATTTTGCTATTTCTTCCATTAGACTTGCAAACACTCTGAAAGTAAGGATGTTGTTTACCCAACTGTTGTACCACCAATGCCTAGTACAATGTGTCACAATTGTCGAATAAATGAATAGACTGAGTGTTTTACTTTGAAATATTTATTCTGGCATTTCACATTTAACCTCACCAAATATCACAGCTTTTGTTAGATAACCTCTCAAACATCTTTAACTGAGTCTTTCATAAATCATACCTATAGAATCCTGGTCATTTGGGGCCTTTAAATCCTAATTGCATCACCATGAATGTGTGGTGCAAACATTTAAATCTTTTATTCCCTTCTACTTCAGAACTGAAAGATATCCCCAGATTACACTCCAATGATACTAAATAGTTGCATATCCAGTTTAGATTCCAACTAATTTGCCAAAGGAAATCATAGAAACTGACTGCTAAAATGTCAAGTGTAAACTTATATCTCTATAGAAACAATAAATATGAAAATTAATAAGGTCCTCACTTTACCACTACATACATGCTAATGAATGTAGAGATCCTATACCTCTCTGAAGACGAAGATTTATTTGCTATTGGTTTTGTTGCTTTGAAGCTGGTTCTTTTGCATTCTACAATGAAAATGCATAGAAATTGTTTCCAAATCTGGAGGAATATCTGTTTATACAATTACTACTTGAAATATCTATGCTTGTGCATATTGGGAGGAGTTGAAATATTTGTTGAACAAAATGTAAATAGAAATGGATGAAAATAGAGACTCTGAATCATGTTCTTATCATCCATCTACACCATCCCATGCAAATGAATGAAGAAGAATATTTGCAATCCCATGCCACTAACTGCTCAGCTGGGCCACCAGACCTGATTTTCTCTGCTTCTTACTCCTCATTTCTACCTACTGAAATTCTAATTATCATTTAAAGTTATCTTTAAATTAATACTCATTAACTACCTCACCTTCCACCACCGCCGTGGAAAGGGATGTCAGTTTCACAAAGCTCAGAGATCACACAACTCAAAGGTTCTCAACCTTGGTAAAATGTTAGAATCACTCAAGGAAGTTTATAGAAATATCAAAGTCTGGGTCCCAAATGAAATTAATTAAATCAGAATCTCTTGGTTTGAGTAGAGCCTGGACATTGAGATGACTCAAAGGATGTCAGCCGATTCTAATGTGCAGCCAAAGTTGATAGCCATTGCCCTGAAATTTCAATGTGGCTGGAGCATGGAGGGTGAGGGTTAAGGGTGGTGGCAAAGATGAGGGACTGGAAACATTGGCAAGGCTCAGCTCTGCAGGCCTTATAATCGATGCCAAGGAGTTTGGCCTCTGTCCTGGAGGACATGGGAGCCAAAAAGGGGTTTTAACTGGGAAGCAACTCGATCAGTTTCGTCTTTAAGGAATTCAAGTTCTTTCATTTCTTTGAGCTTTCTTTTAATCATCTGTAAAATGCAGTGAGTGGAGTAGATGACCTCCAATGACCTTTCTCATCTAACAGAAAATTATTGGCAGAATCATCATTCCTATCTTAGAAGGGCTAGAACTAATACCGCTCATAAACAGAGGCTCTGCATCTTCCCCCAAATACAGGCCTAGACAGAATATAGTAATTCTTTGAGAGGGTAGGCTCTTCGAAGGGATTTTTAGAGGCTGCTAACAACCAGCTTCTGCATCACCAGGGAACTTACCTCGATGGAATGGAGGGCCTGTTAATTAGCAGACAAAGCCTTGCAGTCCAAAGCATACAGAAAGGTCTTTTCTTGCTCTGGAAACAGAGACTGGCAGCTGTGGGAAATTAGGCCCAGACCCTTCCCTACCCTTATAAGTATGGGTCAAGAGTCCAACATGGATATTTGTTGAATTGAATTGAACTCTGCTTGTTAAAATTATACTTGAAATAATTGTAAGTAGACAGGCCTTTATTTTCTGACTCTTTAGTTCTTGGCTATGTTATGAGTAAGTGAGGCTCCCAGAGAGGTGACCTCTGGATGTGGCCTTGTGTGTGTGTGCATGTAGAGACATTTACATAGACAGTCGACAATTCATTGTTGTGATTTTTGAAGGACCAGGGAAATATGACCAGCAGAAATAGTGCAAACTGAATTGGGCTAAGTTGATCTCAGTGGTATTTCAAGTCACCCTTCTTCATGGTAATAATGCCCACCATTTGCATTAGGTTGGGGAAATAGCCTGCTTGGTAGGTATTGGCATTGCTTGTAAATGGCTGCGTGGGCATGGGCAGACATCCTTGTGAGCAGAGTAGGGCATATATGTTGATCCAGTTCAGAATATGCTCCAGAAGGCTGGCTGAATGGCTCAGTTGGTTAGAGCGTGAGCTCTGAGCAACAGGGTCGCCGGTTGGATTCCCACATGGGCCAATGAGCTGCGCCAGAGCTGAACTGTCGCTGAGCTGTCGCTGAGCTGATGAGAGCGCGTGCTGTTAACAATAAGGTTGTCAGTTAGACTCCCGTATGGGATGGTGGACTGTGTCCCCACCCCTCACCCCCCCCTTACCACCCCACAACTAAGATTGATTGAATACAGCACCTCCAGCTGAGCAGCTGCAAGCTGTCAATGGGCGGCCGCATGGCTCAGTGTGCAACAAGGTTGTCAGTTCAACTCCCACATGGGATGGTATACTGCCCTTCCCCCCTCCCTGCAACTAGATTGAAAGTGGTGACTGGACTTGGAGCTGAGCTGCGCCCTCCACAACTAAGATTGAAGGACAACAACTTGACTTGAAGCTGGTGGGTCCTGGAAAAACACAGTGTTCCCCTATCCCAATTCCCAAACACTGTTCACCTCCCCAATTACCCCAATAAAATCTTTAAAAAAAAATATGCTCCAGAGATCTATGATGTGTTAATTTAAGTACCAGAATATCATGTCCCCTGTCTCCAGCTAATGCCAGCTTCTCTTTCCTTTCTGATTCATAGAAAAACAGCATATCTGTTTGACATTATGTTTATTTTTCATTGTCATCTGGAAGAAAAGACTTCTGCTAATGAAAATGTTGAATTAATATGGAGTGTTTGGGACTAAGTATGATGGATACTCTCGATAAACACCTGCACCATTAAAGGCAATTTTCTGAGTCCAAATGTTATTTTAGGGATGATAGCAGCTACTGTAATTGAAGTCTTGGGGAAATGTGACCCTTCATGCCCGCCCTTGCACAGAAATCACCACATGTTGTTGAGTTGAGGTAAGCATAAAATTTCAATTACATTTTGGGATCTGAAAATGAGAATGCCCTAGTTTGCCCCTGTTTAATTCCCTGGCTATATCAGTTGTTTATTCTTCCTTTTCTGGGCAAGAAAGAATTAGGGATTAAAAAAAAAAAAGAAACCACCAAAAACAAGAAATCTTAATCCATGTAATTACTCTAATTGGCTAATGGGAGTCTTTTCTCAATAGCAGACAATTCTTTGCAGTTTAAAGACACGTGTTGACATTTCCGAAGGATTAAGTAAGAGGGGTTCACTTTTCTTTCTCTCACTACATGGACAAGCAGAAATCATGCACGGTGCAAATTCTTGGAAAACAGATGCAGCCCTTGAATTTTCCTCCAAACAACTTATTTTTCTTAAGTTTCCACTCCACTTATTTGTTGAGATGATGCCTAATGAAGTATTCATTGATGGCACCGTCACTAATAAAACATAAATCAACTTGGTCTCTACATACCACTCATATGCTAGAAGGAGGCAGCACTGTAAGCTGGTGCTTGTTTCCAGCTGTTTTCTTGTCATTAGCTTTTAATTTCAACAGCTACCTACTTGGGCCGCCCCCTCTCTTTTCTCAGCTCAGGTATTTGTGCTGTTAGTGTGATTGTCAGTTCTGTTCTGCTTGAAAGGTTTCAGTGTATGTTGCTATGGTTACCAGCACCAGAATTGGAAAGAAATGAAGTGGGTATCAAGGGTTTGACGTAGCTGTGATGAAGGCTTAGTGCTGAAATGTTAGCTATTACTATGGTGGATTCTATGTTATTTGAAAATGAATCCATTTTAATAGAATATTTAAATGCATTCTTGAATATATGGGGCATCAGAATGGAAATACGGATAACTGGATTTAAAGTAAATGAATATTTTAAAACAGTGCATACCCTATGGGACACTTGGGAACTAAATGAACACTGGTAGTGTAATATGTAGTACCACCTAAGTAAGTAATATGGGCAATTTTATTACCTCTCTATGTCTCCTTAGAATGCCAGTGTCTTCTCGTTTGCTCTTCATTTGTTTTCTTTTCCTCAGCAGCAGCATGGAATTCTGTAAATTTGGAAATAAGAATATGAATGTTTTTGTTGTTAAGGTGCCTGGGGAAACAGGACTTGCTCTGAGGTTTTGCAAAAGTCCTCTTCTTGTTTGCTGCTAGAAATGTTGAGGGACAGGCCTGGGGGGTCGGCTGTCTCCCTCTTTCCAATGGGAGACCCTCAGAAAGGCTGTTTATAAGATGTCACCCTTGGCCTTGCTGGATACTCTCTCTGTGCCTACCTTGCTGCTCAAGATGGTCATCCTTTCTTAAAGCCATTGAAGAGGCTGCTCTGCTCCCTGTTGTCAGTCTTTCTCCCTAACCTCCATCCTGTGTGTCTCTACAGCCCTGCTTCTCTTCTCTTTGCTTCCATGGGCTGCAAGGCGGCCTCCCCAGGTTCCCCCAGAACTCACCCCAACCTTTTGCTTGCCCACTGTGTTTAGTATCCTCCTCCTTTCACTTGGTGACTTGAGGAAATGAAGACGCTTGTTTCTTTGTTTAAAGTGAATAAAGTAAATCTGATTTGGAAAAACCTTGAGGTCATCTTTCTGTCTTGTTACTCTTCACATGAGGAAAGACATTCCATTTCCATGCTTCTTTTTTTTTTTTTAAATTAGGGAACAGTGTGTTTTTCCAGGACCCATCAGCTCCAAGTCAAGTAGTTATTTCAATCTAGTTTTGGAGGGTGCAGCTCAGTGGCCCATGTTGGGATTGAACCGGCAACCTTGGTGTTATGAACCTATGTTCTAACCACCTGAGCTAACCAGCTGCTCCCTATTTCCATTCTTGATTTTTACACTGTCCTTACTATAGAGCATAGTTGTTAATCACATGGACAAGACACTGGAGCCCAACTGCCTGGAGGCATTTTCCAGCTCTGCCACTTACTAGATCTGTGACCTTGGGGATATTGTTGCTTAACATTCATTAATTGGCTTCAGTTTCCTCATCTGTAAACTGGGATTAATAATTGAAACTAGCCCGTATAATTTTTATTATATATAATATGTATAATTTATCATATATATATAATACACATCATATTATATATGCGAGAGAGAGAGAGAGAGAGGGAGGAAATCTCACTTAGAACATTAGACATTCACATATTAAGTACTATATAAATGTTTGTTTTTATTCCACAAATATGTGTTTTATACTGTCTGCCAAGCTCTATGCTTGGCCTTGGGCATAGAGCAGGGAACAACATAAATGTGGTCCTTCCTCTTATAGTTTTTACCTAGTGGCGTAAGCAAACAATAAGGAAATAATTACAATAAAGGTGATGAGAGCTAACAATTCTTGCAACCCCCAGTTTTCACAACTATCTAAACATGTCATCTCATGAAAAACACCTGTATAGCCATGACAAGGAATTCTTTGCTCTCTGAAGTGTTTTGGCTCTACCTAGACAGATCCATGAATGAGGAAAGGTAGTTGGCTTTCAAGAAGAACTCCCACAGAGGATTCAGACTGGAGGGGCCGTGTGACTGACAGCAATAAAAGTTTCACTTAAGCCAGAGTCTGGCTGGGACTTTCTCGCTTTTACAAACAACACAAAGGATCTAATTCTCTCTAATAAGCAGAGCTACCAACAGCAGTCTGTACAATAACTTTTAGAAACCTGACCTTCTGACCCAGAGGCCATCCTGAAACCACTGCACCCACCTCCCCCCTTTCCCCCATCACTCAATAAACGTCCAGCCTGATCTATTGTCCTGTGGATGAGAAGGCCCATGAAATAATTAACAATCCCCTCTCTGTTCTGCAATACTTACTCCAAACGTTGACCATTCAGAGGGGCTGGAAAGACTAAGCAAAGATGATGTTCTTACCAGGTGATTAGATGACAAAGAGCCTGCTGCCAATCTTCCGGAGCACATTGAATGCAGACCATGCCTCAGCATTCGTAGAAGCAGCGTAATTAAGAGCTGGTCCTTGTTAAACAACTAACTTCTTCCCACCCTAGAGGCTTGTCTAGTTACAACAGGACTACTAAAAAGGGATTGCGACTTTGACTTGTTTTGAATCTCTCTATTGAAAGATTTAAAACTGTGGCCTTTAAAAATGCTCCTAGTTGCAAGGGAATGGTTTAGCAGTCAATGTACCACTATGGTAACTTTTTATTGGAAAAAAATAGTGCCCTGTTTTGTAGGCTGGTGGAGCTCTTTACTTTTAACCTGTCCTTGCAGAAATTTCTGGGCAGCAGCTGTGATTGATGGGAAACAGGAGGATCTGAAGTTTCGAGTTCTAAAATGGAAGGCTTGGGCTTTGTTTGATCCCCCGTGCCAGGAAGGAGAAAAACCACACAAGCTGTGTCCAGGGTATGGTACAGAGACTTGGCTGGGTTGGATTGTAGAATTGCCTAGGAGGAACAGAATGTATTTTAACAGAAAATGGGAGCCACAGACCAGGACCACCAGGACAACATGCATTTTCAGAGCTATAGTCAACTGTGAGGCCACAGTGAAGAGTTGAAGCAAAAGATCAGGCTATAAGGACAAGGAGGCAGTAAAAACAATGATTAAGAACATGGCCATGAGACAGGCTACCTGGGTGGGTGTAAATCCTGGCTTTGCCACTCCCTTGCTGTGTGACCCCCAGAAATTACATAACTATTCTGTTTCTGCTTCCTGGTCTGTAGCATAAAGAGAGAATACTGCTATAGCACATGCCATTTATTTACCAGTTTGGTCTTAGATTTATTTTTCACCCTTCCCCTGCCTCATGGGATCCTTGGGAGGACCAATAAAGCTTTTGCATGTAAAGCACTTGAAATAGTGTAGGCACATATTAAGAGTTCAAGACACCATGGTATTTGAAAAGTAAAGGTCTGAAAAAGAAAGGTAAGACAGCTGGACAGCATAAGCAAATATGATTAAGAGATTAAAAGTGGAAACATGGTGATAATGCTAGCACTACTCCTAGGACCATCCCCAAACAGCTCCTTGAGCAGTTATCTCCACAGCCTGCTTGAGTACATTTTTGCAGCCACCACACAGAGAAGCATCTGGGAGACAGGAAGAGATAGTTGACCCAAATACCCAGCTTCTCTGAGTGTCGACTTTTGCCTTTCACTTCTTTGAGGATACCACCTTCATCCTCTCACTAGAAGAGCATATAGGTGGTATAGGCAGCCACCATGGCCAGGTATGTGCTTTGAACAAGTTATGCGATGCAGTACTGAGCAAAGTACACTTTTAAAAAAGTCTGATAGAACAAGATTTAAATTCCTGCACTGCCACTTTGTCCATATAACCACAGACATGCTACAAGTGCTCTCTGCATTTCAATTTCCTCATCTATAAAATGACTGATGGTAATACTTATCGGATTGTGTGAGGATTAAATAAAACATATGTGTAAAGCAACTGGCACATTGCCTGGCTTAGATTCACTGCTTAAGAAATGCTAGTTTCCATCCCTCTTTCCCCCAGAGAAATTACAGATGCCATCATGACTTCATGCTATGCCATTTCTCTATCTCAAGCTAAAATATCACTTATTCTCTTCAAGTCTGCCAGTGTTTTATCTCCTGTTGGCAACTTGTTCTTTCTTGCTGGTTTATCTCCTTGTCCAGGGCCAAGTTGTTTAGCACATCTATTTGGAACTTCGGCAAAGGGAGGTCCTTTTCTGTCCATGTACTATGTATAATTGAAAGCATCATGGACAGAGAAAAAGTACGCTTGAGCTCCTTCCAGGCCAGTGTCACTGTCTAAAGAAGCCCAGTGGGGCACAGCAGCAGGTATCCCAGAGAGCGTTGGCCCTCAAAGTGAGAAGAGAGATGGCGGAGTGTTGTACAGTAGTCTGGTTTCGCTGGAGCAGGACTCTACACTGTGACTGGAGAACCTACAGCAGGGTCCATCCTTTAGGGAGGAGGGCTAACAAGAGCATGGTTAGGGCTCATAGCCCTAGCCCAATGAGTTGCAGATCAAGATATGCCTCATTGCCTAGCAGGACTGCAGTATAAATTCATAACTGAGATGATTACATAGGTTTATGTATTGGGAACACACGCCAGTAAGTGGGGCTTGTGCAGACAGTATCTGAGCTTAGTGTGTTAAGACTAATACTAGGTCCCACCAGCTGGTGAGGCTGAGTCTTCAGGGGGCCTTTCAGGTCCAGGAGCTGTGTGAATGCCACCTCTGGCTGCAAAGACTAGGGGAAAACTTTCCCTCCTACCAGAAATTTTGTACTGAACAATCATAGTTTCTGCCATTTCCTTAGTGTTGTTGTCTTATAAATTATCTTGTTTTATAGTCCTTCCTAGTGGGCCAGCCCTAAGCAGCCAGGTTTTATACCACGTGATCCCACCCTAACCTTTCTTCCCACCCAGACACTGCAGCTTATGGAAGAGGAGGCTGAAGAGCAGTCATACATTAGACTAGCCATTAGCCTATAAGGTGGCCCAGCACAGACAGCTCTATCCAACAAGAACAAGCTAGACCAGTCAGGTTCTTGCTATGGGACATACAAAAAGATGGAAATGGGGTTCTAAGGTGTGGAAGGCCCAAGTAGAAGAGTTTTTGAGGACCCAGAAGCAAGCTGAAGTCATACAGAAGCAGGAACTATGAGTAGGCTGTAGAAAAAAATGAAGGAAAGTAGAAGGAAGCCAGATGGAGGTGAGAAAGAACACAAAGAAAGATCAGGTTATAGATGAGTCAGATAAATAATATAGCACTGGAGAAAAAGTCCAAGAATTCTTGCTAACCAGGTTTGCAGAGCTGTCTTTATCCAGTTCCAGTAATCATATAACCTGATCTCGGAACGTATTAGTTAAGGGATGGTTAGCTGGTGTAACAATAAACCTGCATTTCCAGGGACTTAATACAATCAAAGTTTGCCACCCACTTCACAGTCTAATATGGGTACTTGGAATGGAGCATGCTTTCACATGTGGTCTTCAGGGACTTCGGCTCCTTCCATCTCGTGGCTCTGCCCTCTTCTAGGTCCTCAGAATCCTCCTCTATTCATCTGGCGGATGGGGAAGGAGACCTTGAGGAAGGCACACCTCCTTTTGTACGTTTTGTCCTATAAGTGATACACATCAATTTTTCCACATTACATTTGTGAAAATAAGTTTCAAGACTCTACCTAGGAGTCTGGGAAATAAAGTCCCTGGCTGGACACTCATTCCAACAACAGTTTTCTGCACTTTGGAAGGGGAGCACCAATCTTTGTCAGCTGACCTTCCTACACAGTTCATGGATTCCCTTGAACTCACTCTCTCCCTTATTGTTCCATATCTATAGTACCCTCCTTTTCCCTGTCCTCCTTACTTAAGCTAATCTGAGTAAGTCACTCTTCTTCACAACTGATGAGCTTAATTAAAGCAGGAGCCTTCGGGAGAGAGACAGTGTCTTTCACTCAGTCTGTGGAATTCTCTGTGTTCCTAGTGTCTACAGATGAAGGTTCTTAGGCAGTGAACATATTCTATTGTTTAGGTCCTTTGTCATCAGACCGGAACAGGACAAATGATACTGTCACTCTCTGGGCTTTTCTGTCACCTTGAGTCCTGTTTCTCACTGCTCTTTGTTGTCTGCAAGTTAGGAACCCCAACCCTGGAGAGATCTTTTACAAAACTTGGGTTCTTCCAGGACCCTCACAGCATGAGGGGCAGTTTCTCTCAGGACTAAGGAGAGAAGCCTTGTCATATGCACAGGAGTGCGGTCACTCCACGTTCCTCCTCATCTTATCAAGCTAGGTTTAGCATGCTCTGGAATATTCTAACTTACTTGGGGGAAAGCCTAGCAAAACATATTAATCAGGTTTGATGCCCTATTTGGGACACTTTCAAGTTCATGTTGACATTGGGGTTCTCTCTACCATTTGCATCCTACTTTTGTGAATCAGGCCAACTCTGGGTGGAAAGGAGAAAGAGAGAGGTAGAAGATGGGCGGTGAGTTGAGTTTCCCTCACGAGGAGGGTCACAATTTGATTGGAGACCTTGTAGAATGATAATTGTTAAGAATTCTAGGATAAAATGAAACATTTTTACTTTCAAATTGTTTTAAATGTATCAGTTTAATACTCTCAGATTCACTGAAATACTAATGAAAGAACAGCCAAAATAAGCTAGAAATGAAAAGTGATGAAAATAAGCAGTTTTATCATATAGCTCCATCCAGGAAATATAAGGGCTCTGACTTCTCTAATATGTATATTTCTAGTTCCAATGGTTTGAAAAAACGGTTGATTTTTTTTAAAGTCTCCTGTTGCCTTTCAAATGGCAATCTTGTTTTTATAACCAAAAGCTAAAACCACATTTCTTCCAATAAACTCCCTCCCTGGGAGCACACTCGAGCTGTCTCACGAGTCAGTTACATATTTGGATTTTTTTTCTATCAAATGTAAACAGAGCATATTGGCATGCACAAGGCAATGCTATGCAGCAACGCCAGAGCAGTACAGACACCATTGATTAGAATTTCTGAACTCCCCTTTTGAGAGTGCCTGGGGTGGTCTTACTCAGGATTCCAGATAAGCGGGACAAGCTTCCCATTTGTTTCTTAAGGGGCTTATGCCCTGCTAGACATTTCCAAGAGCCGAGAGAATCATAGGCTCAGTCTGAGCCCAGTTCCTAGTGGCTACAGAGGGTCATGACAGAAAAACCAGGTACCAGATGCCAAGTCTAGAGTGGTAATATTAGGGCTGTAAGCCAGTGACCAAGCTGAGTCAGAATTCTTGTGAAAGCAAAGGTAGAATAAGACCAGCTTGCAAGGCAAGTCAAGGTGAGTCTGGACAATTCTTGGGGTTCATTTATTCGTTTAATCATTTATTCACCAAATATTTACAATGCATCTATTATATGTGTATATACACCAGGAATTGTCCATGACCTTATTGGTGGTGTTCATGTAGTTTAGCCTTATTTGAAGGTGGAGATTCAAGCAAGACCAAGACAGTCTGAATTTAAATCGTGGCTCAGTAACTTACCATCAGTGTGACACTAAACAAGTTATATAACCTTTCTGGGTGTCAGCTTTCCATCTATAAAATGAGTGATAGTAGAAACCTACCTCATAGGGCTGAAATGAGAATTAAATGAGAATTCTTGTAAAGCACTTAATACCTGGCAATGATAAACACATATAAATGTTTGCAAAATAACTAAAATAGAGTTAGAGAGGACTCCTTTTATCAAGTTGAAATGAAATAAAGATTGGGCTAAAGGATTTCTTTGTATTTTATGAAGAAAGGGTTTGAAAGGGAAATGAAAGGTGTACAATGGAGTTAGGAAGAATTTTTAAACCAGAAGGAGAACATGTTTATTTTATTTTATTTATATACATGTTTTGTGCCCTGATTTTTAGCCATAAGAGATTTTGTGTATTATAACAAAAACAGTCACACTGAACTAATAAGAAACATAGATATAAACATTGAAAATCTAGTCCAAGGGAGGAAAATCCCTCAAATATTCCAAACATGAGACTCAACATAATTGCTGTGGTTGAGCTTCAAATTTGGTTCTCAACTTTTTGAGTGGTGAAAGTAAAGAAGAGAACACAATCAATAGTATGGTTCTCACAGTCACTAAGTGGGAAGCATATACATTCATTATTGGAAACCAAACATTTTTTCTACAATTGTTTTAAAATAAATTGGACTTTATGTGAGGAACAGTAAATTTGTATGTAGGTTCAGAGTTAAGCAGATCTGATTTCACGTTTCACCTCTATCATTCATTCACTCTGTGAGCTAGGATATTTAACTTAAATTCTTTGAGACACTGACTCATCTGTAAAATGAGGATCACAATAGCTCCTACCTCTTAGGGTTTCTGTGAGAATTAAATGAGATATAAAACATTTAATATAATCCTTGAACATATCAATTCCTCAATAAATGGTAGGTCTTTTCTCTCTCTACTTTCTCCTCTTTTTCCTCTTCTTTGTCTTTCTCTTCTTCTCCTTTTTCCTCTTTTTAATCTCCCATCCTTCTCCTTTCCCACTACCTGATTTGTTATATCTCAAAACACCCCTCAATATTCATTCTGTGTGCATATATTACAATAACAACAATGACAGCTAATAGCTCCATATAGAACTTACTATGTGCTAGGTGTTATTCTGAACACTTCACATCCTTGGTTCATTTAATCTTAATTTTTAAAAAAAACTAGGCCAATTATGTGCAAGGGTGGAATATTTAAAGAAAAGTTTTTTATTGGAATTCAATGAAATATCAACAAATAGCTGATGTCAACTGAGTTACAGGATTTATTGGGCATGTTTTCTTAATAGGTAGTTACTTTCCCCTTGGACTTATCTTTCCTTTAGTTGAAAGGTAGAGTGGGAACACCAAAGAGATAGGAAGCCTGGGGTGGATGGCTTAGGCCAACTCAGATCAATGCCTTATTGATGAGGGCTCTTACTTTCCTTGGCTCTGCCTTTATTTCTAGAACCCTCACTCAACCACAAGCATAAGACTCAGAGACCCAAACAAAGATATAATTATAATAGAGATTTGTAAACTGGGGTCTGTCACTGTGACCCTGCCTCAGTGTGTATGGATGGGATACAAGGGGGCCTGGGAACTTTGTGAAATTATATGACCCTGGGTTTATATGTGTATGTTCCTGGTGTAGCTAATACCTTTGTTAGACTCTTCAATGGATCTATGCTCCCACAGTGTCAGTAACTACTGTTGTAAAAGAACCAAGGAGAAGACTCACACTTAGTTCAGTCTAGCTCACCAAGTAGGATCAGTCCTTGATGTGAGGATTTTCTGGGAGAAACCTTGAAACCATATGTTGTATATCTTGGGGAATTACAGCAATGTTAAGTGGCTAGACAGTAGGTCAAGGATATTGATATTTGGGGATTCTGAGATCTTGATGCTGTCGCTACTCTCAAACCTGACAGGAACATAGGTGTTAGCTGAAGCCATGGATGTGAAGTGGTGACTTAGGTAGACTCAATAGATGGAAAGGAGCAGAGAGACAAAGAAAGACCCTTAGGGGACTGCAAAATTTAAAAGATGAGTGGAGGAATAATAATGGCAACATATAATATGCTCCAAACACAATTATGAATGTTTTACCTTTATTAAAGAACTTAATTTCATAACAATCTTATGAGGTAAATACAACTATATAGTTGAGAGAGGGAGAGAGAGAGAGAGAGAGAGAGAGAGAGAGAGAGAGAGAGAGAGAGAGAGAGAGAGAATAAAGAGAGAGGGGAAGAGAAGAAAGGAAGAAAGAGAAGGAAGGAAAGAAGGAAGGAAGGAAGGAAGGAAGGAAGGAAGGAAGGAAGGAAGGAAGGAAGGAAGGAAGGAAGGAAACCTCTATTAATCTTTGAAGATTTGCTTTGTCTGGCCATTCCTTCAACACTTAGCTAGCCTGTTTATAACTCAGGCTTACCTTCATTTCTTTACATTAAGCCCAGAGATGAAAGCTTAGGGTCTTCTCAGGTCTTTTCTGAGTATGCATTATGCCCTGGGCATGCATGTGGCTTGCTAAATTGCCCAGAAAATACTGGCACTTTTGACTGCCCAAGTTTCCCAAAGAAACTCTCTCCCTAGCTGATCCTCTCAGTCTTTGATGCCCTATTATTGGCCTGGACTGTAATCTTTTGCCCCCAGCAGCTTTAGGTTGTTCTTTGCCTTAGAATGTTTCCAAGGATTGCTTATTGCTTTTCAGACCTCAATGACTTGCAAGTTAGGCAAAATAAAAAACAAGCACCTTGTGGGCCGGCCAAGTGGCACGGTGGTTGGGCGCTGGCTTGGGAGGCCAGCGGCCCTGGTTCAGGTCCCACATATGAGGGCCAGTGACACTGCTCTCAAAAAAAAACAAAAACAAAAACAAAAACAAGCACCTTGTGTTAGTACTTTAGGCAGCCCCCAGACAGGTTAGCACAGAAGAACACAATTCTTTGAGAATAAGGTCTGTTCTTCTCCATCTGGAACAGGGGCCAGGGTCCCACACAGTGACTGTGGGCTGCTCTTCAAGAGGGAGGGTGGTGGGGTAAAGAGCAAATAAAAATGCTACAAAGCTTTCCTACTCTTTTAAAGTTGCCTTTTTCTTAATTCATCCAAGAGATACTTACTTATGAACAGAAGAAGTTGCAGTTCAAATCCATGGTTAGTCTATGTCTCAAAGTCAACTTAAATAAAAGTGAATGTAGAAAAGTATAACACAGTGCCTATGAGCATGGACTCTAGAGCCAAATGTCTTAGGTTGGAATCTTGGCTCTGCCACCTAATAACTGTGTGATCTTGGATAAGTTACATAACTTCTTTGTGCCTGGGTTTTCTCACCTATAAAATGGGGATAATATTATACCTTCATCATTGAGATGAAGTGAGAATTCAATGAGTTAATGTATGTAGATGTCTAGATGAGTCCTTGACACCTAATATACACTTCATAAATGTTAAATGAAATAATTGAAACCCATATGATGTAGGAATATTTAGGGAAAGAGGACCTCCATGGTCCAGGCTTCATGTATCATGGTAATATACATGGTACACTGGGCCTCCAGAAGTCCTGACAGATCACCGTGTCCACCAAAAGAGATTCTGTAGCATAACGTACTTGACTGCAAGTGTTTCCAGCAAGAATGTAAAGATGACATGATACCCCTCTTTGGTGCAGTCTGGAGATGGCAGAGAACTTACTGAAACATCTCTGGCCTTGGGGGAAGGGTTATTTCCTGAAGCTGCTGGATGAAGTATGTACTCTCCCTGTTGTCCCATGACACTTTATAGGCCATATAAAGTAGATAGAGTAGGCATCATTAACTTTATTTTATAAACAAGAAAACTGAGGCCCACAGTGACACATCTAGTAAGTGGAGGAGCAAAGAATCTGAACCAGGTTTGTCTTACTGAGTCCAGTTTTCTTTGAACTAGGTGATACTGCTTACTCCTCTGACGAGTTTCCATGATATAGCTTTCTGTGTTCATAGGGGGAAAAAAATCAAGGGCTGAGAAGACAGCACTGGCAAAACATGTACCAAAGGGAAGGAGCATAGTAAAGCAGAAGCCCTTCAATGACTCCATAGATGGATTGGATTCAGAATGCAGAAAGACCAGACAGATCTCATTCCCACACTGGAAGTAGTTTGATTATAGTTTGAAACAACTGGAAATGAAACTGATGAGTATGGTGAGTTGGAGGAACTGCATTCTTTCTCTGGAAAATACACAAAAGTCATTGTGACCTCACTGTTCTTGGACAGACTACACTTTTAACACTACATAACATTTTGCAACACTGACTAATATTTTGTTGGGTATATAAGTGTGGCATAGTTAAAGTAGTGGGGCAACCCTCTGCATGATGGCTTGCAGCTAGTGTTTAAACATGACAAAGTCTGTAGATAGGAAGGAGAGCCTTTTGGTTCTCTGCCTCCCTTGTCTTTCATATCAGAATCTAGTGGGATTGGGGTCTTGAGAAATTACTGAGAGCTTTGGTGAGTATAGCCAACAAGTTCTTCTGCATGGCTTAGCATGGCCACGACATCCTAGACTACTTTATCATGATTACCTTTTTTTTTTGAGGGCAATGTCACTGGCCCTCATATGTGGGAACTGAACCGGGGCTGCTGGCTTCCCAAGCCAGTGCTTAACCACTGCACCACTCGGCTGGCCCTATCATGATTACCTTTTAACTGCTGCAACAGTACAATTTTCCTGTCACAGGAATTACTCTTACTTTCTGGATCTCAGTGCTGTATTCATTCATTCAACAAATATGGATTGAGCCCCTAATATATACCATGTACTTTAGGGATCTAATGGTGAGCAAAAACACACTCAGAATATTCTTCATGAAATGTATGTACCAGAAAGAGAAAGATGCATTAATCAACCATTGATTGCTGGTGACTGTGTTCATTTGAAAACCCAGGGCTTTCACCCCATCTTAAAAGAGGAATTCTCTGATTCTGGCATTTTTATGGGGTGGAAATAAAACTAATATTTACTGACAATCTCCTTTGTATCATGCAATTTCCTAGGCTTTTCCCTTACACTTAATCTCACATATCTCACTTAATTCTCACAATAAACTTACTAGGAATGTATTATTTGTCCCCACTCAGATGGGGAAATGGAGGGTCAGACAGGTCTAGCAACTTGCAGCAAGTTAGTGGCAAGAATGGAGTTTATTCCTTGATTTTGTTTTAGAGCTTATAATCCTCCTATTAAAAAAATGCTACCTCCACGTGCCGGCTGAGTGGCGTGGTGGGTAACCACTGGCTGGGGAAGCCAGTGGCCCTGGTTCGTGTCCCACATATGAGGGCCAGTGACACTGCCCTAAAAAAAAAAAAGAAAAATTAAAAAAATGCTACCTCCAAAATTATGGAGTAATTGCTAGCACAACATATAATAGCTCAGAGAATAAAATGATCTCAGATTCCCTTTACAGAAGTTCTTATAATTTATGTGATGAGCTCAAATTTTCATTCATGAAAATAAAATAAATTATAAATTAAAATTCATTCATTGTTTTTTGCCACAAATTCTGATCACAAATTCATCTTTTAAAAATATTTTTATTAAAATATAGCTAACATACAATATTATATGTTTCAGGTGTACACTATTCAACATTTATATACCTAAAGAAGTCATCACCGTGATAAGTCCAGCAACCATCTGACACTGTATCACACTATCATAATATTATTGACTACATTCCATATGCTTTATTTTACATCCACATCACTATTTTGTAACTACCAATTTGGACTACTTAATCCCCTCGTTTTTCACCCTGTCCCCTAATCCCTACCATCTATCACCCCAATAAATCTAGTACCCATTTGACACCATACATGGTTATTACAATATTACTGATTATATTTCTTTTTTTTTCTTTTTAACTGAGCCATCCTGCCACCTGTTGGCAGCTCAACGGCAACTCAGCTCGGGATGGCATCAAACCGCCGTTGCTTAGAGCTCAGCTCGCACTCTTGAGCGAGCTCTTAACCAACTGAGCCACTCGGCCAGCCCTGATTATATTTCTTATGTCATACCCTAATCCCCATGACTTTGTAACAACAAATTTGTATTTCTTAATCCCTTCCCCTTTTTCTCCCATTCCCAACCTCCCTCCCGTCTGGCAACCATCAAAATGTTCTCTGTATCTGAGTTTGTTTCTGTTTTGTTTTGTTTTGTTTATTTTGTTCTTTAGATTCCACATATAATCAAAATCACATTGCATCTGTGTTTTCGCTGTCTGACATACTTCACTCAACACAAAACCCTTCAGGTCCATCCATGCCACCACAGATGGTGAGAACCAATTCCCTTCCATGGCTGAGCAATATTCCATTGTATGTATGTATCACCTACTCTTTATCCACTAATGACTAATCCATTGACAGACACCCAGTCTGCCCCCACATCTTTGACATGTAAACAGTACTTTAATGAACAAATGAATGCACACATCCCCTCAAAGTAGTGTTTTGGGTTTATTTGAATAAATACCCAGAAGTGGAATTACTGGGTCCTTTTTTGTCTCTTGTTATAGCCTTTGTTTTAAAGTCTATTTTGTCTGGTATAAGTATTGCTACCCCAGCTTTTATTTTCCCATTTTCATAAAATACCTTTTTCCCATCCCCTTTACTTTCAGTCTGCGTGTGCCTTTGATCTGAAGTGAGTTTCTTGTAGTCAGCATACGTAAGGGTCTTGTTTTCTTATCCATTCAGCCACCCTATATTTTGACTGGAGCATTTAATCCATTTACATTTAAGGTAATTGTTGATACATATGTAGTTATTGTCATCTTATTATTCAAATTTTTAATTTTTTTTTTGTCTTAAAGAAGGCTGGTGAAAAAGTTAACAACCTGAACTTTTTGCCAACAATTCATGGCTCTTGCATCATGACAGTGCACCAGCTCACACTACACTGTCTGTGAGGGAGTTTTTAGCCAGGAAACAAATAACTGTATTGGAACACCCTCCCTACTCACCTGATCCAGCCCCCAGTGACATCTGTCTTTACCCGAACATAAAGAAAATATTGAAAGGAAGTCATTTTGATGACATTCAGAACATCAATGGTAATATGATGACAGCTCTGATGGCTATTCCAGAAAAAGTGTTCCAAAATTGCTTTGAAGGGTGTACTAGGCACTGGCATGGGTGCATAGATTCCCAAGGGCAGTACTTTGAAGGTGACCATAGTAATATTCAGCAATGAGGTATGTAGCCCTTTTTCTAGGATGAGTTTGCAAACCTAATTGTCTCATACTTCGTATGTCTATTTCCTTCAAAAGGTTAGGAAGTTTTGAGTGATTTCTTCAAATAGGTTTTCAATTCCTTGCTTTCTCTTTTCTCCTTCTGGTACCCCTATGATGTACTTGTTGGTATGCTTGATGTTGTCCTAGAGGCCCCTTAAACTCTCCTCATTTTTTGGATTCTTTTTTCTTTTTGCTATTCTGATGGGGTATTTTCTGCTACTTTATTTTGTAAGCCTCTGAATCGATCATCTGCTTCATCTAATCTATTATTTCCCTGTAATGTATTCTTAGTTTTAGTTATTGTATTATTTGCTTCTGACTTGTTCTTTATTATGCTTTCTGTCTTCGTTTTTATGTTTCCTATTTCTTCGTTGAAGTTCTTCCTGGGATCACTGATAATCCTTATAATCAGTGTGTGGAACTCTGCATCTGGTAGATTGCTTTTCTCCTTTTTTTTAGTTCTTTTACTTGAGATTTGTTCTGTTTTTATGTGGGACATGTTTCTTTGTCTCCCATTTTGGCTTCCTCCCTGTGTTTGTTTCTATGTAGGGCTGCTATGCCTCTCGTTTTTAGTATGTGGCCTCATGTAATATGTGGCCTCATGTAGTATGTGTCCTCTGAGACCCAGTGATGCAGCCATCAGAGTATTGGTGTTCCAGGTGTGTCCCTTTTGTGCGTTTTGTGTGGCCTCCTGTTATAGTTGAGACTTGATTGCTGTTTGCACATCAGTGAGAGGGATTGCCCTAAGGATGATTGGTTCTGAGGACTGGCTGTGACTACAGTGGAGGAGCTGTTGTGCAGGGGCTGACCCTACCAAGCAGGGTTTGCTTTAGCTGGATTGTGGTGCCTGCACAGTCTGCCCTATGTGGCATCCTTATAGGTGGCCAGTTGATGCTTAAGCCCGGTCTGAAGCTGGCCACTGGGCCTGCTAGCCGCAGGCCTCCTGGGAGGGAACACACTGCAGGCCAAGTTCAGCCATAGTCTGTGCCCTGCCCAGGGCCACCTGGCATAAGCTACAAGCAATCCAGAAATGGCCACCACCTGTGCTATTCTTGGACATCCCTTGAGATGCCAAGTCACAAACCAAGGCCAGCTGTCACTAGTGCTAGGTATAGGGATACTCTGTCAGAGGTACTGGACATGCAAAAGCCAGATATTCTTTGTTTGGGTTTTATTATGGATTTTAGGAAAGTCCATAGTGTGATCCAAGAAGGCCATTTATACAGAAAAGCCACTGGAAGTGGCTTGGGTGTGCCCAAAAGTTGGGTGGGGCGTGGTCTCAGGGAATCCCTAGGGCAGGGCAGACAAAAGATGATAGGCAGTTTGACGGAGACTCAGATATGGCATCTGCCAGCATCTGCACACAGAGTGGGGCAGGGCTCAAAAAAGAAACAATGGCTTCAGCCAGTTCCTCCGTCCAGGAGAAAGCTGCCCTTCCAGCCCTTACCCTGAAGCTAGACAATTCTGTTCCTCCCCGTATGTCCCTGGTGCCTTTGAACTGCTGCCCCCATGCTGGAACTGAGAACAAGTGAGTCTGTCAGTGAGTAAGTCCTTGTGCAGTCCCTTTAAGAGGAGCGCCTGGGAGTGCAGCCATCCTCCTTCTCACTAGGCCACAATGTCTGCTGGTTTACACAACCAGAAGTTATGGGGGCTTTTTTCCCCAGCACTGAAACCCTGGGCTGGGGAAGGGCTGGGACCCCTTGCTCCTCAGGAAGGGACCTTCACAGCTGAGATTTCCCTCCCGATTTTTATGGTCACAGGGTGGTGTGGAACCAGCCCCTTCCATGTTTCCCTGTCTCCTACCAGTCTCAAGGTGGCTTCTTCTGTATATTCTTAGCAGTAGGGCTTTGGTTCAGCTAGACTTCAGGCAATTCTCAGTAATGGTTGTCTGTGGTTTAGCTGTAATTTATATGGTCCTGAGAGCACGTGAGCACAGCATTTACCTACTATACCATCTTGACTGGAAATCCACAAACTCACCTTGTAATGATAGCTTGCTATCTTGTACTTTTCAGTATTTGTTATGAATCTTGATGAAAACGTTGACACTATTCTCAAATTAAAGAAGTATTCTGAAGAAAAGGAAACTTGAAAAATGGAAAAGAATTTTGCATGAAAAGAAAGCGTGTCATTTCCCTGAGGAATAGAATAATGTTTTGTAGTTTAGTTATGTCATTAGCCATCAAGCAGTGCTTCCCTGCTGTAAAATTATTCTCCATGAGCAATGCAAGTTTAGCTGTTGCTGACTTTGTTTGTTATTCTAAATATGATTGACATAAACATTTATTAGCCTGTTACATGGTGAATAAATACACAGGATTATAGAAAGAATGTTGCTATATTAATTTAATTTTAATTTTCCATTCATGTCTCTTGTTTGGCTTCTTCACCATTCCATCAGAAATAGTTTTAAATTTGGAAGCTCAACAGTGTCCACTAGTGGGCAAATAAAAGAATAACTTTGTGATTATGGAGGAAAACCTGTGATTAAAATGCAGGCAGAAGAGACTCTTAAATTGTTCCCATTTAAAAACTACAATGTCTCTGTATAAAAACAGAGGTATGTAGAACAAATATTCTCTAACGACTCCCCCTGGTCCAGCATTCTATATGGGTCTATGACTCTGAAGAACTAAGTCAGAGTCAGTGAAAGCCCAGGACAAGTCACGGGGTTCCGGGTTTGCAGGTGTACCAGAGATTTTAGCACACACAATGAAAACATCATGAACAAAGAATTGAAAAGCTATTTTAGTCAAAGAACAAAATCAGGGATTAGAGCCAGGGCAGTTACTCCACAGTCAGGTCCAAGGCAGAACCATGAACCTGGCTGAGAACCTATGAAGTTCAGATATATGTCAGAAATCAGAGGGAAAAATTGATCCAGGTGAGCCACAAATAGTGTAAGTGCTCTGGAGGCCCATTTTTATGGACAGTGACCAAGGCTGGAAGGATTAAGATAAATCTATTAAGATATGAGGCACAGCAAGTGTAATAATAATAGCCCATGGATATATCCACACTTACTAAGGGGTAAATAGAATTTAACTGAGAAAAATATTGGACAAAATTTAGCTTTGACTTTCCTAATACATATTCTTATATTTTAAACATTTATTTATTTAATTGTGGTAAGAACACTTAACATGAGATCTACTTTTTGTTTTGTTTTGTTTTGTTTTGTTTTGTTAGGGCAGTGTCACTGGCCCTCATATGTGGGATCCGAACAGGGGCCGCTGGCGTCCCAAGCCAGCTCTTAACCACCGCGCCACTCAGTCGGCCCAAGAGATCTACTTTTTTAACCAACTTTTAAAACTCATGAATAGAATATATAGAAAACAGGTAGAAAGATATATACAAAAAGATATATACAATAACAAGATATTTTGGGTTTGCTTAACTCCAAACCCTCAAATGGAAAAACAACCTTAGAGATAGGGGACATTGTGGGGCACAGATCCTGGTGCTGCACAGGAGACGAAAGCCTGGGCCCATAGATATAATCTGCTGCCTGGCAGGGGCAGCATTGGGTTGGGGAGGTGAGGTGAAGAGAAGATGGGAAGAGAAGGAGCTGGCCCTTAGAGAAGCTCTAGGGAAGTCCTTATTTTACACAGCTGAAGAAAGAAAACTTACTTGGATCTCTGTACTATTACGTGTTTATATCGTTAAGGCCCAAATTTTCATATACTGTCTTGACATCTTTGAGCTTCACAGGCCCCAAAGGCCTAACCATGAATTCCCCTCTCTTTAGATATGCCCCTTCATCCAGTAACAAAAGCTCCCCACCTGGATAGGTCCCCTAAAAGTCAGACCAGCTGCACTTTACTCTGTTCTCAACTTAATGGTTTTACCTCTCTGCCAGCAAATGGAATTATTCAAATAAATCAATCACATCCTTCCATTGGAACCAGGGGTCACTCCACGGCCCCTGCTTTTTCACTCTAATTCTCAGTACCACCCCCTGTAGCCCTGTGTGGCATGCAATGTCCTCTTCTAGGGCTGTCTGTTCGAAGAGTAAACTTCAGCTTGATTTCATTTGTCTGATGCTGACTGTCTTGTGCTCGTCATGTTGTAATATTTAGGGCAGAGATCCCTCTCTCACCAAGGGACTGAATAAGAGCCAATCAAAATAGTCTTTGGAGGAGAATGTTTCCCGAAATATGATCTGTGTCAAAAATACCCAGGGAATTTGTTTAAATGCATATTACATGGTCTTAACACCACCCTAGACCTACAGAGGACCTCTCTGAGGATGGGACCTGGGAATATGCTTGTCATGTTCTCTAGAAAGCAGATTCTGAGATGCAGATTAGAATGCAGAAAGTGTATTAGGAAATGCTGTTGGGATAAATACTTGTGGGAGCCCGAAGGAAAGGAAGCAGGATTGGGCAGAGAGAGGATTTGGGCTGTGATCAGGTTTCAGGAAAGAGCTCAACTGACCCCAGTTAACTCTGAAGCAGACATGGCCTTTTAGAGTTGCTCTGAGTTGGGACAAGGGTGCAGGTCCTTATAGTCCATCATCAGTCAGTCATTGCATGTGTGTTGAGCCCAGGATGGTACACTTAACCTTGGGTGGAGCAGCTTTCTCCAGCTGAAGGACATCCCTAGACAGGGCTGACAGCTGAGCAGTATTCCCGGCTGCTGGGATACAAGTCCTTTAAATCTGAGAATGGGCTCAATGTCATATTTCACCTTCCCTGCAGTCTATATCTTATGGTCCTCAGATCTACTTCTTCATATAAGTTACGGCAACAACTCCTCCAGGGTGCTGTTGGGCCTCTATTCCTGGTGAAATGTATAAGAAGTTAGTGGGAAAAGACTACAGTGCTGCTACAGCTGGACTCAAAGCCTCAATGATGTTCATCTTCTCTCCCCTGTACTACCTATTCTAGGCTCTCCTCAACCACAGCTAACTCTACTGCAAATCTTGATGGTTTAATTGATGGCATGACCCAGACCCCATGCTGGAGTGGTCCCCATGCCTTTCTCAGGCCAAGACTGGTGCATTTGTCCATTTATTTTCAAATTCACCATCCCCAAAGTATATCTTACACATATCCCAGGGATGGAAAGGAACACATGGAGAAAGTGTTTCTGAGGCAGTAGAAACTATTGGCTAAGAGTGCAAAGTCCTGGCTTTAAATCTTGTTTCATCACTTACTAGTCGTGTGATCAATTTCAGTTTTCTTCTCATTTATATAATAACAATAATGTATACATTATGGGGCTGTGAAGATTAAATGATATTATGCATGTAAAATGCTTAGGTGAGAAATCAACAAATATCAGCTCACAGATATTCTGTTGTCTAAGAGTAATGATTTAGAGATGGTTCCTTTTAGCTTTATACCAGATTAATAAAAATATGCTGGATACCCTTTCTTTGGCCTCTTCTTACCTCCAAGCTTGATCTCAGCACACAAAAAGGCCAAATCCAGTTGCATCCACTGCCTGGTCATATGCTATCCTGATGGGGTAGAGATGTCTTCCTCTTCCTTTGGCAAGTCTACTTTCTCAGGCTCATAATCTGGAATGGTAGCTGAGCTAGCACCAGGGCATGTCTCTGTGAAACTCCTTTTTCCAGCTCCAGGAGAGAAAGTCACAAGAAAGCCTCTATTATATGGCGTTTAAGCAGCACATTCCTGGCCACTTGTTCTTCTTTCCAGTGGGCATCATATTACTCTGCTGTGCACTCATAAGAGACATGGATTCTGTTTCTTCATATGCAGAAACTTCTCCTGAACTGTCATTTACCAACCCATGCTTTTGGGTCAGAAGCAGATGCTATGTAAATTACTGCTTTGTGGGGACATAGCTTCTTAGGAAATCACTTAGCCATGTAAGTATGCTGATGATGTGTCTTTATCTGCTGAGTTCGCATAAGCCCTTAGCCATGGCAGTGAGATAAGGAGGGCTTATTTAACCTTCCTTTGCACTTGTCTTCTAGACATGTTCTGAAGGCTAGTGTCCACAATCACACTTATTTCAAAATTGAAAATTCAGAGCCACCCTTCCCTCCATTTTCCTTATGATGTTACTATCAGGATTTCCATGCAAAGTCATAGAAATTTCAGAGAAGAGAGATTAAACTTACATATAGAAAATTGTTTAGTTAGTTCTTATACAGAACTCAGTTTCCCTCTGAGGTCTGTGATCATTTGGGCATTTTAAGATGATAAATATGTATAATGGGGCTTCATGTTACCCAGGAGTTAGCTGAATAAATTTGCACTGCCTGGGAGATCCCTAGGAACCCAATTGTATCTTTCTGAGGATGTCTCTCAATTTTCTAAGCAGTGGTTCTCAACTTCACACACTAGGTACACCCAGGGAGATTTTTAAAATATTGTTGTCAGGATGCACTCTCCTTGGAAATTCTGGTTTACATGGTCTGAGGTATGACCTGGGCATCTAGATTTTTAAAAGCTTCCAGGGTGATTTTAATATGCCTCCCTAGGATGAAAACCACCACTCTACTGCTAAGGAAGGCTAAAGAGTAAGACTTCCTTCATGATGAAGAGGTAAAGAGTGTATCATTGGATTGAACTCTGTCTCCCTGCAAAAAAAAGTAAATAAATAAAATATGTTGGAGCTCTAACTCTCAGTTATCTCAGAAGGTGATACTATTTGGAGATAGGGTCTTTAGAGAGGTAATCAAGTTAAAATGAGGTCATGATGGTGAGCTCTAATCCAGTATGACTGGTATCCTTATAAAAAGGGGGAATTTGGATACAGAGATAGACACGTATAAAGAGAAGACAATGTGAAGAGACACAGGGAGAAGACAGCCATCTGCAAGCCTAGGAGAGAGGTCTGGAACATAGCCTTCCATCGCAGGCCTCATAAAGAACCAACCCTGCCAATACCTTGACCTTGGACTTCTAGCTTCCAGAACTGTGAAACAATCAATTTCTGTTGTTTAGGCCACTCAGTTTGTAGTACTTTGCTACAGCAGCCCTATCACACTAAAATGGTAGAATTTGGGTCTTATTGACCCCCAACTAATATTCTTCCACTGTTTTATAAAACTTACATTTTTCAGGCACATGATGACTGGCTTTATTACTCCTTACTCTTCCTTGTGTTGATCTTCCTGTAACTTCATAGTTTATTCACCGTATTTATTCAAGTTTCCCAGCCTTCTTCATTGTCCTAAGTGCTGTCACTATCCTGTAAGACTTCATTGTCCACACAGACAACCAACTAGACAGTTCCTTGTTCTCTTTAGCTAGTGACCCTTATTTCTGTTTCACTTCAGCTATTCCTATGGTCACCCTATGGACCTTTTTACCACCAAGAGTGTTTCCACCTATGAAATCATAATCCTGGGTAGCTGATTCATTGACTGCAATTATAGAGCAAAAGGTAATCTTCCCTGCTGTTTCTAGCTGAAAAGCACCAGGTAGAATTAAACTACTACCTTACTAGATCCCTTACACCTTCATTCCTGCCACATCTGCTAGAGGGCTAAGGTGAATGAAGAAGGGAAATCCAGGACATCTTGGAGTTTCTCAAAGCTCCTTTGGCTGGCATGGCTAAGGTTCCTCCAGTTATTGAATATCACTTCCATGTTGCCTGGCTCTGTACCACACCCTTTCAGGAAAACTAATTGTTTATTTTGTTATGTTAATACATTTGCGAGCTTGATCAATCCAGTGATCTGGATTTGTATTGAATATTTTAGAGGACAGTGAAAGCTCATGTTTAGTCACAGAGATGGTCTTATCTCCTTCATTCTTTTCCTAATAACAAACTTTGTTCCTTTGGAGCACTCCACTTATGTGGTTTGGTAAAAGCTACTAACAACAGCTTCAGCCACCTACCTGCCACCCCAAGCCACTGGTTGTGAGTGTGGCCTAGATCTGGGCAGAGTACACCAAATACAGGGATTGGTTCAGGGATGAGCTTATTACTCAGATAGGGTCAATCATAATTCTCCCTGAGACTTTTCTCCTTGGGTTAGCAGGGAAAATTCCCCTTTCCTCTGTATTTGCTAAGCTGGACAGATGTTAAGGCAGCCATGTTCCCTGATATATGAAGAAAGCTTATTTGAAGAGTAGAACCTAAAGACAGGGAAGCAGACCAAAGAGATGAAGAGAGAGACAGAGGGAGAGAGGGAGGGAGGGAGGGAGGGAGAGAGAGAGAGAGAGAGAGAGAGAGAGAGAGAGAGAGAGAGAGAGAGAGAGAGATCCATTCAAATCAGCTTTGGAAATAAAGTGGAGCTGCTACAAGCAGATCAGTGCTTGAGATGCTGTATTCAGGGTTTGGTCTCTCTCTCTCTCTCTCTCTCTCTCACACACACACACACACACACACACACACACACACACACACACACATACACAGCCATAACCATAAAAGCCCTGAGTAATACAGGAGGGTACATTACCTGATGTAGTCCCAAGTTGAGAGAACCAGTGGGGAAAATCCAAACCCATGTCCTAGAAAGGAAGCCTAAAGTCAGGAGCCAAAATGGCTAGATATCCAAAATACCAATGGAGGAAGCAAGAATTATGGGAAACAACAGAACTAAGAAATGTGAAACGGATGTAGGATTGATTAGAAGTGAGTGAAAATATGAAATAAAGAAGGGCCTGATGATGTTCAGCTTCCCTTTAAGGATCCCTAGGTTTGTGTGTTCTGGAACTGTCAAGTGGGCTTACAGACACAGAACCAAGGGAGATTGCTCTATTCTACTTTCAGTCGCTGACAGGTAGAAAGTGACTCGACTTCCTTAGTGAAAGGCAGAAAAATATTCTAGGGCATTTTTGAAATGGAAGGCTTATTGCTTCCATTTCTGGCCCATACCCTTTCTAGTGAAGTAAATCATGCAATAGAACTGGCAATGACATTGTTGTATAGTATCTATTTCACTTTAGTTTCCTGTCTTGAGTTGTAGGCATTGGTTGAAAGATGGGGTTAAGCAGATTAGTAGTGGTATTAATTCAACAAACATCTATTGAGTTACCACTGTTTGTAGTTACTGTGCTATACAGGAAATGAGACTACAGCAATGAGTAACACAGATATGAATCTTGTTCTCATGAGAAACCTACAAGGTTGCTACTGAGATATCTGATAGGATGGCCTTATGAGGATTCCCTTATTGTGACGAGTTTCTTTTCCCTTGCTGCTTTCAAAAATCTCTATTTCTTTTTTTTAAGATTTTATTGGGGAGTTGGGGGAGGGGAACAGCGTTGGGGAATCAGGAAGGGGAACAGACAAGTTGCTGTCCTTTTGTTCTTCAGTCTAGTTGTGGAGGACGTCGCTTCACTGGCCCATGTTGGTGTTATCATTGCGCTCTTCCCGGGTGAGTCAGATCCATCGCCAGCCACTGGACAGCTGCTCACGGTGGCTCTTGGCAGCTCAAATCGGCTGCCTGCTGCTCACGCTGGCTGCCAGCCACTCACAGTAGATTTATGGCAGCCCACTGCAGCCCCACTACAGCCTATGCCGTCGCCGTCAACTCACAGGAGCTCAGCTACAGGTTCAGCTGTTGTTCACCATCTCAGCTGTAGAGGGCACAGTGTCACTGGCCCTAATGTGGGATCCGAACCGGGGCCCTTCTACTCAGTGCTGGTGTCCCAAGCCAGCTCTTAACCAACGCGCCACTCGGCCAGCCCACAAAACTCTCTATTTCTTAAAAAATTTTGTCAGTTTTATTATAATGTGCCCCATTGGGTTGCATTCATATGAGCTTATGCACCCGGATGTCCATATCACTCCCAGATTTGTAAAGTTCTCAGCCATTACTTCTTTTAAAAAGTTTTCTGTGCATTTCTCTCTCACTTCTCCTTCTGGTCCTCCCATAATGTGTATATTGCTCCCCAAATTAAAAATATAACTACCATATGGACATCTATACTTCCATGTTCATTGCAGCATTATTCACAATAGCCAAGATATTGGCACAACCTATGTGTCCATCAATGGATTAACTGATAAATAAAATGTGGTATATATACAATGGAATATTATTCAGCCTGAAAAAGAAGCAAATCCCACCATTTGCTCCAATAGGATTAACCTAGATGATGTTCTACTGAGTAAAATAAGTCAGACAGAGAAAGACAAATATTGTATGTTCTTACTTATATGTAGAATGAAAAAAAAGAAAAAGTCAAATTTATAGAAACAGAGAGTAAAAGGGTCAGTATGGTTATCAGAGGTTCAGGGGAAGGGAAATGGGGAGATATAGGTCAAAAGGGATAAACTTTCAATACTAAGATGAATAAATTCTGGGGATCTAATGTACAGCATGGTGACTATAATTAATAACACTGCATTATATACTTTAAATTTGCTAAGAGAGTAGATGTTAAGCATTCCAACTGCAAAAAAATGGTAACTATGTGATGGATGTGTTAATAACTTGATTATGGTAATCATTTCACAACATATACATATATCAAATCTTCATATTCTTCACTTTAAATATATATATATATATATATATATATATATATATATATATATATATATATGTTTATTTGTCAATAATGCTTCAGTAGGGCTAGGAAAAAAGAACATTAGCTATGCCACTGACATCATGAGATATTCTGATCAACTTTGACACTTCTTGAAAATACACTTTCAGAGAGTCCCTGGGCTCAGTCTGGGGAGTAAAGTGCCCCAGGAACTCTAGGGCACACAAAGCACAGGCGCACCGGGTTGGGTGGCAGCAGCATCAAGTAGCGGCCATTTTGGCAACAGCATGCCGCAACAGGAGTGGACAGGTCCTGCCTGACTCTATCCTGGAAAATCCTTTTGAAGAAATGGCCCTGGTGAGGGGCGGCTCGCTGTGGAGACAGAGCTCTACCCTCCGCCGCTGGAAGCGGAACTGGTTTGTCCTGCGGCTGGACACCCTGGGCTACTACCATGACGAGACTGTGCAGGACGAGGAGGACCACGTGCTTATCTGCTCTAATGTTCGCAACATAAAGATCGGTCAAGAGTGCCATGATGTGCAGCCCCCCAAGGGCCGAAGCCGAGATGGCCTGCTGACCGCGCACCTACAGGAGGGCTCCTTACTGCATCTGTGTGCAGAGACCCAGGATGATGCCATAGCTTGGAAGACAGCGCTGCTGGATGCGAACAACACCCCGGTGTGTGTCTAAAGCCCGTACTAGGACTACTACGAGGTGTTGTCCCCAACACGCAGGAGAATACATATGTCCCCAGCTACTACGGACCACCCTACGCAGGCCCTGGGGTGACGCACGTGGTAGTGCAGGAGGATCCCTGCTACAGCGCCGGGGCTCCGCTGGCCATGGGCATGCTCGCAGGGGATGCCACTGGCACAGCGTTAGGCTCCCTCATGTGGTCGCCCTGCTGGTTCTGAGCTGAGTCTCAGCGAGTGGATCCTGCGCATAGAGTGACAGATCCCTTTTCCTCTTTGACCCCACCCTCCAACATCCAAGACCTGCCCTTCCTCTCCATTAGTCCCTTTCCACACTTGGACCATCCCTCCTACTCCCCACCCTCACCCCCAACATTGGAAGAAGCTGCTAGCATCCTAGGCACAAACGTAGCTCAAAATCCTTGTTATCTACTGCCAGATGTCCCAGAAACCCATTACAGACACATATAGATGTTTCCCCAATACACATCTGGATACAGAAAACCCATGTGTCTTCAAGTTCCTCAGGCACTGGAGATGCACGATTCAAGTTCTTCCCTCAGGTGGCTCCAGGCTTGGGGGGTTTGGGGGTGGAGAAGGTGGGGGAAACAGGAGTAAACACTTGACAAGGTGGAGTTATCAGTTCTTTGACAGTATGAGGGCAGAGAGTGAGGAGGGTAGCCCGGGAGTAAGGTTGTTGGCAAGAGTGATGAGCCATGATCATCATGGTATGTCCAAAGAATTAAGAGGGAGTTCAGTTGGGCTGGGGTGGGGGCGGTGGTCAGATCACATGCCCCTGCAGGATAAAAGCTTGCTGGGTAAGGAGGAGATGAGTTTTTGGAGGGAAGTTTCATGATTATACCTATAGTGAATATATTGCCTGTTTTTGTTAAAACTTACACATACCCAAACCCAAAACACTCTGAGTTTAGCCCCATCCTTCCCACCACTAGCTTACTGGGTTCCCTGTTCCTTCAGCGGTCAGAAAGCACCTATTTCCCATGTCAGAGTGCCTGGGGCAGCACTTGAGCTGAACCTGGGGTCCCCTTGCTTGGAGGGGGACAGGTGAGATCTGTTTGGGGCACCCCTGCCCTAGGACGGTGCCTCCATCAGGAAATGCACTTCTGCTCCCCAGAAGCTTGGACCACACTGTCCATAGTGTGACCGTCACTATCTCAGGCAGTCTCCTCCTTCACTCTGGGGTAGATGGCAGTGTTCACTTCTGGATCCTCATCCACCTTTGTCTCAGCCCACAAGGCCCCACTCACATATGCATCCCTGAAGGTGGCCCAGCAGTCTCCCCATTTGGTCCTCTTCCAGTCTCCTCCCCCATCCTGTCCCAATCACCATAGAAATGCTAACATTCTTGCCCAGGTAGCCAGAATAGCCTACTAATGTTCCCCTGTAGAAAGGGCTCCAGGGGCCCTGCTGCAGGCTAATAAAGGTGTGGTTGGTTCTAAATAAAAAAATACACTTTCACTCATTGCCAGAGCAAATTCTAGGCACCTCCTGATGTCAAGTTTTGTGAGCATTGAGGTCCTTTAAGGTGGTTCTGGTAGACAAAGGATTAGCTAGCAGACAGTTTTTCCCTTGGTGAGAAGAATAAGGATTCCCCCAAAATGTTCATGGTCTAATCCCCAATATCTGTGAATATGTTACCCTTACAAGGCAATAGTGATTTTGCAGGTGTGATTAAGTTAAAGATCTTGGAATGGGGAGATTATCTTGGATTATCTGTGGGCTAAATCTAATTACATGGGTTGTTGTAAGTAGGAAGTAGGAGGGTCAGAGTGAGAGAGAGATTTGAAATGCTATGTTGTTGACTTACAAGATGGAGGAAGAAGGCCATGAGCCAAGGAAGCTGGGAAGGGAAGGAAATGGATTCTCCCCTATACCTTCTAAAAGGAATGTAGCCTTGATGACACCTTGATTTTTACCCACTGAGACCCATTTTGGACTTCTGACCTCCACTAATGTAAGATAATAAATTTGTTTAAAGACACTACATATGTAGTAATTTGTTAAAGCAGCAATAGGAAGCCAATACAGCCCCCAAAGATTATGATGTGAAGGCTGCAATAGTCCTGCCATAGTTGGAGTTCCCTGTTTTACTTAACAGAACTGGGACTTCAGCAGAGTGGACTGAGGATCTGATGAATGCTTCTTCCATGGTATCCCAGAGGATCTGGCCTTCTGACCTTGACAATGATTCTATTTTGGGGTATGTGTGTGATACTGTATTCAGTCCTTTGTCATATATTTTGAGGGAATCTACTCTGTATCTGGTATCATGATGGACCCTGAGAATATCAGGATGAATCAGGCATGATCCTGCTATTAAGGAGCACCAGGCTCATATATAAGTCACTTAAGTAAGCTAGGCATAAAATTACATCATTGTGATACTGTGCTAAGATAGGCAAGCTCAAGGCCCTGGGGAGAAGGCCACCTCAACCAGCCTGTGCTCAGTGAGAGAAGGTTCCTGGAGGAACCTAATCTAAGCTAAAAGTTTAACTGTGGGCTGGTAATAGGGAGCAATGTGGGAATGAAGGAGGGTGGGGAGAGGGACTGGACAGTAGATATGCCTCTAAGCACCAAGTCAATTGCAGTTATGATGTAGAAAAATGTCTCTTTCTTAGTTCAAAATGATCTGCTGATTTTCAGGGTATTTGTTCAAGATTCCAGGAATGTCAGGGAGTTGGGGAAAGAGTCATACAGGCATCATCAGATGCAAAGCTAGTTTTTCACACCATCTAGTCAGCATTCTTGATTATAAACAACAGAAACAGTCTCTCATTAGGTTGAAAAGGAAATTATTTATGGGAAAGATGTTGAGAATCAATGTCAGTGCTGGCAAACCAGGGTGGAACAAAAGCCTTCACAAAAGCTCAATAGTCAGAGTCCCTGCTAACATAGAAATGAAGAATAGATGCTGGGCAGTCAACCACTTCTCCTGCTGACCAATATATAATAGAGTGGTGTATTGTAGGTTTCCAGCCAGATCAGACCAAGGATGATATGGAATGTGGGTAGTAGGTATTGGTTGGTTGCAGTCACTTGAGGGGTTCCTCAAGCTGAGCTGTTCAAGGATGACTTGTGACTCATAGGTCTGCCCAGTCACAAATGTCCATCTATCCTGACCATCTAAGGTCAGGCTCTAGGAACCACCTGGTTAGGGTGATACTCTCATTGGTGATGTTATTGCTACTGCTCCCACCACTTGGGTAGTTTCCAAAATGCCTGGTTTTTGTGCCATATGCTTTGGAGATTGAGAATATTTGATTGGACTAGTACAGATTGTATGCCCATGACCTAGTCCCATGGGTGAGAAGAATAGGTTTCTGGCCTTTTCAGTTACCTTTATGGGATCTAGAGCCCTGCTCCACTATGATACTAATGATGGGAGACTTGCCAAACATAAGAATGGGATATAGATACTAAGCAGCCAACTGTCCCCTTGCTGCCCACATATACCTTAGAGTGGAACATTGTAGTTTCCAGCCACATAAGGCCAACAATGGTAAAAATGTAAATGGTGGCACTATTCACTTTGAGCAACCCCTTAAGCTGAACTATACAGGGTAGCTTGCACCTGGCAGGTTCTCCTTGCCCCAAACCCAGGTATCCATTTATCCTACACACCCATGGATGAGGGCTTGGGATGAACTGGGCTACCAGGTTGGTCAATACCCCAGAATCCACTAGCAGGTCCAGTCATTCTGAGTATGACTGGCAGCCACTATGTTCACTGGCCTGTTTGGGAAGGAGATTCTGCCTGGACCAAGCACTGAAGTGCCCAGCTTCCTCTGATGCTGACTGGACATGCATATCCCAGAATCAAGTACACTGGGACTGTATACCCCAGGTGGTCTGTTCTACGTGGTGTCACACAGTATCCACCATGTCAAACGTGTGTCATTGGCCATGATCTTCCCTATCCTAGGCAAAACCAACAGCTGACTGTGTTATGTTTTCCCAGGAAGTGTTACGAAATAACTCGCAAGTTGACCAAACTTGTGTAATTTTCCCAGCAGGAATTTTGAGATTATTCAGTATAGAAGAGAGGTTAAGAACATGGGCTTTGGAGACAGACAGGTTTGTGTTTGAATCCCTGCTCTGCCATTTATTAGCTTTGCTATCTTGGATATATTACCTAACCTCTCTGATCCTCACTTTCTGCATATCTAAAATAGGAATAATCATATTTACATTGTAGGATTTTGGTGAGGATTAAGTAAAACCAATAACATATGTTAAGTGCTTAGCACAGTGCTTGGCACACAGTGAGCAATTGTTAGCTCTGTTTTTTTGGAAGTGGTATTTTTTTTGTTAATTAAAGTTTATTGGGGGTGACAGTTGTTAGTTGTTGGGGGCCGACAGCACCCCGGTGTCTGACAAGGCCACATTGAAATAAAGATCCACGCTCAGCACTGGATGTCTGGGATGCTGCCTTATGGTTGGTCATGTAATATCTCCTGTCTCTATGAACCCAGGTGCCTTTCCTCCTATAGGAGACACTATACTCACTGCATTTGTGGCAAGTTCCTGTGGTACCCTGATGATAGCTGGCTGTGTAAGTCAACGACGGGGCAAGATTTTTCTAAAGAAAAGGAAACTCCCTGAAACAGGCTACAGCCCAAGGGGACCCCTGAACTGAGATATTGGGGACTCAAGCCCCTTGGCCTATGCAGCTGTGAAAGGTTTCCTTGGATACCAGGAGACCAAAGTCTCTCGGCCATGAGAGTTCTCGTAAGAGACAACTTACTGACCATGAGGTATTTTAATCAACAGCCTTGTTTTAACTCTTTGCTTTGTACATTGCTGTAGCAACAAAAACTGAAGCTCTGACTGAGAAACAGATGTTCCCCTCTATTGCAATAATATGCAGCTCTTCTTAGAATAGGAAAAGTTTGAGACTCCTTTTGCTACTAAGTTCAAGTATATGCCCTGTAAGGAAGTCATGGTAACTGGTATACCCTGGAAAGATACAATTACAAAAAGGTAAAAGCTCTGAGAAAGAGAAAAACATCCTGATCATGTGAAACATAACTTGCAACATAACTTGCAATTGAGGTAATGGTCAGAAGCCCCTATAAAAGGGGCCAGGCTTGAATAATAAAGTGTGTGTGTGATGCTCCTGTGAACCTCTTTCCGGTGTCTCCCTCCTTTTTTCTCCTCGCTGACGCCGTCCCAACCGAGGGAACCCCTGGTCCTCGTGGGAGCTGGCTCCCCGCAGTTCCTGACACTGATTGGATCATTAATGAATAGCAGCAATTTGTAACATGATTTTGACCCTAGAGTAGCACTCGCTTCCCTGCGATTGTGTGCGTGTGCATGCATGTGACATCTCAGAGAATATGCAACACTCTAGGACACAAGACACCTAGGGAGCCAAAAATGAAACTCTGTAAATAAAAATGAGTACGTTTTTCCTGTTAGTAGATATATTATTTAATTTGGATATGAGGGAGTCTTCCCCAGCTGAATGCAACTCAAAGCTCCTAGAATTTGAGTCAAAGATTAACTCCTTTCCTCCCTCCTAGCCACTCTTC